>CM062349.1:39883292-40595528 GCA_031216105.1 Dalbergia cultrata | reverse complement strand
TTCTCTCTAGTGAGTCAGAAATCTGCTAAGGATTGTAATTTCTGCCATCGTTTTCTGCAGCAAGAGGATCAGGATGCACTTGGCGAACAAATTGACCTTTCACTCTGGGACGCTGCTCGGCTAGTTTCTTTCTGCTCTCATAACGAACCTATAAAAAAGTAAAAGAAAAGGTTAGAAAATGAGAATAATTTCTTAGAAAGAAAAGGTCATGCTAACAAAAGCTTGTGCTGATATTGTGATACCTTCTTCTCATAGCATCTCTCTTTCCTTTTCATGCGGAACTTGTTTAGAGCTGCTTCTCTTTGGATAGATCGATGAGAACTTGCATTGTTTGCGGCGTCTTCATTCTTACCCTCAGAAGCTGTTCTGACAAGGGGAACTTGATCAACATTGCTGTTACTGCCACAATTGCTCCCATAACCAATGCTAGTCAGATGGCTTGCATTTCCATTGCAGAAACTACTGGATACACTTTGATCAGTTGCTGGAGAGATATGCCCTCGGTCCTCCGCATGTTCTGGCTTGTGTTCCTGTTTGTACACCATGTGGTTTGGCGCACTCTTTCCATTAGGACCTCGAGATTCATAAAGCTGCTCTGAACTATATTCTTTGACACTTGGCTGATAAAAGGCATTTACTTGAAACGCTGGTTCCTGAAGCACAACTGAGCTTGGACTTGGCACTGATGGTGGAACTGACTGTGTGCGAAACAACGGAGGAAGTACAGAACCATAGGCTGTGCATAGATCATTGAACCGTACACCCTTTACTGGGATTGGGCGAGAATGCCCTTGCTGTGAGTGTGAAGTGGCTGCTTCAGATTCTTTTGATTGGGGTGTAGCTGGAGACATAATACACCTTTGCATGCTAGGTGTTGAACTATCTGAGTTACAGCCAGTAGCAAAATGGGAAATACCTTTATCACCATTTGTTCTCTGTTCTCTTCCTTGGTACGATAAGTTAATTAGCATTGCAGGTGGGGCTTGCAATTGCCTGTTAGTATACCTGCATGAAACTTCGTTTCAGTGATGAGCACATAGCAGTTTAACGAGACAGGAGAATTATTCAAGGCCACATGACAAGATTCAAAAGCTTATTACCATCTTCTCCATCCTAAAGTTAAAATGGAACAAATCAAGCTATGTAATTTTAGTCATGGAAACTTTTGTTTTTCTTGCAGCTGTTATTAAAACAAATCCAGTAGTTCATAATCTGACAATACCACACCTGTTGATTTGTTCGAAGGTATTGCATCCCTTGAATACCTTTACAGTAACTTACTTAAATAAGGAAATATGTTAAGACATTTACAAGCAACCAACTCGTTTCCACTAGTTTATGAATACTAGAAGTAAAGTAACTAGAGAACAAAATCTCTGGAGAAAAAATAAATAAATAATAACAAGGGATTTCAGCAGTTACCGCTTGAAAGCTGAGGCATTAGAATGCAGGAGGGTGTTCCTTTCTTCAGTGAGTTCATTCTCAAAGTTGGTGGGATTAGCTCTTCTCAAGGAAAGATCCAATCGTGGAGAGAAGTCAAAGTTTCCTGTGCAATTAACCGTGGAACTTTTGACACTGCAGTTTGGATGAGTATGAAATGCTCCAATCAAGTCAATAGCTTCCTTAGAAGAGCTAATTTGAACATAGTGATTGTCATGAGCCTCACCACTGATGCTACCACTCTTAAAATGCTCTGGATCACCATCCTTGCCATTAGTTGTGCTTGCCTCACCGATTTTGCCGATACCCACAGCCAATCCTACCAAATTAAGTTTGCTGCAATTTTAGATGTTCTTCCTGGTCAAGTATTATAAAAGATTGTTGTGATAAGGGACAGAAATTCACCTCCAGCGTGACTGTCTTGCATGATTGATGTCTGGCCTAAATGAATGCTTGTTTCAACCTCTTGTGTCTTTGTCCCACTTGGATATGATTCACCGCATCTAAGTGGAGCAAATTCCTGCATGTTATCGACAGGGCCACTCTCAGCTTCCAAGTCGGGCTTTGTACAAGAGCTCTGCAAACATACAGTCTCTATATGAACACTTCATCTAGCCAACCCAAACTGAAAGCAAATTTCTTTTAACTGTAGGTAGCTTTTATTAACATAGATAAATATCCCTTGGAAAACATTAGGTATTTGGAGTGCATTGACTAAGACTTGATCAATGTAGATTCTTAGCTGTTACCACACTAGAAGGTGAGAGATTTGGCAACCTTCCTTAGTAGTTGAAAATAAAAATGACAGAAGAAATAAATGGTGTGCAATGTCAGACACAGATATGCCAGAAATAACAATATGAGAAACTTAAGCATGCAAAATAGTCAATATTAGCGACACTATTTGGATGTATTATCACATAAAGATATCCTTGCAGCCTAAGAAAGGCTTCTCAATCATAATGAATTAATCAGAAGAACAAAATGGAAACATAATAGAATGATTCCAAGATTACATTGTCCACAGCCTATGTTGACAACATGCCAAATCTACTTGAATTGGTTCTGTTCTTTATCATCAGTCATGAATATGGTAAAAATCATTTCTAGATCTGGAAAACTAACCTGTGCATCACTTCCTTTCTCAATCAATTCCTTGTTTCTCTGAATGCAAGCTGCATCACCACTCGAACGATTACTAGCATCATTGTTTTCAGCAGTGGCTTCAACCTTCTGCTGTGCAACACTCTCATCTTGGGGGCCATTTATGCCACTGGTTGACTGACAGAGCAAATACATGATAAAAAATTTCAACCAATTGTCGATAAATTCCGAGTATTTAAGAGAGAAAATGAATAAGTAATGAAAAAAGAGCAAGCAGAAGTCCTACTGATTGTCTTCTCCAAACATGCTGCCACAAATTCCTCAGTTCATTTTTTCTGATGGGCTTGACAAGATAATCAGCAGCACCCCTCAACATGCATTTGTAAACTGTTCTAACTGAATCTTGTGAGGACATCACTGGAAAAGCATTGAAAAAATATAGAACAATTAATTAAACTAGTTATAAAGTGGGTAATATGAGTAATCCAACTGCTATAAGATTTATATTTGATATCATACTTATGACAGGTATATTTTTGCAAATGTCATGCTCCGTAATTAATGTCAGAAGTGCATAGCCAGATATGGCCGGCAAATCCACTTCTGTCAGTATTAGATCGATATTGTGTGGTCTTCCCTTGAGTATTTCCCATGCCTTCAAACCATCAGGAACAGCAGCCACTGCTCAAAACAGATAAGCAAAGTTATTTTTAAGTTCTTTAAGGGAGTAACTAGTTTCAACCACTGACGTTTATAAAGTAACAAACTTCAAACAAGAAGGAATAACAGAATTTCTGTGGCAAATATACATCGAAAGTAATTGCATCATGTTTGAGGATTGAACTGCAGGTTCAAGACTGCCAGGACTATTACTACAAAAATCAACTTGGAAGATGCCATTAGTTCCTTGGATTTACAAGAACCCAAAATTCCCGTCACATTCCAGTAAGAAAATACATAATTTTTTTATTCATTTTTTAACAAGGAAAAATTATTAAAGAATATATATATATATACACATAATTTTTTTATTCATTTTTTAATAAGGAAAAATTATTAGAAAATATTTCAAGGCACATACTCTTTATACTAAATCTTAACAAGCTCTGAGTCTGCTGACAAATTTGTATTGCAAAATATCACTTGTCAATCCTTTCTCAAATCGACAGTCTAAAAATTTCATAAGCTAATAGCATTTTTTTTTCATATTTTTTTTCCATTGGGTTGGTCAAACTCAAAAATACTCGAAATGACTCAGACGGACATCAGAAAATTAAATCCACGATTTCAGCCCCGAAAATCGGAACTATAACAGAAGAAGAAGAAGAATAAGAAATAGATGCTTATATGATAGTAGACTATTGAGCACGCAAGCAGTGAAAGAGAAAATAGAACAGAGACAAGAGAGCAAGAAGACAGCAAGTCCCAATATTTAGCAAAAGCAAGCACAAATCTCCTACTACTCGAGCTTCAAGAACAGAATTCTCACTACACGCACACACACGCCATGTAATCCATAGAAGAAGAAGAAGAACTCGACAAAGACAAACAAAAGAAAAAGAAAATTGGAATTGGTTTTATGGTTGTTGAAAAGCAGAGGATGAAATCAGAGAAAAGAAAGAAGGAATGGAAGAGAGTGATGAGACCTTTGTAGCTGCATTTCCTGAGAAGCGCTGCTATAATCTGCCTTGTGGAGTCATCAGCTTCAACCAACAGCACCCTCAGAACCATTTTCGGCAAGAACTTCTCCCACCTCATCAGCCCCTTCAATTCTTCTCCTCTGCTACTCTCAGTCGCAGTAGTCTCTTCCCCTTCCTCCACCTCCCTCTGCTTCTCCAGCACCACCATCTCCTCCTCCTCCTCCTCCACTCCCACCAACCTGTCTCCGCCACCAACACTACTCATCACCACCTCGCCCATTTTCGCAACAACGGAATCAATCCCCAGCACCTGAATCGCTCTATACCATGAGAATCTTCCTTCCCTAGCTTCCAACCAGCACACGATTTTTGATATCTTTGTTTTTCCCCAAAAACCGATTTTGGAGGGTAGAAAAAAATAAGTCACACAAACACATGAAATATAAAAAGAATATAAGAATAAAATAAAAGACGATATCTGGAAGGAGGACAGGACACCGTTCAGTTTAACAGTGACTTGAATCCTACGGCTTGGGATGAGACACTACGTCAACTGCCTCTCATCCAACGGCTCATGGAAATATCCTCGGACGCCCCCAAAATATCTAAGAGACATGGGAAGGCGCTGGCCCACATAGTCCACGTCATCAATCAGATCTGATTTTCGGCCAAAGATCTAAAGCCAAACATCCATTGGGTTCTCGTGGTTGGTGTATCGTGCTGGTGGTGGATATTATTTCCCCCTTCTTTTTTTCATTTTTTAATTTGGGTCTCTCGTTTCATTCTTTTTCTCCACGCCTCCTCCTTTCCCACTAACCATTCCCATCCAAATCAGAAAAAATATCAAAATGTGTATCATAGGATATTTTTGGGGGTGGGACAAATGGCACTGGGTGGAGCCCCTTCCACGAGAAAGATATTAAGATTTAAACCCACTCTCAAAGATATTTTCTTAGTTGCTTTAAGGGTGGCCATGAATCGAATGGACCTCGCCGTGACACGTGGCTCTGTCCCAGCGGATGTCTCGTTTTGTGGCTTTGAGTTTGTCAAACGCTATCTACGAGAACTGGGAAGATTTCACGCGCTGACGATGCGGGCAGTTTGCTACTCGCTCATCCGTTGGATGCTCTGTGAGCTATGGGTCAGTGATTGGTCTCTGCTCCGGTAGGATTTAACCCTGAGCGTGGGATTGGGGGAATGTTGTTAAAATAAACCTGTGGATACTTGAGCTTAAAAAAATTAAACCTGCGGACACTTTTCGATATCTCATTCGTTACCGCCATGGAGGCATCTTATTTGATGACTATCGTTTAGGGATTTTTTCGGTATTCTATATAATTTATTAGTACTGGTATCTTTTAAATAATTTATAATTATATTTTTATTATGTATTTTATTAATTAATATTTTAAATATTTATTATTAAATCATAATCTTTAAAATTAAAAAAATATTGATATCTTGGAGGTCTCAAAAGCAAAAACCTTATGTTTAACTATATAATTACACCTACACTTATCTGCCAATACCTTAACTACTCCACATCCTTCCACTAATTTGCCACCTCTAGTTATTTTATTTTATTTAGGGTGACTATATCTCAATCATAGTTTCCAAAACTGGATTGAGTCGGCCGGTTGAATTCCGGTTGAATTGGTGGGCGGAACAACGGATCAATCAATGAACCAATGCTGAACCGTGAGCAGTGGGGTGGACCAACATGTGTGGGATGAGTAGCGCACATCACTGCGATGGAGCCACCATCATACTTGTGATAATATGTGTTTTAACACACACACACACACAGATATATATATATAGCTGTGTTAATTAATTAAATTTGGTTCAATCTGTTCAACCTATGATTTACTAGTTGAACCAGTAATCAGTGTTTTGGTCGAGTTAATCATCAGTTCAGTTATGAAAACTATACTCTTAGTACATTTTTAATTAATTCCATTTCTTGCCGGCCAACACAAGCTTTAATTCCTATTTTTTATTATTTAAAATACTAGAATATCAAAAATTATTTAAAATAATAACAAATTATAAACTCATGTAGTTTTTATAAATTTTAGTAATAATAGCATAGTACTCTGATTGGTAGAAATATATGTTGGTTTGACCGCCTACACTCGTCTAGAAGTATTTTTCCTCACTATAGTTTGAGCCCCTACACTCGTCCAGAAGTATTTTACTTCACTATGACAAAATATGTAGACATCGAAGAAGTCTTCCCACCATTCCCTACGTTCATGTACACTTGTTTGGTCTAAATTTGACCGCGTACCAAGATTATATGCACTGACTGTGTATAGCAAGAAGCGGTTGCGCACGAGTGATAACATTGTCAAAACAATACTGATAATAATAATAATATATAAGGGTATTAATATATAATTAAATATCAATACATAAAAACACTTTCCACTAAATTAATGTCATTCTATGATTGGGAGATCGGTTAAATTGGTATCAATCTTATTTAGAGAAAATTGATGCTAATTTTAATGATTAAAAAGCTAAATTCATGTGAATCGACTTTCACGACCAAGTTAGTGTGGCATGTAATTTTATTAGTGAGTACTAACTTGCAAGTTATATATATATATGAAAATAACTGAACAAGATTTAGACACTCAAATAACTTATCAAATAATAAATTTGTAAAACTAAATGAAAAAAAATCATCCTAAACATTTTAATTTGGCCACTTCCATCTACTTTATTCTTATTTACACGAATGTTGACACCCACTGTCTTCTATGAAAGTATGAATTACTTAGGTCTTTTATCACTAGCTCACTGCGGTTGGCTCAAGTTTTAGCTTGGTGGAGAAATTGTTCCTACTCAACGCATATACCATGTAGATTTGCCGACGCCTACATAAATTTAACTTGAACACCAACGCATGTAAAATTGATATGGTTCTTTTTACCTTCACGAAAGGGACAAAGCAAAATCCAGCTCAATGGCTTAACAAATTCACCATTAAGTGCCAGTTGGCAATTGTACGACGTACTTTCCCAAATGGATATTCCCTCATTTTTCTCGTGAAATTACTCAAATGTAGTAATAACTTTTCGAAAGAGTATGGTTCCCGAATTAACTGGACAAAGGAAGAGAGAAGAAAAAGTTTAGAACTGCTGCAATCCGCATTTGGTAAATAGGTGGAACACCACGTGGATGAGCATGTGCAAATGGGCATGAGCCATTTAAATTTGCCCACAAACTTTCTATTGCAAGCTACGATGAAAGCAACGGAATTCATTGCAATGCTGATCAAATAACTATACGACTTCGGTAAGGACGTGACTAATTCTGAACGACAGAGGTTACAATAGTCTCCGGAACTGGACCGGTATGTACCGACCTCATCACTCTTCACTCGAAGATGAGCTGACCTTCGGTAAGGTCATTGGGCCTTCACGACCAGCCCATGCCCCAAGCTCGTTAGGCCTCCCGAAACGGATCCTGACCAGCCCAGGGTGCATCGGATTCCCCAGGGCACCAGCATCAACGCATCTCCTGATATCTCGCGGGCGAGGATCAACCTTTGAATGGGGAAACGGACTGGGCATTAATGCTCGGCTAAATTAAACTCACTTTGTTTTAGATATTTGGAAATTACACCCATCTTCCTTAAAGTTTTGTGAAAATGCATTTAAAAGAAGGTGAGTATAATTTATCTTTTTTTTTTTTTCTTTTCTTGAGAACATTTTACCGATAAACAACATTTGAGTGAAATAAACAAATAAGAGTAGCATGATTCAAATATTATATTTGTGAGCTTTTTTATTTTATTGTTGTAATAAGCTATGCAAGCCTAGTTATTAGGTATTAGGAGTGGGAACAGGCCAGACTTTCCTCTTAATAGGCTAGGCTTGTCAATTTCTTCGCCTAAGCATGGCTTGTGGCCTATTACAGGTTATTTTTTGTGCCTAAATTTGACTTGTTTAAAGGCCTGACCTAGCTTGAGATGTTTAGCAAGCTTGTCCTCTTATAGTCATGTGTGAAAAAAAAATTCCGGCAATCCAAAACCATGGAACCAATGGCAATTCTAATTGTACTAATATATTCTAGATATAAAAAAAAAAAAAAACTGTATTGATATCTTTGCCAAAAATAAAAAAGAAAAAACTACTGATATCATCTTCACCATGCAAGTTGAAAAAAAATCTCAATCCTAACTCAAATTGAAAATCAAAGTCACCAATAATCAAAACCCTAAATATCAAATAAAAATTAATCCACAAGAATCTAAAAAGATAAAATGAAAAACAAAAATTTTATTACACAATTTCAAGTTAACAGAAGCTAAAGGCTAAACCTTTCTATTCATTTTTGGCATCATTATAATCAATCACATGTTTTTCTTTTGGGGGTGAACAAGCTCAGCCTTATCCCCAACCTTTCCTTAAACCACACTATTGCTTCGCAAAGCTCCAGTATTGTAGTGGTTGTGATGTTGCAATCCGATGCAAGACAGCGATTAACACTGCAACAGCGAGGCAACAATCAACCTGGTAACGGCGGAGTGGCAGTCAACATGGCAACACCCAAAGTAGCAGTTGGCATGGAAACTGTGAAATTGACAGAGGGGTGATCTTATGAGGGGGGTTGCTTCAATGGAGTATTGAGGGAGGGGAGGTCTAGCTTTTTTGAGTGTGTGTGCATGTCTGCGCACGCGAGAGAGAGAGAGAGAGAGAGAGAGAGAGAGAGAGAGAGAGAGAGAGAGAGAGGAATAGTGAATTTGTCAGGGGTGAGTTGTAAAAGCTAAAAAAAATTGGTTTGAAATGTCAAATGCTATAGCATAAACACATAAAAATAAAAGAATAATGTTTTGTGTACAACTAAATTGCACAACAAATACACACCACACATCTTATTACCATTGGATGTGATGTGTGATCCCGACTCATCCCATTTATTTATCAAATCCAATGGTATGGTATTAGCCCAGTGGTAAGGTTCTTTGAGTTGTGCTTGTAGTCTTGGGCTCTACTTTTAGGTTTGAACCTTTACCAATTTAGACAAACATAAATAAATATAGGTTGGCCTGACAGGCTTCAAAGGCATTGTATTGAGCTTAAGCATGGCTTGTTAACATAATCAGTCTTTGTAATAGGCCTAAACCTGTTTCTATTTTTAAACATAATAGCCTTGGTCTATTCCCATCCTGTTAGGCATCATGATATTTTTATTTCCAACATCACAAGTTTAAATGAGGGAAAATCATTAGATACTTATGAAGTGTTATGGTAACAGGGATAGTAATAAGGATTCCTAGGTGGAGGTATCGATGGGCATGTCTGTAGATGAGGATTTAAATGTGAGAATTTTTTCCCCTTGAAGACGGATATTATGCCTCTGTTTCATGGAAACATCCGCACCGAAGATATATTAGTAATTTTAAAAGAAAATGCTCAATGTCTCATAATATTTAAAAATATTAATAATATTGAGATAAAAGTTTATTCTTATATTAAATTCCTTATAGCGGCAATTTTTATAACTTGTAATCAGGGGTGTTCAAATGATCCAAACAAATTAAAACTGAAAACTGAAATAAAATTTTTTTTGAAAATCAATAAAAACTGAAATAAATCAGTTTGAATTGGTTCTTAATTTGTGAAAACCAAACAAAACCAATCAAAATTTTAGGTTCTTAATATTAAAACCAAACCAAAGCAAATTGAACCAATTACATGTTATATTAATATTATTATTATTATTATTATTATATATATATATATATATTAATTAGATGTATTACTTATCAAAATTTCTTATCCATATCTAAATTTATATAATATTTGAACTCAATATTTTAAATTTTTAATTATATATTAATTCTTTTAATTTAATCAACACGGTTTTCATTCAAATATTTTATTTTTCATTTTACTTATTAGTTAGTAGTATTACATATAACCGTAAGTTGTTATAGATTTTTTAATTATATAGTTTTATAATAACGATTAGTCTAATATAATATTGTTTATAGTTACTTTTTTATATTTTATAAAAATTTTAGTAAAAACCAAAAAATTGAACCAATTCAAACCGCTTTAAATGGGTTTGATTTAGTTCGATTCTTAAAAAGTAATCAAACCGAACTGAAATAAAACTTATTGATTGAATCAGTTGGTTTTCACACTGAAACCGAGCTAAATTGAATCGCAAACACCCTTACTTGTAATTAGTTTATGTATTTCTTTTTGGAATGCAAGTGGAAGTGAAACTCAAGCTCAATTATTAATATATTTAGTGTTTTATTAATGATGTTTAGTGTTGGACTCTTTAAATTTCATTGGTTGTTTATTATGATGTTATAGTAATAGTTGCGACTAGATTTAAAATTTGAAAATTGGGGGATAATGTTATAAGACTATGCGTAGTAGGATTTTGATCATCTTTGTATTATTATTTTTAATTTTTTTCTTCAAAATTTTTAGCCCAATTAAATTGCTTAAATGTGTTTTTTTTTAAATTTTTATTGCGATATTCGTGGATCCTGTGAAGGGATAGGTATAGGTATAGGGGAAACCCTGGAGGCATGAGGCAAAGATTAGGGGACTACTTTGCACCCATACCCTGCCCAATTTTCATCCTATATGGTAATCAATGGTGGATCCTCCTAGGATGTAAAGCTAAAATATCATTTTATAAGCAATTAGAATTTAATTTTATTATTAGTATTCGATTGATTAAAATGGCAAATATCTTGATTGTTTAACTAAAGGTTTTGGGGTTTAAGTATTTGGGAAATAGAAAAAAAAATCAATGAAAGACTTTACCTTTTTTGAGGACCTTTAATTTTTTTATAATATGCACTTTAATTTTTTAATTAAAATTCTATTTATTATTAAAACTAAATACTTAAATTAGTCCCTCAAATTTACATCTAGAGACAAGTTAATCTCTCAGATTTTGAAAATTCTAAATTAGTACCTCACATTTTAAAAAAGGGGGGACAATTTGGTCCTCTGTATAGTTTCGTAATTGTATAAAGGACCAATTTGTCCATTTTTTACTGTACGGAAAGATCAACTTGTCCCCTTTTTTTGAAATGTGAGGGATCAAAATGGAAATTTCTAAATCTAATGAACTAACTTGTCTCCCGATGTAAATCTGAGGGACCAATTTTGGGTTTTAGCCTATTATTAATGAAGATAAATGCACTATCATTTTGAAAGAAGGAATTTAGGCACTTTAATTAATGTGATAAACCATGAGACTTAGCATAATTAGTCGTTAACAGAGTTACCTAAATATTTACTCAGAGGTTCGATTTCTGACATGGTGTATGAAAAATAGTATTGTGACCAGAGATTTACCTTTTTAGGGAAGCTATTCCCTTGAAGCGACTAGTCATTGCAACTAGTGATAGATATCCCAAGAACAAAAAAGAAATATGATAATCGTAATCTTAGCAAATACAAATTTAAATTATAAAACTATATGAGTAACATAATATTTTATCTAACAATATAAAACAATTCTTAGTCTCAACTCATAGATTTATTTACTAATTATATAATTGAAATTACGACTTATTTAACCTCCAATCATCGTGTATGGATTTGAGAGTCTATAAATTATAGGCAAAATATCTAAATTGGCCCTTTATAAATATATTGGGGATAAGTCAGTTCTTCGAATCTAAAAGTCTCAAATTAATCTATCACAATTTGAAAATGGACACAACTTGGGTAACACTACAAAAAAAACTGTTGTTACCGACGGATTTTTTCAATTACCGACGGTAAAATAAGTTATTGACGGATTTACCGACGGATTTTGTCCTACGATAATAACGTCGTCGAAAAGTCTTACCGGCGGAAAAAATCCATCGGAAATATTTGTCGACGGAATTTCTGATGGATTTAATTAAAAAAATCCGTCAATGATGAGCTTCAAATAATCCTCAGCAAATTCGTTAGTGAAAATTTTTACCGACGGATTTTCAGTAGCTAAAATTTTACTTAAATTTATTTTTTGAATTTACTGATGGATTTTCCAACATCCGTTGGTAATTTGTTAATTTTTTATTTTTTTTAAAAACTATTTTACCGACGGATTTTCCGTTGGTAATATTAATCGCGAAATTTTTTAAAAATAAAATTACCGACGGATTTTTCGTCGGTAATGACCGGAACCCAAAAAAAATTAATTTTGTTTACTGACCAGCAAACACGTCCAGGAAATGCTCCCTGTTCTTGCAAAGTCATATTCCTCAAATTCATTAAATAGCCTACAAAATGGAATTACCAAAAAAAAAAGGTTAGAATCAAGGAAAGAAAATAGGACATATAGATTAAGGGGCTTGCAAATTGTTAATCAAGTCATACTGATTCCATGTTATCTTCAATATAGTAGCATAAACAAACTAGAGACACACACCTATAGTGAATCTGAGAAGATGAAATACTACAGATTCCATTATTCAAATGAAAATGGGGAAATGGTTGATGTTACCTTTCAACTTATTCTCTTGGCAAATTGGTAAAAAACATCTCAACATCTCCACACAAGAGTTATAATACAGAAAAAAAATTGATGTGGGCATCGCAGGTGTGGGGCTTTGGGCGTCGCTAGTGAGGGGCCGCAAGACACCGCGCCGTTTAGGCGAGCCTCAGCGACGAGTGTGCGATGGGAGCTAGTGAAGGTGCACAGGGGAAGGTCGCGACTCAGAGAAACTTCTGAGAGGAGAGAGACTTTAAAGCAAAAATGAATCAGGGAAGGAAATGACACTATCTTATAATAAGTACTTACCGACGAATTTTCAAATTAGTATGTAAAAATCAAATTAGTTACCAACGGATTTTCAGTCGGTAAAATTAAATTCTGAATTAAATTTATCAAATAATTACCTACGGAAAATCCATCGGTAAAATAAAATTTCCAAAAATATGTTTTTGTTAATAATTACCGACGGATTTTCCATCAGTAAAATTAATTTTTAAAAATGAAAAAATTGAATTACTTACCGACGGATTTTTAGTCGAAAAATTTAAATTCTAAATTAAATTTAACAAATAATTACCAACGGAAAATCCGTCGGTAAAATTAAATTTCCAAAAATATGTTTTTGTTAATAATTACCGACAGATTTTCTGTCGGTAAAAATAATTTTGAAAAATGAAACTTGAATTATCTACCAACGGATTTTCAGTCGATAAATTTAAATTCTAAATTTAATTTAACAAATAATTACCGACGGATTTTCCATCAGTAAAATTAAATTTTCAAAAAATATGTTTTTGTTAATAATTACCGACGGATTTTCCATCGGTAATTCGCGAGCAAAACCTCGCGCAATAAGGCGCGACGTATATCGGTGGATTACCGACTGATTTTCCGTCGGTAATGACCAAAATCCAAAAAATATAATTTTTCTCCTGATTTCCCATTTTCCGTCAATAAATCCGTCGGTAACACTGATGGAAAAAATTAGTCGGTAAAATCCGTCAGAAACCCGCATTTTTCTTGTAGTGTAAAGTGTATAAATGAACCAATTTATAAAAAATTATATGAAGGGACTAATTTATTTTATTTTTTAAAATATGAGAGATTAATTTATGATTTTTAAATTTTGATAAACTAATTTATTCCCAATATATTTATGAGGGATCAATTTAAACATTTAATCAAAATTATATATAAAAAGTCATTTCTCAGTCATTTTTATTAAATTGGTCAATTTGATTGGTTTGGCTCTGAATCCTTTATGGTTCAACGTTAACATTTTAACTTGATAATTGGAACATTCTAAACTAGTTAAAATGAAAGAAAACCATCGAGGTCATTATAAATTTATAATGAAATTTGCTCCAATTCACTATTCAATCTTCAATCTTGTATCAACATGGTACAATTTAACAGCCATGGAGGCGCGAATTTAACCAGAGAAGCAGAAGATTTAGCTCATGTTACAAGTGGCTGGTTTGGTTTGTCATCGACTTAGATTTAGCATTAGAATCTAGGAAAGGGAACTGGATATCATCAATATCGGAGGGAGTCTCTAGATTTTGCCCGTGTTATGGATAAAACCGGATGGAGAATGGGCACGTCTGACACCCGACAACATTGAATATTCATCGTCATCCCAACCCCAAGAAAAAGACACCCTTTATTCAATGCTGTCTCCCTCACTCCTTGGTCCCTTTCCTTTCCTTCATCCACACCTCTTTCTTTTCTTCTTCTCTTGCACCTAAAATCTTAGTTTAGTTCTCCCTCTTTTCCTTTCCCAATCATCCAAGCCAACTCACACTATGGCCACCACACCCTTCAATTTCCACGCCACTCTTCGCTCCTCTAATGTCCCCTCATCATCATCCTCGTCTTACCCTTCTTCTCCACTCTGTCTACTTGCCCCACCTCACTTCTCCAAAACTCACCCCTCAAAGCTCAAAACTTCATTCACCCTCAAACACGTTCCCAATGCCACCGCACCCTCTACTACCCGTGGCGGATCTCTCTTCGTTCGTATGTCATGGGATGGACCACTCTCTTCCGTCAAATTGATCATACAGGGTAAAAATCTAGAGGTATGCTTCGCAACCCCACCACCCCCCATTACTTTTCTTTCTCTCTCAAAGAAGTAAAAAATGGAAAAAGATAAAACTTGAACTTGAAGGGGAAATGAATAATAAAATGAATTGTTGTTGTGGTGTTGTCAGCTCACTGATGCGGTGAAGCAGCATGTGGAGGAGAAGGTGGGGAAGGCGGTTCAGAAGCACAGCCACATAGTGAGGGAAGTTGATGTCAGGCTATCTATTCGAGGAGGAGGAGAGTTTGGAAGGGGACCCAGAACCCGTAGATGTGAGGTAAGGTGGCCCTAGCTACTTTCGCTTTCAATTTTTGTGATCTGGGGTTGCAGCATTATGCGCCCAAACCCAGTTGGTTTTGTTCAATTCATTGATTTCAATTAGCGCTTTTGTTTTTTAAGGTGACTTTGTTTACAAAGAGGCATGGAGTGGTGAGGGCTGAGGAAGATGCGGAAACTACCTATGGAAGCATAGATTTGGTGTCATCAATCATTCAGAGGAAGTTGAGGAAGATAAAGGAAAAGGAGTCTGACCATGGCCGCCACATGAAGGGCTTCAATAGGTTGAAGGTTAGGGAGCCCGTAGAGCCACTACCCCTGGATGAGGATGACATATCTCCACAAGAGGAGGAAGAAACAATTGATGAGGTTGGTAGTTTGCTATTGGCGAGGATTTCTGTTTGGTTTCACATTCTATCTTTGCTTTATTATACTTACAATAAAAAATCTTGGCTTCTTGGGTCTGGTTCTTGCATGTTTATTTGTAATTTTAATGTCTACTTTTGGGGTCATGAGTTCCTGAATTGAAGTTTGAAATCTTCTTCAATACTACCAGGAAGAAAAACCTAACATTAGGCCGTGATATTTATCTAGTATTAGAAGTGAGAACTGTTTTCACACAGAGAATTACTATTGGCTTGTTGGGAAGTAGATTTGATGGGTGTTATGGACTTATGAGTAATTCAAATCTTGCATGAATATTGGAAAACTCTTGTACTATCTTTGGTCGATATATTGTTGCTTATCATGAGATGGAGCTTTACTCAAGCTGTGAACTTGTCTTACAGGTTGTCCGCACAAAATACTTTGACATGCCACCATTGACTGTGTCTGAAGCAATTGAGCAACTCGAAAATGTTGATCATGACTTCTATGGTTTTCGAAATGAAGAAACTGGTGAGCAATTAGTGCACAGCTGTCCTTGGATGAGATTTGTTTCTCTTTTATACCGTTTTCTGCTTGTTTTTCCCTCTAATCAACCATCTAGTTTTACTATTTTGGAAACTAAATCTATTCCCTCTGCTTGCTTCAGGGGAGATTAATATTGTATACAAAAGAAAAGAAGGAGGTTATGGACTCATTATTCCCAAAGGAGGTGGTGATGCAGAGAAATTGGAGCCTCTACTAGTTGAATCAGCTAGAGAACCCTCCCTGAAAGAATGAAAGGTGTTCAGAAGAAACTATTTTTGTAAGAAGGTAAGAGCTTGTACATGATTAGCGGATACTAATGGTTATGTCCTTGGAGCCGGAAGTGCATATAGGCTATTTTAGTGGTGGCTTTGGCATTTAAGTGTAAACCACGTTTTCAAATTTGATGTATAGATTTTAAAATAGAGGAGATGAACCAGTGTGTACCACACTTAATGTCCATAATAAACCTTTCCTCTAACAAAGCTGACTTTTTCTCTCTTCATCATCAGTTGTGTGGTGGTCCAAATTTAATTCCTACTCCAAATTACAACATAAAAACTTAATCATGCTTTTGCTTCAGTCCTTTATTTGTCAAGCTAATTTTGCTGTGTTGTGTGATATATAGTTGATAAGATAAAATGTTGGCTGCAAAGAGATATCTAAGTCATAGGGACAGAATCAAACCAGAGTTTGATTCTTTATTAGTTCCAGATCATAGAAACTTAGTGTATAATCCATAATAAATACAATGATGAAATTCTTTATTTGAGGTTGTATTACTTTAGTTGGCATATAACCCTTGGTAGTAGCCAGGAAGTTGAGAAAAGAGCTATATGATGCCATGCTAACATAGGCCCAGCAGTGTGCTGAGTGCTGATTTCATGCGCATTTGCAGCTATAAATCTAGTTTGGAGATGCTACCATCATTCGCAAAAGCAAAAATGAGGCTAGTATTTGACAAATGTCTTGGCGCATAACCAGAGGCTAGTATGTTTATAAAAAAGGATTCATCTTCTCGGTAAAATAAGACCAATATCTGCATTTCAGAGTGTCTTGTCTTTATAGCAGAGGCCTTTTTTCTTTTGTTAGTGAATCCCTCAGTTGAAACAGTTAGAAGCTCATTGAGAGGCATTCTTCCTCCCTTCATACTCTTCATTGCTTCAAACCTATGCTTAATTCTGTCATCAAACTTGTAACCAAGGAAAGCTGGAAAAACCAGCAGCTCCGCAATGTCACAGTCCATCTCCTCTATCAAGTACCTCATCTTCTTCTACATAGAATCGTGATTATACTGTAGTATCTGCGGTTGCTTCTTGCTCATTGCAACAATGTCCTCACACGACAACCCATAACTCAAGAATAGACCAATCACCTTTTGCAAGTTCCCGCAGCTTGTCCTAGTACTAGACCCAATTGCCATTGCCAACTCCTTGGTCCAATACTTAAATCCAACCTTGACCAGAAACACAAGTTTATAAGCAATGTTATCATGAAATGAATGGCCTAGAAACAAGGGTGCCCTGATAAAAAACTTGAAGATATCATTACCAGAATCCAACCCACATTCCTTGTGGAACCGTATCCTGGGATACAGTTTCTTGTCTGCTAGCTGTAAACATACCCGGGAACACAAGCACTATCCTAAACATTTGTTTGTCACCGAGGCCTGCAAAAGACCTGAGAAACTCCACATGTGCCTCCAAATGGTCCACACTGTAATTCAAAATTGTGGGGAATTTTTGCAGCGCTTTCCCAGTGCCATCCTCATCCCCTCCGCCAAGCTCAATCAGGAAATTAACCCTTGGAATCAGCTGGTTATCCAAATCATAGTTGAGAATGGCAGGGCGCCTCAAAATAAAACCAACGCCACCAAAGGGCTCCAAGAAATCCATGACCCTTTCAATCTCACCCACTGAATATTTGTGTACTGAATCCGCATCGAATTCAGTGTAAAAAATATTATTTTATTGAATCCGCCATTTAAAATAAAATTACGCCATTAAAGTCAGACTCAAAATCCATCAAAATAATAATTTTTTATTGAATCCACCGATAGCGGATTATAAAACATCATATACAAGTAAATTTATCCATTTTATCATATTAGTATAAATCATCTATACAAACACCATATAAAAATTATTTTTCCCAATTTTTGGCTCTACGCATCAGAGAGCAAAATAAAAATGAATCTTTTTTATTTGGGTTCAAATCAGTCATTGGCGAATTATATCATCCTTGTATATTTTACATTTTGAAGCGTAAAATGCATTTTAGAGAAGCTAAATTTGATCTCTTAACACTTTCGACACTGGACCAATAATTATTTTTCATTTTTACAATGGCTATATAGAAGTCTGAATATACGACCTCTTTTAAGTCACCTAAACCTTTCACTCACTACTATCCCATTCTTAGCGACACAAGCTAATTTGCCTTTAACTAATTGATACTAAGTAGCAGTTACAGCACAAAGCAAAAATCAACAGCAGCACTAAACTCTAGATCAAGATAACATAAAGATGTTTTACCAAAAATTTCTCAATAAGCTTGAAGAAAATTAAGAGGGAAAAGTACTAGTACTATACTAATATTAAATCAAAACTTCACCAAGAACAGAATCCATATAAATCTAATAATAGCATGTTGATAGAGGTAACAGATTGCTTTTTCTTGAAGTAAATTGCCAATTGATGCAGAACTGCTGTTGTTGCTTAAACTTGCTAAAAAAAACTTAGAGCGAACAATATTGATTAAAACTTAATGCAACCTTCTCTTTTTTGTGAACAGGGCAAACAACAAAGCATAAACTTATTGCCTCACAGTGGTTATGTGTGAATAACTTAAGCCATTCAGAGTAAGTTTACGAGGCAGAAGTCAAATATTATAATGGATATAATCAAAGATAATTTTATATACATGAACACGTGAAAGGGATCAAATAGGAATCTGTGATGAGAAGCATTACATTCATATCAATATCATTCTCCCTTAGTTCCTAATAGATATAATACCGATACCTACATTGGCACCACAAAGCACAAAAACTGCAACACGAACCATTTTCCGGCAAGGGGAACAAAATAAGCATTAGAAAAGAACAGGGCTATAGTCAAAACACTAGTGTCAGGGATCAGCAACAGTAATTAATGCCCCGGTTACGGTCAACCCCACATTCTACCTGGTTGTCATCCTCGGCTTCCTCATCCATCACTCATCATCGCCGTGCTGAGGGAGGGTCCACCAACAGCTCTCCCTCGACAACCTTAAAAGGATCCAACACAATGGAATCAAGATTCAGATCGGGAAACCCCAAACGAACCTGGTCGATCGCATTCTGAAAGGACTCAGTCCCCGACTTCTTCCACTCCCTTAGGAGACACCCCTCAGTGTACTCGGACTGTTTCCTGGCTCTGGCAAGCTCGGCCTCACACACGGCAAGCTCCCTCTCCGCCTTCTCAAGACCAACCTTATCTTCCCCCAACCGCGCCTCCGCTTTGACCCTGGCACTCCTCTCCTTTGCCAACTCAGAGTTCAGCCGGGACACCTCCTTGCGGTTCAGTTCCAGTTGCTCCTCCAAGAACTCAGCACCAGCTGCGATTCGCAATGCATTAGCCTTCACAAAACGGGCAACTTCCACGTGACCCGTTCTCCGAAGCCTGTCCTGGTCGCTGCAGAAGAACAAGTGGTCCCGCACGTGACGGTCGAAGTCGAAGCGGCGATCCCACAAGGAAGCAACCCGCCCCTCCCCTTCAAAACTGCGAAAGTGCTGCTCCTCCATCTCCACATCAGCAATATTATTCTGTTTACGACAAGGAGGAGGAGCACTGTTCTCCACCAATACCTTTTGCTTCTTCTTGATCATCTGCTCCGACTCACCGAGTGTGAATACGCGCTTCCTCTTCGTTTTCATCTGCTCAGAAATAGCTGATAATGCCTCCTCGGCTTCTTTCTCTTCCGTTTCGTCAATGCCATTGAGGTCTGTATCGGTGCGTCTCCCTGAGGCTGAAGACTCATCTGAGCTGAAGACAACTGAAACAAAAGATATCCATATATATATATATATATATAGCACTCGACAAACCACCAAGATTAAAAAAAAAAAAAAAAAGACTGTATACGAAAAAAGGCCTCGTAATAAGAGGCTTACCATCAGGGTTAATTAGAGCGGCACAAGAAACCGGATTTTCCAACTGCCGGAGTTTGATGATCAAAGTTTGCTCGCAATCAGACAGTGCTGGAAAGGCAGGAGAATCTGGGGACCGGACGGATTTCGACCAGTGCAACGGAAACTTTGGCTTCTTGTTTTCATCCATGAAGAAGGGAACTGAGCCCTCACAGCCCTCAACCCGGAAATATCTGCTTTTGAAGTTATAAGTCCTCTGATCTAATTCTAGGATTTTCCGACGCGCATGAATGTGAACCCAACCCTTACTTTTCACCAACGACTGAAAGAAGTAGAAGAAAGTGCGAACCGTAGGAACAATAACAAGTGAGTGGCAGAGGAGTTCGAAACTTGTTACGAAAATCCAACCGTTTGGGTGTAGTTGAGAAGGAGCTGCATTGATCTTGTTTAGAATCTGAACTTGAAAATCGGTGAAAGGAAGCCTCAACCTCAATTCGGTGAAAAGCACCTTGTAGACGTAAAAGAAATCCTGTTTTCCGTCCTGGGTCCTTGGGAAGCAAACACGGTCAAACTTAGTGCAGGGTACAAATGATACGGTTGTGGGATCAATGTTGGGTTGGAGGAGTTTTGCAGGGGAGAGGGTGTTGCCCAGTATCCTGATGGTGGACATGGTTTTCAACGCTTGAGGGTCAACCCAGTCCCAGATAGCAGGATCATCATCGGCATATATTTCGTTGCTGTTGCTGTTGCTTGTCATCTCGAAAACACAAGGTGAAGCTAACCTATATCATCATCGGTTCTCTGCATGAGAAGAGGTACCAATGCAAATGTATGGAACGACTACACCGGCTAGTTTAAACACATTACCTCGATGAAAATATAAAATAACGGAGAGCGTGCCTGAGAAGATGACGAGGCAGAGAGGTTAGCTGGTCCAAAGGTGTTGAGAATGAAACAATATATATGTACGGTGGTCAGTGGTGTGAGTAGCCAGGTTGTAAACCAAGTATGCCGTGACATACACCGATTATCTTGTACTCTCTCCAGATATTTAATTTATCACCTTGAACATGTTCTTCTTATTCTTCATTTTCAAGTATGATGTCTATAAATGCCTAATTTTTAAATATTTAAATAACACAACTCCTTTTACATAATTGCCAGATTTCTCTCGAAAGGAACGTGTAAATGTTAGAGTCACTGCTAACTGAAATGTGGCTATTATTTTTACATATGAAATTTGAAAGTTGTATTTACAATAATAACAGTGTTTTGGAAAAATTTTACACAATATGATATTTTCAGTATAGATTTCGTCAAAGACAGATTCAATTAAAAGAATATTTTTGTACTAAATTCGTAGCAAATTTAATGTAAAAAATATTATTTTATTGAATCTGATAGATTTAATAAAATAATATTAGCATAAAATCTACCATCAAAATCAGACTCAGAATTTATCATTGGCAAATTCTAAAACGCCGTATACAAATGAATTTATTCATTTTATCATATTAGTATAAATTAGCTATAAAAATATCATATACAAATTATTTTTCCCATGAAAAATTGTAGGATGTGACTCATATTTATAAATTAATTTTATTTATTGAAATTAAAAAAATATGAGTAATATTAATTCTTTACTTTATTTTTATTACTTTGTACCACATTTTTATTAACATAACACATTAATTGATTGATATGTCATTGATAAACTGGTATTCTATTTAATCTCTATCAATTAAAATACATGAAGATAAATATAATTAAGGTTTATAATATACATTTTATATATAAATAATATTATTAATATATTAAATATATGCTAGTAATTTATACTTATTATAATTATTCAACTATACTACCTATAAAATTTGACGTAGCCTATCATCAATATGTTAGTTAATATGGGATCTTAATCAAAACGTGAATGCAATGTAATGAACTAAATACTAAATACTAATTCTACCCCTTAGAAACATATTAATCAAAATATGAATGTAACGTAATAAAATTAGAGCACTCCCTCGACTCATTTTACGATCTCAAAAACTAAAAATATAATTTCTAAACAGATTAAATATTCATTACTAGAATTTAAAAATTTTATGTTAATCCTTTAAAATTTTAAGAGGGGGTAAATTAGTTTTTTTTTTTAAATTAAAAAATTAATCAAATAGCAGTGTATATTTTTAATAAATCAAAATTACATTCAAAAGAAATTATGTACCGTCAATCATTTCAAGCAAAAGAAAAACTTGTACTCGGGAGTCGGGACCTAACCATGTCGAGCACGCCCCCAACCTGCAGCCATAATTAACAAAGAAGATTGCACCCGGGAGCTGCAAAACATAGGGAGAAGGAAAATTTGCTGTGTCCTTCCGTGGAAGAAATTTTCTTCGTCCACGTGAAGCTTCTGCCTTTAAAAACTGCTTTGGAGATGTAAAAGACTACACTGCAATGAATGGTAGAGATGATATGAGGAGGTGGAGGATAGAGTTTCCAGGGAGAAGAGTCAGAGATACGGCCACACCTCAATCCTCGTTGCCAGTATCTACCAGCGTTAATATGATTAATTATTTATTTTTTTCTTTTGGTACATTACCAGTGTTATTTAAAGTAACAAGAGAATTGGATTCTCATTTTAAAGTTCAAATTTTAGCATTCAAATTACTTCTAAGTATTCTAATTAAATTACAAAAATATCCAAATTGCCTATCGTAAGTATGATTTCAATAGTACTCTACATAAACTTGGGAAACGGATCGAATAGGAATCTGAGATGATATGCTTTAATGTCATAGTATAATTAACTAACACAAACTGTAACATGAACATAATTTTTGAACTTCTGGGATAAATGAAAAAAAAAGAAGAAGAAGCATTATTACAAAAGAAGGCGACAAAAATACTAGTATGGTCAAAGGATGAACCTGGCTGGCCCTTCCCCAACCCAAAAGCCTATCCATCCTTAAGTATGCTATTTACATTCATTGATTTCGTTCATGGATTAATTACTTGGTGGAGTACTGCATTATGTTATGAAAGGACAGGGTCACTGATCTGCTTCAGTCTTGGACAAGATGGCACGTGAAAGCTTCTACCGTACGGGCTTGGACCTGTGCAGAGGAAACTTTGGCTTCCTGTTTTCATCCATGAAGAAGGTAAGTGAGCCCTTTAGTGCCCTCAACTAGGAAAAAACGGTCTTCGAAGTCGAAGTACCTAGAGCTCTTATCAAAACTCAAGATTTTGCGTTGAACATGACGCGTATTAATGTAAAGCCAACTAATGATTCCCTTAGAATACAACAGCAGCTTAAAGAAGAAGAAGAAAGTGGAAACAGTAGGAACTAGGAACCAGTGCATGAGACTGGCAGAGGAGCTTAAAACTTGTTACGAAAAGCCAAACGTTGGGGTGAAATTGGGTGGGAGCTGCATTGATCTTGTTCAGAATCTGAACTTGAAAATCAGCGAAAGGAAGCCTTAACCTTAATTCGGTGAAAAGCACGTTGTAGACGTAAAAGAAATCCTCTTTTCCGAGGTGAGTCCTAGAGAAGCAAACATGGTCAAACTTAGTGCAAGGTACAAATGATAGGGTTTTGGGATCAATGTGGGGTGGGGGTGGAGGAGGTTGGAAGGGGTGAGAGTTAAGCTGAGTCTCCTGATGGTAGACTCGGTTTTCAACACTTGAGGGTCCACCCAGTTCCAACTAGCAGGATCATTATCAGCATATATTTCGTTGCTGCATGCTGTTTGTCATCGTGAAGAAGTGGTACCAGTACTGCCGTGAATGGAAGGAACTCCAACTGCAAGTTCAAACATTACCTATCTCAATGGCAATGGGAAAAGACAGATAGACACATACACACTGATGAAGATGAAGAAGCATGCAGTTAAGAGTCAGCGTACCCGGGAAGCAACGGAGACAAAATGGAAACGCCAATTTTTGGTTTTTTGTTTTTTTTTTAAAAAAGAATATGCACCGAATTTAAAGATAAATTTTAGTCGGATTTGAAAAATTCAGCCTTATAATTTGGTGGATCATTATTTTAATATGGTCTGCGAAGACAAATTTTATCATATAATGAGTTTGTTTGGTAATTTATATGGAAATGAAATTTTGCCAATGACGGGATTTTACTAAATTTTTTTTAAAATCAACCTTGCAATACATTAATTATATTTAATAAAATATAAATTTTTAAATAAAATCTTGTCATCGATAATATTTCATTAATAAAATATTATTTTTTAAAATAAAGCAGGCAGAAAATTAAATTTTTAATATAACAAAATAAAATATAATTTTTTAAACGAAATCTTACCAATATAATAGAAATAAAATATAATTTTTTTCGAACAAAATCTTGCTCACAGTAAGATTTCATTAATAAAATATTATTTTTTAAAAATTAAGCAGCCATAATTTCTAAAAAAATAATTGTTTAATATAAAGTTACCTATGGCGATATTTCATCAATAAAAAATTATTTTTTAATCTATATGGCCTAATGACTTGTTGAGCATTTTGTATAAAGGGGTGCTATTCATTCTACCGTGATAAGTCTTGTGAGTGTAAAAATAATGCATTCTACTACCATGACAACCTTACTAAGACGGAAAGTGCAGTGGGACTATGTTTGTAACTAAGTTTTTTTTTCCCCTCTAGTTGTGAGTGTTAGGAAAAAAGAGTATTCTAGTTGTACAAAAAATAGAAAGAAAAAATGAGCCATTTGGTAAATATAATAGTATATTTTAATGGTGTTATTCTTAGAAACACCAATGAGGGTGTGACATTTACATGTCAAAATCCAATATGTTTTTCTATTCCATACATGATGTCGTATGTGGAGCTAGTGGATGGACTCTGTCATTCAATAGATACCAACACTCCAAAAATAGTATATGCAATAAGATACAGGTGTATTGATGTGTTGTATCTTTTATTACTGATGCGTTGTATTGGTGTTATTTTTAATTATGATATGTTATAGTTGCATTAATTTTATTACCGATGTGTTGGACTTGTGTTATCAAGTTGTTCCTTTTCAATTACTTCTATTTTAAAAGTTAATTTATAATAGTTCATACAAATCTTAATTAATGTCAAATATAAACATACGAAATAAATACAAATACTAGTTCATTTTCAAATAAAAAAATATACATAACTATGATTGATTAAATAGTCTATGCGGACGTGGGTTCTTGACTTGCTGATGAGGGGTTGAGGGGATTTTGGATCAGGTTGTAATTACTTGCCACGTTCATATATTTTATTAGCCACCGATAAAGCCGCTCCAAACGCCTTACCTATCATGCTTCACCTTTGTCTTCTTGTTTCTTTATATAGCTCAACCTTGCCTTGGTCACCTACTGCCTGATCATCTCCACCCAGGTCACCATCTCTTACATCATCCTCACCCTGATGACCCCCGCCTTCATCGCCATCTCCCTCGTCATCCCCACCCTCATATTTATCCTCACATCCTTGTCCCTTTCCCACTCTCTCAATCTCATGTACGTCTCCATGATGTCCTTTACTGTGATGATGCATGCTGGAATTCGTGTACATATCAAACAGTGATATTGTCCGTGGAAACGTCCAACTGAGAGCTTGTGTCTTCATCCGAGGTACATACACATTTTGCTACAGGAAGGGCTGCTCATTCAAATAAAGTTGTGTCTAACAAGAAGATTGACTGCCCTCTCCCTGAGTGGATGATTGGCCAACATCTCTAAAAGATTAGCCTAAATCCTATTCAAAGTAATTGACAAACCCCAATTGTAAAAGAGGTACCTGGGGATCCCTATCATGGAGGACTTTTGTATCGATAGAGTGTCGCGATGGCTCAATATGCCTTGATCTATAACCACCTTGAAAGAGAGGAACATCAACAAAGCATCGTGATGGTGTCACCTGGGTCTAGGCAATCTACACATAACCAGTACAATTCACGAAAGGGAAGTAATGAATTATATATCATTAATCAAAAGATGCAGATAAAATGTAACACAAATATTATAACCTGGGTGGTTTATGGATTCGTATAGAAATAAGGCTCTTGGGTAGGTTGCAGAAGGTGAAGTCATCCACCTCCTTGGTCATTCCAATGGAACAGTTGGCCAAGCAATTTGGGCGGTGGGGGTGGTCATAGTGATGGTGGTGATAAAAGGAATTTTTTTTTGGGGGGAAGGGGGGCTGTTGAGGATGATGGTTGACGGAGTGGCTGTTTTTGCTCTTGAGACAACCTATTAGGAAAAGGCAGAAGGGAATAACATAAAATGAGGAAAATGGAATGTATGTGTTTTTGGCCGCCACCACTTGACTAGTGCAAAAATCAAAATTGAGTTAATATCCATGTGGATCAATTCAGAAACTGAGCAAGCCTGAAACCCTCAAGTACTTGCATATGTCATTTCTCGGTGGGCTTAAGACCATAAAACGAGGTCGCAACAGTCTTATTTTCCATTTCAAATGATAACACATAAAGATTAATTCCAAATTCAATTTCAAGGATTAAAAATTCTAAATTTTAATAATAAAAACCTACAAATTATTAATTTTCATTTTTATAATTTACAATAAAACTATTATAATAAAAATAAATAACATAAAACTGTAAATTTTAAAATAAAAAAAGCAAATTAATTAGTAATAAAAAGAAAAAATTTAAATTATAAAATATAAGGCTTATTAAATGGAAGTTTCTCGCATTTTCTAATAATAGCTAGTATAATAAAAATAATTAATATAAAAATTGTAATTTTTAAAATTAAAAGCAATATATTCGTTACTAATAAAAATTCCTAAATTATTAAATGCTAGAAAGCTAGTTTCTTGTATTTTATAATAAAACCTAATAATAAAAATAACTAATAAAATGTTCATTTATTTTATTTTATGACAGTGTCAATGGTAAATAAAGATTAAATATAATTTCAAGTGTTAAAACCATTAAAATTTTTAAATATAAACCTACAAATTATTCTACTATTTTTATAATTTAACTATATTAAAAATATTATAATAAAAGTAACTTAACTAAAAATTGTATATTTAAAAATTAAAAATTTAAATTTATTAATTTATAATTTATTATTATTAATAATAAAATTCGTTATAATTAAAAAATAATATTAAAAATGTATATTTTAAAATTCAAAGATCAATAGATTAATTAGTAGTAAAGACACAAAATTTTGAAATTATAGATCATAAATATTATTAAATGACAGTTTGTTGTATTTTCTAATAATAGCCAATATAATAAAAATAATTAATGTAAAAACTGTAATTTTTAAAATTAAACAGTATATCCGTTGGTAATAAAAATTATTAAATTCTAGAAAGCTAGAAATAAAAATTAATAATTTTATAATAAAAATAGTTTTGTAACTAATATAAAACAATTTCTTGTAAATTTAAAATAAAAAGTCCTAAATTATTAAATTCCAAAAGGTCAATTTCTTGTATTTTATAATATAAACTAATATAATAAGAATAACTAATAAACATGTCATTTATTTTATTTTATAACAATGCCAAAATCTAATATAGAACAATAACCTATTGTAACTTCTAAATTAAGAAGTAGAAGATTATATAGTTATGTAAAAGCTATAAATTTCAAAATGTAAAATCATAAAAATTGTTAAATTAAAGCTTTTTTAATTTATTTTATAACAAAAGCTAGTATAAATTTTTTATTATGATAAATTAAAAAATAACATATTTCCTAAATAATTTATAGTAATTAAATTTCATAAAACACATAAATAAAAAGTAAATTAAAATAATATATTACTTATATTATAATGAAGGATATCCTTTGAAATATGTTTTTATCGAATCCATAGTTTCATCGAATTTCACTATTTTTTTTTATTTATAAGGACTTTTTTAATTTTTTTCGCTCTGTTAAAAAAAAAAAAAAAGCCATTAACTCTACCCTCTAAGCTTTGCTCTCTAGCCACTGTCGTTGCCTCTCCCAAACACCCTAAAAAACTCAAACAAGAGTGTACATCTACATAGCTAAACCCAACACAGTCATTACACTACCCGTGCTAGGCAAAAATCATGGGTGAAGGAATCCTTGCAGAAGAGGCAAAACAAAATGTGCAATGCAGCAGCCCTTGATCAGCAAAAACTCGCCATTGACAAGGTTTCGTGTGTTGTCCAGTCCGAAGTAGAATTTGTAGGTTTTTTACAGGATGAAACCTCGCCAATGATGGGGTTTTGGGTGCTGTCTGTCCCCGCCAAACCACGTTGCCTGCTTCGAGCATTCCCGAGGTGTGGAAACCTCGCCAAAGGCAGGGTTTCACTAATAATCACCTATAATCCAAATATAGCCATTACAATGCTTGTAATAAACTGCAATCACGCAATTTTTCTCTCAAGGTAACATTTGAAGCATTGTCTAATCCATACAGCATAAAACAAAATAATTTTCCTCCTCGTTTTCTATTTTCATTTCCACAAAATTAGTTTTTGTTTTATTTTTCTAAACGGTCCTCCTTTCCTTTTATAATTAAACTGATAGTCCATTATTATTTTGTTTATTCTATCTTATTTTCGAAGTTACATTTTTGTTTTTGGTACACTCTAGTATTTTGATTCTTTCGAAAATCCTCCCCTATGTTTCATTCTATCTTTATACTACATACTTTGCTTATTTTAATTTAGTATTTTAACATTTATGAAAATTGTGTTGTCTATTTTTTTTTCTCTTTTTTTAATAAAACCCAAACATTAAATTTAATTTTTCATATATTTAGGGGTATCATAAGGTGTAGAGAATAAAATAATTATCCCAAGATATGAGCATGCATCTGACGCAATAAAAGATCCAAATAACACATAAGAGAAAGAAAAACCACTGAAGGCTGCATATATATTGGAGAAAGAATGTTGCGAGTTAAGGGAAATATAAGAGACATTTACAAGGTTGTTTTGGCACCACCATGGATCAAGGGTGTTTAGAAACTCAAATGTGACTAAAACCAAGGTCTTGTTTCACAAGGTAACACAGTTGTTTAATCATTAATGCTAATGGAAGATCAGTAGCGCCACCATGAAATAGCAACAAAAAGAATCCTAATAAAAAATAGCAGCAGCCAACTTGAAATTTGAAAGGAATGGCCTGCAAAGACTTGAATTATTTTCCGAGTTTCTTAGCTTTGTTAAACTTCGTTCTTCTACCTTTGTTATTTTACGAGGGAATGGCTTTTATTAAAATGGAAGACTTTGTTTCTCCTTTGTTGACTTCTGGGGAAACCTGCAATGCATTATGGTATATTTCCAGTCAATGTACAAACTGAAAGCGGCACTGGGATTTTTTTGTTATGTCCCTTACAAAGTATTTGAAGAGTTGAATGAAATGAAAGGAAGAAATCCTTCAATCTCCTTCCACTCAGCTCTTCAAATCCTTCCCACAAAAATAGCCTAATTAAAGCATCAGGAAGAAAACTTCAGTGACCACAAGCAGCTTGCAATAAGTGCACTTGCCTCTTTTTAAAGATTATGCGTTAGATCACCTTGTGTGACTTTGCAGGCTTCTCTCCTCTCGCATTGACTGCATTGTCCCTGAACGTGGCAGCACAAGAAATGTAAGAAAACTCAGGTCAGCAGAGCCAGCACAATTATGTGTACTTGAAAGCATGCCAAATCCTGGGAATGTGAATATCCGTTTCATCTAATTACCCAAAAATAAAAGAGTAGCTTATTATACTGATTGGCTTATTGCAACTTATTTCAAATGTGAGAAAGCGCAGCATATAAAATACTTGCTTCACAACTTGAAAAGCAACATCATTCAGCACAACAACAGTGTGAACTGATAGAAAAAAGAGAACAAATGCATAGTGCTATAGCTTATCAATTGTTACCGGTGTCGTGTAGAAACTAAATTCAATAATATCAAGGAAACTGATATGAAATCTACAAGGCCTTTTGTCAATGAAGCCCCAATGGCAAAAACACAAATCAATAGCTGTTAATGGAAAACTAGTTTGCTTTTAACTCTAGATCAAGACAAGATAAAGGTGTCCTGCAAGAAAAATCTCAGAATGCTTTAGAGGGAGGATTAGAATGGAAATATTCAACCAAACTGACTTCCAAGGACAGAATACATATAAATCTAATCAGGTGATAATATTCCAATTCCACACTGGCATACAGCAGAGAACATTTCTTGAAACGCATGGATAATTCAAGCTCAACTGCAACATACGTGCATGTTAGAGCTTATTTGAGAATATTATTGATTTGAATTGAATCATTCCAGTTTTTTCCACAAGAAGGATCAGTCAAGGATAAAATTATGGATGATGTTCATTTCACTGTGGGTATGTGTGAATAACCTAAGGCATTCAAAAAAGTTTTACAGAGGTTAGGCAAACATAAATGGCTTTTAGGGAAAGATTGTGTCATGCATGCATGAGAGTATAATTGCTCTAAAATTAACCATGTTATGACCAGCAGAAAAGAAAAGGAAACAGAAAACTGAGGTACTTAAAGGGTTTATCTTGAAAAAGAAGGTGGGAAGCATGTGCATAACAGAGTCCCCTAACAGTGAACTTAATCATCATGATCTTCCTTATTATTTCTTCTTTTCTTTTCATTTGACTTCTGGCTGTCAGATTGTGTTACACAATTGAAGGAATTTTCATCATACTCAAATGAAAGAGAGGACGACACAAGTGATTGTTACCAGATCATCAAGCCAACCTCAATACAAGGTAAATAGGAGGTCATAGGCACCGCATCAGCCAGAAGCCACTGCAAGGTGGCACTTTGTCGATATATTTAGCTAAATACTTAGATTAGATTTTTTTTCATTTTCTTATACAACTGGTTCTTCCTAATCAAGTACCAGAACGAGAAGGGGAAATGGCACAATTTGCTCAGCATGCTGGCGCAAGAATAAGCACTCTGACTCGAAATACAAGCCTTTCCTTTAACATCCCATGCTTCACTACACAGAAAGCTTGCATCAAGTTTGATGGGCAACCATTGGCTGTATTAAATATTTTACCAAAGCAAACATAATTTACCAATTACAGCACTAAATGTCACACACAATTGAACTGACATTTATGATCATGAAATGTGAATAGAGTAATCATGACGAACATGGTGCATTAGACTTAAAAAACAAAATAAAAGTTATACTTGTTACTCAAATTGTTGTTAATCAAAGATTATACAATAAATAGGAACGTGGAAGACAATTAGATGTAAGAATCTGTAGTTAGAAGTATTATCCTTCAGTCTTAGTTCTTAATAACACCAACATTTCCATCACATTCACTTAGTGTGAGCCTTTTGTAAGGGGCAATTCAATTCAACAGACGGTCAACGCTATCATAATATCAGTCATCATTTATCAAGCTTAAGATCATAAATCAGAACACGGAAATTGATTGCATCCGAAAATAAGCCTAAAAGGGGAGAATTTTATGGGTAAGATCCCAAATCCCCGCTGCAAAAGGGTTATAACATCGCATGCAATCATAACAAAAAGCAAGGAAACTTCAAGATCTTTCCATATCCTGCTAGAAGGTGCAATTATTTTGTTCAGCAAGACGCTGTCAAATCCAAGTTAAACCTTCCCCTCATGACGAACTCAAATCATCATAAACAGTCAAACACACATTAGATATCATCACTCTAAACTCTCACCACCGCAACTCTTGCCCAAGAAATGCATCAATCAGCCGAAACCAACATAAAATATAAAGGCTCAACCATTTTCCCAGCATGCAATAACGGCGCATACAACACCAAAAACATTCCAATGCAGCAGCACCAATTATAGGAACACAATAAAAGTAAAGTCAGCGGCGGCGCTCCTCACATATGGTAGCAGTAAACACAGCTCAAACAAGAACATAAGCATTAAACGCAGGTAAAGTTTCCATATTTATACAGAGCAGTGAATAACTTTTTCTATGGCTAAACCACAGCACAATAAAAAACATCGAAGGAACAAATCATACGTACACTCTTACTTGAAGGTCCCAATTCCGTTAACATGGGTGCTCTTAATCTTCTTCTTCTTAGCGAAAAACTTGGACTTGTGCTTCCTCTCCCTAACCTTCCAAACGCTGTTCTTCCTGAACACCAACTTGTCCACCTTCCAACCTGGGAAGCTCGTGTCAATCATGGTAACCTCGCTCCTCGTGAAACCCTTCAACTCGTTACCCTCCTCCTCGTCCTCACGCTCCAAGGGTTCTTCTTCTTCTTCTTCTTCTTCGACCTCCACCACGTCAGCGCGGAGCGAATTGGCAGCGGTGATAACGGCGGTTTTAACGGCTTTGTTGGTCGCGGCGGAGGAGGAGGAAGAAGCAGAAGAAGAGGCGAGGAAGAATTTGGGGTGGGTCTGTTTCCTGGGGCACTTCTTCTTGGAGGGTTGGGTTTGGGTGAGGGTGGCGCCCATGTTGAAGAGCTCAGCGAGGACGGCGCTCATGGTCGGGGGGTCGCGGTGGGTATCCGGGGGGCGGATTCGGGTAGGGTTGGGTGGTCGGGTGTGGGGGGAGGAGTGGTGGGCGGTGGAGAGGAGGAAGGAGTCGAGGTCAAGGCCGTCGCCGGTGGGGATGCCCTTGCTGGAGCGGAGGCGGTCGAGCCATTTTGAACTGGACTTGGCGGCGGGGGCGGAGCAGAGCATGGTGTGGTGCTGGGGAGAGAGAGAGAGAGTGAGAGAGAGAGAATTGTTTTGTTATGTTTGGGAGTGAGTGAGTGTGATGTGTGTGTTGATGGCGAGGGCAAGGGGCAAAGGCAAAGGGAGGGTGGGTGGGCATTGCGCGTCGTGACTCACCCGTCGGTGAGTGCCACGTGGAGGGCAATAGTCGCCGTGTGTTGCCTTGTTTTCAAATTCAAACATGAGCCTACTACGATTATGCTATGCTAACTACTGCTACTCTCCCTACGAAGCACTAGAACGAACAAAGTAACGATTAACCAGCACAAACACACTGCCGCTTGCAAGTGAGAAGGGAGCAGCATCTCTAGGCAATCGACGATTTCTGCTTCTACTTGTAAAATTTTAATGTGTTTTTTTATTTAGGATTTTGTTAATTAGTGCTCTGACAATATTTTAAAATATATTTTATAAGTTTAGTGGTTGGTTTAAATTATTGAAAATATAAAAGTTTTTCTTTTTAATATAGAGTTTTCTATTTTACTTTTTTAACCAAAAGATCCTAGTTAGATAAACTTTTTTTTTAAATTATTATTTTTAGCCATGTTTGGTTATAGGTAAAATAAGGTATAAGTTTTCATGGATAAGATCTATATATAAATTTACACTTAAGACTCAATTATAAAAATTTATATCATATTTTTTCTTTTAATATTGACACATTATTTTCATCTTTCAACTAAAAACACCCTTAAGTGAATTCTATTGAAGAATCTTCAAATTTAAAATAATTATATTTGGTAGTTTTTTATTTCTAAAATATTTGAGAGAGGTTTTTTAAATTTGTTAAAATTACCCTTATGTGACATGTGTAAGATTATGAGTTAAATTTCTATGTATTATAGTATAAAAGTTCTTTACATTGCTATCCAATTATCTATTACCACTTAATAAAAGTAGTTGAATGTCACGTCTATTATTTGAAAAGTCATTCAAATAAGATGATTTGATTGGATAATAATATAAGATAGTTTTACACAATTAGAATATAAAAATTTAATTACATGGTTATTACTAGTTAAATCATAGTATTTTTTATAATATTTAACATATAGATCAATTAAAATACATTTTATCACATGACGATGAAACTTATAATTACAATTTATAATTAAAAATGGTATTTTGATCAATCTATATGCCAATTGTTGCGGTATAATTTAATGGACTAGGTATATCGGGTATAGGAGCATGAATGCACTGCTAATCCTTTTCCTCCATGCTAAGCTCCATGACTCGATGGGAGTGGGGTACCTACAAGGACTCTGAAGCTTAAGTCAGGGAGTACTCAAAAGGTGTCAATAGAAGAGAATAATGTGTATATATTTTTTAGGGTTCCCTCTTACTTTAAATAGAGGTAAGAAAGTGGCAATGACCTTCAAAGCCATCCTCCAACCCATTGGTACTAAAGCTATGCCCTTAATTAGTTCGTAACACTAACTTTTCAAAATATTATAATTTTATTATTAATAATTATGTATATACATATCACATGTTATCTTTTTCTAGCTTAATTAATAGATCAATGATTACAAGGATAACAAACCTTGAAGATATTTAATAATAGTTTTAAACTTAAAATAATTATTTAAGGTAAGTTATTACATGCACGCATGCACGTATACACACACATATATAGGGAGAGCGACTCTTATGAGATTGGTGATTTATTATAAGAGTGGGATGAGTAAATTATAACCATTTGATCCCATACAAATGATCAAAATTAAACATAAAATTATGTGAATTTTTTAAATGAGCATATGTGAGTATTGATTATCATTAACTAAGTTTTTAATCTTGTTCATCCATATATGATTATATGCCTATATTCTCCTTTTACTCTTATAATAAAATATATTTTTTATGTGATGTGCTTATATATATTGATAATTACGCTTCAAGAACCCATTATTTTTGCACCAGTATAGAAGGCCAACCCTTCCTCAGCTCATTTGAACCTCTTCACTCATATTTGAGCTCGATGCTAGAGGGTTTGTGTGCCGGTCAAGAGGATCGGCTTGGATACACTCCCACCCAAGCTCAACCTCGCTACAAAGACCCTTGTGATTTGAATGTGCCTCGACCCAATCTCAACCTTTCCTTGGGCTTCGACCACCACTCCCTCAGCTCATACCTAGTCGTGTGACTGCATCATGAGAATTCTTCCCCTCCATTAGACTCATGATTTGCACCCTCATTAAGCCTCTTAGATCAACGCCTATCAAATCCCAATATTTTCTCCCAATCAAGGACCCCCCCCCCCTCTCTTTTAATAGTCCATCAGCATATATACTCTTTTCCAGACATAGAGTGGGTATCTCATTCTTTAATTTAAACATTAACCTACCCTTTTACCCTAACTCAGATAGCAAGACCAAGGGGTTTGTTTTCATTTTTAGAATTTTATAAAGAAAATATTAAAAATTAGAAATTAAAATTTATAAGTTTTAAAATTTTTAAAATTTTTATTTATAAAGTCTAAAAAATTAAAAATAAAAGCTAAAAAATCAAACCAGGCGTCAGCCGCTGAACTCTCCCTTCGGCTAGGCAACAGCAATTTGTGACATGTATTATCAAGTTGCCAACGGACCTCGTCAATATTAAAGTACTCCTAGTTGGAACTGTTCTTAATCACTTCGAAAGCAACGCCGCAAGTGGAGAAACAGTGAAATAGTGATGGATAAATATGGATAAGACCCATAACAGACGTACAGCACATATCCAATCCCCAAGACATAATTTTCACGATTCCTATAAGATGTGTTAATACTCAATAATGATTTATATAGCTCGTGACTAGTTAAGCAGCGTTTTGTCTTGGTTTTATCCACTCCATAAATATCTAAACTGAAAATATAAATAATGACTTGAATGATTCATAGTTTCATCCTCAATAATAACTAGTTGTATTTGCTTGAATCATATCGAAAATGTCTGTGAGCTTATTATAGGCAATTCTAATAATCCCTGCAAAAGGCTTGATTTAAAATTATTAATGTAATAATGGGTTGCAATTAGTGTATTTTAAGTAACGCACTGTGTCTGGTTTGTGGTTTGTAAGCTTTCTTTGTATCATGGTTTGGGCTGTGCAGGTGGAATCTGGCTCCACACCTTTTCTCAAATGGAGGGGAATGTAGAAAATGCAGAAAGGTCGCCTTCTCTGCCCCATCCCTGCCAATTAGCCACCTAAATTTGTTTATGTCCCTGGCCGGGTTTGTTTTTGTCGGGTGCTATTTTTTAATTAGCAAACTTCTCTGTTCATATCTTTCGGTAGGAAGCTAAATAATTTGCTCTAATTAAGGACATCACTCGGGTGATATTTTGAATTAATCCAATGATTATCTGTTGGCCACAATTAGGCAGGACACAAACAATGGCACCAAAAATAATCAGTCACAACTTCAATTATCTCAGGTTAAGAACAGTAGAGATGTACATCGCAATACAAAATTAACGATGTATATTTGACAAAAATAAATAAATAAATAAATTACAGTCTATTCAGCGATAAAAATCCACATTTTCAGGAGTAACGGGGATAATTGTGCTGACTATTTAGTCAGAGACTGACAGAAATTACTACTATATATATATATATATATATATATAGCCTATTCAAGATTCAACCACTGTTTACTTGTTAACTCCTAATTCTTAGGGATAATGATGGTCGGTTAGAGTTAATAACGTTCTCACTTACTAATTTTGAAAATCTTTTAAGGAACATTTGCACGAGTTAAAAATTTGTAGCTTTTATTCAACGCCAGTTTGGGCTCATCTAAAATATACCTAACACAAACGTGGTATTAATTTAGTTCGTGCCTTAGAAGTAGTATCAAGTATGTTAGTATCGCTCGATATTTCAAGGGATGAAATCCCGGGACCTATTAAGTCTGAGATTGAGATGTGATTAAAATAGAAAATAAAAAAATTAAGTGCAATTGACGATAATAATGGAACATATATATATGGGAACACCAAGCTGCAGTGCATGTTTATTGCATAATAATATTCTATATAGCAAGAATGACTTGTTGTGTCAGCTTCCACATATACGTTACTAGCTGCAGATAATGCGGCTATAGCTTATGCTCACTCGATTGATACTTGGACTTTGATCACACAATAATGCGGAACATGGTAGGTGTGGACATTGTGTTTTCCTCCGTCCTCATTATGCAAATCAAGTCTTTAGCGTCCTCTTGGTCCAAAATCTAAATACGTGTCTCCGTTCAGGAGAGAGAAACAACATTTCAAAGCCGTGTTTGGTGACCTTTCACTCGCAAAGCGCGAGGAGCTATACCCAATTTTTTTTTTATATATCTATATTTTTGCAGCAGAAGTTACAGTATAGATGACATATTCAAAGAATCAAATCCCACGCGTCACATGCATAAAATATATCGTTAGGAATCACTTCCTCTATGTCAACCATCCACTTTGTTGGTCTCTTCAAACCTTAGCGTTTGATATTAATTATGCCGTGTGGCGCTCATTTGATTAGTTTTACCAAAAGATGCTTCCTATTTAGAAAGCATAGTGTAGGCTGGACACTCCAATTTAATAATAATAATAATAATTTAAGAGCAAGTACATGGTCCAAATGAGAATTGCTTACCGCAGGGTTACCACCCTTGAATTTGTAAAGGTGGGAAAAGGGAGATATTTATCGTAGACCAGGCAAGTTTGAATATCAGTTGCACGTAGTAGTAAAGTGAATGCTGTCTGCTAAGTACTTCGACTTTTACTGATTCGCAATGTTTGATTTTCCTTTCATACGCTATATTTTTCTTTAATTTTTTTTTGGTTTAAGCTCAATGATCCCCACTCTTTCTTTTTTTATTCAAAAGGTGTTTGAAGTTAGAATTTTGAACGATTCGGATGTTCTTATTTTGAACATTATATTGCCCTAACGCATGTGAGATTATTACCGTCAAACTAATTTACTCGATACTGTATTACTCTGTAATGACAAATCAAAATTACGATTTCTGTTACTTTTTTTAATTTATTTATTATATATTACTCTACCCAGTCTGTAATGTAAGTTATTTTTAGATTTTTTATCCGATCTAATATACAAGTAGTTTTCACATTTCAAGAAAGTATCAATTATTTTTTTATCCATTTTATCTATATATTTATGATGAGTGATAATAAATAAATGTAAGTATGATTATCTTATAGGGAGATAATTTAGATTCTGTTTAGTTTAGATTTTAGTAGAATTACGTTTAAAATAATTGATGTTGAATGAATTGGTTTTAATAAAAATAGTTTTGAAATGATTGATTTATGTTTAGGAAATATATTAGAAAGTTGAGTTTGGAATAATGGATGTGAAATGGAAAAGTAAAAGCAAAATTTTTTAACTTTTACTAGAATTAATTTTTTCTAAACTGAAACAAGAAATAAAAAGCTGAACCAAGCACTTTCACTTTCTCTTAACCCACTTTATTTGGCTGCGTCGTGAAGGTAGTTGCAATCCAAACATGTTATTATGAGTGATAAAGCGTACTTTTATCTTTTATTTATAATTTTTTAAAAGATCATTAAAATCGAATCATCACACTAATTCTTATACATAATATTGAACGGTTTATATTATGGATTAGAGGAGTAATATTTTGCAGTTAAATGTCTTTGGCAGATGATTGATCAGTTAACTATACAAATAACTAATTTTAAATGGAAAAACGACAAATTAGCTAAATATTTGATTAAATCTAAGATATGTGTGATAAATATTACGTGTAACTAAAGACTTGTCCCAATTTGTTGAAAGGTAAAATGGGGGCAAAGAAGTGAATTAGACAGAGAAATATTTGGGAATGTTTTGATTAGAAAGCATAGAGACTACAGCGTGAACTTTATGTATCATATATTAAACTTAAGGGTTATAACCATAGAGAGAATTTTATATTTTTATTAAGGAGGCGAACAAACGGTGGCTGCTTCGTTCTGTAAAGTGGATGTAGTATATTGTTGAGGTTAAGTGTGAGAGATGAAGTTTCACATTGATTAATAATGGATTAAGTGGGTAGTATATAATGTGGGAGGAGTCATCACTCATTATCTTAAGATTTTGAGTCAAAATATGACATCCGGTCCGGTGTTTGATGTACTCACTTAGCCCCTTTAATTGTACTCCTCCGCCCTAACATATATGAACCTTGAATCTGTAACTATATCGTATACTAATTCAACATTCTCTTGTTAGCCCTGTTTACTATACTTTTCAAACCGAAAATCAAAGTCAATATTTCTTCAGATCAACTTATCAAACGTCAGGATTTTTTTTTTTTTTTTGCCCCTTTCATGCATGCTGGCAATGAAGGCTTCTACGGTTCTACCACTATCCACAAGCCTGTTCATATAATGTAAAGGACTAAACACACACCAAGCAAAACTGGACGGTGCAGCAGCCAGAGAGGTCGTTATGTTGGGAAATTTGGTAGAGTGCCACAAAGAAGAGAGATAGGCCATGATGAATAGAAAATATATGTATGTATGGTGATGTACCAAAGAAAGAAGCAAAAAAATTGTCTATGGTGTGTGGAAGGGACCACATATATAGTATAGTAATTAAACATACGTTTATCCTTATGAAAAATGAGTTGTTAGGGCATCACCATTTTCCTTTAAATGTCATATTTCTTTTAATTAATAAGATACTAAATAATTTTTAATTGTACTAACTTTGTTACGGTAAAATGTCGAAGATGTAAACATAAAAAACGCAAGAAAAACGAGTTTTCAGTCTCGCAACGTGAAAAACAAGGCCTAGGAAAAAACAGGCCAGGTTGTCCTAGGAGCTTATAATAAAACCAAGGTAGTAGTAGCTTTGAATTGCACCCGTTCATTCAATCACTTTTGTTTTTCCTAGAACCAACCAACAAACACCGTCAATTGGAAACACGTTAGACTTGCTAGTTCCAATCCCTCGCTTTCAAGTTTCAACAATCAACAGAGCTACCAATTCACACGCATCATCTTCTCCCCTTCCCTTCACTTCCCTCCCTCTCTCTCTTTGTTTGCCACCGTTCTTTTTATATTTGGCCTCTGATTCCCCTAAACGCCCATTGGCTTCTCACACCCACTTATCCTTTCCCATCCACCAATAGTTCATTTCCCAAATACCCCCAACAACAACATTAGCACACACACACACACCACCGTCCTAGGTAGGATAAAACACAACCCAAGGCCTGTTCTTCTTCTCCTTCTTCTTCTGCTCTCTTAATCACTACCACAAATACCCCCTTATCCTTTGTCCTTATACCCCTCTGATTTTTCGCCCAAGTTGTCTCCTTTTCTGTTTCCTCTGTCTTTTTTTTTAATCCTCTTCACCTAAAATCTTCTGCAGATCCTTCTAGCAAACCCCTTTAACCTTTTTGTCCTTAATTTGTACCCCCCAAGTTGTTACATCGAGCAGAAAAGTGAAAGGGACTTTTTTTTTCCCTCCTTTCTTGTTGCCATGGCTTTGCCGCAGCCTGTTAATAATATGTTGGAGAATCCTACAATATTGGGTGTGTCCATAGGGTTGGTCACGTACCTTGGTCCTATGTGGTTAGCATTTCTTGTTGGTATTGCCATTGGATGGCTATGGAAACCAAAATGGGCGAGTCTGGGGAAAGAAAAATTGGCCAGCACCATTGCCAAGTCATTCGATTTTTGCTCAGCATCGGCTTCACCTTCGAAGTCTCTATTTTCACCTATGAAGGGCTATGCTTCATCGCCATGTCTTAATTCTATTAAAATGCAGGCTCCAAATCCAGAATCTCTGGCTGTTGATAAATCTATAGTTGCGAATAAAGGGATGGAGAAAAAGGCTTCTTCTTCATCGCCAATGAAAAGTGATAATTCTAGCAGGTATGCTGCGTTTATGCGTTATTACATCATAAGTAGTTGTATAATGTTTTGGTTATAATTTGGAACCATTTATCTTCTTAGGAAATAGGAATTCTGTTCTTAAAACCTTATGAAATTAAGATTTTGAACCCTACTCTATATGTTAAATTCAAGGTAAATTTAGCCATAGGTCAATCTCGGGTGGTGCTTTATAATTGGATTTGCTTGTACTACCAATAAAAGAGGGAAGGAAGATGGAGAAACAAAAAATTGAGATGTTGGCTTATGGTTTGAAGTTACTGTATGGTAACTTTTGAAGTTTGAATCTTTGTGTTGAGTAAATGGTTGTCCTTTGTCATTTCCTGTCAAATATTGTTTAAACACCAGTTACTTAGTGATGAAAATGTGGCATATATTAGTTTGGGATGACAAAAGACACATCTATCTTTTTTTTTATGACACTTAGTGGATATATAAGTTTGGGCTAATGATTATCACATCATTTTTTTTAATAATTTTTTTGCTATGTTTCTGTGCATGTCTCTGTTTGTCTATTGAAGGAATAACATAAGGACATATTTGTTGCTTCTTTATACTGTGCAGTACCTTGAATTCTTGTAGAGAAAGTGACTATGCTGTTACAACGGAGGATTTGCATCATCTATGGCAGCTTGTAGAGGAGAAAGATGGGGGTCTTCCTTGGGTAATGATGATGGATCGCTCCACTCCAGCCATGTCCTACCAAGCATGGCGCAGGGAACCAAAGGTATGATACATTCTGCTTATTCTGCTTTTTTGTCGACTTTTATTCCTTTGTTCAACTTCAAATTATTAATGTTTTGGTCTTGACATGCTCGAATGCAGTTGAAGATTCCTGTTGATATTATTTTTTAGTGTGTTCTCTTGCAAATTGTTAATTTGATTTATTTATTTTGGATTCGATAGGATGGTCCTCCCCAATATAGAAGTAGAACTGTTTTTGAAGATGCCACTCCTGAGATAGTGAGGGATTTATTCTGGGATGATGAGTTTCGACCTAGATGGGATGACATGCTTGCAAACTCAACAACAATAGAAGAATGCCCCACTACTGGAACCATGAAAGTGCAATGGATACGGAAGGTGCGGAGTCTTCAAAGTTGCATTATGCCTTGAAGTTTAGTTAACTGCTATATTTTTTAATCTATGCTAACTTTTGGAAATACCTTGTTGTGCAGTTTCCATTTTTCTGTAAAGACAGAGAATACATTATTGGTCGACGAATTTGGGAATCAGGAAGATCATACTATTGTGTGACAAAGGTATAAGAATAAAAGTTCCTTACTGCATGGAATATTTAAAGATATTTCAGTAACCAGAGATTGTGTTTCATTTGAATGATGGTTGTAATTCAATTAATTAGATTGTTTTTCTTACTCTCTTTGCTCTTTTATTTTTATTATGCAGGGAATAGATTGTCCTTCTATCCCAAGAAAAGATAAACCAAGGCGTGTTGATGTGTACTACTCAAGTTGGTGCATTAGAGCTGGTATGTATTGATTAGTTAGAAATTAATCGTATTACTTATGTGTTACATTTAGTGCAGGATATTGTTAGATTTGTTTGGAGTAATAATTTTTTTTTTCCATACCAGTGGAATCGAAGAGGGCCAAGGGCCAGCTAACTGCCTGTGAAGTTTTACTCTTCCATCATGAAGAAATGGGGATTCCATGGGAAATTGCGAAGATTGGAGTTAAAAAAGGAATGTGGGGTACAGTTCAGAAGATTGAGCCTGGTTTGCGTGCCTACCAAGAAACAAGAGCTTCGGGAGCTCCACTTTCTCGGCATGCCTTCATGGCCCAGGTCAACACAAAAGTTAATCTAGAATACTTGGAGAATATTGGAGCTCCTGAAAATCAATCACAGACTGAAAATGCGGTTTCAAGTGACAAACGACAGGGTGTGAACATACCAAAGATGCTAGTCATTGGTGGTGCTGTTGCTCTTGCTTGTAGTCTTGATAGGGGATTGGTGACAAAATATGTTATATTTGGTGTTGCAAGAAAAATTGCTAATATAGGTAGAAGATAGTTAGACAGGAGTTAGAAGCAATTGCTGGGAGTGTTATTGCTAGTTTCAGTTGTCATTCGCCAATGCAGTTGCTTTGTGATTCACTAGCGCATTTAAAGGTCAAGTTTTAGGCGAAAATGAATGTCGAGGAAAATGAATATATCTCGGCTTGAGGGGTAGTAAACTAAGTTTTTCTTGGACCGTGAATAATTGTTGGTCCAGACCACAGAATTGGATGGTTGTACAAACTCATTTATATCAGAAAATATCATTTTTCTCAAATTTCCTGTTAAATAATTATTGTTGCAGCCATGATCCATGATTAGTTTATGAATTGTGGTTTACTGCCGGAAAAATATTTGTCTATATCTATCTCGATTCTGATATTTGGTCCAAATTTATATTGTCAGTAAATATTAAGATTATTTACTGATGATGATTACGCATATGGACTTGATACTCGTAGTTCTTACAGTTCATTTGGGATACAGGTTTGATTTTATTTTGCTATCTTCCAACATGTTTGTAACTTCGGTTGTGTAGGGTGAATGGGTATGACTAGAAATGAATAGAGAAATAGTAGGTTGGAAATATCATAGAAAAGGTTACAAATATCAATTCTACCATGCATCTGTTTGAGCCAGATGAACAACTACATACAGCTTCATGCGGTATTAATTGATAACTATGGTTTCAAAACAATGCAAACCATCTAGCTGCGGTGCCAATTTTGGCTTCTGGAGGGCATTCGTTTGTTCTTTCCCTGTTGTTATCATATTTTGCTTGAAAGACGAAATCCCTCTTCTGAGTTCCTGCATTTTATAAATTTTAACTTTTAGTTATGGAATTATACCCTAGTTATACGTTGATATATAAATATAATACATACATACATAGCTATTTGTACCTTAACATAGTTTTTGTCTACGAAATAAAATCCAACAGCAGCAGCTACAGCAGCATAAATGCTTCCCATTGCCATTGCTCTGTGTGAATGAAATCTGAATTATGGGAACCGGCCAGAGACTTATTGCGACAATATATAAGCCTAAGGTGGAGGCTAAGTGTAGAGAAAGAAGATTGGGAAGATACCTTGGTGATGGAGAGAAGCAAGCAATGATCTATAAAGAGGGGAAACGGAAAAAAGGTCAGTTAAACTTGGAATGGCAGAAACATAGGAATGTAAGCACCCCAAGGCTTCATATATTCTTTATTACTACTGTTGTAGTAAACCTTTATTTTTCCCAAGCGTTAAGCATTTACATTATTTTTTACTTTATTTTAGTTTTTGGGAAACTCTTGTTACAGTCCTGCGTAGTTAAGAATGTGACATAACAAAAAAGTAAGAAAATAACTTAAAATTTAGCTCTTATCATATATGCTATTAGCGCAAAACAAATTATCCTTATCCTTTCCTGAATTCCCTGAATTTTAGCCACCCCTACCTTCAAAGTAAATCTAAGGTCTCCAATTGTTGATAGAGGTAATCCTTTTCTTTATCTGACCATGCTAAATTTAGAAATCTTTATTAAAATTCTACATTGTCGGTGGTGAATATAAGTTCCCATTGGTGAATACCCCACGGCAAAATAACAACAGAAGCTTGATAAAAGGATAACCCTATCTTGAAGGCATTGCATTGTGCTTCGTAGAAAGAGAGCTACGTCATTGCAATCCAGAAACCCATCCGCTCTTTAGCTCAATAAATTCTCGTTATTTTCCCGGGACATTACATAGGATAAGCATTATATACATGGTAATATTTCAACCTTAGATCTCTATTAGTAACTTATCGGTTTATGTTTTCAAAAATAAGAAAGAATATGGCTGAAAGCATATTTTTTTGAATCAGAATTTTCGATTTGTTTATGTGTAATTATTGATTGATTTGTTTAGATTGTAACAATCTAAAAAATTTAAAACAAGAATTCAATTAAATTCAATCAATTTTTCAAACAAAAGAGCCAATAAAAATAAATATTTTTAATTTTGATCAATTTTCAATTACTTGATCGATTTTTAATGATTTTCAATTTGTACTTAACTAAGATTAAATCTCAACACACCTAATATAGTCTTATACATTGTGTATGAAAAAAAATGTATACTCTTCTACATGAATTCGAGAACATGCAATAATTTCTCAATTAAGGTTCCAGAGCTCATTCTTTTTGCTAAAACTTGGGAGCCGTGGGAGTTGCAGCCCAATGATCAAATACTCTCCTCTTTAATTTTCTGCCGTTTTTACCTGGATTTTTTTTTTTGGCCCTTTAAAAATAAAGATCTTCTTCCTTCCTTTGTTGATTCCATTCAAGTAACAGAAACTGAGTTCCATTACAGAGTATTTGTGTAAATAATTTCAATCATTTTTTCCCTCAACATGGTTTGTTTTATTGCAACAACGACATGCAGTATTAATTAAAGAGTAATAGCATGAAAATAATAAAATTACATAAAAAATATATATTATATATCTTATTATTATTGGATATGATTAGTGATCCTTTCTTATTACATAGTGATAAAGTATGTGATATGTTTTTATTATTTCCTTAATTTTTTTTTAGATAAATCAATGATATCCAATTTTAAAAACAATAACTAATCCCTTGAGATATAGAACTCACATATGTGGGTCTTATCTTTGCCAAGAAATCTTAATATATTTCTTACGTAAAATATGAAGCATGTGCATAATTTCATTGATTTTTTCTACGGATTAATTTGACCAAACATCTACCACAAACGGTGCGTGCGCGCTATCTGATTGGTACCAAAGTCGTGTCCTCCGTCGCCGTTTTCCCATTGCCGACTTTAGCCCATCTCAAACCGACCGCATAGGATTTCAATGGTCTCCTCTCCCTCGCTCGCGTTCAAGATGGGAAAGACCACCCGCGTTTTTTAATGGGTGCATCTGATTATATGACATGACATGATCAGCGATAAATAACATTCAAGACAGTTATCAGTCGTTGACAGAAATTATCATTCGCCGAATCCAAACCACTTCAACCGGCGTAAAAACAAAACATCGAAGTTGAAAATCAAACCATATTTTCACCTTAGAATCTGAAATTGTTTTTTTCTTCTGTTTTTTTTTCCTTAAACTTTTTATTTGGTAAGCTTTAAGATTAATCGCGCTCAATTAAGCCAGCCCCTTGGTTTATTTGTTCTTTGTATAATTCGATATTGTATCCAGGTTGCCTGATAGTGCGCTGGTAATTATGAAAAGCAGAAATAATAGTTACAGAAGAACGTTACGGACTTGGGACTCGAATTGAAAATTTTCATTTTATTGCTCAGAAACAAAATATGAACTCGCTGATTGAAGTACATGGCTTTCTCAACTATTTGATTTAACTATATCTATATCTATATTCTATACAGTACAAATAAATGGAATAGAATTGAGATGATTCGGTAAACAAATTTGATCCGGTCAACAGGGCACGATGGATTCAAAGCAGTGAAGACCATCCAGCTCGGGCGCGAACCTGGGCCTCAAACGGGTCGGGTTTTGCTTTGCTCCACCGGGAGCTGGTGGACTCTTCTGGTCTTTTCTGGTGGTTTTGGAATCTTCGGGAGCGGAGGAAGGAGGGTCTTCCGTGTTGGGCTTCGGAGCCCGGTCTTTTGCGAGGCCCACTCCCAAGGAAAAGCTCCACTTCTGGCCCTGCGACACCTCAAAGTGGCTGAACATGGACATGAACATCTTGTCGATCGTTTGAAGCTGTTGTGTTGGGTGGATGCGTGGGAAATTGATGAGGGATGTGGTTGTGATCTAATCTTTCTGCTCAGATAGCTGTGTCTGCACGGAAACGAGGAGGATGATGAATGAGTATTTATAGTACTATTGATCATTGAATTAGATGAAGTGGTGGAAGATTGATTTGGAATTTTCATGAAGTTTCTTTGCGTGTGCACACTATGGACTGGAAGCTTCTTGGATTGACGCGTGGTTGAAACATTTACTCGTTCAACTCTTCAACCCCCTCCCTTTTTGACTCGTAAGCCGACTTTAATTCAGTTGAATTTTCTACAATTTCCCCCTTGACTCTCTACGTGATTGAACACCATGAGTCCATGACCAAGTACTTCCTTAAGTTGCTTCTTGAATGTTTCTATAATTAACGATTGTTGATAAATTTACTGGTTATTCATCAATAGCACGAACCAAGACTATTGTGTTTATTCTTACAAAAATCATTTTTGTCTATTACAAAGAAAACAGCCACGCACAAACAATTTAGTCAACTGGAGCAGTAAATATGGTGTTATTTCATTTGTTATCCTTCTCAAATTTCTCTTGTAATTAGACTCTTATTTGTTTGGGTAGCCAGTAGCGTGGGTCTCCGCTAGCAAGTTTTACCTATTTCACATTAATATGCAGCAATAAGTATTTTAGTATTTATGCCTAGTCTTATTCTTGGAATAATTTATTCAATTGAATTAGTAAATATAAGAAGTGTGAAGTAATTAACTTACACCATATATGTATATATGAATCATCGAATATATATCACGGCCGCCATATAACTACATTCGCCAACGTTTGTTACAGAAAAGAAACCTTACTCTGGAATAGATGATATATTGACTCGGCATAAGTTTGAATGGCAGCAGGGGTGTTGACTTCAGTGTTGACTTCTTTGGGTCTGGAGGCATGCTTTATGATAACATTTAGATATAAATTGGGCTTTAAAATACTGAAAAACTAAGTCTTACACATATTTCATACATTATAGTCCCATTATGTGATGGATTGTCTAAACTGGAGTCGAACTTGTCAAACAATAATCTAGCATCACAGAGGAAGCTCTTGCTAAATCAATTTTTTGTCATTGACAGCAAAAAAAAAAAAAAGAAAGACAAACAAGCAAAAGGATTTACTTGTTTAATCCTAATTTCAAAGGAAATTAAAACAAAGCTTGTTAAATCCTAATTTCCAGCTTTGTTTTATCGGAAAACCAAAGACGGTGTCAATTAATAAAACAATATAATTACAAATTCCCATGGTATTTTTAGTTGTTTTTAAAAGTAGAAAACCAAAAACATCTTTTAGCTGTTTTCTATTTTTTTTTAAATTCAAATTTTTTTTATATATGTGAAACCAATCCGAAGAAAAATCAAACAATTTTTTTTTGGTTTTAAAAAACGGAAAATTGTTTGCAAAATATTCCCCAAACAGTTGGATAACTTTTTTTTAAAAATGTACATGAGATAGTTAGTTAGAAAGCTTTATCCTCGACGAAATTAATTACTAATTAGATAAAAGAATGTTATAATTTATCACAATATATGAATATTGCATGCATAGATAGAAGATATAGAACATATTTTCTATTTTTGAAAAAATAGAAGAGATTTCCTTTATAACATAATTCTACGTTGATATAAGATAGATAACAAGATGAAAATGTAGGTAAAAGCATAAATAAGATTGGATATCGCACACAAAAAACAAAAATGTTATAGATAAAATGGACCCAAACTTTAATTTTATTGAATTATGATATCAAAAATTGAACCCCTTGTTTTGTCTGCTGTTTAATTGAAATATTCAATATGAGAAAGAAAGAAAAAAAAAATGTGGACTCGCGTAACGGCGTAAGCTGGTACTTATCCTTTCCTGCTATTTGGTTCAACTATGCGGAAAAAAATAAATACGATTGACTTCTATGATATGTCATCATAATAACAAAAATAAACAAATTAAAATTGGAGTTGAAAAAGATCCGTCAATTGGGCACGATGAATTCAAAGCAGTGGATGCCATCCAACTCGGGCGCGAACCTGGGCCCCGACCGGGGTGGGCTTTGCTTGGCTCCACCGGGTGCTGACGATGGACTCGGATCTTTTCCGGTGGTTTTGGGCTCTGCGGCGGCGACGCTGGGAGAAGGGCCTTCCGTGTTGGGCTTTTGATTTTGGTCTTTTGCGGGGCCCACTCCAAAGGAAAAGTTCCACATCTGACCCTGCGATAACTCAAAGTGGCTGAAGATGGACATGAACATTTTGTTGATGCTGTTTTTGTTGCGTGGATGCCAAGGATGTAGTTGGTCTTCCGTCTCAGCTAGCTGTACCTGCACGAATACGAGAATGCTGAGGATGATAAGTATTTATATGGAGTTTGACGAATAAGATAAAAGAAGAGTATTGGAAGTTTGATTTGGAATTTTCGTGAAGTTTCTTTGCGTGTGGAATACAGACTATGCAGGAAGTTACTTTCTTGTACTGACGCATGGTTGAACCATATTTATTCCTTGAACTCTTCCGCCCCTTTTCCCTCTCCTAATTGAATCGAAGACTTAGCCAACCTTGATTTTCAGATGAATTTTCTAGAAGTTTTCTTATGACTCTACCGGGCTTAATAGCACGACCAACTACTACGTGCTTGTTATGTTTCACATCTATGCATGTATTTACAATTAACAATTACGTATATTAAGCATACAACATTTGTTGAAACATTTGCTGGCTTGCTGTACTGTAAAACTACGAACCAGGATTAATAAAACAAAGAACTATAATTATACGTAAACAACCAAAAGGAGACACAGAACTATCACTATACATAAAAAGTTAGGCAATTGGAGTAGTAAATAGTTTATAAATTTAGTCTTATATATCCATCCTTATCAAGTTTCTATTCTAATAGCCTTATCTTAATTTGGGTTCTTAGGTGGTGCTGGCATCCACAATCAAGCTGTACCTATTTCATATTACTATTGAACAAAAGTTTTTCCCCCTAATCTCTATTCATGCCTAATCTCATTGTCATAATAATTTAATCAATTAGAGTTGTAAATATAACAGGTACAAATTAATCAACTTGCCCCACAATGCACGTACATATGTATCATTGAATGCATATCACGGCAACCATATAATCTAATCATTCACCAACGTTTGTTTTAAAAGTTTGGAATATAAAAGTACCTGACTCTGGAATAAATGAATCTTGATTCCAGATAAGTCTCAATGCAGCGGTGGTGGTGTTAAGAGTGAAAGAATGTTAATCTAGGAGAGATGCTGGTGCAAGTATGTTTTGGAGTGCGGTGGCTAATAATGTATTTATAGGGAATGGTTGCTAACTGCTTTAGTATAATTTGAATGAGTGTAGTTGCATTTGCTAGAAGGTGATGATACAGTTTGTTAAAGAGCTTTATCTTTTAGGTAGTAATTATCTAGAGATTATCAATTTGTCAAAATTTAGAAGGAGTGTTGTACCTATATCTAGATATAGATAAATGAGAATTGAGATAGATGAGATTTCCTCGTAACTACTTTATGTTTCATATAAGATAGATTACAAGATAAGATACGGAGGGAAAAAAAAACAGAATTAGATAAAATTAATTCAGAATTAGTTTTTTTTAATTATTTTTACCTAAAATAGTTTTGATGAAAACCAATTTAAATTTTCTTAATATTATCCAATATTATTTTATCTAAACTATAACCTCATTATACCTGAGGATTTTGATTTCTAGTTTGACTTTTTAAGGTTGATAGTCCCCTTAAATTTTACAAGAGCATAGGAGAAAGCAGAAATATATATTTATTGATTTTCAATCAACCATCTCATTTTTATTGTTTTGGTCGATTTTTTTTTTGTCCTGGTTTTGGTCCAATCAAACATGTTATTTTATCTATCCAAACTGAAAATGGGGTCCAGCCCAGTCCTTCTAAACCCATTTGTAATAAGTAGCATACTTTGATAGATATTGGGACATAAGAAAACAAACCCAGCCCGAAATGTGAGCAGGCCCATGTAGACGTGTTTTGGGATCCTAATTGGAGGAAACCCTAGTTCTCTGACAACACTATAAATATTCAACTCACAGCTCTAAATTCCAAAACCCTACTAGTGTCGTACTCCTTGTTCCACAACCAAGCAGCACTCGCTCACCGCAACCGAATCTCTACGCTGCAAATGGGTACCAGCGAGTTGGGTTGCACCTACGCCGCTCTCATTCTCCACGATGATGGAATCCCAGTCACCGTTAGTCCCATTCTCTCATTCTCAATTATTTGATCTCAGATCTCGATTTTCGCTTTACCTCTTTCTGCGTTTCGTAACGATTGCTGTCGTTTTTCTGTTCCGTTTTTTTTTTTTTCATTCTGTAGGCGGAGAAGATTAGCACTATTTTGAAGGCAGCTAATGTCACCGTGGAAGCGTTCTGGCCGGGCCTCTTCGCTAAGCTTGCACAGAAGAGAAACATAGAAGACATCATCTTGAATGCTGGATCTGGAGGTGGTGCCGCTGTCGCCGTCGCCGCTCCTGCTGGTGGTGCTGCCGCTGGTGGAGGCGCCGCTGCCGACGCTGCCCCTGCTAAGGAGGAAAAGGTATTCGGTTTTGTTTCCTATTTATATTGTTGCTCATTGATAGGGATATTAGGAGAAGCTGATAATGCATCAAGTCATAAGATTTTTCTTTTGGTACTAATTGATGTTGGAAAATGTATAGCGGTAATATTGAGAATTAAGATAATGATGCCCTTTTGGATGGTTGGATTGTGAGTATTACTCTGTTTAGAGGGGAAAAAATAGTTCCGTATACAAATTTAATTTCTTTTTTCCAAAGTAAGGATGATGGTATGGTGGTACATTTGTTTTGCATATAGATAGCCCTGTGTTTTGAAAATTCTAAACAAATTGGACAGACTATGTTTATGTTTGTTGTATTTTTCTCCCCTCCGTCAACTATGGATTTTGTGATTGGCTTGACAGCGGACTAATGCTATTTTCCCGTTGAATTATTGCTTTTGAATTTACAGTCTGTGTTTAATACTAGTGACTATGTGTGTGTTGACTATAAATGAATGAATACTTGATCTGGCTATGTGCTTTCATGTGATTGTATGCCTTATAAAGATTGCTGTGGTATACAACTACTCAAACCAACCCTAAATTTAAATGGAAGCGGAGTTAATTTGATTATCTAATAACTGATGTTATGGTTTTCTCAGTAATTAGCAATAACAATTGTATTGAAAAATTATGTAAAGCAGTAAAGCACGATGGGCAATATAATCCCTCATAATACTCTAGAGGCGTGATAGATTGCCCTTCCCACAAAATATGCACACCCTTCGTTGCTTGATGAGCTGCATGCTTGAGCTATTGTGCTAATGATGTCAGCCTTGCAAAGAGTGGTTAGCTTAAGTGTAGTATGTTTCCAGTTCATCTACTATTAATTATGAATGATTGTTACCTCATGTTGGCAATAACATGCCTCTGCATGAACTGCAGAGGCGTTTGTTACATTTTTTTTTTTCAGTGTTGTGCTTCCTTTTTGGATATTATCTGTTTTATTCATTAAGATGTTGTATTTGCATCATAGTCCAGACTACCTTAATTTTTTATGTGCACAGTTAACCCATTTGTTCAGTTATTTGTTATTGCAACGCTGCTTTTGCTTGATTGTTCAACTTACACACTTGAATCTACATTTTCAGGAGGAGCCAAAGGAAGAGAGTGATGATGACATGGGTTTCAGCTTGTTTGATTAGTAGTTTTTTCTTTTAGTCTGTCTTAGCCAAACTAAGACTCCTTTAAATGAGGTGTGGGTGAAAAACTTCTGCTCTATAAATTTTTGTCGAATTGAATCTTGGCCAACTGACTGTCTTGATTAAGTGTTGAATTTTGTGGTTATTTTTTAGATTTTTCTTGCAATTGAATTCCCAATTGAGTAATCCGATGTCTGTTTGTGATATAAGGTGATTTCTAGATTCGAATTTCAAGTTGAGAAGTCTTGCCCAAAGACAATTTTATCAACATGAAATATGGTGTCAATGATAAAAATCCTAGATTGATTTACTGTGGCATCGCATCATCGTGAAAAATAATGGATAACGATAAGCTACGACTAAAAACTTAGTCCACCTGCCAATTATTGGAGAAAATGTCGAATAATGCGACACCTGACTTGACCCTTATTTGATTCTTCAAATTATAATAATTTGTAAATGTCTTCCTGACTTTTAAAATAAGTGCTAGTACCGAAATCGTAATTAAGCAATCAACTTAATATATGTCGAGACATTTTCAGCGTCTTAGTTACTGGTATCATGAAGCCTTATTCTTTCCGAAGTCCCTATTTCTTCAAAATTTTACACTTAATAAATCCTCGGAGTCCCTTCATCCAAAGTTCTTAGCTTGTTACTTTGAAGAATAATAGAGCAATGGTGACGAAGTAAGAAATCACAGTCGAAAGTTTTCAAGCGTGCTTTTCTACGCTATTGGTTTAAAACGCCCCTACGAAGTATTAGCAGAAAGAAAACTAAAACAAGATTGGTAAAAGAATTGGAAAGGAAGGGAAGAGGAAAGGGTGTTAAGTGATGGTTTCGCTTTCTCTAGTTTGGTATTTATGATCCTCAATAATTGGTAAGAACCTTGAAATGGTCGTAAAAATGAATAGGTGAAGGGTTTAGAGGAATGGAGGTCACATAAAATTATAAAATCTTCTCATTTTCTTCTCCTTTAAAAGATTCCGAATAAATCGATGGTTTAACTTTAGTTTCAGATACCCCTAAACTTTTTAACCCAGCTTGGCCATAGTTTCATCTTGCCTATCTTCCCCTTCATCTTAATGAGCCATGGAGTCTAGATGAAGAAGAAGATTGATTGGGGAGACCAGGGATTTAATAAATATGGAGTTTGGATAGAGGTGAATGAAACTATATATCATTCTGCTTGGGTGATTTGTGGATATGCAATGCTAAAATTGATTTTTTTTTTTTCCTATTGTTAATTTTAGTTGAGTTTAACATTTTTTGTTTTTGGTTTGCAAATGTCAATATAGTATACTACCAAATTTGATTCCTGAACTTAAGTAATTGTATTATTAAAAAGATAAATGCATTTTACCCCCCGATTTTAGGTTATGTGCAATTTATCCTGATTTTTTAAAATGTGCATCGTGACATCCTGAACTTTCGAAATTGTGTAAAACACTCCTTAGTATAATTTTACCAACCAATAAAGGTAAGATTTATGTACACTTAACCCTTTTGAAGTTTCTAATTTATGCAACCTGACATCTTGTCCGTGAATAATATGTGCAATTAACCCTCCTGACTTTTTTATTTTGTGCAACCCAACACCTTACCATGACTTAAATTTTTGGGGTTTTTTTTTACACAGTTTAAAAAGTTCAAGGTTTCATAATGCACTATTTAATAAATAGGGGTTTTTTTTGCACAATTTAAAAAAGTTTAGGGTGTCATAATGTATATTTTGAAAAGTCAGAATTTAAACTACACATGACCTAAAATTCAGGGGCTAAAATGCATTTAACCCTTAAAACTATCAACTTGTCCTAATGTCCTGATTTAATAACCTTACCAAATTCATTATTATGGGATATATGATACCCAAATCGGTTCGATTTGAGGGTTCATTAAATTCATCGATTTGGTCCATTATTTTTATCAAAGTTGACTGAGGTTGATGTGAGGAGTACGAAAAACCCTTGAAAGGAAAAACAATTTAACAACACCAATGGTGATGGCATTAACAAACAAATCATCATCAACAGTGATAAACGGAAGAACAAATCATCACAAAGTAGAAGAGCCAACAACTCTGGGTGTCAATCGTTATTAGATTGCCGTATCATATTGCTCTGCTTACGTTTTATTGATATAATAATGTATGTCTTAAATATTTGAGTAGTAAATAATAAATCTTTCTTCAATTACTACTTATTATTAGCAACAAAATTACCTATTAATATACATTTTATCAATTATTATTTCTTTACTTGTTATTTCTGGATCCTGGATTGGATGATTTATTCCAATTGACAAATGATATGAGAGTAGTGTGAAAAATGAAGACGGTGCTCTCTTAAAATGACGTAACGCAGAGTTGAATAAAATTGTCCATGTGGTAGTGTGATCTTGGATCCAACACACCGCTTCCTCCCTTCGCAGTTCGCACACGACACACCCGAAACGAACGAACGAACTGAGTCCAGATTCCATAATCCACAAACCCTATACAACAAGCAACCCATTTTATCCATCCATCTATCTCAGTATCTGATCTCCGCGTAAGTGATCATTCACAATAACAATCACTCCGACACAGTGAGCGAGCGCATCAAATCTGAATCTCGGTGTTGAAGATCTAATCTTCATTCAGCCGTAAATCGCGCAATTCAATTGATTCCGCGGCCAGCTGAAACGCTCCCAGAGAGAGTAGTTGCTTGCTGGTGGTCTTGCACGCCCCCAAACCATCAGAGACCAGTGAAGCCCCAAATTTAAAACATGCTTTAATAATCTAAACCAACCATTTCCTGGTACGCTTTTGCTTTTTGGTTATTGCTCAATGCCAAATGCCGCATCTTGTTTTTGCATTGCCGGTTTCTGTATCGAATTTTGCGCCTCTTTTTGCCCTGTAGTTGTTTTCCGGCACTCAACATTGCTTGCATGTTTGACTCTGGCTAGTGATATGCTGGTTTTTGTTGGTTAGTTTAGTTCTCGGTTGTGAATTCATCCTCTCTTGCTGTTAGTTTCAATGTGTATCCATATATGCTGTTGGTGAAGTTCATGACCTATATTATATGACAAATCAATGACCCCATCCTTCTATTTAATGTGATCTGACTAGCTAAAATAGTGTGTGATTTTTTGGTGGGACTACCTGAATTAGACTGGTGATTTTGAACACAACAAAGAACAATGTGTATTTCTTTCTTTTATTCTAATTTAGGGTGTTTTTGGTATAAGGGTAAAGATAGGGTGAAAAACTTTCAAATTACACATGGAGCGCGTCCATGAAGTTTTCTGCCCGTTTTCATCCTCTTACCAAACACACCCTGGAGTCAACTTCTTTTGTCGTGTGTCAATAGCACATGTGATGCATGTGATCCCAGGTATTGATACCTCATGGCTTTCTGATTATACCATGTGAAAAAGTTCATATTTAAGGACGAAGTTGGACTGATGAAAGTTTATGAGAAATTGGTAATTGGGCCGGGTGCAAGACATTCTTTTTGGATGTTTTACTTATTTTATCTGCTCCGGGGGGCTGTGCTGTTTACTTCTTTGATGAACTGATTTGTTTTGTACATTTCCTGTAGATGTTGCAGCTTAGTTCAAAGTCAGTTGGTATGGGATTGGTGATGTTGAGTCACTGAGCCAAGATGGCTTTTGTAACCAAGGTAAAATGGGTTGTTCTTTCTGTGATCACTTTATCTGTGGCATCCATCATCATTCATCTGTCGTTGGCAAAGTTGTGGGCTGTTAACATAGTGCAGTACAAAGCAGTGCCCAGCTTTCCACAAGATTTTGCTTCCGTGTTGGGAGGACAGGTTAGGTTTTAATATACAAGTATCCACTGCACGTTTGTGTTTTACATAGGTTATTTTGACCTTATTTGGTTGAAATGCTACAGGTTACAAAGAATAAGAAGCTATGGGGTTCCATAAACCCTTTGGAAGCATTGCAGCCTTATGCCAATGCTAGAAACAATTACTCTGGTAATATTTTTGCGCAAATTTCTTAGCTCTTTAATAAGGAGACATGGGAGGAATTGAAATGAGCGATTTTGACTTTTGTTGAAGCATAAATTTCTTACATCGTTATGGGCTGTTTTTTGTTTCTCCTTACAAATGAACAGAGATAATGTACTTGTTATTTCTTGCAAAGGCATTCTATAGTAACTTGATCATGGGAATGCAATCTTAGAGATGACTTGCATAGAACTTAAAATTTTCATCATAATTTGTTTTGAAACATTTCTCATTTATGAGTGTAACTGGATTCAAAAAGTAAAGATTGTAACCTGATCTTGATTTGACTGTGAAAATCAAGTTTTGCTAGTCTTTCTTAGAAATTGCATTACGGGCTAATATTGTTTTGTGATTTTGATCTTTGACAAATTTTAATGGATATCTGTTGTTTTCACTGTGTTGAATATTTGTATTTTTAACTTCATTTTCATCCCTCCATCTTTCCCTTTAAGTTTTTGGTTTCTTTTCTTCATAGTTCCAAAGGAGCAAAGCAATGGTTTTATCTATGCAAAAGTTTTTGGTGGCTTCGCAAAGATAAGATCATCGGTAAGATCCACCACATGTGTACAAGGTGTTGTTTTATTGTTGTTTTGTAAGCAAGTTAATAACATTTTTCTTGATTTTATAGATCAGTGATCTGGTTGCGGTAGCTAGGCTTTTAAATGCAACTCTTATAATTCCAGAAATTCAAGAAAGTACTCAGGCAAAAGGAATTAGGTATGTGCTGCTACGTTTCTGCAGTCATTTGTGTGCTGTTGTCCTTTATACTTAATATTTTCTTGATGTGATGCATGTATAACAACTTTATGTTTTAAAATTTCTTTCAGCACGAAGTTCAATAGTTTTTCCTATCTATACAATGCGGATCAGTTCATAGCATATCTCAAAAATGATGTAACCATTGCAAAGACCCTGCCTGAAAGTTTGTTGGAAAGAAGAAAAAGAAATGAATTTCCAACTTTTAAGCCCACAAGTTCTGCTTCTCCAAAGTTTTACATGAACGAAATTTTACCAAAGCTAAAGAAATTGAAGGTTATTGGATTAATTATTGCAAATGGGGGAGCTCTGCAGGTATTTCAGTATTCTGAATTTGTCAATTTAAGTTATTGCTGCAGTCTTGTAGATACTGTTATGTGTCAGGACACATTTGCCTTCTGTTATTTGTAGATAGTTGGATGCCAAAATATTATCTATATATAAGAAAGTAACTTGTTTCATCTTGGAAGGCTATATTTATTTCTTAGTGCTTAGAACCACAGCGTTTTGCAGTAATCTCTGTTTGAGATCTTATTGTGGCCTGTGTTTATTGCTGACTTCATTACCTCCCATCCATGCATATGCTTCAACAGCTTAACTTCATTCTTATGGTAACCAGGAAAGTCTGAACAATAGATGTGCATAAGAAGTGGAGGACTTTGACTCTTTATTAAGTGTTTCATGCTTAATAGTTAATATTAAGATTATTAGGTCCTCAGCGACTCATCATATTTTTTGGATATCAAATATTGCATTTTGCATATAAATCAGTTTTCTCTCCCTTTGCTACATTTTGATCTTTGAAAGTATCAAACATGGCATATAATTTCTTCAGCATTTTGCCATCACCTTCACCATTATTGCCTTTTCAATCTATTCAAATGCTTCACTAATTTGCGTTCTCTCTGTCCCAGGGGCCTGCTTCTTTAGTGAGCTTTAAGCTTCTTAGACATGAGATTTTCCATTCGTACACTTTTTGTTGTGCATTTGTGTTTTTGACCTAGTTGCTAGAGTTGACTCATGTGCAATACACATATTTGCAGTCTATTCTCCCCCCTGGCATGTCAGAGATTCAGAGGCTAAGATGCAGGGTTGCTTTCCATGCCCTTGAATTTCGTCCTGAGATACAAATGCTTGGCCGTCAGATGGTTCACAAGTATGAATAACTTTCAGTTAACCACATTGGTCTGGGTTTGCTTTATTATCATAGATTACTCTCTTGCTTTTGGCACTGTCAAATTTCTTTCTCTTTTTGGTCCTTAGAATGCGTGATTCCATGCATCTCTATTACCCAATATATGAAAATCAGAACGTAGTTTGCTAAAAATTATATGGTTTTAGAATTTCAGCTTGCCATAAAAAGTTTTATATGGAATTCTATTTTCTCTGTGGTGATCTTGCACTGCCCATAAGTAATTATCAGTTCCTGCAATTGATGTATACGAGATTTCTTCTGTCTTTTTAAGGTTAAGAGCTTTGGGGCAACCCTTCTTAGCATTTCATCCTGGCTTACTGAGAGATACCTTGGCATACAATGGTTGTGCAGAACTTTTTCAGGTTTGCACTTTAAGTGCTCTCTCTTTTGCTTCATTTCCTAGAATTGATGGAGCTGCGGGTAGGAGTTCCTTTCTAAATTCTTTTAAGTAGTATTGTTACATTAGTTCTTAGTGCCTTTTGAGTTAGGCCATCATCAGCTCTTCCCTCCCTTGGTCTTTGTTTTTTCTTCTTCCTATGTTTTTCATTTCTTAAGCAGGATTTTTTGTTTTGTTAGGATGTACACACTGAACTTATTCAGCACCGAAGGGCCCAAATGATAAAGGACAAAATTCTTAAGGAGGAATTGAATGTCAATTCACACCTGCGAAGAGATAAAGGTCTATGTCCCCTCATGCCTGAGGAGGTGCGCTAAATTTTACACCTGGGTTTCGTGGTAGTGATGATGTGGTTCTTGTGCTATTTTCAGTCATAATTTCTGTCAATTATTAGAGTGTTCTCTAAAATTTGTAAATTAGTACAACATCTATCTTTAAGATTGGATGAAGTAAATTAGGAAGTTGACTCTAAAAGTCCTTGGTTGAGTAACATTTGAGGAGAGAGGTATTTCAATAAAGAACACAAGAACTTTAAAACAAAAAATAAGGAATTCAAATAATGCAGAAATAGCAGGAGTTGTTCAAATTCCTAGATCATATCATGCTGTATGAGTAACGTAGCCTTTGGGAATGCTGCTTCCAATTCTGTGCATAAATATGGATTGTCTTTTGAAATAACAAAATTCTACTATTGGGAGGTTGGATGTTGCTTTATTGTTGTCATTTCAACTTCTGCAGGTTGGCATTCTCCTTCGAGTAATGGGTTATCCTCCCAAAACAATCATCTACCTGGCTGGCTCTGAAACATTTGGAGGTCAACGTGCTTTAATTCCTTTGCGGTCCATGTTTACCAATACAGTGGATCGCACTTCCTTGTGCAGTGAGAAAGAGTTGTCTGACTTGGTTGGACCTGAAACACCTCTTCCTTTAAATACATTTCGAGCTCCTCCTGCAAAAAGTGAAGAAAAACTTAAAGAAGAATGGAAGAGGGCTGGTCCTCGGCCTCGGCCTCTTCCTCCACCACCAGATAGACCAATTTATCAACATGAAAAAGAAGGCTGGTATGGTTGGATCACTGAGAACCCGACAGAACCAGATCCTTCACCCATGGATCTTAGGATGGGAGCGCACAGGTTACTTTGGGATGCTCTAGATTACATTGTTTCTTTAGAAGCAGATGCCTTCTTTCCTGGATTTAACAATGATGCCAGTGGATGGCCAGATTTTTCAAGCCTTGTCATGGGACATCGACTTTGTGAGACTGCTTCTTTAAGAACATACAGACCAGACAGGTAAAAACACACTTGGGAGTTGGAATTGATTGATATTTGTAAAGGACATATGATATAAATAGGTTTCATTAGAAGAAGTTAACATCCTCATTTTATCAAGGAACCAAACTAGCAAGGTGACCTAGTAAAGTGCAACGTAGTGTCATGATCTCTTGCTTCTTGAGCTGGGGCCAGCTGGGGGAAGAGGGAGGTATAAGGAAGACAAGCAACACTTGTACCTTTTTCTCCACTTCAAAAAATAACAATGCTTGCCAGAGGTTGCACAATGTGTTGAGTATTAATCTATGAAAAACTCTTACGAACTTTCTATGTCCTATTTCAGATATTCTTGAGTAACAGATTTGATAAGTTGAAAATCGGTCCTAGACAAGACAGTTCTGTCTAGGGCACATCTTTGGCATTCCTGTCCAAAATCTTTATTGAGATTTTCTTTGTACTTGTTCCATGCATTAATGCATTAAGTAATTGAATGTTGCAATTTTTCATGACATGCCCTCATCTGCATAGTGCATTTTGCGTGTTCATCTTTCCTTTTTCTTGATTCTGAGTCAATTGATGCCTTGAGAGTTTCCTGCATATCCGTAGAGTATGAGTGTATTAGAAACTTCCTTTGCTTCATGCTTAAAACCTTTCAACATGCTACTAACTCTGAATGTCGAGTGATTTTAACTAATGGTTGAAATTTCTCTGTTTAAGCTATGTGTTGTTATCTCCCTAAATTTACATTTTATTGTGACAATACTTCATCTGGTCTTTCACAGGAAAGTTGTTGCAGAACTTTTCAACATCACCCGTGAAAATTTGTACCATCCTAAACATAATTGGACAATTTTAGTGCAAGAACATCTTAACAGAAGTTTGAATGAAGAAGGCCTCATAAGGCAATCGCTCTCATCAAAGCCAGCAATGTTCCTTTCACATCCACTTCCAGAATGCTCCTGTAGAATAGCTTCTGCTTCTGCCAAGGTTGCTAATCGTGTTAGAGGTGAGGATGGCCGATTTCTGTATGGAGACGAAGACCAGTGCCCCAAATGGATGCAGCGTGCTAATATGGCAAGTTCGATGGACAAAGAAGCGGTCAAATCCGAGGATGATGGACTGCCAGATTATGAAACTAACGATTTTGTTGATGAATCTGAATCTGACAATAATGGTGGCAAAACTAGTCAGACTCCACTCTGGGATCAAGATGAAGAAATGGATCCAAATGACTGAAAATGGACGTGCATAACATAACTATAGTCCATAGTTATACAGCATCCAGTTTTCCGTAATTTCTTTGAGAGGTATAGGTTATATATAACATGCGCGATATCCATGTGACAATGCTAGCATTGCTGAGCATATGGGCATTCAAATCTATTCTTTCATTAGTTTTGGGTTACTTCTCCCTGGACAAAGAAGAGTTTTTCTTTTTCTTTTTTTCCTTTTTTCACTCTTTACTTGCCACTTCCAAGGGGAATTTTTGTTGTAACATACACATTACGGAAAGAAGAAAAAATAGAGAGCCTCTGGCTTGATTGGAGGAACACAGATGACGTTTACAAGTAGATTTTTACTTCCTGAGTCGAGAGTTTGCGTGCGTTATTTAAACAGGTGGTTCAAGTGTTTCTGTTTTGTACAATACTAAATATCTATCTTCTATTTGTCAGTTATGTTGATGTGCATTGTGGCGTGCAGTTTACTTGGGATATTCCTCTTTCTTCCGCATATCCATGGTGTACTAACTTGGTGATGACTTAAAGAGGAGGTCCTCTTTTCCCTATTTTAAATATCACTCGTGTTCGTGTAGAAGTTAGCTACACAAGGATAAGTAGGCTGTAGTTTCTGCATTGAAAACTTTGACCTCGATCATGGAATTGAGGTATTGCCCATGTCCACAATCGATATAGCGTAGGAGGGTTTATTAACAAAATTATGAGTGCATCCTCCCCTCACCTTTTGCACACCTCCCCTTCTTTCTTGTGCCCCCTCCATCTCTTAGCCTTTTTGGATTATAGTAGTAAGAAAAATATTTGTAAATATAAATAAAATGACCAGCCAACAAAATTTTACTACAATGTCTCCTTTTTTTTTATGACTAAATACATATAAATTATTGAGGCTACGATTTCACATATATCTTCAAAAAAGAAATAAAAAGATATGGGGAAAGCGATAAGCCAAGCAAAATTGACTTTGTTTACGGCTGCTGGCTTCTAATTATATACGCTGTATCGTTTTCTGCAATAACATAATTATAGTAACTAGAAAGAATACGCATCTCCACTCATTTGCCTGTAGTGCAATTTATATACCATCAAAGATGTTGCATACTTTCATTTACAGGACCAACAGCGGGAAAAAAAAAAAAAAAAAAAGATGCTGCATTCATAAGTAACAATACTAATTAACATTTTTCTTTGGGCTGAGGAATTAAAGAAAGACAATTTAAGGGAAAGTAAAAGAATCGAAACCCAATTGCAAACAAAATAGATAACTACTCAAACAACATTTTTGCAAGCTACGTGACACGAAAGTTCAAACCTACAACCAATTCTCCTTCAAATTGATCAAATCTCCGACCACTTTTTCATTCGTACTGGCTTCAAATCTCCAGCAGCACGTTGATCCCGCCTGTTGAGCTTAACCAAAGGTTGGCGACACAAAGGGCACGTGTAACTTGTTTCTAGCCACACGTTGATGCATTCTTGGTGATACTTATGCGTGCATGGCAGGGCTGAAACCTGCATGCCGTCGCTGAACTCCCCAAGACAAATGCTACACCTTTCCTTGGCAGCAACTCCTCCAAGATTCACCTTATCGAGCGATTCAACGGTGGCATTCAAGCTCGCGGAGTCTTCCAAGATCATATTATAGATTTCGTCATATGGTTTTTGAACCAAAATAACCAAAACCAATTTGAACAAACGAAAGTTTCCCCTTTCGTAATGGAGACCAGAAGAAGGGCTATAATTTTCAAGCATATTCTTGGCATATGTTATAACTTCTGGCATCATTTGGACCATCAATTCACGGGGAATGATGGGGTGGGGGAAGTGAACACGCATGTACGATGGGCCGTTTTCAAATAACTGCGATGAAGATAGAATAATGGAACGATCAGCTGAAAAAAAGGGAGAAAAAGTTGGCTTTGCCGTAGGTGGTTGTGAGCATGGCTGGGTTAAGGATATGATTTGATGCTTAACATGAACGGTGATGTTGAAATAATTCCCTAAACACACTCGTGCGAAGGCTTGAGAACGTTCTATTTCAGCTTCTTCTAATGGGGCTGAGGTCACATCCCAAGATAAAATATACGGTATGGACGCCATGGAGATAGATACTTGTGCTCGGCGTGAAGTGAGAACAAATTAGGAGAACAACGTGAAGGATGAAAATTGGAAATAGCCCAAGATTCAGTAAGCGTTCCTTCAATACGCTTATCTACCACGTATCATCTGTATTTATAGCTCTTTCGACCTATCTATCTCCAGACATTTATCTTTCAGTTACAAAATTCGTTCATCCTTTTATCTATTCATTCATATATGTCTCAATGGCAAACCCAAGTCACAGGCGAAGAGTGGTTTATCAAGAAAGTGAAAAGAATAAATCTTAATCGTAGAATTATATATAAATTATTAGGATTAAAAGTTGATATAATTAATGTTTATATAATAACTTAAAAAATTATTTTAATTTTGACTATTCATATAAGATCCAGCAATCAAGATTTATTCTTCTTATTCTTATAATAAATTACTAATATCACCTGAGTCACTCACTATCTATCATATTTATTTATCATATCTATATCTATAATTTAAAATTTATCTCTAACTTCAAATCTTTTTTTTTTTCGTTAAAACTGTGTAACCGTTCTTATCAGCATTTTATCCATGAAGTTATAACTATTTTATTTCTTAGGTATCATGGGATTGAAAAGACACTTTACATTTTAAAAAAAAAATTAAAAATTAATTTGAATATATAGATAATTTGCAAAAGACTTTCGTTTTTACAATTTAGTTCTTACAAGTTCAAATGCATATATACTTTATTCCTCACAAAAATTGATGTTATGATAATATATTAATTGCTTAACAAGAAAATCATATAAACAATAATCCTTAAAAGATTAATATACTTAAATCCAAATTTTTAGGGAATTAATATGTCAAAATTAAAAGGCCATGTCTTATGTGCACCTTACTTGCGAGGTGCACCACACCCCAAATATCCAATAGATAGGATATGATGGTGTATTGATACATCATTTACATGTAATATATAGAAATAATATCTAAATTTTCTGGTGATTTGAAATTAAGCAAATTTTTATCCGTATAATTGTGAAATTAAATAGAACATTGTACGAATAATTTAGAGTCATATAGATAAATTTTGGTCACTTTTAAAATATATATAATGCATTTTAATAATTCTCAATTTTATCTATGTGATCCTAAATTAAATAAAATTTGATCTTATGATCCTAAAATCAAATAAATTCTTTTTGCAGTGTCCTAATATCACATAGATAAATTTTGGTTATTTTTAATATACAGTTAATCACAATTGTTAATTTGATCAAAACTAAAGAATAACTACAATGTACCACAATTAATTGGAGTATTGATAGATCTTCTAATCTTATTTATTTGATAACAAGGTGTGTGAAGCATTTGATATGTCAAAGGTCAATGTTTTAGGATGAAACTAATAGCATTAATCTATTTGATATGAAATCCGTTAAAAATTGAAGGAAGATAACTTTAAAAAAAAAAAGTGAATCTCGATTGGATTGTAAGCAAAACAAATAGAATTACATAAATAGCACTGTTGCAAATAGTTTGACATGTCAAAAGTCAATATTTTAGGATGAAAGTAGTAGCATTAATCAATTTGATATAAAATCTGTTAAGAACTAAAGGAAGATAACTTAAAAAGAAGTACATGAATCTCGTTTGGATTGTGAGCAAAACAAATAGAATTACTTGAAGAGCATTGTAACAAAGAACTACATGATATGAAAGTTCAAATCTACAACTTTATCTTCCAATAGTTTGATTACAAATTAAAATCTCAACTCACAAAAGGATGCGAGGAGCACCAAGGTTCCCGAATGTAGAGCGAAGAACATACACAAAAATCACACAAACAACAACACAACACACCCCACCCCTCAGACATAAACAAAACAATAGCAAAAGCTCCTCACAACTGATTCATCTTCAAAACTACTAGTAATTATTCTATATCTCTATTTTAAACTAGTTACGTTGCTTGGTCCAGCTGGTTAGAGGGTTGCGACACAATGGGCACGTATAACTTCTATGCAGCCACATGGTGATGCATTCTTGGTGATACTTATGCATGCATGGCATGGTTGAAACCTCCACGCCCTCTGTGAACTCCACAAGACAAATACTACACCTTTCTTGGGTGCCACCTTTTTCAAGATTCACTTCCTTCTTGGGCGACTCAACCGCAGTCTTCAATCTCGCGGAGGGCTCTTCCAAGACCATATTATCGAATGGTATTTCAACCTGAATATTCAAAACCAATTTGAACAAATGGAAGCTCCCACTTTCGTAATGAAGACCAGAAGAAGGGCAATAATTTTCAAGCAAATTCTTGGCATATGCTGTGACTTGTGGCATCATTCTGCCCAACAATTGACGGGGAATGATGGGGTGGGGGAAGTCCACACGCAAGTATGATGAACCGTTTTCAAATAACTGTGATGAAGATACAATGATGGAACTATCAGATTGAAAAAATTGAGAATAACTTGGTATTAGTGTAGGTGGTCGTGGGCGTGGGTGGCTAATGCATATGATTTGATGCTTAACGTGGACCATGAGGTTGAAATAATTCCCTGAATACACTTGTGCAAAGACTTGAAAAGGTTCTAGTTCAGCTTCATCAAATGGGGCTGAGATCACATCCCAAGAGTAAATAAACGGAATGGAGGCCATGGAGATGTACTTGTGTTTGATTTGGAAGTTGGGAACAATGAGAACAAGTGAAGGATGAAAGTATACATATAGCCCAAGATTCAATAAGTAGCCTTTGATCTGATTATCTATCATCTGTATTTATAGCTAGTATCAACCAATTTATCTACAAAGATTTATTTTTCAGTTACAAAAGATATTTCTATCCGTATTTATTTATTTATTCATATATCTATTATAATCGTAATCTGTTCGCTACATCAAAAGATTATAATCGTATCTGTATATGATTTAAAACCTCTGTCTTTTACTTCAAATCTTTTATCTATTGTAACTGAATAGCAAAGAAAGTAGCATCACTCAAATTTAATGTAACCGTTCTTGTCATTTTATCTATAAAGTAACTTTATTTTGTTTATTGTTACAATTGTCTCGAAAAATTTATCAAGTGTTCACTGTATCTATATTCTATACTTATAATCATAATCATAATCTATACTATAGATAAAGGAAATAGTTCCTTTAGTGTTCAAAATCTTTATTTCCTAAAATACCCTTGATGAATAGGGAGTTGGAGAAAGTTACAAAAATAAATGAAATAAATTAAAAAATTGAAAGAAATTACAAAAATACAAAAAGTGAATTGATAAGCACGCAAATATATATTAATTCACTAGTAATAAATTATTCCAAACTTTTTTTAGATAATTCACATCACATTATAAGTAGAATGATGATTTTTTATATCTATATTATATATTTATACTAATATAAAGGGAATAGTCCCTTTGGTGTCCAAAATTTTTATTTTCTAAAATACTGTTGATGTATAGAGAGTTGAAAAAAATTACAAAAATAAATGAAATAAGTTAAAAAATTGAAAAAAATTACAAAAATTTTATGTGCTTGTCAATTCACTAGTTATATATAAAGGGATTTTTACTTAGCTTTTTTTTTTGTGGCTCAACTTGACTCACCCTCCACTATTTTAACCAAATTCAAATCCATCCCAAAACATTGCATGGGTTTTGAAAATCAATACCAGTACGCTATCCACCAAAAAAAAAAAATCATGGCTTACAGTATTTGCATAAATAGTAATAAATTAATTTTGAATTTAATTTTTATATACTATTAATTTTGAAAATTTTTACACTATCATCCAACACTATATACTTTTTTGTCAACACGTACTCATTTTTTTAAGGAAAAAGAGCTTAGATCCATTTCTTTACATTTATTACATCCATAAAATTTTAAATTACTCATTTCAATAAAAATATCCACTTGTCATGGTGAAATGGATATAAAGAAATGCATCTAAGATTTATTCTTTTTTTAATTGTAATGCACATATTTTATTTAGAGTTTAGGTTTTTTCTCTTTTTGGTCGAAGAGTTTTGGACTTTTTTGATCTTAAGAGTTTCGGATTTTTTTTTTTTTTATTAGAAGAGTTTAGGATTTAAGATAATTTATTTTGGGTTGTGTTACACATAAGTTTTTCTTAACCTGTCCTATGGTACACTGTTGTTGGGCTAGAAAATACCTTCAGGGTTCACAAGGAATAGGCTGCGGGTGCCAGTTTCCATGGGCCGTTATCTTGCGGAAGCCCAAAAACCTTTTTGGGCCCACAATTCATACATTCATTTCATACTTCAACCCTAGTCCCAAGCCACAGTCTTTGTTCACTCTTCCTTCGCTATCGTATTCGAAGAAAGGACCTTGTTTTCCAGCTTCAGCCATCTGCTTCAACCTCAGCTCTAGCTTCGCGAAGGTTCGATTGGATATTCGAGAACCTAACTCTTTCTGGTACGGCGTTTATCGAATCATCACTTTCTTCGTAAATTTCCATTTTGCTCCTCGCGTCTCATCGATTTTTAGAAATTAGGGTTTTTGAGGTGAACTTCACCTCGATTCCACCGGTGAGCTTGGAATTTTCCATGCCGTCCTAATTATTGATGCTGGATTTGCGTATTAATGGCAATTCTCAGCATGTTCTGTTGAATCTGCTTTATTACATCGTGAAAGGGCTGTCAATGCTTCATTGACCCAGTTGTAGCTTGCAATAAGTTTCAATCTCGAATTTTCTTGGTTCTAATTTCTCAATCTTACATGGAGGCAAACTCCAAATTAGGTAATTTGATTGTCTCTTGTGGTTGCGTGTTTTCACTGGGTGAAATGATTCTTAGAGGTTGAAGAACCCGGTTACCGCCTTTTCCTTTGTGACGTGTGACTTTTAGGGTTGTTATAGGCAAACAAGGGTTTGTGTATGTAGTGTACACGTGTGTTCCCGATAGGGAGGCTAGAGAAATGTAGTTCCACTAACTCTCCAGGACAGTTAAGCTGCTTTAACAAGTGTGTACAAATACAATTAGAGGTAATCTTGCAAATTTTTGCCGGGGTTGATTTTTCAATGCTGTTAAAAGAGAGTGAGTAAGGTAGATGCTTAAGTATATGTCGATCTTAATTTGATCTCATGACACCAATGCTTTCTTTATGATAGATGGCAAGCGCTTGGACAAATATGAGCTTTGCAATCATACATAGGGATATAGAGAGGGAGTGGGAGAATCGGGGTGGAGTTGTGGTTATTTTTTTAAATATTTGGAGATTCTTGCTCACTCTCAGAAGATGTATGCCTGCTAATATTCTGGAGAGGATGAGGAGATCAAATTTAATTTCAATATTGTAATAGCTTTGGAGCATCTTGGAGCAAATGAGCAATGGAGCTTGTGGAGCACGGCTCACCTCAGGGATTGCTCTCTTGGTTTGCTTCATAGTTTTGGTTTTATTTATTTTTGTGTAATCAAGAGTAATGATGATGATCATTAATTAATTAATTAGACGTTTCAGGATTAGGTGTGGCTTATTAAGGTGTGAGAGTACTTATTTACTGATGAGCTTCCTATTTTTTGATTGTACAGGAACTGTATAACTTCTTCAATCAGATATGAGTGGTCGTTTTTCTCGCACAATTTATGTTGGCAATCTGCCCTCAGATATTAGAGAATCGGAAATTGAAGATCTATTCTACAAGGTTTGTTGTGCACTTCTCTTGTGTAGTATGCCGTGATGCATATGGTTCATTATATCTGGTATATGTTCAGTTTACTTGGCTATTGAATTTCTCTGTCTCACGTGTTGTCTGGACACAATCTTCATCCCAGTGTAAATTTGGAATATGAATTTCTTTACTGGAACAATGTAATTTCTTTTTTAACTTTTTCTATTTCTTTTGTTTTAAATATTGAAGACCAATTAAGACATTATACTAACTGATGAGTAAATAGTATGTAATGTAACACTGTTTTCATATGAAATTTGAGCAAGGATAATGAGTCGGCTTGAAAACTTTACTTTCCTTAATTGTACAATTTCTTATTTTTGATTCCAGTTAGCTTTGAGTAGGTGATAATTTTCAGGATTGCTTAACTTGAGGACACACCCTTTATTGTGCTGCAGTTGCTTGATGTATATGTTGATGTAATTTACAGTTTTATGGTCATGGTGGGGTTGGTAGTTGTGTACTAATGTGGTTGTCATGCAATGCTTTTTCCCATCTACAGTATGGCCGTATAATGGATATTGAATTGAAGATTCCACCCCGCCCTCCATGTTATTGCTTTGTTGAGGTATTTATCCCTACTCAACTTTAACTTATGGGCAACTGTGTGTGTGTGTGTTTCTCTTTCTCTGCTTGATTACTAATTGTCTGTTGGCCTGCTAGTTTGACAATGCTCGAGATGCTGAAGAAGCAATTCGCGGTCGAGATGGATACAACTTTGATGGTTGTCGTTTAAGGGTAATGAGCTGTTCAAACTTTAATCTTGTGAGGTTAGCAGTTTTATACTTTTATTTGGTGTGTTTCTCATCTTTTCTTGTTGTAGGTGGAGCTTGCTCATGGTGGTAGAGGGCCGTCATCAAGTGATCGCCGTGGCAGTGGCTATGGCGGCGGCGGCGGCGGCGGCGGCGGCGGCGGTGGCGGCGGTGGGGGCCGCTTTGGCATCTCCCGCCATTCTGAATATCGAGGTGTGTCCATCAGGAGATTTTGTGTTTGATATTGAAAAAGATCAGAAGCATATGCTAAATGGTTTTTTTCCTTCATACTGCTCACCCATTTAGACACACTTTTGAATATATATTTATTTTTTAAAATTAAGAATTGAAATTTTCAGATGCATGTCACTCGAAGATATTTACTCTTCATGGTTATAACTTTGGGACCATTTTCTATGACTATGACCTGTGTTAGCATTAGCTTTCCATCCTCAAAAACTCGTTTTGAATGTGTCTTCTTAGAGCTGTCTTGTGTAAATTACAGATCAGAGATAGTTAATGCAGCTTTATTTCCTTTTGTGTTTTTGATGATTTTGTGCACACTGTCCACCTTTGTGGTTTTTTTATCTGCAGTTATTGTTCGTGGACTTCCATCTTCTGCATCCTGGCAGGATTTGAAGGTATCAAAATATTCAAACTTGGAAATTAACTACTTAAATCACTACCACCTTATTAACTATGTTTTAAATTTGCTTTCAGGATCATATGCGCAAAGCTGGTGATGTATGCTTTGCTGAGGTCTCCCGTGATAGTGAAGGTACACCTATTCGTTGTGTTTTTGGAATGGCTTTGTTAGATTCTTATCATGGATTACTATTTTCACATTGGGATGAGATTGTTATGTTTCGGCTCTACTGTGCCTGTTTTCATTCCAACACTAATTCATGAAGCTTGTGTGAATGACAGTCCTAGGTTCTCTACCTTGTGGCAGAAATATATCAATTTCTCAGATGCTACTTTTTCACTTTGGCTGTGACTCTCATCTTTTATATGAAACTAAGAATACTATTAAAGGCTTGATCATCATAACCTAGAGCATCCAAATACAAATTGAAAATTTAGGAATAGGAGATTCTAATGTTTGAATTAATTGGATTGTAGAAAAGAAGCATAAACAAGCGAAGTCAGGTAGACCCAGGTTTTATAAATCTGTCTTTTTAGTTTCTATTTCTACAGGGGTGCTTAACATCTTGAACTGTTTTTTCAATAACTGTATTGGAGTTATACACGGCTGAAGGACAAAGGCGACAATATGACCTTTCTCCATTACTTCTTGAATGAAATGCCTAATTAGTAATGATATCCATGATTCATAGAGCAGTTGTTAGGTTCAGAAGTGCAGTCCAGTTCCCCCAAGGCTATATAGCCTGACTAGGTCTTTTAACAGTGAGGATGTGAGAACTGTAAATTGAAACTGTGATTTATTGAATGATTCGGTCTTTTAATGGTGAGGATTTGAGAATTGGAAATTGAAACCCTGATTTTGTTGAATGATTACTATATGTAAATGGCATTGGTTACTAATATTTGTGGGATATCATCTCAGGGAAGGAAAGCGTTTATACAGAGTGTTTCCTCTTCTTGTATTTTTTATTTTACCAAATTTAATATTTTCCCAGCAGGTTTGAATTTTACAAGCCTGTCACTCATACTTCTGTTCTCTGTTTAGGGACTTTTGGCATTGTTGATTACACTAATTATGATGACATGAAATATGCTGTAAGTTGAGATTTTAATTTGGTTGACCAATACCAGCATTGCTACTGCTTACTAGATTCTCCCTCCATCTATTTACTAACATGTCTTCTTTTTTACAGATTCGGAAACTGGATGACACTGAATTTAGAAATCCTTGGGCGAGATCTTATATTCGGGTAACCACCTCTCTGGTAACATCTAGAAAATTTCTCATCATTCTTTGTTTTGCATCTAGAACAATTTTTCTATTATGCAACTACTTCAGGTGATCTTTCAAACTTCTAGTAACTTTTACTTGCTGATCCTACAGCCTTATTTCTTGTCCCTCTGTTTCTTTTTCAATAAAATGATCTTGCAACCTCCTCACTCAAAAGCATGAGAGTGTAGGGTTTTTACACTGGCATCACTACAATTTTGACTGGTGTTGGTGTAGGTGAGGAAGTATGAGAGTAGTCGTTCAAGGAGCCGTAGCAGAAGCCCCAGCAGGAGCAGGAGTCCTAAAAGGGACAGAAGGTGCTGTCACTTTCTGTTATTGTTCATGGTCATGCGTTTTTAACATTTCTTTTACTTGTGGTCTTAATGGAAAGACCTGCTGTTTGATTCTGCAGTAGATCTTTGGAGCGATCTGTGTCCAGGTCACGATCTAAATCCAGATCAGCATCACCAATCAAGTCTTCCAGGTATACGAAACGTAGTATCATTAATTGTGGTTTTATGTTGGTGATTTGGTGTAATATTGTTAACTATGTATATGTGCCTGAACTGTATATTCAATGATGCAGGCCAAGATCACGATCAAGATCTGGATCACCACGCCAGGTATTCAAAATCTTTTGAATTAAATGATTTGAGAAGCACAAATATATTCTTGTAGTGTAAAATAGAAAGCATTTCCGATATATTAATATATATTTAAGGATTTTAACTAGTGTTATAAAGATGTCTTCTGTTCTCTCCTGCTATGTGCTTGAGTTTATAGAAAGTTGGAACTTGTGTTATAAATATATCAATATATATTTAAGGATTTTAACTTTCCGAAAATCTGAAGGTTGTAAAAGCAAAGCTTTTTTGTAACATTTAAGTGGAGGAGTGATGGTCTATTGTTCTCAATATGAAGAAGCTGAACATAGTAAATAACATATTTTACTGCTTCTTTGATTATTTCTTTTGCTTTTACATGATTTATTACATAAATGAGTTATGCGTCTTAATTCAGAAGCATAAAATCTGTTGCAGGTGCTGTCAGGAAGTGCTTGATAGTCTCAAACGCAGCTGGGTCTCTGGTTTTACCATCCGACTCTGGAAGTTTAGAATTCTATTAATCTATCTGAGTTGTTGGTTTAAATTGTTTTAATGGAAAAATCTTTGGTGTACCAGAGCTGTTTTCTTGGTGATTGTTATTTGCTAGACATCAGTCTGGTGATTCTGTAGGGCATATGTACACATTTTGGTATGCTTGCACTGTTTTTGGTTTTGCCTATTTTAAACAAGAACGTCGGATGTTAAGACTAGCGGGTGTACTTTGAATTAGTTACTATGACAATTCTTGGCATTTCAACTGGTGGTAAGGTTTTATTTTTAGACGCCAACAAATTCTTCCGTTTCAAAATAATCAGACGCTATTTTAGGAGCACTCTGAAATGGGAATTTTGTAGATCAACTTCTCGTGTCCCACTAGGACTGTCCACTGTAGGGTTAAAGTTTATAATTTACAATACTCAAATCCAAACTCATTAAAACTAAATGTCAAATTGGTTGAATTAATTATGAAATAGTTCCTCACCTATACTTGGTTTGGTTTTATAAGTTGTACACCAAAAACGTCACTATACCCGTGATTGAAAATGTGGAGCAGCTGGATTTGCAAACATGGAGTGGCTTAAGAAGTTTAATACTCCTAGTAATTCTAATGATGTACGGATTTGTGGTTCCATTGTCTGACTATGCAGCAATTTGAAACCCAAGTTTACGTTGTTTTAATAGTCGTTTGGTTTATGCTTTTGCTTTGCAGTGAAGGGTTGGTATGGGCGTCAATGACAAATTACTGAAATAATCAGAAGTGGAACACGCTGTGCTTTTTTATTTAGATGGCACTCAGCATCTTTTTCGTGCATTTCTTTTTTTCTCTCTGCATAATGTCTTTCCTCAAATTTCCACTCCTTAGCATTGTGTCTCGATGTCGTCCCAGTTTCTGTATTTGCAGACAGGTATGGACTTGGTAGGCACAAAAGGCAATCCTGCAGCAGAAGATTAAGGAGTAAACGCGATAAAAGGAAGACATAATTATTCTCATTCTTTAAAAATTTTATATGAAAGAATAAAACTTTATTTTGCTGCATGATACATAATCTTTTATCATTGTAACCCTTAACATATAAATTCCTAATTTAGTCCTTAAAACATAAAATTCTAAACTTTCTATCCCTTTATCTATTTGAGTTTAACAATGTTTTTTTTTTTTTTGATGGTTGAAAATCAGAACTCAAAACTCTCAGAGACAAACAAATAGTTTAAACATGTAGAGAATAAAAGTGAAAAAGCAAAAACTAAACTCATGCAGAACCTCAAGAACTCCACCTGCAACTATTTATCATAGATACGTAAAGACCAAACCACAACAGAGCTTAACCCCACAACTCTCTCGTTACGATGCACGACTTTGCACTAAACCGCCGACGCCTTCCATCAAGCAACTTTAATTGTGTAAAAACCCAATCAAATCTAAGTAATGTCAATGTTAATCTTAAAGGTTTATTTATAATATTACCAGATGGCATATTGTGTATTTGGTTCTGTATTTGTAGAATTAATTATGGATAAAACTGATTTTCTTAGAATTGATTTTGTTAGGATTGATTTTGAGGCTACATGAGTTATGTTTGAGAAATTTGATTTGAGAAGTGATTTTGATAAAATATAAAAGATTAAAAATCTAGAAGCAACAAACTTTCCCTTATATTAGAATTGATTTTGAATCTGAAATCAATTTTGATATTATATTCCAACGTAAAACCAAATAAAATAGAAAATTGAGAAAATCAATTTAGACTCTCAAAATCGATTTTGAAGTGTGTAAATGGGTTTTCAAGCACGCCAACAGTATGTTTAACTCAACCAATCAAATCTAAATAAAGTCATTTAAACGGCAAAGGGCAACATTTTAATAGTTGATAAAAAAAGATTGAAGACTTTAGATTTTATAAGATACAAAAACAAGCATATTTCTGTGTCATGATTTTCTTGTCAATAATTAGGGCCTTTTTTTTAATATTTTTCTTTTTGTTTCCAAGTTGTTAATTAAATTTTAGAATTTTAGGAATAAAATAATAAAAATAATGAATAAAAACTGAAAAATAAACTTTTCTAATTTTTATTGCTTCATTTAAATGAGAAAATAAAATTAAAATAAGAAAATATTTTTTGAAAGTAAGCAAACTCTAGATTTTGAATTTTTACCTCTGAAGTACACCTGCGACTTAAGGGAGTCAAATTCTGGATGCTCTAAAAAGAAACATTATGTACATAGAAGAATATCAAAAAGTGTGTAAAAAGTAACATTGTCTCAGCTAGCTAGCCAAGTTAAATATCTTTCACTATCTCTTGGTGTTATAATTTTTTTAAAGTCAACGATGTTAAACTTAAATAAATGATAATAAAACATTTAAAATTAAATTAAAGATTAAAGCAAAATATTTTACTCAATAAAAAAATATGTTTATATTCGTATTATATTTGTTTGGTAATAGTATATGAAGGCTTTTTATTTTTTCATTTTTCCCAATGTCAGTGCGCTCCAAATCACAGCAGACTTTCATGGAAAGAATGATTCACGTGTTGACTGGCTAAGATTGAAGGGGTTCCTCTTGAATTTCAAGATTGCCACACCCGGAGGGGAAGGTCTCTGACCCTCTCTCCGTTGAATGTTGAAAAAACTCCATTATAGTTCAAAACTGAAACTTAAAAAATCCCCTAAAATGAAAATGATTGTAAAATAAGAAAGTGATAGATTAATTAGTGTCGAATCATTTGATGAAACTCACATATAATAAATTAATAATATAATTTATTTAAGAATGATCAATTTCTTATTTTATCACTTTATAGTCATCTTTATTTTAAAAGATTCAAATCTAAAATTAATACAGAACATTACATTATTAGCTTCAGTTTCGTCTATGAAAAATGATATTTTTGACATCCACATATGTCTTACGTGATATCTACTTTATTATTATTAGATGAGTTTGTATTCCCCGTCCCCTCAACTTAACTATTTCATCTAAAGATAATAAAGTGAATGTCAAAATTATCATTGCTCTTGATTTTTCGGTTCATTCATATTGGCAAAATGAAGAGGCTTAAAAAATAACAACCACCACCACAATTAAGTCTTATTTTACTAAGTTGAGTTGACTATATGGATCAAGTGACGTCATAGAACTCTATCATATATTATATTTATGTTAAAATTATTAATATTTAAATTTTTTTTGGTTATTTTCCTTATTATTTTTCTTGACCTTCTTTTCTCTCTTTTTATGATACTATTCTCCATTAACATTTGAATCTAATGCTTTCCTAGGCTTTGAAAATAAATAAATAAAAGCAGCGAAACCGTACGTTCTGTTATTTGATTTAATCGTAATTAATTTTGACAAACTTTGCACATAATTTAAGAGTTTTGTGTTTACGAATAATATATCAATGGCAACATTCTTTAAAAAGGAAAAAAAAATTAAGACTGTCTCTTTTATATGATGAATTGTCAAAACTAATTTTTCATAAACTTAATAAAAATTGACACCCTTTTCCTCGGGAATTTAAAAAGAGAACTTAATAATAATAAAAACAGTGATAAATATGGAAAAAAAAAAGAAAGGCAACAGAAAAGGAGAGAAAAAGAAAAAGGACTCTTTTTCTGATTCTGATTCTTGTGTGATTGTCACGATGTGTGACGAAATGAACCTTTGGTATTAAATCGGATGGGGTGGATGTGGATGAAATGGTAGGTAACAGCGTTTTCTTTCGGAACAAAACGGTGCAGTCGCCGTCACCTTTCTCTGTGGGGCGCCAAGTCTTTCGTCAAAGCCGCAAAACACAAGCGCGTCTTATTATTTAATGCGTTGTTTCTATATATGTGTAACATGGAGTTTCGTTATTTATTAAAAATAGGATTAAATGCGTTTTACTCCTTATCCTTTAGGTATTGTGTAATTTAAACCCTAACTTTTAAATCAATGCAATTCGACATCCTGATTTTTATATAGACAGTGCAAAAAGGCCCTTCCGTTAACTGCACATCTAATACTATTGTTAAATGGTCATGTGCTAGTCACATGACACATTTAGTGGACAAAAATACCTTTCCCTTTTAAACTAACTCCCAAACCCAAATCCAACCCTAAATCATCCCCATGCAATCAAAAACCATTGAACAAAGCCTCAAATTCGAATCCTAATTTGAACCATCCTCTTCTTCCTAACAGAAACCATCATCCCCTTGTTGGCCTTTGAAGGACTTTGTCCTCCTAACTGAAAAATCTGAGAAGCCCTATCCTCTTCTTCCTAAATCCTTTGTTGGTCTCCGCAGGTCATGGCGTCGCCGGTCTTCTTCTTCCCAAGTCCTTCGATGGTCTTCGTGGGTCTCTTCACGGTCTTTGAAAACCAGCGCCAGCCAGAAAAGGAAGACTAACGAAAACCAGAAATGTGAAGAGGAAACTCGGGACATGGTGCGCCATTCTCATATCTGGTTTCAACTTTGGGCGTGGTGGCTTACGGCAGCTTGCGGTGTGCGCGAGCAAGGCAGAGATCGTGGTGGTCTTTGTAGTTGCTGCGCGTTGTGGGAGAAGGAACAACCACGGTGCCTGTTTGCACGCAAGGCATTGCCGGTGGCTGGTGGTGCAAGTAGGTAGTGGTGAACACCGCGATTAGTTCACGATGAAGCCGTGGTAGGGGAGGGCATTTCCTCTCCCTCCAAAGCCCATTTTGATTTTGCATTTTAGCTTCTTATGTTTTGTCATGGTATGTAAAAATTTGGTTGTGTTTATTTAGGTTTTGTGATAGGAATCATTTTGATTTCTGATGAGTTTGGATTTTGGTTTTGATTGTGAACTGTAAGTGCTATCTCTGTTATGATAGGTGGATTGTTTTGTTTTGGGTGAAAGAGAGCAGATGGAGTGCTGGGTTGGGTTTGGAAATTTTGATTAAAATTGGAGGGTATTTTTGTCCAAATTATGGTCATGTGACTAGCATATGTAAATTTAACATACAAATAGATGAAAAATTAATAGAAGGGCTATTTTTGCACAGTTTAAAAAATACATGGGTCGCATTACACAATTTAAGAAGTCAGGGTCTAAATTGCACAGAGCATAAAATCCAAGGGGATAAAATGTATTTCACTCTTAAAAATATTGTAAATAGAAAATAGATATATTTATATTTGCACTACTATTTAGGGCCAGGTTTTATTTTTAACAGAATATAATAACATATGCATAATAAATTATAAATTCAGTTAAGATATATTATTAATGTATAGATTTTTATATTTTTATTTTAAGTATGCAGTGTCACATTATTAACAGAGTACAATTTTTATAAAATGATTGCTTTTACAATCACATTTTTTACACATAAAAAAATATTTTGTTTATTATTATTGTGGAAACTATAATGTAATTCAATCTTATGTAAATACTTGAATTAATAATTGCATAATCTGTTAAATTCATTAAATAATGTAGCACATTATTAGATACAAATATACAACTTTTACAATCACTGTGCTAAAAGTAAACTTGTTTAATGATGTAACATTAGAGTTGAGTAGTAATGCAATAAAAAAAATGATTTATACTGATATTTTTTAAATGTATTTTGTAGTTACTTGTTTACATGTAACACAAACCCATTTCTTGTTAGTATTAAAGTAAAATGCATAACATCAACTATATTATCATCACTAGCTTCATGATTTGTTGATATTTAAATCCGCTTTATTTATTTATTTTCATTGGTAAACCATGTACAAATGTTATTGCAAATATTTATTTATTAAATGTTGAAACTTATCTTAATCTTGAATTGAAATAAACCCTTTTCCACCTCAATTTAAAAATTTGTGTGTTTAAAAATAGTGCTTCACATTCAGAACTGGTACAATATTAAAATCGTGAATATGTCTAGCCCTTAGCCCATGCCATTCGAACTCATACATCAGCCATGAGATCCAAATATCTTATTGTAAATTCCTTAAGAAAAAATACAAGATAGTACGACAAATTCTTGACGAAACCCTCACGAATCATTCAAACTGATACTATTTTTTTGGATTTAAATCTTTAGAGTGAATAAGTTGTTAAAGTGTAAAAGTAAAAGGTTAAATACTCTTAGATTATTTAGTAAAATTTTTTTCATTATGCATACATGATAAAAAAAATGTTTTTGCACTTACCAACTTTCTCATTTTACAGCTGTGAAATCCTATTTTTTTATTTTTTAACTTTTCATCATTTTTACTTATTGACAGATATAAAGTACCCACACCGCTAGTTCTTATTTGTGCCCAATTTTTAAACGGCTGTCGCAAGTCACAACGTGAATCACATTTGTATTTTTGTCCACTTATATTTCGGATTACACTGCCGGTAGCGTATCTTTCTGATCACCGTTGTAAAACGAAGTTTAATTATACATGCAACTAGAGTAAACTCTTGATTTTCAGTGATGGTTTATCTCATTAAATCATTAATTAATGAATCAATGAATTTGATAAGACTAATTTATTAAGAATATAATAAATCATCATTAAGGGCTAATCATCATTAATGAATTTTATTTTATTTTATTTTTATGAAAAAGTGATTTTCAGACAACAAAATCCAATATAGATGTCCCTTTAATCTCCTTTTACTTTTTTCTATCATTTTAGTAGTAAATAAAATTATATTCATATTAGTTTCATAATACATCATTTATTATTAAATAAAATATGAACCTATTTAAATAAAATTAACTTCTTTTTCAATAACAAATAAAATATAAATTAACACAACATTCTATATTTCATAAATATAAATAATATTTTTCAATGTACATCTGGGGAGTGGGAGCGTAAGTATCAATCATCAATCAATAAAACAAAACGCAATAAATTTAAGAGCCCGTGTCTGATTGTGCGTTAGGTCCACCGCCACACTCGTGGCTAAGATTTAACTATGGGGGACCTCAAGCAGTTTCGTGGGTCCCTGTAAATTTCTGGTGTAATAGTTTAGATTTTATTTCATTTAAATTGAATATAGCTAGAGATGTTCACGGTTCTTCTTGAATTAATTTTAAGTGAAAAAAAAGTTGATCTAATAATTTCATTAATGACAGCCTAAATTAGATCAGTTTAGTTAAGTTTTGGATCCAATTTAATCGAATCTAATATTTATTAACTTGAATTTAATCATTTTTTATTTGAAAAAAAATCAAATTTAGAATATTATATAAACTAACAATGTGTTTGAAGGTAAGAATGAGAAAGCAATTTCTCTTCTGTTTTTACTCATAATTTTAAGTCAATAAAATGAATAAATTTAAATAAAAAAGTAACTCATTTGAAAAAAATAATATTTAAGAACAAATAATGCACGAATGAAACCAGGTTAAGTCTTCTAGTAATCTGGAGTTAGTCGATACTATAAGTATCTTGATTTATAATCAAACATTTTAGGTTTCCTCATAAAAAAAAAAGTTTTAGGTTTAACCCTTGAAAATTAAATAATTTTTTACTAGACCCCTTTCTAGGGACTTAGTCAAATTGATTTATATTAGTCGACTTTCTAATAATAGGGCCCCAAATTTAAATAGTTCAATCAAGTCCAAAAAACAATCAATCGAGTCTTCCCTCAAATACGACAACATTACAAGTTCGTTTCTTTGTGAAGTTTATCAATTCAAATTTAAACAAATAACACACCTGGGTCCTTAACTCCTTTATATGACATGATATGTCATACTCACACTTCTTTAGTTATAGAGATGTATTTTCTTATGTGTTCTTATACGTTGCTCTTGGTAAAAAATTGTCATATCTACCATTTATGAAGCATTGTGTTTTAAATAACATAAGGGGCCTTTTTCTACCATAAGTGATATATTGAATTCTCTCAAAAATAATGCCGTTTGAATGTAAACAAGTTAATATGTCATGTCCATGATGTAATATGTCACATGCGCCAATAATGTTATTAAAAACCTTCAAATAACCTTTAAATAATATTGTTAGTAAAAAGGGGGCATGTTTTGAATTTTGACAAAAGAAAAGTTTAATGGCTAGAAACATATTCGTCACTTCTTTGCAAAGTATTTGTTTGGTGATTGAAGATGTATCCAACATTCTCTGGAATAACCTCCCATGAATTCTTATACTTGCCTCGTAATTTTACCCTACTAAATTTAAATTCACACATATTTGATTAGAGACACATAGCGAACCCCTTTTGACCTATGATAAAGTACTTACCTCTTCATCCGAAATGATTGAGTAATATGATAAACTTGTTTGAAAAAAAATAATATTAAGAATACTTAAATATACTTTCAGTCTTTGAATAATAAACAAGTTTAAGAAACATATAGCAAAATCATGGGTCAAAGTCTATTATAAGATGAGTAATTATGTCTCATAATTGTTGATGGGTTGGATGTATTGGGTTAGGATTTAATTGTCATATACTAACTGTGTAAAAAACACAGTCATCCAATCATATGTTGTCACATAAACCATGATAGTTAACTATTATATTCATTACTTAAAAGTCATTTAAATAAAATATTTTGATTAGACAATAATGTAAAATATTTTTACACTATCAATGTATCAAAATTAAACTCTAACAAGTTATTGAGTAAAGATCTTGACACATAAACTCATGATATGATATATGCGACTATTGATTATCAAATAGGATTAGGTAATGTTGATTTCTATTAGTCAGCTTAACAGTTAACAAAGATAGATTAATTACATGTACTAAAACCAAATTGTTTTAAAACCATTCATGATATTTTGGGTTGATCGGCCAGCAAAATTATATTTTTTCGAGTTGCAACCGTTGTTTTCTTTTATTATCGGCTCTTTTATTATCTAGTCGATGCTACCACTGCTCAAACGGTATTTTAATTATTCAGTCAGCATATTTAGAAGACTTTGTAACTTTTGTGACCATTTGCTTCTATAACTTTTAATTAACCATTATAAAATGAGAAATGATTGGTTAGAACGAGTATGTTCCAACTAAATAAAAAATTTACAAACTCCTATAATCTCATAATTTCTTGTCAGTATGTTTTGCCAATCGAAAACCATAATTTTGGCAGAAACAATTTTAAAAATATTTAGATAAAAAAAATCAAATACCAAAACTTAAAAAAAAAAATCAAGGAGCAAAATCAAAACTCAATTTTTTTTTTTTTTAGCGACGAAGGATGAATTTAACCCTAAAACAAACTTCAAGTTTATCCATAACTTTATTTTGTCCTCAGCGCACGACACCGTTTTCAACTGGAAGCTTCATCGTTTTCAAAGCATGCGGCTGCTCCACCAACCTCCAAGGACACGTGGACGCCGTGAGAAGCGAGTTGTCATACACCCTTACGTAGAGAAATACTACTCATACATGGGTCCGATCAGATGCGATGCGATGCTGTTGTGTTGCACATAAGCTTCACATTACAACATTGCATTGGAATATTGGAGTTGGACTCTTGCTCTTATCATGAAGCTTGATCACTGAATTTTATGAATTTTCACGATAAAATTATTAGTGATGTTTCATAAATTAATCGGGGATGCTCCCAATTGATCATTGTTAGTTAATGATGATGGAATCTTAATATATTAAGGAGATTGACCAATTCAATTGTACTGAACTTAGTTGATCGAGTCTGGTTTTTTGCGGGTGATTTTGTTTCGAAATTGAGAATGATTAAGATGTCGAATGAGCAAACTATTCAAATTATTTATAATTCCTTATAGTTTGTCAGTTTTAGTGATTCCATCACGGCATCACATGTAATCAGTAATAAGGATTGCATGTTGCATATTTCAAAAATGTAACACATACATTAACAATCCGCTTACCAGAAAATCATATTAGTGATATGTGTTTTATACGCTACGGATATAATCATTTAAATATATTGTTTGTGTATTTTTTTAATACAAATATGTCGTAATTATATATCATTATGTTATTAAATATATTTGATTTTTTTTTATAAGTGCTTCAAAAATTATATGATTGGTTGATAATGTAAAATATTATGCATTAACAATTTATTAAAATTAATTTCATATAATAACTAAATGAGTTGGCACATTAACATTTTCTTATAACTCTGAGACATTCAAGCAAGTTGAACTTATTTAAATATTTTAGAATATTTATTTTAATTAAAAAAATAACTAGAAAATAATATAGAGCCATGTAATATATATGTGATAGGATCTACATAATCGGACAAATTTTAATTGTTATTGTGTACGGATAAGAATACAAATACTATCCAATCTATGTACAACAGTTATTTACTTGAAATTTAAACTCGTAGTCTTAACCTATTAACTTTTTTCATTATAAACTTTTTTTATGTGGTTTTTTGTTGTTGTTATAACCTTTATTTTTACTTTTTGAGGATTGCTATAACCTTTATCATATGGAAAAATCGTGAATATATGATGATTAGACAAAATGGGACATTGATAATTTTCATAAATAACCTTTTTTTTTCTGTTAAAGTAGCTTTAACATATTTTATATTTAACTTATATTAGTGTAAAATAATTTTGTGTTAATAATTAACACTATGTTATTGCATCATTTAATGAATTCTACAACACATGATGAGACATCAAATTGGTTATATGATGTGGAAATAAGAAATAGACATTGGTATAATTTTTTTAAAAAACATAAAATTTAAATTATAAAAAATAACTAAACTCTTTTTTTTACTAATTTATTTTGATGCCATATATAATTACAGGAATTTATTTTTTATATAACAATCTCATAATAAATATGCATAGTTTTTGTTCATAACATCCATCAATTATATTTTTATGTCATAAATTTTAATTATTTTTAATGTGAACATGATACATAACAGTAAACAAAATATATATTGTAAATTAACGACGAAGCCACAAAAAATTTGATAATCAATGGAAGTAAAGAATCATATATCTAAAAAAATTTGTCGATATTTTTTAAAGCAAATTAAATAACACTATTGTTGAATAACACACTATTTATTACCATGTTTAGTCAATCAGATACTAAGGTACTATGTTATATTGATTTTTATTTTAACAACAATAAAAGGTGTTCTTAAAACATGAGGTGTGACGTGATGACAGCTCACCTTCTCCCTTAATCATGTGGTCAGGATTTGATCTCCACTCATGGGAATGGAGCACATTTTATGGTCAGTCATTTGTCTCTTTAAAAGAACTCTCACAGTAAGAGAATTAATCATTATTGTTAGCGATAAACACTCTCGTCTCAATGAAAAAAAAATGGGTGCTCTTATTCAAAATCATCATCATTAGCCTCTTAGGGTAAACCTTACCTATTAAGTTAATATATGATAGTATCAAAGAAAATTAAATTTTATTCGTAAAAAATTGGTTAGATAGAATTGTTGTGCACATACTACAGTTATTATTTTGTTTCATTCTCTCCCCTTAAAATGACACCTTACTTAGCTTGTATAGTCTAGTGCCTGGCTCTTAAGCAAACCCAATAACTGTAAATAATCATTGTGACCAAAAACCAAAAGCTATGTTTAATTGTCTTAAAATGATACATAACTACATATTAGGCAACTGATTAATGGTTACTCTGATTTTTTTCTTAAATTCTTTCCTGGATCAGCACAAAAAAGTTTAGTCTATGTTGGATGCATATGGCTATTGGGATATTCTTAAAAACATTCTTGCTTGATATGTTAAATGTTTGTAATTGCATATTATTATATTAGTACAAATACATTTTTCTATCTTAATTACAATATATATATATATACATATATATTAATTAGAGGTCAAATAGTATTTTATTATGACAGTGAAATGAGTGAATTTGAATTATATAATCTTACATAAAGGATTTAAATTGAAAGTTATTTAACAATTACTTAAAAAGTTACATGACTTTTATATTTTAACATCTTATTATTTAAACAATATTAAAAAAAGAAATCGAGGTTCCTTTAAATAAACTAGTAATCCATATTTTTTATTTTAATATAAATTTAAAATAATTTTTAAAAAATATAATTTGTTTAAATAAACCTTTTAAAAATAAAATTATTGTTTAATTTTAATTATTGACCTTTTGCCAGTTGTTTAAAAATGGATAAGTAATTAACAAATAAAATAAGTGTATTTTAGGCATGAAAGTTTGGATGAGTATATGTTAGCAAGAGAATCCCCTTTATTATTATATATTGGCGAGAGCGATAAGAGTAAATATAGGTCATTTAATTATATATAGATAATCATGATTGAAATTTAATTAATAATAATTAATTATTACATAATAACTTTAAAAAAGTCATATAATTTTATGTTTTTATTTTAATAATTCATTTAAGATTTAACGGTTAAGATTAACTCCACTTATAATAAATCACTTTTCGCACTTGGATCTCACTCCATTTAGATGAGTACATTGGTAAGTAGATTGGTGCAGGATGAGAACACAAGTTTAAATTTCAGAAAATAAAATTATTGGGAGAGAGAGTAGGCTTAAATGTTCAATCAATCAAAGTTGTGAGAGTAATATCTTTTATAATTTTATTAATAAAAAAAAGAGTAGAGTGTGATTTAATATTTATTCTTCTCAAATAAAGTTTAATTTTAAATATTTTGAATAAAAAAGTAATAGTAGAATAATTTTATCTTTATAATAGATCAAATCGACTTGAATTATGATTGATATGAATTTCTGATGATTTAAACAAGAATAAGTAGAGTGGATTCCTACTAATACTTACTAAGAAACTATAACTACGTGACAAAGCCTATCAAGCATGTCTTAAACAAAAAGCCAAGTGGAGCCATTAATAGAAGTGATGAATATCAAAATCCACGACCATGGCTTGCCTCTTCTCTTTTTTCGTGGTTTTTACCATGTACCCCTTGCGGATGTTATGCAATGCATGATGTGCCGAAAAAATGCATGATGATGACATGTGCGTGGAAAATGGGCAGTTATGGAAATTAAGGTAGGAAAGAATAATAAAAAGAAAAAAAAAAAAATTGGGTCTTGTGTCTAAGGGTGTTCATTTTTCTCTTTGATACGTTCATTTCATCATCATCGTCAGTCATCAAGGACATCAATTTTGGGACGTTCTTCTTTCTCTTCTCAGCAGCAAAGCTCCCAAAAGACACTGCCACCGTAAACGGACGATCCGAAGAGTACCCTTTTCCCCTCTCTCTCTCTCTCTAAATAATCATCATCTCCTTCTTCTTCAGTAAATTAGTAAGATATCTTAACCTTTTCTCACCAATCTATTATTTCTCTCTCTCTCTCTCTCTATATATATATATACTTTTTTTTTTTTGTTTCTTTGTGGGGTTTTAAAGTACTTGTTTTTGACGATCTTCAGGATCAGTTTGATCATATGTCAATGGAAAATTTCTAGATAAAACCCAGGTATGTTTTCTCCTCCGAATATGGTTTTATGGGTCGGTTCCTTTTTTGTTTGTATTTTTGGGTTCTTTTTTTCATTTTGCTAGTTGAATATTGTTGACACAGATTCAGAAAACCTAGTAGCTGAAAAAAGTTGAAAGCTTTGTTGTTTTTGGGTAAGTGGGGTGTCGTTGATTATGGCTGTTGCTGAGAATGCTGGTGCCAAAATCGGTTCTTCCAGTCAAAATTTGGGTAACAGTGTAGTGTCATCGGACGCCACTGAGGTTGAGAAATCGAAGGGTAGGGGTGGTGGGGGTTCCATCAACGGCGATCAGAATCAGAATGGGGTGTTCAACCACCAAGATAGAGCTGCAAGCACTGTGTCAGTCCCCAACAGTAACTACAAGGCTCAGATGCGAAATGGGTTCGAGGGGAATGGGGTCCAGAACCAGCAGCAGATGGTGGTCAACAACAATGATGGGTTTGGGGTTAATGGGGAGAATGGGGGTGAGAGTTTCAAGAGGGATATGAGGGATTTGGAGGAACTGCTCTCAAAGTTGAATCCCATGGCTGAGGAATTTGTGCCCCCATCTCTAACAAACAATCATGGGTACTTGGCTGGAACTGGTGCTGGGTTTGGCTACACTAACAATTTTTTGCTCCAGAATGGTTATGGCAATGCTAACGGGCAGACTAACAGAAGGGTATGAAGAATCTCCTTTTGATTCCTTGTTAATCTACATGATGAAATATTTATTTGTATTCCTATGAAATTTTAGATGTCACATTTGTAGTTAAATCAAGGGTAGTGCTTTGGTAATCTGTTCAGGAGTTTGTGGTTTGTAGTATTTTCCGTGCATGTTCACATTTGTGTTTTAACTTTTCTTAATTCATAATCGTATGTTACAGAGGAAGAATGGCTATAGTCATGGGAAGCGGAGAGCTAATCATAAGATAGATATGGAGAAAAGAGATGAGATGATTAGGAGGACCGTTTATGTGTCTGACATTGATCAACTGGTACAAATTTTAGTTGCTTTTGTATTTCCTAATTTCAGTTAACTTGCAATGCTTGCCATGTGTATTCAGTTGGAAAGTGGTTGTTTTCTGTTGGTTTCCAGGTTACCGAAGAGCAACTGGCAGCTCTCTTTCTTAACTGTGGCCAGGTAGGATCGGTTACATTTTGTTTACGGCATGCGTTTTATTTCTTAATAACAGTATACCTATTAAATGAACTCCTTTTCCTGGATATAGGTTGTTGACTGCCGTGTATGTGGGGATCCTAATTCTATTCTTCGGTTCGCCTTCATTGAGTTTACAGATGAAGGTAATGGCGCTAGCAAATTAATGGTCTTATCATGCTGAAATTATGACATTTCACGGTATTAACAGTGCTATTGCTGCAGATGGTGCAAGGGCTGCTTTGAGCCTGTCTGGAACTATGCTTGGATATTATCCACTGAGAGTGCTACCTTCAAAAACTGCCATTGCACCTGTTAATCCAACGTTTTTGCCCAGGGTAATGTATTTTTCTTGGACATACCTATTACATATTTCAGAAAATGATTGACCAGAGTGAGCTAATAATGTATCCATGTTCTGTCTTACCTTTCTAATGGTGGTATATTTCCCAGTCTGAAGACGAAAGAGAGATGTGCTCAAGGACTATTTATTGCACAAATATTGACAAGAAGGTAGTTTAGGATTTGACCCCTTCTTAGAATTGCTCCAAGGAAATTCTCGGTCTTTATGCATGTCTGTCTTGCAGCAAATGTGACTCATAACTCTTAAAATTTCCTTACTTGTTACTGCTACAGCTCACTCAAGCGGATGTCAAACACTTCTTTGAATCTATTTGTGGAGAGGTTTGTGGTTTTTCTTGGATCCATGCTTGAAGTGTTTATTGTTGGTTGAATCTAAGTATCTTAATGAGATATTTTGATTTTTTCATCTAGGTTCAATGCTTGAGAATTTGTTGTCTAAATTTGAGTATCTTGTAAGATGTTTTCCACTTTTTGGTGTATTAATCCAGGTTCAACGCTTGAGGCTTCTTGGGGACTACCATCATTCAACTCGAATTGCATTTGTTGAGTTCACAATGGTGATTACTCCTTTCCACCCTTCTTATTCTCATCCAATTCATCTCTTATTTACCTAGGTATTTTTTATATTCCTATTGGTTTGAGTTCTACTGCTGGCATTGCTGTTATCCTTTGCAGTAATGCAGTTGTCCCCACCCCTTTCCCCTGGAAAAAAAATACTCCATTCTGTTTGTACTACTCGTGGGTACACTCCTGACAGTAGTTGTGTGGATAGCTTTTTTGTGCGTATTTAAATCTATCCATCTTAGCTTTTTCTTAGTGAAATGCATGTTTAAGCTTGCTCATCAAGCAAATATCATTTGCAAATTGAAGTGCAGCCAATCTGTTAACAGAATGTGGTGAAAATTGGCTGTAATCATAAATCTTTTCTTACGAAGTAGGAGCAGTTAATTGAATATTGGACTGAGTGTAATTTATCAAAAACAAATATTCAACTCAGTGTATCCCACAGTTTCGTACCTACTTATTGGACAACGATGACTTCTAATGGCTTTAGGTGGCTAATCATCTTAACACGTTATGAGAGAAGGATGGCCGTGATGTTCACTTTTTGTTCATCCATAGAGTGCTATTGAGGGAAGGAAGGTTGCACTATTCACTTTATTCATCATTGGATGGGACACTAATAAGGGCCTTACAAAGTTTGTTAGTTGCTTTCCATTAAAGTGCAGCGTGGAGGTGGAAAATCCACTTCATTTGATTTGTCATCCATTGTACATAGGTAGTGCTGGAAGGTGTAACTAAAGCGACGAGAGGGAGGAGGGAGGGGGTATGGAAAATTGATGTTATGGGGAAAAAGTTGCAAGAGGCATGTGATGATCTTTGATTTGGTAGTTAAGCATGCTTTTCACCTTTCAAAGTCCATATGGATAAATAATGTTGTTGATGCTTGATTACTCCTCACCCCTAGCATGTACTCGGCTCCAGGATGATGCTTTGGTGATCTTGTGGTCAAGAGATTTTGCTCACTTTACCTCTATAGCTTTGGCATTTTCGTTTCATCTTATATAGTTTCATTTTTTCTCTTTGTATGATACATTTTGGGGTTTGGTTGGTGTGTTCATGACCTTTACTCCACTAGTCAAATACCATAATGCAGGAAAGATAAAAAACCCACCAAACACAACAAAAAAAAAGGATGTGAACAATTCAAATTCTTTTATCTTTTGAAATTGATTTCATCTTTTGCTTTTAAGATTAGACAAAACTACCAAATTTGTCCCTTGGAAATTTGCACCAACCAAATTGGTCTCTGCAAAAAAATAACTCCCAAATTAGTCCCTCCCAAATTCAAACGTCTACGAAGTTAATCCTTCTGTTAACATCCGCTAACAGAGTCCGTTAATGTATCGTTAACATCCACCTTCTTCTTCATCAATGAGTAAACATAAATTCCATTTCTGAAAGTTAAAACACACCCCCAATCTCCATTTGCTTGTTATCTTAATCAAAATACACAAAGTATGGTTCTCACTCTCCTTTTCCCCCAAAGTAGCTTTGTAATGAGTAGCTTTTGCAACAATAACAATAAAGCCATTTTTCCCTTTACTGTGAGTAGCTTTTGCAGAAGCCAACAACAATAACACCATATTTCTCTTGTTTATATTCAACATAGAGTTCCTTCTTAAGCCCACAACAATGGTAGCACCCTCCCTCCTTTCCGGGTCCAAGAAGAACACCTCCGGCACTAAGCATTGCCCAAACAATGTGGGCCCAATGTTGGTTCATGGTCCTTGTCATCATGCCTTCCTTCATGGGCACAGGCAGCAAGAACAAGATGAGAACAACCCATCCTTGCGGTCATTATCATCTTTGAGACAACACCATTCCCAAAAGCAATCATCTTCTTCATAGCACTACAAGAGTTTGGCAAGCAACACAACTGATCTCACTCTCACTCTCCTCATCTCTACCTTGACTAATATGCCCATTATTCATTGATAATCATGGGTTTTTGTTGAGATTTGATTTAGAGGACAAAAATGGAGATTGGGCTAAGGTTTGTACCTTCAAAAATGGGGATTGGGGGTACTCACTTTTTCATTGATGAAGAAGGGGGAGGGAGAGAGTGGAGATGGCTTTTCTAAAGGGATAGGCCAAAATGACGTCATTTTGGGTGTTGAAGGGAATAATGGTGACACATCATCACTGAAACGGACACGTTAGCCATCTCCGTTAGCGGATGTTAACAGAAGGATTAACTTGGTAGACGTTTGAATTTGGGAGGGACCAATTTGGGAGTTATTTTTTTACACGGACCAATTTGGTCGGCGCAAAATTTTTCAGGGACGAATTTGGTAGTTCTGTCTTAAGATTATTTGTTGTGCTTGCTGGTAAGTATTAAGAATTTGCCTCCAACAATTTTTCGGCTACTATTTGTTTTGCCTCGTTGCTACTTCTTTTTGGTCTGAACTCTGAAGATTTTGTTTGCCTCATTCTTGCAGGCTGAGAGTGCAATTGCAGCTCTGAGCTGCAGTGGTGTGATTTTGGGATCATTGCCTATAAGGTTGGATTGGCTTACTTGTCTATGAATTTGATTGTCCTGAAAATTTGAGGAAGTCTTGTAATGTTTTCTTACAGCCATTATTATCTTTGGTATGCAGGGTAAGTCCATCAAAGACACCAGTCCGTTCTCGTGCTCCTCGTCCTCCCATGCACTGAATCATCCTGCAATGTTTCTGGGGTTGATTTCTGTTCAGAGATATAATTTACATATATACATACATAGAAACAGATATATCCTAAGGTACCTGTGGCGTTTAGTGGATACTTTTGCCCTTGAGTTCTTGCAGTATGGTATCTTCGTTTCCGCTTGGGGTTTATTTGTTTTAACTTGTAGAGCTGGATGACACTTCGAGGATCTTCTTGGCTTAATTTATGATGCGCAATGTGATGCGTGTGTTGATCTCGCAACAAGAGAATTTTATGGTTGGATGTTTCTAACATCTGGAATTTATTTATAGAAACGCATTACAAAGCCTTTGTTCGATCTCTCTCGTGCGGCATGCTATTTGAAGTAGCAGTTGATTCTCTCGTCTTTGGTAAAGTTTAATGTTTTCTGTGCTAGTATTGGAATCTCATCTCACCATGAGCTATTAAATGGTGGATTTTATGTTTTTTCCCCCCCTTGCTTTGCCCGTTATTGTATTACATTACTGAAACCTGGCCAGCCCCTAAACTTAGGGGGAATTTGTCTTTTGTCATGTTGCGTGGCCTTTAACGACCCAAACCATAAACATCATCATCATCACTGCCAATTACTGTGCTGTTGGTTTTCATTTCAACTATGGTTTGGTTTCTTACTATAAGCCAAGCATTTGGTTGTTGTGTTGCTCCTCTCGGGCCTTGTGTCTCCCACCAACCTTTAGTTAGATGGAGGCTTTAGATTCCGTGTCGGGAGGAAGTCACCTTATTATTTATTTGGTTTGAAATCATTATCCTTTTTCTCAGCTTGATCATGTTCACAATTTCTCCTCGGTCGTGTTGTTGCTTCCAAGTCAATATTTCTCTTGCGAGAGTTGAGTTCATCTCCCTACCATGCCATTTTAATACATATAAGTAGATGGTTCTTGATGGCAGGTTGTTTGTATGAATAAAGTTTTAGTTTTTGGCGAATCCTTTGGCGTCTTTTTCCCTTGATTTTCCTATATTTAACTTTTATATGTAAAAACAGAAAATTAAGCGTTCCAAATCAAAATTGAAAAAAATATTTTGCTACCTGAATTTGCTGCAGTGAAAATAAAATCGCGCATAGACGAATTACTGGTTCACAATTCTCCCTCAACGTATGGCATGGTACTGATTTTGTTTTTGATTAAATTCCGAATTCAGTTTCTCTAGTTTCGTAGCGGAAGATAAATTAATTTTTCAAATTTAAAAAATCTTATACTGGTCTTTTAAATTACGTAAATAGGGATAAATTAATCTATGTTAAATTATTGTCTAAACTATTAATAGAAATGTTCATATATTATATTAATTTGCTTATATATATTGTTAATTTTGAAATTGGGTTATAACTTATTTCGCTCATCTGATTTATGCAGAACAAATGACAATTGAAAATTAAAATGTCTTTTGAGTAAAGAGTTATAATAAGAGAGAAGATGAAAAAGATTTAAAGGACTTCGCTTAGAAGAGTAAGACAAATTAAGGCCTAATATGAAAATTAACAATATACGTAAATAAGTTAATAGTGCATTTAAGTAAGTAAGATATAGTTTAAATAATTTTATAGATGGACTAACTTATCCTCATTTGTAAAATTTAAGGGACTAATATAAAAATTTTCATACCTGAAAAATTAATTTATCCTTACTATAAATTTAAGTGGCTAAATTGCACTTTTAATCTTTGATTTTTGGGTGGTAGGAGAGATTGTCCTGTTTATTGTGCATGATAGTATCCAAGTTGTTCATATTATTTGAAAGGGACCATTTAGATTTTTTTTTTTGCCGTTTATCTTAAGTTTCTTTTTTTTTTCTTCAAAATTCAAACCCTACAAGATCAATGCACCCCGTAAAATGCTTAGAGTGAGGAAGGAAGTGGATAATTTTTTAAAAAAATATAGGTTGATCGGAAGGTATACCGGTTTAACGTCAAGTGGATAATTTATGAAATGTAGATTAGTATTTTTTTTTGGATAAAGTTATATCATTTTTTTTTATGTAAATAACAATTCTTATTTAGGGGTTCAATTCTTTTGGAATTAAACCAATAAAAGGTTGAATAAAAACATCATTTATTTACGCATGTTCTTCTCTTCATAATGACAAGACGAGAATTTAACACACATGTTGCCCTTTTTCCTCTTTCTTTCGTAATTATTTTCGGATTTTCAACAAATAAATACGATTAAAGAATAAAAAAGGATTAAAAATTTGGGTAAATTCAATAAACTCTAAACATGTTTTTATTTGTATTATTTTATTCTTCAACCAGTGTCTTAATCTTATTATGGACTTGATTTTCATATACTAATTTTATACAACTTATATTACCATTTAATTATATATTATCATATCAGTAAATATAGTTGACTTTCATCTCTACCACTAGAATAGTCATGCATTAAATGCTTGAATAAGTTTGTTCTATACTATGGATAAGTCAAAACTGAACTCTTTAACAAAATAAATAAATTAAGTGTTTTAAAATTTGAAATTATTTAAACAATTGTTTAAATAATAATTCATAAATATTAAATACTTTTTAATTCTTTAACATATATCCTAACACATTATTTCATTAAAATTTAAAGAATATTTCCAGAGACAGGCATACGAATATGATGAGGTCTAAAGCTTAAAAGAAAAGGAAATAATCCACGCAAGATTGATTATATCGTTTTGATGTTTATCCATTCATTCATCTTGATTTGATTGAATCTATTCTTATTCGCACGATAATATTTTCTAAATCATAATTGTGATTTGTGACCACCTACTGTTTCCGTCGCTTTGCGAGGGTGGATTACTAGGAATGTATATGCTGCAAGAAAAAGGAACCTTTCCTTTATTATTACTTTGTGTAGTAGCAAATTACCGAGTCAACATAACCACGTCGGAATCCGTTAAATACTTCCAATTAGATGTTTGCAATGCTGAGCAAGCTCCTTGCTTTTTTTCAACCGCTGAGCAAGTTCATTCCCAATGCACCGTCATGAAACGATAGTTGCATAAATCATGGAGAATTTAGGATATGTCTATGAGTTTAAATTTTAGAAGAGAATGAAGAAAAGAAAATGACTTATAATATAATTTTATACCACGAGTCCTCTCATCTCCCATTCCCTCGAACATCCAAACTCACAAATATACTCTTAAGATATGGATACGTTTTCAAGTTCATTATTCCAATGAAAAAAATGCCATAAATAACGAAAATTATAATAGGATCACAATCATGACGTTGTCTAATGAATTGAATAATTTAACAATATATAATAAAGTGAGTTTTATTCTATTATAGAATATAATGAGTTTATTAAAAAAAAATAGTGTAATAAAATGAGCAGAACAAACCCACTCACAAATCATAAGATCAGGCTTTTAATTTAAATAATGTAAAATTGATTTTTGTAGTAAATAATGATCTTTCGTGATTTTATTACGTCGAGATAATTAATAGACACGATTCTTTTCCTAGTTTGAAATCGCTTGAAAAATGACAAGTGAATAAAACAATTCTTGATGAATTTCATTAAAAAAGAATTGTATTCGGAATGTATTCCTAAAATTTTCATACTGTAAGAATACTAGTTACTGTACTTTTATTTTACATAAGATGCAAGAATAATCCTTTTTCTTACAAAAATACAAACTAAAGTCTTTTTCCCCCTACCCAATTTAAAATAAAAAACTTAGTTTTACACTTTTACTCTACCTAAACAAAAATATATTTTTTTTTAAATTCCTTTTAAGGCTAGATGCTATAACTATTGTTTGATTTTCTAAACACACACAGTCAATATTTGATGTTTAATTTTAAATAGACATCATCCCAAAACTATATTATAGAAGTCTCCTAGAAAGAGAGAGAATTGCTATGAGGAAAGGTGGACAAAACTGCTGATATTACTACTGCAATTTCAGTTCAGCTAACACAAAATTGGGCTTGGCAATGAATCCCATGAAGTTGCATAACTATAGGTGTAAGCATAAAAGAAGTTTAAAACTATATATAGCCTAGCAGGAATCTCATGTTAAAAAAGAAAATTGAAAAAAAAAAAAGAGACAACTGAAGAATGAATAGTGTGCATGAGAATTATCAAAGTGAAAAATTCAAGACAATGAACAAATCCATGATTCATTTCATTAGTAACTGGCCTCTAATTATCACCTGTTCCATGGATGAAAAAACGCAGAAAGTTATTTGCTTTTAGTATCTTTGCTAAACCACTCCACCTCATTGGGCATGTCCTTATAGTTTTCTGGTTTATTGAGCAGTGTGGTTTTCCTTTTTCTGTTCTAGTCAATTGATGGGGTCTCCTCATGTGTTTAACCTGAAGATTTCTGTTCATGGGGGGATCCTAATACCCCTGTTGCATCTACTGTTCCTGTGGTTAATCCTGCTTCAATTCAGTGCACAAAGAGCTTAGAAACTATTCAAGATTTTGGAAAATTTTTAGTCAAGACAAAAAATTATAGCATTGATTAATTAGGTACTGAACCAGTGCCAGAAATTGAAGTAGAAGCTGAAATAGGTTCTGACAAGCCAACAGGTGTGAACTCCTGAGGTGGCATATCATGGATTTGTGTCTTTTTCACATATGCTGCAGGAATAAACTGTCTACTAAGGCCATAAATAGGTTGGTAATATGCTGGTAACCAGCGAAATGGAAGGGGCTGTCCACCATATGCATTATAGTAACTCTGCGGATAACAACAGAATTAAGATAAAAGGGTTGTAATGTGTCCAAGTATAGCATAACTGTAATTTAAAAATTGTGGTCCTATTTGAACTGCAATGATTTTGCAAAATTTGGTCATAACTTCCAGGCAGATATCCACTAAGACTGTGCAATTCAAAGCTGGTATGGAGAGCTATTTCTTGAGCAAACTAACCATTTCATAAATTTCTTGTTGGGTAGGATAACCAGGATACCTGAATTAGGGAAAAGTTTCACTTAGAATATGATGAATTGCTGGATAAATCTAACATACAAGTTTACTTTTGTATTTTTGAATTGCATACCTGTAGGGTGGATACTGAAATGTATACTGTGGAATATGCTGATTATAATAAGTGGATGTGCCTTGAATTGGGGCTGGTACCGTAGCCCATGAAGGGCTAATGAATTTCTGCTTTCCTGCAGCATTTGAAAAATAGAAAAAGGCCGAAGCATAACAAGCCAGAGTGAGCAACCTTATTAGCAATCATAAACATGTTTGCTTCGGTTCCATGTAAAGAATTTAAGGTCATGATTTATAAAAGTATTATTATAAACAAAAATTAGAATTAAAACAAAAAGAAAAAAATGAAAAAGACCTGTCATAGATGGATCAACTTTTTGTGCACCAAGAGCTGCAAGATTACAATTAGCTCTCCTTCCATCTATCACAGGATAGGGATTCTGGCATGCTCTTATTGCAGAATTTGGGTCCTTGAAGGTCACCTTAATTAAAAAATAAAAAAAGACACTAAAGTGATCGAAGTAATAGGAAAATAACAAGATGGAGAGCATGTGCAAAAGCGGTAGAAGAGTGAGGTGTTACAAAGCCATATCCTTTTGATCTTCCTGTGTTTCTGTCTGTGATGACAACAGCCTCTAAGATCTCCCCAAACTGATCAAAATACCGTTTCAGGGTGTCTCTCTTGGTCTCCCAAGCCAACCCTCCAACAAAGATCTTAGTAGAGGTTGTGTCACCAACTTGTTTGGCACCGTTTGGATTCATCATCTTGTTCTGCCTTGGCTGTGACATCTGAATTCAGTTCACAAAAGCACTGAACAAACGACTTAAAAGCACCTTGGAATACACCAAGAGATAGAAAAATGATCCCAGAAAACCAGATTAGAAAAAAGGAAGTAAAAGTCACAATAGCCGTTTGGTTGGTTTGTAAAGTATATGAATAGTAAACGATCAATCATATCAAATCAACCCCCGGAGAAAATCTTCCATCAACATGTGCTCTAGTGATTACCGTTCATACTTGTGAAAAAAAAAAGAAGGTACTTAATTTTTAAACGGACTTTTCCTCAGATTCCACAACAAATATTCCCTTAACAAAGAAACTTATTGAATAGTAACAAAGGCTTGAAAAAATGTAGGAGTAAAAGCAGCGAAAGAGAGAAAACCGAAAAAGGAAAGGAAAGAAAAATGAAATTCGAAAGAGAAAATCAATTATTATTTATGCACGATTTTTGCACATATCATGATATAGAAGAGTAACTTAGAAAGTTGGCAAAATGACAACAGGAGGAGCAAGTAAAATAATCCAAATTGTGCTGTGAATTATTTTGTATAATATTTTTCATCCCTGCTTCTACTCATGCCCTTTGCAATGAAAAAAACACAACACATACACACCTCTATAGTTGCCGTTGGATCGATTTACAAAAAATTTGGATGTGAAATATTGCGAAAATCCAATGGCAATGTGTGTTATGGTAATTAAATGGAGTGTGCATATGTTAGTACTCTCCCCTTTTGATATGTTTGCCCATATCAAAGCTTTCCAAACTTATTAATGGGTCCAAAGATACGTGCCTGGCTGTATTCAACTTTCAATCTTCTCCCGTCTGTTCCTTACTTATTTAATCCCTCCATTTATTCGTTTTCCATATTACCATACTACGAAATTATGATGCTTAGCGCGTGGAATAATGTGTTGAGGCCATATGGGGCAATTGGACCACGAAGAGAGAGAGAAAATCCATTGACTATCTACTCATACGAGCATCGAAATTCATCTTATTTCTTATTCTGTAAACTGGAACGTGGAGGCAAGGCAATCAAGCTGTCCTCTGTTGCACTTTCATACCTTTATTTGTGGTATATATATTTATGGTATTAATGATTAATTATATACCCCGTTTACCTTTTGACCCATTTGTTTGTGTCTCTTTTTTTTTTTTTTTTCCATATGGAGTATAATGGATTAAAATTACGTCTACCCCAATCAGGTATAGCTTTTAGGTAAGGTACCTTTAATGTGAAAAAATATGTCGCCCCTTTAGTGTTAAACCTAGCCACTTAGTATACCTTCCAGTTTGAAAAAGTAGTGTTTTATGAAGTTGCATTCACATTTCACACGATGATTTTGATGGGTTCTAGTCTTCCAGACAACCGCACTCCTCGAGTCAAAAATTAATTATAGTGGCATCTGTTTTAGCATCCTAGGGAACCGGGGAGGTGGGCTTCTATATTTACAGGTAATGACAAAAACAGAACTTTTTTCTTTCATACATGGAATCAATCAATTATGAATAATGTAATCAGGATAATTTTTTTTTCACTGCTAAATGCTTACATAATAAGAGGGATTCTCGATAACTTTTAGTCTATGCCTAAGGTAATAATTTGTTTTGGTGTTTATATACAAGGTTAATAGAAATGATAAATTGAGCCAACTCTACTCATGTGAATTGATCTACCATAGATTGTAAGTTGAAATGTTGAATTCGTATTGACCCACTTTGCTTATAAATTAAAAAATATCAACTCAACTCAATCCATCACTCATGTTGTGCAGGTTGTACGGGTTGGCTTATCAAATAATTAAAAAAAAAAAATGAAAGTCCTTAAATTTATTCAAAAAGGACAAAACTAAAGATGGGGCTAAGGTGGGCTACTTGGATAAGAAAGTGGATTTGGAGATTTTCTTTTTATTGTTTTTATTTTTTGGGTAGAGAGCATGAAGAAAATGAGATGAATAAATGGATCTTAGCCTAATATGAGAGAAGAGACTTGGGTTTTGTTTCAAAAAGGATAAATAAATCATGTCAACTCACTTTTAAATAAGTCAATATTTTTCAGCTAACTTTCACAGCTCTCTAAACGTGGTGAGTGCAAAAGATTATGCTGTAACTGCAGTGCAGTGCAGAGAACAATGGGAACCCTCATTCACTTGTCCCAATTTTATTAAAGGTTGGTTGTTATAATTTTATTGGGTCTTTCTAATGATTACCTACTTATCTTTAAAGGCACCCATATATACATATCGAACATAACAAAAATAATTAACATTAATTGACTAAGGGCTCGTTTAAATTCCTTGCTCAAAAAAGATCTTTTATAGAAGTAAAAGATGTTTTACATTTAGATGTAATATTAATCTATGTTTGGATGTAATATTAAAATATTTTTATTTATTATCAAACATCTTTTTATATTATAAAAATATATATTTTCCAGAAGATAGAAATTATAATTTCTCAAAAAGATTTTTTTTTTTGTTAGTGATTCTGTTTTTATTTAAAAAATTTAGCCAAACATACTAAAAAGCATAAAAGATCCTTTTTTTTTTTTTTAATCAAAACAATGACATCCAAACAAGCACTAATAGGAAAAGTAATTGGAAACTCCTAATTTTGTTCCGAAAACAAAGCATAATGATCTATGTAAACAATCTGGTTCCATTTTGCTTCCTCTATTTTATGTATATATTTTTTCACACGGTATGATTCTTTTTTCATATTTTTCACGGGAGTGGTTATTGACACATCCTATTAAATGCACTTTTACCCAATTGTCCTAATATATCCTTCTTAAAAGAGTTAAATTAATAATTGTTTATTCTTTAATATTATTCAAATTCATCAACAGTCAAATTGTTAAGTAAATCTTCTTCCGGTATATGATGACTTGTGTTTTTGTATTTTTTAATTATATTTTGCAAAAAAAATTAATATCATTCTATGTGATTTTTATTAAATTATAATTAATTTAATCAAAATGTTTAATATTGATTTTTTAATTTTATATGACTATATATTCTAAGTATTTTTAATCAATTTATTTAATATAAAAGTATAGAAATAAATATTAAATTAATTTTTCAAATTTTATTATGCAATGCATAATAGTAATTATATTAGATGTTAGATACAAATAATTAAAAAAAGTAAAAAATAAATTGTAATATACAACATACATACTCAAAGATTTTTCATCTTGTGTTTATATAATATTAAAATTAAAATGAGAAGGTACTAAAATACTATTATACTTTAAAAAATTTATTTGAAGTGAAAATTTTAATTTAATTTGAACACTATATAAGATTAAAAAATCAATTTGTTATCTAAAAAAAATTGGTCTTCATGTGAAAATATAAATTTAATATATATCTCATGAGAAAAAATGAGTAAAAAAATAAAAAAATTTCATAAAATAAAAGATTATGTAAAAAAATTAATATATTAAGTATGAATTAAACATAAAATAATAGTATTTTATTAATTTTTTTTAAGCATTTTATTAATTTAATTGTGAAAGAGACTAAATGACATTTTAGAACACTGAAACAATAATTCATTGATTAGGGTGTGACAATACATACAAAGGCGTGGCAATAGTCACTCCCATTTTTCACATGGTGTAATTGTTTTACATAACTAAAATGTCTCTCTCTAATTATATAAAAAATTATTGTACTTAATTTTGCTCCCTAAATTATTTTATACTAAATGTTACCTCTGCATTGCATGTGCATATATTTGTTTTACATATTTTTCACATGGTATAATTGTTTTACGTAAGTAAAATATCTCTCTATCTCTCTCTAATTATATAAAAATTTATTGTAACTAATTTTGTTCCGTAAATTATTTTATGCTCTACTATACCCTTATGTTGCTGGTGCATATAATTGTTTTACATATTTTTCACACGAAATAATTGTTTTACATAACTAAAATATCTCACTCTAATTATATAAAAAAATTATTTTAATTTATCCATCAATTATTTGTTAATAAATCCATGTGAATTCGAACTTATACCTTTATAAAATATAAGCCAAATTTTAAACAATTCCCACCATCCTCATTGTCGCATGATACACATTTTCAACTGTAATAGTTCACTATTAAAAAATTTCTTGTCATTGCTGAAAAAGAGTTTGTGTATTGATATAAGAATTTAATTAGAATGAACTAACTGATAATATAAAGAAGTTTTATATATTTATTTAATTATATAATGATATATTAGTAGATATAATTACTTTTAATATTTACTACTTAAAAAATCATAAAAAAAAATATAGAATTAGATGACACTATAAATTTTTTTTATATTATTAGTGAATCAAATTAAACTTTTGATATAAATATTCAATTTTTTCCCCGGTAATCTAATTATGTAAGGGACCCCACTTAACATTTGAAACCATACCGGCCACGTCATGTAATTACCAAGTAGCATGATCCTTTTATTGACTTTTTATAGAGTATTTGAAATGATAAAAAAAAAATTGATTTATAAATTAAATCTTGTGTTTGAATTTTGAAAAAATAAGAAATAATTTTATTTGTCAAATCTATAAGATCTGCCTCATTTGCTTTTAAAATTCTATTAAAAGTGTTTGGATGAATTCTTTTTGGGGATGAAATAACTTTTTTAACCTACACAAATCATTTTTTCTACTTGGATAATTTTAAAAAATAATCAGAATCTCAAACAAAATCCTGTTTTTATTTTTTTGTAATAATTAAAAATATTTTTAAGTTAGATGTAAAATTAAAGTTTTATAATTAATTTTTGTCATAATCATTTACATAAAATTTGTAAAGGAAAAAAATATGTTGGATAGGTCCAGTCCATGAAGGCCACCATATTGCCCTTTACCCGTTCAAGTTGACAAAGACGAAGAAGAAGCGAGTTAATGTCTCAAAAAAGAGGAAAATAATAATGATGGACATGGATTAATTGAGGTGGATTGGTCTGCTGATTCTTAGCTTTAAGCCCGAATCACCAATCGTTAAATTTCCTTTATTTTTAATTTTTGGTTTCTATTTTATCTGTAGATTCTTTTATGATATTATAATGTTTTCTGGTTTAAATTCTATTTCATCTATTCCAATTGTTTATAACCATAATTGTTTTAGATTAATTATGTATTGTATTTTATGTATTAATATTAAAATATTAATTATTGGAAAATAAATACTTTTTATTCACTTAAAATATCATAAAATTTATTTATTGATTCACTGGTTGAATCAATTCAATACCTGAGTATTTTTTTTTTATTATTGAACTTAAGAAGAAACTGAAAAACAAAAACAAAAATCTTATATTTTATAGTTTCATCTTCACCACAAAAAATTACGTTATACTCCCCTAAATTATAGATCAGGTACACTTTATTTATAAAATTTTAAAAATGTGTAAATCAACCCTTAAATTTTTGTAAATATGTATTTTAGTCATTCATTTAAATTTTTGTCTATTGCAGATGAAAAAAAGTGTACCATATCCCCCTAATTCTTGGTCATATGCAATCCGATATCCTAAATTAAAAAACAACATACAATTCAATATCCTAATTTTCTTTATTATATGCTATTTTCGTTAACGATAGATGGAAAAAAATAATGCTATAGTACACAACTAGAACAATATGTATAAATATTTGATATCATTCAAAATGGTTGTAAGATGAAATAAAATAATATGACATATTTATTTAAGAGCCAATAATTATATCATATCAGTTTCTTGTTTGTCTAAATTTGTTCATTAAAAATCCATAATAGAGTTATTAGTATGATTATGAAATATTATGGGTCAATTCGCACGAATTCAAAATTCTGAAATAAAATGCACATAACTAATAATTAAGGGTGTAAAGTGTTATATTTCTTTCATCTATTATAATATCATAAAGTAAGGATCATAACTTAGTCAAAATAACTTGAATACTTTAAGGTTTTTGTTTGACTTGTGAACTTTCAATACATGATGTTTGACTTGAGGATAAAAATAATTGTACAGATTCTATAGAGATAACTTTTGTATGTAATTTAAATATGAAATTTATTCATGAAACTTTTATTGCTAATTTTACTCTATAACTAAACGTATCCCAAATCTATACAATTTATTAAGTTTGATGTATTCATATTCTTAAATTTTAGTTTTATATCATTTATCTACAAATAGTATATAAAAAGTTGGATTAAGCAAGTAGAATCAAATTCAAATAGCTCCAAATTAAAGTCCCTCGCATAAGCAAATAAGCCCCTAATTTAATGATAGACTCCTATATATCTCAACGAATCATGGAACATGAACACGATACCAAGGAACATGAACATGTGGACTATGGAGATACACAGGAATGGATGTGGGACACGGCTTAAAACGAAAGTGAAAACCAAATCGGCTAACAAAAGCAGAAAAGTTATTAACTGCCCTCCTTCTTTGGTCTTGCTCTAACTCCTATTGCTGTGGTTTGGCTCGCCACCATCTCTTTTCGTCTCTAACAACCCATCGCATTAGAAAGAGCTTGCTCAAGGAGCCTAATGTAATCATAAAAAAGACGAAAAGCGAAAAAGAAAGAGAAGGAAGCGTGTGGAATTTTTGCTCCAATAAAGGGCACGAGAACTAGCAAAGAAAATCGGGTTAATGTGGCAATAATAATCATGTCCTTTGAATATTTCCTTGTAAGTAACTCGAGGGATTCATTTAAAAATGAGTTAACACTCAAATTGGTCTCTTATAATTTTTTTTATGAACAAATTGATTCCTAATAATTATAAACACCCAAATTAGTCATTCACAATTGTTAAAATACAACATTATAGATCCCTGATCGGCCTGCCAATGCTCGACCAGGAGGTAAAAATGAAAAAAGAGCTCAGTTGAAAGAAGGTGGAGCTCATCTGAGAAAAAATATAGCTCAGATAAGACTAGGCAGAGCTCGACTAGGACTAGGCGAAGCTCGACTGACAGGTGGCTGAGACTAATAGGCATGTGATAGAGCTCAGTCATCTGTCATCCGAGCTCTTCCTCTTAGTCAAACTCTATTTTCTCTCAAACGTGCTCCACCTTCTCCTAATCGAGCTCTTTTTTCATCTCTGCCTCTGGCTGAGCTTTGATTGACAATCAAGGACCTATAATGTCCTATTTTTATAATTATAAAGAATTAATTTAGGTGTTTACAATTATTAAGAATTAATTTATTCATAAAAAAATTTTCAGAGATCAATTTAAGTGTTTACTCTTTAAAAACCTTACTGGATTTCGCAAGCAATTTCGTTGTTGGTGTGGAGTGGGGAGCACGGTCCTAGACGCAAACCAAAGATCAAAGGAAGGCAGTACCACTAGGATCTTGCCACTGACATATGGGTCCCTAACTCTCTCCATTCCTTTATTTTTAGCTTTAAAACTTTGGAATCCAAACAAAGAGGCTGTTAGAATCTTGACTCAAACAATGCCATTACCATTTCCATGATTTTATTATAATTGAACAAATCAACAAATACATTATACATGTGTAAGATTTTCTCTCTTTGTTTTTCTCAAATAATGCAATCTTTGGCTAGGTCTAATGTGTGTATGATTGTGTACAAGGCGCATACAATAATGCACCCAAAAAAAAAAGGTGCATACAATAAGTATGTAAACAACATATTATTTTAGTGAATATTGGAATATTTCTATATTGAAAGAGGACAACTCGCTTATTTGCTTGTGTTCATGTATAAAATACGTTAAACAGTACAAAATTTATATGTTTATATCTAAATTAATCAAGAAAAAATCTTAAGATTTTATTAAATGATTTAACGAATAGTGATGAACATTATCACATACTGAATGCATAGAGTAAAAAGCATAATTAAACACTGTCGAGAGCTTCGCACTTCGCCGGGTAGATATATTTGATGCAATATGGAAAATAATTTAAAAAGAAAAAGAAAAAAGACGGGAGGTCAACAAATTCAGTAACCTTATAGCGAAAGGACCTTTGCGGATTTAGAAGATCTTTGTCTGATCTTTTTTATAAGTACGACAATGACATTGTTTTGTTGGGCCCAAGGCTACCTACGGGCACTTAAAGCAAATTGACTTGTTTATTAGTTTGTACTTTTGTTTATTAGTGAGTGCATACTTTGCAAGTGAGCAACAACTACAGCTATTTTGTATTTTTATGTATCCGTGGCTCTCTCCCGCATTGGTGTTTTTCAAGTACAACGCTATTTTTATTTTTTATCCGGTAATATTAGCGTTAATTTTTTTTTCTTTTTTTGTTATTCTCAAAATTTGAACTGCTTAGGAAATTGATATCCAACCACTTGAATGAACGAAGATGTTGACTAATTTTTTAATTTTAAAAATACAAGATAATGTGTGAAATCTTAACTATATCCAAATTTTGGGGCTTGTTAGGCAATAGGCACTGAATCAGATAAATGGAAGAACGAATATGCATGAAATCGACGAAAGGTTACAGGTAACGGGGCATTTTCAATGACTGGTTAAAGGTAGCTGTTGAATCTAATGGGAAAGTAAGATGGAGTATGACATATGTTACAAGGTTTTGATATTATGCTGCTTTAGACTTTGAAGGTGCATTTCTATAGCACAGGCATCATTTTATAATTGTAGTTTGCCACCGAAAATGTCTTGCCCTCTTTTTTCTTTTTTTTTTTGGTGATATCTTACCCTGTGTTCATTTTGAATCATTAGTTCTCTCTGAAATCACATACTCAATTATGCTGCAGAGCTATGTATAAACACCATTGGTATCCAAGCATATCCAGAACAAATATAAGCCATTTAAAAGAAATCTAATACGAATTGTATATTGTAACCGTACCAGTAACAGACTATCATTACCCATGTATAATACTGGTTGTTGTTAAATTAATGCAGAAGCAGCCATGCATAGATAAGATACAAAGTGATAATACTGAATAGAAACAGCAAAGTAGCAGTTAGTCGTTGCCTCGTTGGCATACGTTAACCATATATTTGTTTTATAATACAAACAAATATGATATAAATATAAATAAAGGCTTCGAATCAAGTGCAACCTATACCTTACTCTTGGGCCTTATATTACCAGAACCATGTCTTATGAACTACATCAGATACGTCACTGCCTCAGCATGACAAATAGATAATTAGTATTTTTCCTTCCAATTCAACCATCCCATTCCTCCTTCCCTTCCTGCCGAAAGCCAAAAGGTAGATAGGGTTCCATTGTTGCGTCTACTTGTTGTGTTCTGCCTTTTTGGTCTATGTACATCAGTATCAGACAATTAGAGCCGCAGAGCAATTAAAAGGAAATTCAGCCAATTTTTTATCCTAATTAATTAACTTGTCCTTTGACATCATCAAAACCATAAGGCTGATGCAGCAGTGTGAAAAGAATAAAAATAAACATGATCAATTACATATATATGGTTTAAAAAGTAAGATATCTCATACATGAACATAAAGGAGCAAAAATATCCCCCCTCCATTTTATCTGGTTCCAGCAGATTTTTCTTCCACTATACATTGGGACATGTTGCCTGGCAGCATGCCCACCCTACCACGCCATGCCACTTGTACCATTTTTCCAAGTTCAAATATGGCATATACTATTTATGGGGCAACCATAAGTATAGGAATATAGATGCATCCATTTGGGGGCAGAGGGCCTTAATAAATAGTTAAATAAGCAATGCAATTGCGCCACTTTCCACTAACCGACCTATGTAACATGCGTGTTGACAAATCTGTCATTTTCCAATCCCAATACAAAATCTATCATATATACTCACTCCTTTCTTGCCCTGATTCATAAGTTATACACTCAACAGAAAGGCAGCTTTCTACTCCACTCCACACGAAACAAACCCCTCCATTTTTTTTAAAGGAAAAACCCACCTCACTATATATCTCACTTGCTTTACCTTCAAAGCGCAAAACTCTCAAGTGACATTTTCCTCTGAAACTCTCTCTTCCTTCCCCTGCCTTTTTTCTCACACAATCAGACACGCATTTTTTGTTTAAGCCTCTATAACTATAGTTATCTAACCTTGCCTCTCACCTTCTTCTCCAATCCTTTATATACTCCTAAACTACTTCTTTTAGAGTGAAAATGGGGAATTGTCTTGCTCTTTGTAAACCCAGTTCAGGATCCTGCATATCAGGCCCTGTAGCAAATCATGGCAAAGTTGTGAGGGTGGCCAAACCAGATGGAAAAGTGTTAGAGTTTAACTCCCCAACGCACGTCAAGGACATCTTGACAAATTTTGCTGCTTTTGGTGTTTGTGTTTCAAAGGAAGCAACAGAGCCACTATCCCCAGATTATGAACTGAAGGCAGGAAGACTGTACTACTTGCTTCCATCTCAGTGTTCCCTTTCAAATCTTGCATCTCTAGAGAACAAAGAGCTAGGTAATGGGGTAAAGAGGATCAAAGTTGTCATAACGAAGCAGCAGCTTCAGCACTTGGTGACCAAACACATCTCCATAGAGGATATATTATCAGAGGTCCAAACAGTTAGTGTTGGTTTGCCAAACAATCGGAAACCGAAACTAGATTCCATACCCGAAGAAAATGAGTAACATACAATATAGAGAATATACTAGTCTTGTTTTCATTTTTAGTTTTCTGGCTGTTAACCTCTTTCCTTTCCCATCTTCCTATCTATGTTGTTCTTTTTCTAATGGTAATCATGGCCGTTGTTGTGATGCTTTTGAGTTTTCTAGGGAAGGGTGGTTGTAAACTTGTAAGGACAGAAAGAAACACAGAACCTAAAGAATATAGAATAATAAGTAGTAATGGTTTTCAGATTTCGCATTCACTTTGCATTGACAGCTTTCTTAATTAGTAATGTATTTGTCTTTAATATCGGATGGAGGTTAGGTAATGGTGCTCACTAATTAAGAAACAGACATATTTGGAGATTAGCACCATATTCAACTTGCACATCTCCTTGGAGATTTGTCATAAATTTGATGCTCCGAAGGCATAGTCTAACCAATGAACAAAAATTCCATCTTAAGTTCCTTTAAAGGAGTCATGGAAGTACGTCTAATGAAATAGAAGAGGCTGAAGCCGAAAATATGCTGTAGCAAAGCAAACTATTATTATATTTATTTATTCTCTTCTTTCACACTTAACCCATATAATGGGTATATGTCACAGAAGCCAAAAACAGAAAAACAGGGGAATTCCTATAATACACTGTACAAAATATCTCACTGAATTTGCACATCAATAACCTTGCGTTCAACCTTGGTCTTGGGAATGGTGATGTAAAGCACACCGTTCTTCAATTCTGCCTTAACCTTGTCCTTCTCGCAGTTATCCGGGAGCATAAGGCGGGTATCATAGGAACTATAGCTCTTGGACCAAGACTCATCTCCACTACCACCTTGCTCCTTCTTGTGACCACCTTTGATAACAAGAAAATCGTCCTCCACAGACACCTTAACATCTTCCTTGGAGAGACCCGGCATGTCAAACCTCATCTTGATCTCATGCTCCTCATCTTTGATGTCCCAAGGAGCACGGAACTCCCCTCCTCCCATGCTTCTTCCGGGGAATGACATTGCATCTTCGAAAATTCTGTCCACTGTGTCCAGCATCTGCCGCATGCTCCTCATGGGTGACCACGGGTCCAAGAGACCTACAATAGGCCACAGCACCACAAACGCAAGTCACTATACATAGTTTAACAGCATATTGGACTCCAACAGACTGAATGTTGAAATCAAGTTCAGGTAAAAGCTGGTTAGCATTAGTGATTAATTTTCCAGGGTTAGTATTAGAATGGATCACTTCAAATGAATCTTGAGTTTGGTTAATGAAGCTTTCTCACTAGTCACTTTCACTTTTAGTTTCAGTCCAAAGTCCCACAAGAGAATCAACCCAAAAGAATTATACCAAAATCATCAGCCAAGTTATTAGTTATGCGTCCAATATCAACAGTTTTTTCTTTTCTTTATCATGCCAAAGTGCCAAACTTGGCAACGAAGCGATCCTCTTATTTCGTGAAAGCAAGGTGGTTGAACTAATTAGTAAAAAGGGACAAAAATAAGAAAATTGAAATTCTACTAGTTCCGCAAAGATGGAGTGGATGACAATAGCAACCGCTACAATATTTGTGAAGCATCATCAATGACAGAATCACAGCTTGGGCAGATATATTAATTACTAATAATCACTGAATCGATTCAATTCAATTACATGCAGAATTTGGAATTTCGTAACCAGAGTCAGTTTGACGGGGTATACTCCAATGGTTAAGATTCAAGAATTATATATTCCAACTTGAAATTTTTATTGTAAGTTTCAAGTTAAAATACGACAAAGGCGCTAATATGAAAGGATGCATTCATGCACCTGAAAGATAAAAAAAATATTAAATCAAGATCAACAAAGAGGACTATGAAGCCGTAGAAACGAGAATGGGAGACTTACCAAAAGGAGAAATGTCGAGGGCACCCCTGCGAGGCGTCCTCTCGACGGCAGTGCCTTGGTCACCACCCTTGGTAACATGGACGTCCACGGAATTGCCTTTGTTGTCACCATTGGCCTGAGCTCTCACCTTTCCCAACCTGGACAACGGTCTTGTTTGTGGAAAGTAGGCCAAGGAGGGTGCAACAACGTTGTTGTTGTTGAGTCTAACAGAGTAACCTGTCTTCTGGGACAGCAAAGGTGAAATAGTTGATAACGACAGCGCCTGAGCCATAGTGGAACTTCAGTGGTAGGAAAAAGAAAATGGACTTGGGCTACAAGAGGAGTAGCGGAGAATAGAATCAATGAATGAATCTAGCTAGCTGAGTTCAGGTGTTGATGAGGGGTGAGAAGGGGGAATTGTGAATATATAAGGCAGTGGAAGTGAAAACTGGAGAAGGGTCTTGAGAGTTTGAGAGCAAGTGTGAAGGTTCTGGACTTGGGCCCAACACTCGGATCAATAAGTGTTCCTCGCCCTTCTTTTTTGTCTCACTCCCACGCATTCATTCGGGAAGGCTCTTAACAAGTGTTTCCATGTCATTTCATTTCACATCCTGAATAGGAATGGGTTATGATTGATTGCATCCCTTTCAAATTCATGTATCAAAGTCATTGCCATTTTCGGGAATTTCGATTTATCCTTTTCTTTCTCTCCTACACTTCGGACATTTGTCGTCTTAAAAGGCACAACAAATAAAGTGGTGCGATGGAATTCGCTTTACGTCGAAGAAAAATAAGAAAAATTATTTTGAGATTTAGAAGTATTTTATATTCATTTAATAAAACATAAAATAATTTAAATACCATTCTAAGTTATGAGCACATCTAAAAACTGACTGCAAGAATAAATGAATTGAAGGTGCACTTCAGTTCTTCTTTCCTTCCAGTAATGGTTTTAACTTCAATTTTCGTTTTTCATTCACGATTTTGATAAACTAGTTGTTATAAATTAAATTTGCATATGATATTTTTACTCACTACGGGTAATTGATAGGCACAGCAGTATCTTTCAATTTATATTCCAAAATTTTTAGATATATTTATATGAATATATTCCCTTTATATCAAAGTAAATTTAAATTCAATTTTAACCCTAACGTATTGTTAATTTTGATTTTATCAATGCACATTTAAAACAAAAAAAAAGAAAAAAAAAACACTTCTTACATTTGTAATCATTTGTAACGATAGTCCTATTAGGAAGTAGAGTTATTATAACCCTTTCGTGGTTTCTTATTTGTGACTAAATATATGGATTCTTTTTCGAAAATAAAATAAAAAATGAATTATTTATGCATTTCCCTTTTTTTTGAATACTTTAGTAAATGTCGTTCTTTTTATAGAAAAAAAATCGGTTGACTCGGTCCGATTTATGATGTACATGCGATAGTGTGCCGTAATGATGATATAGAATAGAACAGAAATGGCTATGGCCCAACACGATTGCAGTGTTAAAAGGCATAAAACAGAAATTGTACCAGAGTGCTGCAATTTCAATTCATTTTCGAAGTAACATTTTTCAAAAATATTGTTTTTGCTCGTAACGGTTTCCTCATTTTTTGTTAAATCGTATCGGAACAACTTTGTGTATAAAAGAATAGGACATTAATTTTGTAAATTAAAGTTGAAAAATAAAGCGTAAGTAATTTTTTTTTATTTATGTGAAAATTCCAAAATAAATGTCCACCTAAACTGTGTCTTAATATAACAACACTATTTTCATATTATTCTTTCTTTTGGATAATATTGAATTTTCGAAGAGGGAGGTCTTCAAACTATCGGCAAACTATTATACCAAGAGAATGGACCATTATACCTCTCCCCTACTAACAGTTGACCCACATCTTCTGAAGAAAGTCAGTTGAATGAAATACAAAATATTCACTCCAACAAGCAATTAATGAAAATGCTCATTTTGGCATTTAGGAAGTTCGATCTCGCAACCAGCTACTGGGTTGATATATATTGCACATGGCTGTGTCAGAAATTACACGCGTATTATTCTTCTCATAACAAATAATGCAGAAATAACTTGTAACGCTCCTATAATTAAGAAATCATATTAGTTTTAGAAAACGATGATAACATCTCCAATTAGCTCACAACTGTGTAGTTGGGAGTAGACTGGATCTGAATGTGGGCCGTTGTTTATTTTCCCCTTGGTGGTACATATGCTCCACCACCAGGATATGGTCCGTAAGTGTCAGCAGGAGGAGCATATTGGAAAAGTCTTCGCCCTGCATCGTGTAAAAAGTACGTTAGAAATATAAATAAAATTAAACAAGACAAAAACAAAAAGGAGATATTAAGCTAGCCACGAATACGCATATAGTTGGAATTTAGATCAGTATAAGATGCTCACTATAGTAAAATTAACAACAAATACGATGACATACCGAGCTTAATATCAGGTTGGGTGGCACTGCCCAGCTTAGAGGACATGAGCAATAAAAGTATTGCTAAAAGAGTAGCGAAGGACATCAATTTAGAGGCACTGAATAAGAGGGCCATTTCTACTTTACAGAATCTTTGTAGCTAAGTTCAAGTTTAATTTAAGGATGGGAAGTATATCACTTGAAGAGTTAGTATTTATAGAGATGGAGATCAGAGATCTTTCAGAAGCAAGCGTGATCGTCCCGCTGCTGACTAATTCTTCCCCTTACCCCATAGTCTAATATACTATAGTGGCTTTGTCACAAAGTAAATACAATTCTAAGAATAATAACTGCTCCAACGCGTAACAAGTGTTCCAGCTAATAGCTAGTTTCACAATTGAAAGGTCCGGTCTAATGCAGCAACATTAATAACAGAAATTTCAAATGCATGCATACTTAATTTCCCCTTTGACTCGGGCAAACTGCCTTAATTAGTGCATGCATGCTATATTTCTTTAGTTCCAGCTAATGGCTAGTTTCACAATTGAAGGGTCTGGTCTAATGCATGCATGCTATAAGGACTCAAAAAAAGAGTGAAGCATGAACAGTCCAGTACAAAATGCACAGGGAAAATACCTAGCTAACAAAACTTATCATAAAAGAAGCCAATCAGACAGTCCCGTAGCAAAATCAAACATCAGTACATATATCAGATTTATGCTGGACACCTTAGAAACTCATATGAATCAGTCACCAATAATTTCCTGAGAATTGCAATCCACTTGGATCGAACACTTTGCAGCCATAAAAATCTGCACACACACACACACATATATATAAAATAACACCTAAAAATCATACAAGAAATCTCCTTTCTTGGATGGTTTATTTCATAGACATTACTTTCAGCCAGGAAAAAGTTAGCTCAAGTCAGATATGTTTATTATCTATACATCTATACATAAAATCCATACATCTACAAATATAATATTCTATCATTATATATCTATAATGCTAGTATATACATATAATAAAGAGGATTATCTCTTTCTGGTGTCTAACTTTTGTTATTCCTAAATATCACTTTTTTAGGGTAAATCTTACACTATAGGCTATTTTCTCTCATTCATTCTCCTTCAAAATTCAAATTCACAAACTTACATATAGATTTGCTAATACTTTTAATATTTGCAACAAAAAAAGAAAAATACCAATATATTCACAATAACTTCTCCAACTTCTTTGGTTGTTGATTTTTCAAAAATATTTTTTTCTTTTTCAAATACTGTATTCTTAAATTTGAAAAATAAATGCAAATTCATATATAGGCATTAAAGTGTCTATCAATTTGCTAGTTTGGGAATAGCTCTCTTAACTTTTTTTATTACGTCTATAAGAAATAGTTTAATTTTGATTTATTTACAATGTAAAAAAAAAATTATGGTTACTTAATCAAACATTTGCATAACCTTTTTAAGTTGTGGATATTAAAATTAATTACAATATATGATTAGATGACAGTTAAATTTTTTTAATGTTATTAATGTCTTAAAATTAAATTGAAAACTAAAATTCAAAATATTACTTAAAAAAATGTTAAGCTATTTAAATCAACATCGTGATTGGTACCGCACGCTTATTCTACGAAGCACAAAGTTTGTATACTTTGAAGTTCATCTCTTACGATAATATCTGCGAGAATTACGCGGAATTATATATACAGCACATCTTTTTATTTTACGTTTTCTTTTCTAATCATTATTTTATTATAGGACAAAGGTGAAGAAATTTAAAACAAAATATTATATGTAAAGCGGAAAAAACATTATATATAAAAACTAGCTGTATTTTTGTAATTATTAATATAAATGAATATTAATTTTAATGAAACATAATAAAACCCAAAGGGATAAAAACTTGTTTTATGAGGCGGCACAAAATTCGTCAACATGCATTCTAGAAACACAGACTGTTCAGCATGCTGCAATATTTCACAATTGAAAGGTCGATACAGTTGCTTACCCCCGTTAACTTGGGAAGCTTCCTTGGTGGCGGATACACTACAAAGTACACGCTCCGATACTATGAATTGTGAGAAATGCGTTGAATTATTGTCGAAAGTCATATGTGGTATGCCACATTTCTCCATCAAACGTTTTCTTATTCAATACTTCAATTTAAAATATTGGTTAAGCCTAAGACTTAATATTAATATACTATGATTTTTATTTTATTTCCCTTTTCGCGCTCCCAACCATCGTTGACCCAGAGTCATCCTGTTAGAAAATTAACGAAGTACATTTTATCTAAGTACACGAATTCAAATAACCAAATTCAAGGAAAATACCTTTTACGGAGACTTGTTCTACAACATTGTAAATTAGTATTTCGTTCATGTCATGTCAAACTCAGTACTGCTATTCAAAAAAATAAGTAGTACTAACAAAAGTTGCACACGACCGGTTCCCATATCCTGTCCTGACTAAGGCTTTACCTATTAGAATCAAACAACTTTTTACGGTGTCGGTGTCGGTGTCGCATATGCCGTGACTGGTTCCCAACCAAAGCTAAAGCAGTACAGATCGATCGAATATATGAAGGAGGATTCACTACTTATAAATATCTGCATGTTCTTTGAGCTCTACACACACACATAAACGTGTAACCCAACATAGCCTACTTTTTACTCATGACAATCCACATTCGACTTGCTAGTATTGCACTCTATTGCTTAATTCATCATTTCCATGGCATCGCATGCAACAATGACACCGAGAAAGATGCCCTTCTTTCTTTCAAATCCCAAGTGAAAGATCCAAAAAATGCCTTGTCTGGTTGGGTTGTAGATTCAAATCACTGCACTTGGTACGGAGTCAACTGCTCCAGTTCGAATGTCGGGAGTAGAGTCCAATCTCTGACCCTGCAAGGACTAGGCCTCTCTGGCAAAATACCCTCTCACCTCTCCAACCTCACTTACTTACGTTCACTTGCCCTTTCCAGCAACTCATTTCAAGGCCAGATTCCCCCAGAGTTGGGCCAACTTCAACATCTACAAAGCCTCGACTTGGCTGTGAATAATCTCACAGGTAAAGTCCCTCCAACCTTTGGGAATCTATTGTCTCTTGAGTATCTTGCCTTGGCTAGGAACCAATTGTTGGGTGAGATTCCAAGTGAACTAGGTAACCTTCCCAATCTTTCATTCCTTCAACTTTCAGAGAACAATTTCACTGGCGAGTTTCCCACTTCTATCTTCAGCATCTCTTCCTTAGTCTTCTTGTCTGTCACAAAGAACAATCTGTCAGGCAAGTTGCCACCATATTTCGGTAGTGCCCTTCCGAATCTAAGGAATCTCTTCCTTGCATCCAATAGGTTTGAAGGGGTGATTCCTGATTCCATATCCAATGCCTCACAACTTGAATATATTGACCTTGCCAACAATCAATTTCATGGGAATATACCTCGGTTCAACAAGTTGAAAAATCTTGTCCGCTTGACACTTGGTAAAAATGCTCTCTCTTCTAACACTTCATTGAATTTTCAGTTCTTTGATTCCCTCAAAAACTCAACTCAGTTAGAAATTCTCATGATCAACAATAACCAGTTGGCTGGGGAACTTCCAAGGTCTGTCGCAAATCTTTCTAGCAATCTCCAACAATTCTGTGTTTCTGGTAATTGGCTAACTGGCAGCATTCCTCAGGGAATGAAAAAATTTCAAAATCTTGAGACCCTATCTTTTGAAAATAACTATTTCAAGGGTGAGTTACCATCAGAAATAGGAGCTTTAAAAATGCTGGGACGACTTTCAATAAACAACAATAGATTTTCAGGGGAAATTCCTGATATTTTTGGCAATCTTACAAATCTTTTTACAATTTCAATGTCAATAAACCAGTTCTCAGGTAGAATTCACTCAAGCATTGGACAATGCAAGAGATTAATCTTTCTTGACCTTGGAATCAATAGGCTAGGAGGAACCATACCAAAGGAGATTTTTCAGCTTTCTGGCTTAACACTTTTGTCCGTTGGAGGAAACTTGCTTCATGGATCACTTCCATCCGAGGTCAACACCATGAGGCAGCTTGGGATCATGGACGTTTCCCACAACCAGTTGTCAGGTTCCATTCCTCTAGAAATAGGTGCCTGTTCTAGCTTGAAGACACTTGTGATGGAAAGAAACAATTTCAGTGGCCTAATCCCAAGTAGTCTAGGGAAGTTAGCATCCCTAGAGACATTGGATCTATCTTCAAACAATCTCACTGGCCCAATTCCCGAAAGTTTGGAGCAGCTCAATTACATGGTCACATTAAATTTGTCTTACAACCATTTGGAAGGGCAAGTTCCTACAAAAGGTGTTTTTATGAACCTTAGTCGGGTTGATCTCCAAGGAAACACCAAACTCTGTAGCCTTGAGAGGGAAACTGCACAGAAGTTGGGTGTCATTCTCTGTGATGCAGGTAAAAAGAAGAGACACATTTTACTCCCTATTATACTTGCTTTTACAGGTGCTATTGCACTTTTCATTTCAATGCTCTTCCTATTGTGGATGAAAATGTTCCGAAAGAAGAAAAACAAAGAGGGGAGTGCCAGTTTGTCATCTGCAACTCTCAAGGGCTTGCCTCAGAATATATCATATGGTGATATTCGGCTTGCCACAAACAATTTTGCATTTGAAAATTTGATTGGAAAAGGAGGCTTTGGCTCCGTTTACAAGGGTGTGCTCAACCTCAGCACTGGTGAAACCACCACCATTGCTGTTAAAGTCCTGGATCTGCAGCAAAGCAAGGCTTCTCAGAGCTTCAATGCAGAATGTGAAGCTTTAAGAAATGTTAGGCATCGGAACCTAGTGAAGGTTATCGCTTCTTGCTCCAGCCTTGATTACAAGGGAAACGACTTTAAGGCCCTTGTTATGCAGTTCATGGCCAATGGCAATTTGGACATGTGGTTATACCCCACAGATGATGAGTCAGGATCCTCTCTAACCTTGTTGCAAAGATTGAATATTGCCATTGATGTTGCTTCAGCCATGGACTATTTGCACCATGACTGTGACCCACCAGTAGTCCATTGTGATCTGAAACCAGTCAATGTACTAGTAGATGAAGATATGGTTGCACATGTTGGAGACTTTGGATTGGCGAGGTTTCTTTCCCAAAACCCATCAGAGAAAGAGAGTAGCACCCTTGGACTGAAGGGATCAATCGGCTATATTGCCCCGGGTACAAAACACTTTTTTCTATTCCTAAATAACAATAATAATTTTTTATTGTATGCTATTTATGCATGATAAAAGAAAAATAATATGGCAATCTAATATTGGGTTGATATGCATGATGATCAGAATATGGTCTAGGGGGCAAGGCTTCAACAAGTGGCGATGTGTACAGCTTTGGGATCCTACTGCTAGAGATGTTCGTAGGCAAAAAACCAACCGATGAAATATTCAAAGAAGGATTGAGCCTGAACAAATTTGCCTCGGCCATGGATAAAAATCAAGTACTTAAGATTGCTGACCGAAGGCTTATTAACTATAATGAATATTCAACTCAAAGCACAAGCACCAACCACTCTAGAAGTGATGTCTATAGCAATGGTAACATACAGTGGATGCGCAGAGCTAAAGAGTGCATAGCTGCGGCAATAAAAGTTGGATTGTCTTGTACTGCTCAACAACCCAAAGACCGTGGGACCATGAGAGATGCCTCAACAAAATTGCAAGGAATTAGGAAGTCTATGTTGGACTTGTGAAGTAGGTCCCAACGTCCCATTTTCGAATGATATTTTGAAGAATACTGTTATTTAATTTGAAATATATAATTTCACTTTTCTCCATCTTAATGACTAGTTTGTAGACCAATAATCGAAAGGAGTAACAGTATCGTATATAATACCCTTAAATTTCACTATTTTAGTGTTTTTCCCATTGTCAATGTTTTTAACATAAACTTGCAACTTGCAAGGGTTATATAAGCAATAAGAAGCACATCCAACTCTACCCAGTAAGACAATACAATGGTTAATTGACATTGCCGTGTCTAATATATCTATTCATGATAATGTATAAAATCTGAAGCGCATGTTTATAAAAAAAATAAAAAAATAAAAATCTGAAGCGCATGATGTGGTAACCCTTACACCTCAGTTATAAATCGTCACGTCTTGCCACTTTCAGGCCGTAGAGCCTCTCCAAGGACAAAGCATGCCCTTCAAGATTCTCTCCTTTTTTTTCTCATTAATCACCTACTAATTTTTTATTTCATGATCATGTATCTATATTTAAGTTGTGTTATGTAGCTTATTACTTTCCTCTGTTTTATAACATTTATCGTTTTAAACAAACTAATTTATTAAACATTGACGCAACAAAGACCCCTTAAATCTTTCTTTGCTAACAACTATTAATATATACTGTTACAATTACGTTGTGTGTAGGTCTCACTTCTGTTTACTTAGAGATAATTCTGTGATATTGGCATCATAAAATAATTTATATTGTCAATAATTATATATTACATTCCCATAGTGTCTTTTTTCTCATATATAATTACGATAAGAGTCAAACTATTTTCACGTCATAGTAATAAATAATTGAATAATTGTAAAAAAATCTTTTACAGCATCATAATTAAATTGTTTCCGTACACATAATATAAAGAAAAACTTATGGACACTAAACCTATGTATTCTGTTTATTAATTATAATCGAATAAGATTCAGTTAATTGGGGGCAAATTATTGGCATAATTAGGCCATTCTTTCTGTCCTCTACCAGATGTTGCCCCATTATGTTCATTGTTCCAACCAAGCAATTCAAGTTCCTGCACACAGGCTAGGCGTTTAATTTACAGTCTGGCATTTTACGGTTCGCATACACCAAATATGGCTGAGTAATTTCAAAGGACGTGTGAAAATGAGAGCTATATATATATGGTGGAAAACACGTGGCACTAACATGGCATTGGCAGCATTGGAACACGCAAATTATTCTAATACAAGTAGAGTGAAATATTTAGGAACACTACTGAGAAATCATAGTATTACAAACTGATATGCTAAAATCTCCAATGTAGCCCACATTGGTTGTTCGGAGTAGGCTGGTGTTGTGGGCCATTGTTTATTTAACTTTCCCCTTCGTGGTTAATAGTTTGACACTGGTGGCACGTTATCCTCCATATGGTGGCCCATATCCTCCAGTCGGTGGATCTTTATACTTCGGTGGTAGAAGATCTTCCGTCTGGTAATTAAGTTTTCGCCCTATATATGCATCGTATAAAAAGTGAGAGATCATGAATAATAAATGAAACAAGAAAAAAATGTTCCAAGTTACATACATATCCAAGTAATTAGCCACGAATATGCATACATATGGTTGGACTTTGGTTCAGTTTATTCAGTAATGCCAGGGAGTAAGAAATCGTTTTTCAGGGTGTCAAAGTGGCGGGACGCCTTAGAAGTTAGAACCAACTAGAATGTGATATGGGGAGAAAGAAAAATTGGTGAGCGTATTGGCGAGCGCACAAAAAGCAAACAGAGCAGTTTATATTTCAATGTTCATATGTCATTTAACAAATAAGTATTTAGAACCGTTTAATATTTCCCTTCTCACTCTATATATATATATATATATATAATAAAATTAACAGCGACGAATACGATGACATACCGAGTGTTTCAGGTAGGGCTGCATTTCCAAACTTCAAGGAAGTGAGGAATAAAGGCAGCACTGCTAAAAGAGTAGCAAATGAGATCAAGTTGGAGGCAATAAAGCGTGCCATTTCTAATTGATATATAAAATATTTGTAGATAATTTAACTGCAAGTTAAGTTTGAGGATGGGAAGTGTATATATCACTTTGGAGGGCTGGTATTATAGAGAGATGAAGATCATAAACATGTTCCAGAATTAAGCGTGATCATATCACCCCGCCAATATTTTTCTAATTCTTCCCCGTACCCTCCTATACTAGCTGTCTAATGTGATGCAGTCTAATCCTTCTCACATGTCATCTTTATGAGCTTACTGTCTTATTGCAGTCATACAATTAATGGTGCACCAGTTCATGATTTCAATTACAGCTCTAAGAATAGCAACTGCTCAACCTCGTAAAAATGTAATGGCTCATAGACTTTAATTACCAAATAGCAAAGGGATCGAGAGCAATAAAGTAGTCAACACAACACCAAATCAACCGAACATCATATGTAGCTTGTGATTGAACTTTGTGTGATGTTAGATTTCACGTGTGGGACTAAAAAAGTATAAAAGTAAACGAGTTTGTATTTTATATTCAGTTCTAAATTGAAAAGGTCAATGAAATATATAACAAATTAACAATTACTTTCATGAGTACATAATAAGTAGGATTTAGTAACCTGATATATAATAATAGCAGATTTTTTTCGAAATTCTGTGAAAAAATCTACAACTGTAAACTTAGTAAGCTAAAGTTGTACTGTTGTAGTTAATTAATATAACTATTAATAAGAATATACGTATTAATTGAAAATAATATAATACTGACAAAAAGGATAGTGCCGCAACTTCCCTGGTGCTTGGTGCTTAGCAACAGTCAAGTGCCGCCTACTTCCCGGTTGACTTGGGCAAGTTCCCTGGTGCATGGGATACTCTGAAGTTTACAGTACGTAACTACCCATAGTCTGCAGTCTACCTCTAATTAATACGTGCAACAAATTAACAATTATTCCCCTCCGATTCAGAATAATATAGTTGATTTTTGACCTTTTCATGTGAAATATTTATCCACTTATAATATTTAAAAAATATTAATTTTTTTTATTTATATTCTTAATATAAATAGGTTAGTTAAGTAATTAATACATTTACCAAGATAAATAATAATAATTATTGAAGAATAATTTTATCAACTCATAATTTTCTATATTTACCAAGATATTTTTTTTTATTTTTATCAATATGTGTATTGTTTGATTTTTAACAATTATTTTAAAATGGAAAGAGTAATTTTATGAGTATACTAGCGACTTGCCAGGCATTGTCATACCCGTCAAGTCGTCTTTTTATTCTTTAGATAATTATATAATCAACAATGACAATTATAAAAAATTAGGATTATGGGTGTAATACCCTAGATATATTATTACCTAGAAAAGTGTAGAGCAGCACACGTGTCTTTGGATAAATTCGGATCTTGAATTTTACTAAATCTGAGACCCTATACGTCATTGGAGGGTTATATGATAAAGCCATATTTCTGGGATCAAAAGTCCCGGTAATGGTTCCTAAGAGGAAAATAAGTTGAGGGATGATTTTTAACAAATTTTACGAAAGCTTTAAATAATTCGTTTTAAGTCCCCAAGTTCGAAAAATCATAAGCATTCCCGAATTTGAACTAAAATCCAAAATATAGATTTTGATTTTTAGATATTTTATTTGAATCTAAATGGCGGTTATTTCCTTATTTACATTTATATTTTAAAGTTAATGTAAATAAGTGAGTATTGAAACAGTGCAGTCCAATACATACCAGAACACCTCCCTGGAGACCGCCCCAGCGGTCACATAACCACCTAGGCGGTAAACAGAGCCCTAAAGATACCAGAACACCTTCCTGGAGACCGCCCCAACGGTCATATGACCGCCCAGGCGGTAAATAGGGAGTAAGTCGATGTGGCAGTTGAACTGGAGACTGCCCAGACGGTCATTATGACCGCCCAGGCGGTTATCAGATCATTAAACACCCCTATTCGGGGTCCAGAACCTTCATTTTGGCCAAAACACACCCCTCCCCCCTTAGAAACCCAAAAACTCTCATCTCTAACCTTTCTCTCTTCCATTTTTCATCAATCAAACATCAATCCTTTACTTCCAAGGCTTAAAGGTAAGAGATTTTACTAGATTTCCTTCCTATTTCATCTGTTCTTCTCTTGTTATTGGGGTTAGACCTTGGGTTTCTCTTTGTTATAAGGTCATAGTTTTCTTCCACCATTGATGGGGATTGAATAGAGTTATTCTGAGATTGATCTAGGATTTATTGTTTTACTGGCAGATAGTGGTACTGTTCCTACCTCTCAAGGTCCTATTGGTGTCCCTCCTGTTCATTCTACCACTCCAGGTGAGTGGGTTCACATCTGTGGCTTCTATGTTGAGCATTAGAAGTATTTTCATGAAAATATGACTTTATGCATAGTTTTAGTGATTACTGTAAAGAGATTTGATATTTCTATTGAATTATATGAGTTTGAGAATGTAGTTTTGATGAAAGCATGAACATGATTTGATTAAACCATGGGACACTATTGTTGTTGAAATGAGAATATGAATATTTGATTATAATTCTTGAATGTTAAAATTGTTATTTTGATTTGATGATTTTTGGTATACTAGATTCTGTTATAAGAGAAAGCTTTGAACCATAGGGTAGAAGCCCTTATGGATCATAGAGAGAGGATTTGATTTTCTATTGATACTAAATAGTAGCTATAGAGAAACAGACAGTGAGTTAATGGTTGAATGATCGTTAACCTTGGTACCAAGTTGTCCTAAAGGACAATCTCATAGAGCAGAGAATGGAACCTATTTAGGTGTCCGCATTAGATCCCTGATGGATCATAGAGCAGAGCATTTTGGTTCTTGATGAACCATAGAGTAGAGATTCCTGTTTCTCTAGTTAGGTACTGTTGTGGTTTGTAAAAGTCAAGAATGATTTGATTATATTTATGTATTTATATGAAATGTTGAAAAGCTTTATACTATTCCTATTATTATAGTATGTTGCATGGTTTTTTGATGTCCCATGAAGGGGGTTGCACGTGGGGATTCACTCATTGAGTTTTTGTATAAAAACTCACCCTTCTTCTTTTCTCCTATTTACAGATACAACAACTGCTGTGGATTCTCCCCAGCCTCTTACTTCCCAGCAACAATAGAGGATCAGTTGGTGAGCTTCACTTGAGTGAAGCATTTTTTATTCTGTAGAGTGCTCCAGTGTTATCGCAGGCAGGAGTCCTGATTCATATAGAACTTATTTTGCATTTTGCATATTTGATCATACTATGGTTTGTAATTAATGAAACGGGTTGTTTATGGACAAACTGGATAAAAGTAATTGATATGTATATTTGTATTTTGTGTATGGATTCTGCTATGATTTCAGACTTTTGATATTAATGATGAGATTTTAGTTATTAATATCTCAATTTTAGAAACAGGTGATTTATATGTAGAAATGAGATTTTATTTTAAATAGATTTTCTTGTCTTAAATGTGCATATATAGAGTAATATACAGATGATGAGGCTTACGTGGGGATAGGATTCCTCACGTGCCTGTCACGTGCCCAAATCGGGTCGTGACAATGGGGTGGTTATAAAAGTTTGATTGACAAGGTATAATTGAAATAAAAACTTGGACACCAAAAGAGCAGTTATCTTCAAGTATTCCCTTTATATATGTGTATAGATAATAAATTGGATTCTGTAACCTGATAATGATAATTGGCATGAAAGTTTCGCAACACTATCGCAAGTAAACATTACTATAATTCTGATAAAATTATATCTATTTTGTACATACATTCAAAATTTTATCAAAAAAAAAAAAAACACAGGGAAACATAATAAAATAAAGTTGTATTTTTGTGGTAACTATAATTATCAATCTGGTAAAAAAAAAAAAGAATATATTAATTAAAAGTAAAATATAATGATGCAACTTCTCATAAGGGGCACTTGCCCGCTAGAAACAAGAAATGCTTCAGCTACAGGATTTATCAATTAAACATCAAATGCATGCCTATTCTCATTTGACCTAGGCAAAGGGCAATTGCCTTAGTGCATGCATGGGCAGACTATGAAATAATATTCATTAACATTATTGTTTAAGTTCACGATGTGAACGAGGATTTCAATTATAAATATCTGTTGTTCCATAAGCAACACAGAAGCATATTGAAATTGTAACCCAACATTGCCTACTTTTACGACCATGACGATCCACCTTCCACTTATGTTGCTCCTCTGTTCCCTACTACTTCATCATTTTCGTGGCATTGCATGCAACAATGTCACAGATAGGAACTCCCTTCTTTCTTTCAAATCCCAAGTGAATGACCCAAAAAACGCTCTGTCTTGTTGGGTTGCACATTCCAATCACTGCACCTGGTACGGTCTCACTTGCTCCAAGAATGGAAGCAGAGTCAAATCTCTCACCCTATGAGGACTAGGCCTTTCCGGCAAACTACCCTCTTAGCTCTCCAACATCACTTACCTACATTCACTTGACTTCTCCGCCAACTCATTTCAAGGCCAAATTCCCCCACAGTTGGGTCATCTCTCCCTTCTTAACAATATCATGTTAGCTTACAACAATCTCAGTGGCACAATTCCACAGGAGTTAGGGAAACTGCAACATCTACAAAGCCTGGACTTGTCAGTGAATAATCTTACAGGTAAAGTCCCCCCAGCACTCGGCAACCTCTCTTCTCTCAAGTACCTTGCCAAGGCAAGGAACAATTTGCTCGGTGAGATTCCAAGTGAAATAGGTAACGTCCGGAATCTTTCACAACTTCAACTGTCAGAAAATTATTTCACTGGTGAGTTTCCGACTTCTATCTTCAACATTCCTTCCTTAGTCTCCCTGTCTGTGACACAGAACAATCTTTCAGGCAAGTTGCCACATTATTTGGGTAGATCCCTTCTAAATCTAAGGAATCTCACCCTGGCAAACAATAGGTTTGAAGGGATAATTCCTGATTCCATATCCAATACCTCACAACTTGAACACATTAATCTAGCCGGCAACAAGTTTCATGGGCACATACCTCGGTTCAATAACTTGAAAAATCTTACTCACCTGATTCTAGGCAATAATGGCTTCTCTTCCACCACCTCATTGAATTTTCAGTTCTTTGACTCCCTTAGAAACTCAACTAAGTTGCAAATTCTACGGATCAACGATAACTATTTGGCTGGGAAACTACCAAGTTCTCTTGCAAATCTGTCTAGCAACCTCCAACATTTCTGTGTTGCGGGTAATCGGTTAACTGGTAGCATTAGGAATGAAGAAATTTCAAAATCTCGTGTCCTTATCCTTTGAAAATAACTATTTCATTAGTGAAGTACCACCAGAAATAGGAGACCTCGAAAGTTGGTAAAGATTTCGATGGACAACAATAGATTGTCAGGGGAAATTCCAGATATATTTAGCAATCTTACAAATCTAGATACTATTTCAATGTCAGAAAACCAGTTATCAGGTAGAATTCACTCAAGTATTGGACAATGCAAGAGATTAAACTATCTTTACCTTTGAATGAATAGGCTTGGTGGAACCATACCAAAGGAGATTTTTAAGCTTTCTGGCTTAATACTCTTGTCTGTTGGAGGAAACTTGCTTCATGGATCAATTCCATCCGAGGTAAATACCATGAAGCAGCTTGGGACCATGGATGTTTCCCACAACCAGTTGTCAGGTTCCATTCCTATAGAAATAGGTGCCTGTTCCAGCTTGACGATGCTTGTGATGGCAAGAAACAATTTCAGCGGCTCAATCCCAAGTAATCTAGGGAAGTTAGCATCCCTAGAGACATTGGTTCTATCTTCAAACAATCTTGTTGGTCCAATTCCCGAAAGTTTAGAGAAGCTTCAGTATATGGTGACATTGAATTTGTCTTACAACCATTTGGAAGGGCAAGTTCCTACGAAAGGTGTTTTTATGAACCATAGTCAGGTTGATGTCCAAGGAAACAACAAATTCTATAGCCTTGACAGGGAAACTGCACAGAAGTTAGGTGTCATTATCTGTGATGTAGGTAAAAACAAGAGACATGTTTTACTCCCTATTATACTTGCTGTTACAGGTGCGATTGCTCTTTTTATTTCAATGCTCTCTCTATTGTGGATGAAAATGTTTCGAAAAAAGAGAAACGAAAAGAGGAATGCTAGTTTGCCATCTGCACCTCTCAAGGGCTTGCCTCAGAGTATATCATATGGTGATATTCGGCTTGCCACAAACAATTTTGCATTCGAAAACTTGATTGGAAAAGGAGGCTTTGGCTCCGTTTACAAAGGTGTGCTCCACCTCAGCACTGGTGAAACCACCACTATTGCTGTTAAAGTCCTGGATCTGCAACAAAGCAAGGCTTCTCAGAGCTTCAATGCAGAATGTGAAGCTTTAAGAAATTTTAGGCATCGGAACCTAGTGATGGTTATCGCTTCTTGCTCCAGCCTTGATTACAAAGGAAACGACTTTAAGGCACTTGTTATGCAGTTCATGGCCGATGACAATTTGGACATGTGGTTATACCCCACAGATGATGAGTCAGGATCCTCTCTAACCTTGTTGTAAAGATTGAATATTGCCATTGATGTTGCTTCAGCCATGGACTATTTGCACCATGACTGTGACCCACCAGTAGTCCATTGTGATCTGAAACCAGTCAATGTACTAGTAGATGAAGATATGGTTGCACATGTTGGAGACTTTGGATTGGCGAGGTTTCTTTCCCAAAACCCATCAGAGAAAGAGAGTAGCACCTTTGGACTAAAGGGATCAATCGGCTATATTGCCCCAGTTACAAAATACTTTTTTCTATTCCTAATTAACAATATTCATTTTTATTGTATGCTATTTATGCATGATAAAAGAAAAAAAATATGGCAATCTAATATTGGGGTGATATGCATGATGATCAGAATATGGTCTAGGGGGCAAGGCTTCAACAAGTGGCGATGTGTACAGCTTTGGGATCCTACTGCTAGAGATGTTCGTAGGCAAAAAACCAACCGACGAAATGTTCAAAGAAGGATTGAGCCTAAACAAATTTTCCTCAGCCATGGATGAGAATCAAGTACTTAAGATTGTTGATCGAAGGCTTATTAACTATAATGAATATTCAGCTCAAAGCACAAGCACTGATCACTCTAAGAGTGATGGCTATAGCAATGGTAACATACAGTGGACGCGCAGCGCCGAAGAGTGCATTGCTGCTGTGATAAGAGTTGGATTGTCTTGTACTGCTCAACGGCCCAAAGATTGCGGGACCATGAGAGATGCCTCAATGAAATTACAAGGAATTAGGAAGTCTACGTTGGGCTTGTTAAGTAGGTTCCATTATTCCCCACTCAAAACCTTTTGTTTTGATTGATTCAAAACCGTTTTTCTCTTTTCTTCTTAAATATCTCAACCTAGTCACGATTGGTAATAAATGGGTTCGTAGCATTTCAACGAAATTCAATTCATGCCATAGAGGATTGCCCTTTCCTTATACTACCCAACTATAAATTTTATATATATATAATGGTATTGTTAGAAAAAATAATATAGAAGTTGCTATCAATCAGAAAAAATCACAATAATATTGTTTAGTTAATATATTATAGTTGTTTTTATAATCCAAAATAAATATAATGGATAAAGATATTAAAAAGGATAATTTTTACTTTAATTGTCATTAAATAGAGTAATATTATATTAGTATTTTAAATTTTAGAAAATATAAATTAGTTCTAAAATGAACTTCATGAAATACTCTCAAATTAAAAGTATTTCGAACATTGCAAAGCTACAAGCAAAAACAACTCAACTTTCTATTTAATAAATAGAAAAAAATTATTTATGTTTTTGTTAAGCCCAACCACCCTTTATAGAGCATTTACCAAATCATTCATGCATAAGTCATTCACATATATATTTTTGGGACACATAAGGTATCCATGCATGTATTGACACAATAAAATCCCTTTAAATCCCTATTTTATAATAACAAAAAATTTCTTTGTTACAATTTACTTATTACAATCACTTTGTCAGTCCGCACTGTGCAGTAATGGACCCAAAAAATTTTAGTAGTGAGAGCAAAAATAATGCATTAGCATGGAAACAACAGGATTACATTGGATTTTATTACTTTGTTCAATTTAGAGTTGATATGGGTTCAAATTTAATACAATCGTGATGTGAAAAATATAAATATATGTAATTATTAATAAAGTTTCAACATTGTTATGGGGACATAGGTCCCCACACTCATACACCTTGTTTCGCCCCTGACGCTGTGTGTGGATCTCACTCAACTTTAAGATAATTTGGAGATGTAATTAAAATTTTTGAATAGGCAGGTCGCAAACTATTGCCACGGCAAACCGCAAATTATTTAACACATTATATTTTATATTCATAGTAAAAATAGGTTTGATTAATTTTATTTAGTACTTACTCACTCATTTATATATATATATCTTTGTTTATTTATTTATTTATTTTTTTGTGTAAGAAGAACCCGTACAAAAAATTTTCTTAAATTTTTCCATGAGGCGGGTCTGCAAACTATTGGCATACTATTCCCAGAAATTGGACCATTCTCTTTCCTATTACAGAAGTTGACCGATGAACTGGTGTATGTTCCTGCTTGCAAGTGGGGTTTACATATTTCACAGTTTGCAAATTTGCAATATATGAGAACTTTGTATATATATGCTGCAAAACAATGTGGCAACTACTTATAATATCGTGCATGGCTGCGTTGGAAAGTAAATGCAAATTATTCTAATACAAATACATAGTGGAATCTCAGCTGGAAACACACTCATAAGAAATTCATACTATAATGACGCAGTGAATTAGAATTACAAATGACGCAGTGACGCTAAGTCGGTAACATCTCCTATTTAGCACACATACACATACATGGATAGTTCGGAGTAAACTCGTTGTGGGCCATTGTTTATTTTCCTAAAGTACGTTTAGTTGGGATAAAATTTCCTTTTGATGAATTTTATATATAAAATTATATATAAAACTCATTTAGAAAAGTTTTATCCCTATTTTTATTTGGTAATCAAACACATCCTCAAAGCTAATAACAAATAGTGTAGAAATAACATGTAACTCTCTAATTAATTAAGAAATCATATATATTAGCATTAGAAAACGACGATAGCATCTCCAATTTGGCTCACATCTGTGTAGTTGGGAGTAGACTGGATCTGGATGCGGGCCATTGATTATTTTCCCTTTCATGGGTAAGGAGAATATGGTGGTGTTGTTGGTACTGGTACATATCCTCCACCACCTACAGGAACACATGCATATGAATTAGGATTTTCACATGGTACAGTTCCAGCTGCCTGTAAAAGTTTTCGCCCTGCATCGTGTAAAAAGTAAGACACATAAATAAAATGAAACAAGAAAAAAAAAAAAGAGGATATTGGTCCCATGTTCTGCATTGGGAAATTACAGCCAAGAATACGCATATCGATGGACTTTGGATCAGTATAAGATCCTCACTATAGTAAAATTAACAACAACAAATTAAATGCGATGACATACCGAGTTTAATATCGGGTTGGGTGGCACTGCCCAGCTTAGAGGACATGAGTAAAACAAGTATTGCCAAAAGAGTAGCAAACGACATCAACTTGGAGGCACTGAACAAGAAGGCCATTTCTAATTGATAAATCTTTGTAGCTAAGTTCAAGTTTTTCTTTATGGTTTATTCTGATCAGCTAAGTTCAAGTTTGAGGATGAGAAGTATATAACTAGGAGAGTTGGTATTTATAGAGATGAAGATCACGAAGATGTTTCAGAATTGATCGTCCCGCCAATGACTAATTCTTCCCCCGTAGGTTCCCCGTATCCTATACTATCTAATGTGATGCATGACACGGATGGTATGTAGTAAAAAAGGGTGCAGCTGTTATGTACATGATAAAAGAGTAGTGGTTTATCACATTCAATTACTGTGCAAAGAATATGTAACTCAACAGCGGAAAGAAGGAATGGCTCATAAACCTTACAAAATTAATACAAAGCAGGAACAGCAGTGAAGTAGTCAACACGATAAGGTGATCTCCAACCAAACATAATCTGTAGCTTGTGATTTGTACTTCGTGTGAAGTTATATTCATTTCACCCGAGGCTAAAGAATTATAAAAGCAAATATTTAATTCGAACTAGAAAAGGCGATTAATATAACAAAAAATTATTGAGTGAGCATAAGTTTCACGTGTTATTTTTATACTATACAAGTATAAGTGTATCTTGAATAAAGTTAGTGAGACTCATTTTCATTTTAAGTGTATAGGTATAAAGTGTTAAACTTGTGTATAGCGAAGAATTTCTCCAATCTAACAACTTAATTAACAATCACTGCAGCCATTCTAAAGTGTAATTCTTGACTATATTATATTTTTTAAATTTTATGAAAAAAATATACAACAGTAAGCATAGTAAACTAAACTTTTATTTTTGTAGCTAACAAATTATTAATAAGAATATATTAATTTAAAATAAATATAATATTAATCAAAAGAGACGATGAGTCTCGATATAACGGTAAGATTTTTACCTTGTAACATGGAGATCACGAGTTCAAATCCTGAAAATAGCATTAATGCTCATATTTTTCTTTGGTTGCCTTCATTGATCACAAATGACTACATATATAATGGTAGAAGGTATTCTAGAACATTGTCAAACTATAATAGCTTACCCAAAACTATAAAATATTCATATTAAATATTCTTTTCTGTCTCTAATAATTCTTATCCTAAATATTTCCCTAATATTGTGCCCTAACATTACCATTTCCTTGATATCAATCTTGTTCTCAAGGTTGTTAAAATAAAAAATAAAAAAACTTGTCTAAAAATTATAAATTCTAAACAACTAGCATTATTATGTTTTTTTTTTTTTACAACAAATACATGAAAAAAAATTAATTAATCACAAATTTATTATTTTTTTTATCCTTAGTAACTTTTATCCTAAATATTTCGCTAGTATTCTACCATAATAGAGAGCCTCGTGCACTTGCCCTTTTTATGATATTAACCAAAAGGATGCAACTTAATAGTCATAAGCGGTACATGCACGCTAGAAACGAAATTTGTTTGCCAAGTATACGTTCTTTCCCCTAAGACTTGGGCAACTGCCTTGGTGCATGGGCAACGTTATGAAAGTTAACAATACGCTACTGTGAAGTCCATCAATACGTGTGACAGTTACTTTTATGAGTACATAATATAAGTAGGATTTCGTAACTTGATAATGATAATGATTGGTAATTTGGCACCACCAATATATAGAAGTCTAGAACAGTCAGCGACAAACTGCAACGGATAAAGTCCACAGTACCAATATGTCATTAAGTTAAAGATAAGGATTTTTGTTTTTCTTTTCTTATAAAGGAAAAGATACGGTTTGCCGTGAAAATTTTCAATATCAATATATCAAGTGCGTGCCTACTTTCCGCTTTGACTTGGGCAACTTACCTTGGTGCATGGGTATACCATGGAGTATACAATCCGCATAATGTGAAGTCCACCGATCATACACGCGTGAGAAGTGCTTGGAATGTCCTGCGAAAGTCGTACAAATGCCATTGCATACCTTTTTTGTTTATGTTTTTTTTATTCCTTATCTGTATCTTTAAGATATTCGTTAAGAAATATAAAATATTTTTATATTTAACTCAAAGTCTTACATGAATAACATTAGAAATCTTGCAAGTTATTTTGCCTATAAATTAAATATGCATTTGTTTGTTTGGTTTTGATATTGAGAGTGAGAATAATATACTAGATGGGTAGTTTTTAGGAGCTATTATATAATGAAAGATTTGAAAAGATGATTTGAAACATTAGCCGTTCAAAAGTTGTAATTAGCGCATCATATGAGAAGAGTGGTTTATTGTGAGAGTAAGAAGACTGAATCTTGATGGTCGGATCTTGCATGAATGGTCAAGATTAAAACATAAAATCATGTGACTTTTTTAAATGAACATGTGAGCATTAATTATCATTAATCGGCTTTCAATCATAATCATCCATGTATAGTTATACAACCTAGATTTTTCTCCTCTCACTCTCATAGTAAACCACCTCTCTCATGTGAAACATGATAAGGGGCATAACCCCTTCTCTTACTTCTAATCCTTAGCTTTTAACATGAGTTTAACTATGTTATCGATACAAATAATTAGGATTTTTGACTTGTTCTTTATTGTGCATTCTTGATAGAATCATTGACTACTATTGCATTAATTTTGGGATAATTTGTAATTATACCCTGTTGTGTTTAACTTGTCTCTTTGAGTATGGTTTTATGCACAAGAGTTTTGGATCAAGTGCAAATGTCAAGAACAAGGCTGAGAACTCTTGAGAAGGAGCTTGGAATTGAAAAAGATCAAAATCATGGAAACTCACCTCAGGTAAGCGTTGTAGTGCTTGACAAAGACACCAAAATGGAAGCTCGAGGCAACGCTCTTTGGAAAGTACTACAACGCTCATTTTAGCATTGGGCGTTGTAGTGCTCGTGCAACAACAGAATTACAGATAATTAATCTGTTTTTGGGCCCCACTTTGAACTATTTTAGAGAGTAGTATTTAAGGGATTGTCACATACTTTTACTTTAGTTTTTGCTACACATTCTAGGCTGCTAGATTTCTCTCTCTAATTCTCTCTTTACATATTCTTTTTTACTCTTCTCTCTCTAGGGATTTCAATAGAGGAATTGAATTGCTGTCGGGGATTATGGAAAGGATTTTTGTTATTCTTTTCAGGTAACATTTTATTATCATTATTATATTCCTCCAAAGATTAAGAAGTAGATCTTCTTACTAGTCTAAGAGTTTCCAGATGGATTGGAATGATATTTGAAACCCCCTTTTTGATATTAAATGCATTAGTGTTCTCAATGTTCTGCAGTTTCTATTCTTATATTGTTATAATTTTTATTGAAATAACTAAATTGATGGTTGTCATTTAGGAAAACCCTTTGGGCATAAAATTGATTGATCAACTAGTTTATGTTTGAGGAATAACATTAGAATTAACTTTCTGATTGGCTGTTAGGCTATAGTAATTGATACTTTAAATCACTATAATTTCTAATTAAATTGAGATCACATTTATTGCTTATTTGCATTGGTCAAATTCTAGGGATCAATTTATCAATAATAGAATTTAATAATTAATTACTAATAGCCATTGTTGTGTTTAATATTTAATCAATGATAATTAATTCCAATCCTAGAAATACCTTACACTAATGTCCCTTTAATTCTGAATTATTTTTCAATTAATTTAGTTACTTTGATTTTATTATAAAAAAAATCCTCTACTTTCTCAACTAAGTGATAAAGTCTTCTTGAGAGGCGATCTAGGTTGTACCTTTTCAGTATATTTTTTGGGTGCAATTTAGCATAAAATAATTTATAATTTGAGGAGGGGTGACAACCTTCATCAGTACACTCCCTACACACACACACACACATATCCATTTGAATTTATTTTTGGAGATTAATCTCTTATAGTTTTCTTAAATTTCTACATGTTGAGATTCTCATGTTTGTTAAAAGATTGAATATTTATATTAGAACTTATGTTATATATGTTTAGCTTTAAGAGATTTGATTGTTTTTTATTATATAAGTTAATATATTTGATTACATACTTTGATATATTTTAACAACCAAATTGTTTTTATAAAAAAATAGACATGGCTGATGTATTTGGCCCAAACCAACCAACTTGTGAGTAGATCGAATCAAGTCTAGTTGAAAGGAAAATTTCACTCAGCACATCCCAACTCAACCTAGTTTGAAGGAGCAGGTCGAGCAAAAAAAGTATCCCAAACTACCCAACCGAACCCATCCCAAACAATGTTATGTAATATTTATTAATTTTATTTAGCTTTTGTCCTATTGTTATTTTTTGATAATGTGTTTTGAACTACAAAATAATACGCATATAGAATAAAAGTACAGTATACAAATTAATACAAGTCTTGGACTATATTTTGTTATAATTCTTTTATTTATGTTGTTCTAAGGTTAAAATTCTTCAATATTAATTATAAATTTTTATTTAAAATTACTAAGATATATGTGAAGTACTATTTTTTAAATATGTATACTTTTACATACCTACGAGTCGAGTTTACAATTCAAGACTATCATGATTTCACGAGTTTACCTAAACTCTCGAATTTAATTAGCTACTGACTTGGTAGAATGTTACAACCAACAATAGGAAAGATCCAATAGACAAATCTGTAACATAAAGCGATATCAACAAAAAGGAAAAAAAAGTATAATGGAGATACGAAGGAAATTTTGCTGTATGTGGTGTGATTAAAATTAAAATTTACGACTAAGATAAAGCCAAAAATTCAGTCCCTCGCTTCTTGTTATTTTTTTTTTCCCATAAGAAAAAAAGTGATAACCAAATATCTAAATACACAAACCACGATGTTTTCTTCTTTAGAGAAACAATAGAAGATGAATGCAAAAAAAGCAGCTACCATGGAAGGTTGAGGAGGGAAAAAAGTAGAAGAGGAGCCGTTGAATCGGAAACGAATAAAGAGAAGAAACACAACATTTTAAGGCAGCAACTGGGCACTATGCACTGGGATTTATTCTGCACCGTCAAGTGACATCCAGAGCGGACAACATTCCCCACAATTCAGCAACTTAAACGGATGAGGAACCCAGGTTACGAGCAAAACCAAGCAACAAAAGCACAAGTAGCATCCTAAAAATCATCTTTTTCAAAAGAAATAAAGAACAAAAATATAATGAAATAAAAAATGAAAATCACCATCACCAACATGATAAATCGGTGGTTGCTTGGTTCATTTCTGCCTGCACCACTGTCTGAGATCTGCTACGCCGTCTTCATCACCTTCGCTAGCTCTTCTCTTCCTCCACGCACTGTCGGCACAGACTCTCGTTAACAGGTTTTTGCCACCGCCTTAGAGATCTGCTCTACCGCCAAGCAGATGTTCTCTTCTTGTGGCTGCATGTGAATGAGAATGGGAGGACAAAAATGAAGGTGATGGATGAGAGTAAAGGGAGAAAAAGCCATGGATGAGGAAGCAGGTACTGTTGGAACTGAAATCATCAGACAAACTCTTTCTACTAAAACTATTGGAACCTTCTAGCTCCCTATGTGCAGTAAACCTTGTAATAAGTTCATTAATAACTAAGAAAATTTTTTATTCTTCTATAAAATGTTAACAGTTTGGTTTTTACATATAAATGAAATGAAATCAATTGAAGAGCATAGAAAGAGACACATAATAATATATTGAATAATTAATAAGGCGTCTTTTTATATATATATATATATATATATATATATATAACAATAAAACTGAGCCTAATCAACTTTATTTAATATAATATATATTCATCTATGCTTTTTATAAGTTTTTTATAGTGTAACATGTGGCCATATATACAAAAAAATTTCTTAAATATTTCGTCGGGGTGGGTCTGCAAACTATTGGCATACTATTATACCCAGAAATTGGACCATTCTTTCTCTGCTCTTTGACAAGTTGACCCAGGAACTTGCATTGTGGTGACATCCTTCGAAGAAATTCAGTTGACTTACTTTATGAATTAATATAATAATAATAATAATAATCAATCCAACAAGCAATGCATGTCCCTGCAAGCAGGCAAAGCGTTTACATTTTATGATTCGCAATTTTGCATACACCGTATGTTGCTGAGTAATTTCAAAGGACGTGTGAAAATGAAGACTTGTAGTGTGTGCATGTGTGTATATATATATATATGCTGAAAAACAGAAGTGGCAAAAACTACTAGGTTAACATCGCACTTAATTATAGATGTGGCAACTTTGTATATATAAGGTGCGTTGGAAAGTACACGCAAATTATTCTAATACAAATACATAGTGAAATATCGGCTGGGAACACTCATAAGAAATTCACAGTATTACAAATGACGCTAACATCTCCAATTTAGCACACATATACATGGATAGTTCGGAGTAAGCTGGGCCAGTGTTTATTTTCTTTTTCCCCTTCAAAGTTAATATCATGGTCGTCGTGGCCTGTAATACCCTCCTCCTCCTGCTGGATTATCACCATAAGTCAGCGGGAGAAGATTTCGCCCTGAATCATATGGAAATTGAAAAACATAGATAAATGAAACAGGAAAATATATGATACACATATACATATATATATATATATATATATATGAAACATTGATAGGAATTACAGCGGTCCCATGTTCTAAGTTACATATGCATGGTTGGATTTTGGTTCAGTACATATGATTCTAGCTAATTTAATTTAATGAAATTAACTGCAACGAATATACGATGACATATACCGAGTTTATCAGTTTGGGCAGCATTTCCCAGCTTAGAGGACATGATGAGGAATAAAAGCATTGCTAGAAGCGTAGCAAATGAAATCAAGTTGGAAGCACTGATGAAACGGGTCATTTCTAACTGGTATATAAAATCTTTGTAGGTAGTTAACTGCAAGTTTGAGGATGGGATGGGAAGAATATCACTTGGAGAGTTGGTATTTATAGAGGGATGAAGATCAGCATGAACTTGTTCCAGAATTAAGCTTGGCACATCGTCCTGCCAATATTGATGACTAATTCTTCCCCGTATCCTGTACTGTCTAATGTGATGCATGACCGGGAATGGCAGTAGTGAAAAACGGGTGATCTCCAACCAATCAAAATATGTAGCTTGTGATTCGTACTTTGAGTGAAGTTAGATTTCACGTGTGAGACTATAAGAGTTTTAAAAGCAAATGAGTTTGTATTTTATTAATTAATATTTATTTAGCTCTAAATTGAAAAGGTCCATTTAAGAAATAAAAAATTTGGGTGGGCACAAGTTTAACACGTTATTCTTGTATACACCCATAATAAAATTAATGTATCTCATAATTAATTAAGTGTATGTATCTTAAATAAAGTTAATGAAACATTCTTTTATTGTGGGCGTGTAAATATGAAGTATTAACTTGTGTATTGGCCAAATTACTCTCACATAATAACTTAATTAATTAACAAATACTTACATGCAAAAAATATAATTCTGGCTATTTATATTTTTATGTTCATTATATAATTGAAATTTTGTAAAGAAACATACAACAATAACCATAGTAAACTGAAGTTGTACTTTTTCAGTTAACTAATTATTAATAAGAATATATAAGAAAATAAATATAATATTAGCCAAAAGGATACAACTTATAAGTGGTACACGCACGCTAGAAACTTGAAAAAAAGTCTCAGCTAGCAGATTTCACAGATGTCAAGTGCATGCCTACTTTCCCCTTGGACTTGGGCAACTGCCCTGGTTCATCAGCGTGCTATGAAGTTTACAATACGCATACTGCGAAGTCCATCGCTCATAAACACGTGTCGCAGTTACTTTTATGAGTACATAACTAGTTGGATTTTGTAACTTGATAATGATAACGATTGGCAGTTTGGCACCACCGATATACAGAAGTCCAGAACAGTCAGCAACAAACTGCAACAGTCTGCAACGTATACAGAAGCCACAGGTTTCTCGTACCTGTGGCTTTAGGCATTGATTAAGGTTCCTACAATAAAAGTAAATCTACAAATTTGACAGTGGATCTCACACCTTAGACTTTAAAACAATATACCTTTTTAATAAAAAGTTATTATTTTAAAAATTTTAAACAATATTTTTAGAATATTGATTAGTAAAATCCTAATTATAATACCAAAATGTCATATAAAGGAAAAGATAAGGTTTGCCATGAAAGTTTTCCAACTCTTCTATCACAAACAATAAACGTTAAGGTGTAATTTTGACTATATTGTATTTTTATTTTGATTATATTTATCGAAATTTTGTTAAAAAAAGAGGCTACAACAGTAAACAGAATAAAATAAAATAAATTAAGTTATGCTTTTGTGTTTTTATTTTTGTTAAGTGAAAGATAGCTGTATTGAAAATCAAGGAGAGCAACAACAAAATATAAGTGAGAAATCCAAAGGATGGTTCACCCACGTAGAGAGCTGCTTCCTCTGTTATATAATATAACTCATTTTCAAATTATATTTTTCTTATTTTAAAATATAAGTTATTTTTATATTTTACTAAATTATTAATTATTTTATATCAATTTATCCCTTTTTTTATTGGACAGAAAATGAGTGCATACAAATTATTACTATTTAATGGGAAGATAATATATGACAAATGATTAAAAAAAAATACTGTGGGGTTTTTTTATTATTTTTTCAGAAGATGAATGACATTAAATTATCACATTTATTCTTGTACATAGCATCTTTTTGCGCAAGAGTAATAATGCTGATAACAAATGTTCAAAGAATATTCATTAAGGAGTGAAAAATAAAAATATTTTAAATTTTTTAATGCATTCAATATTTAAAAACTCAAATGTTTTACATTTTATATAAAATCTTTCACTTTAAGTTATTTAAAGAGTGCCACCTTAAAAGAACTTGTTAGTAAAATCTTGAAAACAATGTAATTTGTTCATAATATTTGTAAAACATCATTTTGATATACTCTCATTTATTGAATGGAGTACTCATCATTTGATTTAGGTTTCACACACCATGAAACAATAAAAGTATGTTGACATGATTTCACATAAATGTTATATTATGTATAAGTGACATTTTTTTTTTCCATAGTAGCACCCTCATCAACCGCTTTATTACCGTGCATGCTTCAGAAACAATTTTGCATTCAAAACAATGATAATTGATGGCACTGTAGGGTCCGTCTTCATTCCACTCTGACATGCTTGGCAACTCTCTCCAATTCAATCTTTTGCATCCCCAACTCCCACGCCAGTAAGAGTAACTAATTACTAATAAGAGTATACTAATAATTAATTAAAATATAATACTAACGAAAAGGCTGCAACTCCCTGTAAGTGGAACATGTACGCTAGAAACAAAATAAGTTTCAGGTACAAGATTTCACAGATGTCAAGTGCATGCCAAACTACATACTATGCAGTGTACGATCCGGATACTATGAAGTCCACCGATCCTAAATACGCGTGAGACATGCTTGGAATTTGGGAAAAGTCATACAGACACTGCTGCATACCCTTTTCATTTTACGTTTTTTATTTTTCTAATATATATTGGTTAAGACATTTAAAACAAAATATCTATCCGAGAGGGAATCCATTAAAATCAATTTAAATTATAAAAAAAACCTCTTAAATTAGTCACTCTCAAATTTTACATAGGATAAATTAGTCCTTGTAAAAAAAAAAATTCTAAAAAAGTCCCTGTCAATTTAAAACATCAAACATTGATCCCTATAGAATCATGAAAAATATCAAATTAATTTTCTTTTGGAGGAATCAATTTGTCTGATTTTTAAAATTTGCAGGGGTTTCTTTGGATTTTTCTGATATTAAAATAAGAAAAATTATTTTGAGATTTAGAAGTATTTTATATTCATTTAATAAAACATAAAATAATTTAAATACCATTCTAAGTTATGAGCACATCTGAAAACTGAATGCAAGAATAAATGAATTGAAGGCGCACTTCAGTTCTTCTTTCCTTCCAGTAATGGTTTTAACTTAAATTTTTGTTTTTCATTCACGATTTTGATAAACTAGTTGTTATAAATTAAATTTGCATATGATATTTTTACTCACTACGGGTAATTGATAGGCACAGCGGTATCTTTCAATTTATATTCCAAAATTTTTAGATATATTTATATAAATATATTCACTTTATATCAATGTAAATTTAAATTCAATTTTAACCCTAACGTATTGTTAATTTTGATTTTATCAATGCACATTTAAAAAAAAACGAAAAAAAAGCAGTTCTTACATTTGTAATCATATGTAACGATAGTCCTACTAGCAAGTTATAACCCTTTCGTGGTTTCTTATTTGTGACTAAATATATGGATTCTTTTTCCAAAATAAAATAAAAAATGAATTATTTATGCATTTCCCTTTTTCTTTAAAACTTTAGTAAATGTCGTCTTTTTTGTAGAAAAAAATCGGTTGACTTGGGCCGATTTTGATGTACGTGTGATAGTGTGCCGTGGTAATGGTATAGAATCAAACAGAAATGGCTATGGCCCAACACGATTGCAGTGTGAAAAGGCATAAAACAGAAATTGTACCAGAGTGCTGCAATTTCAATTCATTTTCGAAGTAACATTTTTCAAAAATATTGTTTTTGCTCGTAACGTTTTCCTCATTTTTTGTTAAATCGTATCGGAACAACTTTGTGTATAAAAGAATAGGAAATTAATTTTGTAAATTAAAGTTGAAAAATAAAGCGTAAATATTTTTTTATTATATTTATGTGAAAATTCCGAAGTAAATGTCCACCTAAACTGTGTCTTAATATAACAACACTATTTTCATATTATTCTTTCTTTTGGATAATATCAAATTTTCGAAGAGGGAGGTCTTCAAACTATCGGCAAACTATTATACCAAGAGAATGGACCATTATACTTCTCCCCTACTAAAAGTTGACCCACATCTTCCGAAGAAATTCAGTTGAATGAAATACAAAATATTCATTCCAACGAGCAATTAATGAAAATGCCTGCCTAAATGCATGCAGGCGATTACATTTTGGCATTTTGGAAGTTCGATCTAGCAACTAGGTACTTGGTTGATATATATTGCACATGGCTGCGTTAACAATTACACGCGCATTATTCTAATACAAATAATGTAGAAATAACTTGTAACGCTCCTATAATCATCAAGAAATCATATTAGTTTTAGAAAACGACGATAACATCTCCAATTTAGCTCACATCTGTGTAGTTGGGAGTAGATTGGATCTGAATGTGGGCCATTGGTTATTGAGGAGATGGTGGTGTTGGTGGTACATATGCTCCTCCACCAGGATATGGTAAATAAGTCACAGGAGCATATTGGAAAAGTTTTCGCCCTGCATCGTGTAAAAGGTACGTTAGAAGTATAAATAAAATGAAACAAGACAAAAATAAATGAAATAAAAAAGGAGATATTAAGCTAGCCACGAATACGCATATAGTTGGAATTTGGTTCAGTATAAGATGCTGACTATAGTAAAATACAAATATGATGACATACCGAGCTTAATATCAGGTAGGGTGGTACTTCCTAGCTTAGAGGACATGAGCAATAAAAGTATTGCTAAAAGAGTAGCGAAGGACATCAATTTAGAGGAACTGAACAAGAGGGCCATTTCTAATTTACAAAATCTTTGTAGCTAAGTTCAAGTTTAATTTAAGGATGGGAAGTATATCACTTGAAGAGTTGGTATTTATAGAGATGGAGACCAGAGATCTTTCAGAAGCAAGCATGATCGTCCCGCTGCTGACTAATTCTTCCCCTTACCCCATAGTCTAATATAATGTAGTGGCTTTGTCACAAAGTAAAATATAATTCTAAGAATAACAACTGCTCCAACGCGTAACAAGTGTTCCAGCTAATATATAGCTAGTTTCACAATTGAAAGGTCTGGTCTAATGCAGCAACAATATTAACAACAGAAATTTCAAATGCATGCATACTTAATTTCCCCTTTGACTCGGGCAAACTGCCTTAGTGCGTGCATGCTATATTTCTTTAGTTCCAGCTAATAGCTAGCTTCACAATTGAAAGGTCTGGTCTAATGCATGCATGCTATAAGGACTCAAAAAAAGAGTGGAGCATGAACAGTCCAGTACAAAATGCAGAGGGAAAATACCTAGCTAACAAAACTCATCATAAAAGAAGCCAATCAGACAGACCCGAAGCAAAATCAAACATCAGTACATATATCAGATTTATGCTGGACACCTTAGAAACTGATATGAATCAGTCACCAATAATTTCCTGAGAATTGCAATCCACTTGGATCGAACACTTTGCGGCCATAAAAATCTGCACACATACATATATATAGAAAATAACACCTAAAAATCATACAAGAAATCTCCTTTCTTGGATGGTTTATTTCATAGACATTACTTTCAGCCAGGAAAAAAGTTAGCTCAAGAAAGATACATTTATTATCTAGACATCTAGACATAAAATCCATACATCTACGCATGTAATCTATCGTTATATTATATATCTATAATGCTAATGCTAGTACATATATATAAATAGAGGATTCTCTTTTTCTGGTGTCTAACTTTTGTTATTCCTAAATACCACTATTTTAGGATAAATCTTATACTATAAGCTATTCTCTCTCGTTGTTTTCCCCTCCTAAATTTAAACTCACAAACTTACATGTAGATTTGCTAGTACTTTTAATATTTGCAACAAAAAAAAGAAAAATACCCATATATTCACAATAACTTCTCCAACTTCTTTGGTTGTTGATTTTTCAAATATATTTTTTCTTTTTCAAATACTGTATTCTTAAATTTGAAAAATAAATGCAAATTCATAGGCATTAAAGTGTCTATCAATTTGCTAGTTTGGGAATAGCTCTCTTAACTATTTTTTTTAAGTCTATAAGAAATAGTTTAATTTTAATTTACTTACAATGTAAAAAAAAAAATTATAGTCACTTAATCAAACATTTGCATAACATTTTAAGTTGTGGATATTAAAATTAATTACAATATATGATTAGATGACAGTAAAAATTTTTTAATATTATTAATGTCTTAAAATTAAATTTAAAACTAAAATACAAAATATTACTTAAAAAAATGTTAAGCTATTTAAATCAACATCGTGATTGGTACTGCACGGGTGTTCTACAAATCACAAAGTTTGTATACTATGAAGTTCATCTCTTACGATAATATCTACGAGAATTACGCGGAATTATATATACAGCACATCTTTTTATTTTACGTTTTCTTTTCTAATCATTATTTTATTATAGAACAAAGGTGAAGAAATTTAAAATAAAATATTATATATAAAGCGGAAAAAACATTATATATAAAAAGTAGCTGTATTTTGTTAATTATTAATATAAATGAATATTAATTTTAATAAAACATAATTAAATCCAAAGGGATAAAAACTTGTTTTATGAGGCAGCACAAAATTCGTCAACATGCATTCTAGAAACACAGAATGTTCAGCATGCTGCAGTACTTGACAATTGAAAGGTCGATACAGTTACTTACCCCGGTTGACTTGGGAAGCTTCATTGGTGGCGGATACACTACAAAGTACACGCTCCGACACTATGAATTGTGAGAAATGCGTGAATTATTGTCGAAAGTCATACGTGCTATGCCACATTTCTCCATCAAACGTTTTCTTATTCAATCCTTCAATTTAAAATATTGGTTAAGCCTAAGACTTAATATTAATATACTATGATCTTTATTCCCCTTTTCGCGCTCCCAACCACCGTTGACGCAGAGTCATCCTGTTACAAAATTAACGAAGCACAGTTTATCTAAGTACACGAATTCAAATAACCAAATTCAGGGAAAAAAACCTTTTACGGAGACTTGTTCTACAACATTGTAAATTAGTATTTCGTTCATGTCATGTCAAACTCAGTATTGCTATTCAGAAAAATAGGTAGTACTAATAAAAGGATAACGATAGTTTCACACCTAAAAATTGGGTGTATGCCATTTTATAATCTGTGATAGATATCTCCACTTATTCTTAACATACATCACGTCCAATTATTATAAAATACATGTTTATTTAGTTATCCATTTTTTAAGTGTTAAAATATTATTATAATAGTAAGAGTTTCATATGGTCGGCTCCTATATCGTGTCTTGACTAATGCTTTGCTTAAAATATTATTATCCTAATAAAAGTTTCATATGGTCGGTTCCTATATCGTGTCTTGACTAATGCTTTGCTTATTAGAATCAAACAACCTTTTACGGTGTCGATGTCGGTGTCGGTGTCAGTGTCGCATATGCCGTGACTGGTTCCCAACCAAAGCTAAAGCAGCACTGATCGATCGAATATAGGAAGGAGGATTCACTAATTATAAATATCTGCATGGTTCTTTGAGCTACACACACATAAACGTGTAACCCAACATAGCCTACTTTTTCCTCATGACAATCCACATTCGACTTGCTAGTATTGCACTCTATTGCTTCATTCATCATTTCCATATCATCGCATGCAACAATGACAACGAGAAAGATGCCCTGCTTTCTTTCAAATCCCAGGTGAAAGATCCAAAAAATGCTTTGTCTGGTTGGGTTGTAGATTCAAATCACTGCACTTGGTACGGTGTCAACTGCTCCAGTCCCAATGTTGGGAGCAGAGTCCAATCTCTGACCCTGCGAGGACTAGGCCTCGCTGGCAAACTACCCTCTCACCTCTCCAACCTCACTTACTTACGTTCACTTGCCCTTTCCAGCAACTCATTTCAAGGCCAGATTCCCCCAGAGTTGGGCCAACTTCAACATCTACAAAGCCTCGACTTGGCTGTGAATAATCTCACAGGTAAAGTCCCTCCAACCTTTGGGAATCTATTGTCTCTTGAGTATCTTGCCTTGGCTAGGAACCAATTGTTGGGTGAGATTCCAAGTGAACTAGGTAACCTTCGAAATCTTTCATTCCTTCAACTTTCAGAGAACTATTTCACTGGCGAGTTTCCCACTTCTATCTTCAACATCTCTTCCTTAGTCTTCTTGTCTGTCACAAAGAACAATCTGTCAGGCAAGTTGCCACAATATTTGGGTAGTGCCCTTCCGAATCTAAGGAATCTCTCCCTTGCATCCAATAGGTTTGAAGGGGTGATTCCTGATTCCATATCCAATGCCTCACAACTTGAATATATTGATCTTGCCAACAATCAATTTCATGGGAATATACCTCGGTTCAACAACTTGAAAAATCTTGTCCGCTTGACACTTGGTAAAAATGCTCTCTCTTCTAGCACTTCATCGAATTTTCAGTTCTTTGATTCCCTCAAAAACTCAACTAAGTTAGAAATTCTCATGATCAACGATAACCAGTTGGCTGGGGAACTTCCAAGGTCTGTCGCAAATCTTTCTAGCAATCTCCAACAATTCTGTGTTTCTGGTAATTGGCTAACTGGCAGCATTCCTCAGGGAATGAAAAAATTTCAAAATCTTGAGACCTTATCTTTTGAAAATAACTATTTCACGGGTGAGTTACCATCAGAAATAGGAGCTTTAAAAAAGCTGGGACAACTTTCAATATACAACAATAGATTGTCAGGGGAAATTCCTGATATTTTTGGCAATCTTACAAATCTTTTTACAATCTCAATGTCAATAAACCAGTTCTCAGGTAGAATTCACTCAAACATTGGACAATGCAAGAGATTAATCTTTCTTGACCTTGGAATAAATAGGCTAGGAGGAACCATACCAAAGGAGATTTTTCAGCTTTCTGGCTTAACACTTTTGTCCGTTGGAGGAAACTTGCTTCATGGATCACTTCCATCCGAGGTCAACACCATGAGGCAGCTTGAGACCATGGACGTTTCCCACAACCAGTTGTCAGGTTCCATTCCTATAGAAATAGGTGCCTGTTCTAGCTTGAAGACACTTGTGATGGGAAGAAACAATTTCAGTGGCCTAATCCCAAGTAGTCTAGGGAAGTTAGCATCCCTAGAGACATTGGATCTATCTTCAAACAATCTCACTGGCCAAATTCCCGAAAGTTTAGAGCAGCTCAATTTTATGGTCACATTAAATTTGTCTTACAACCATTTGGAAGGGCAAGTTCCTACAAAAGGTGTTTTTATGAACCTTAGTCGGGTTGATCTCCAAGGAAACACCAAACTCTGTAGCCTTGATAGGGAAACTGCACATAAGTTGGGTGTCATTCTCTGTGATGCAGGTAAAAAGAAGAGACACATTTTACTCCCTATTATACTTGCTGTTACAGGTGCTATTGCACTTTTCATTTCAATGCTCTTCCTATTGTGGATGAAAATGTTCCGAAAGAAGAAAAACAAAGAGGGGAGTGCCAGTTTGTCATCTGCACCTCTCAAGGGCTTGCCTCAGAATATATCATACGGTGATATTCGGCTTGCCACAAACAATTTTACATTTGAAAATTTGATTGGAAAGGGAGGCTTTGGCTCCGTTTACAAGGGTATGCTCAACCTCAGCACTGGTGAAACCACCACCATTGCTGTTAAAGTCCTGGATCTGCAACAAAGCAAGGCTTCTCAGAGCTTCAATGCAGAATGTGAAGCTTTAAGAAATGTTAGGCATCGGAACTTAGTGAAGGTTATCGCTTCTTGCTCCAGCGTTGATTACAAGGGAAACAACTTTAAGGCACTTGTTATGCAGTTCATGGCCAATGGCAATTTGGACACGTGGTTATACCCCACAGATGATGAGTCAGGATCCTCTCTAACGTTGTTGCAAAGATTGAATATTGCCATTGATGTTGCTTCAGCCATGGACTATTTGCACCATGACTGTGACCCACCAATAGTTCATTGTGATTTGAAACCAGTCAATGTACTACTAGATGAAGATATGGTCGCACATGTTGGAGACTTTGGATTGGCGAGGTTTCTTTCTCAAAATCCATCAGAGAAAGAGAGTAGCACTCTTGGACTGAAGGGATCAATCGGCTATATTGCCCCAGGTACAAAATATTTCTTTCTATTCCTAAGTAACAATAATCTGGGTGATATTAGCTATACAACTAACTTGTATAATAAATGCACATCACACATCTTACTACCATTGGATTTGATGAATAAGTGAGATAAGTAGGGATCACACATTACATCCAATGATTATAAGATTTGCGGTATGTATTTATTGTGCAATTTAGTTGGACACAAAATATTATTCATCATTTTTATTGTATGCTATTTATGCATGATAAAAGAAAAATAATATGGGTATCTAATATTGGGGTGATAAGTATCATCAGAATATGGGCTCGGGGGCAAGGCTTCAACTAGTGGCGATGTGTACAGCTTTGGGATCTTACTGCTAGAGATGTTCGTAGGCAAAAAACCAACCGATGAAATGTTCAAAGAAGGATTGAGCCTAAACAAATTTGCTTCAGCCATGGATGAGAATCAAGGACTTCAGATTGCTGATCGAAGGCTTATTAACTACAATGAATATTCAGCTCAAAGCACAAGCACTGATCACTCTAGGAGTGATGGCTATAGCAATGGTAACGTACAGTGGACGCGCAGAGCTGAAGAGTGCATAGTTGCGATGATAAGAGTTGGATTGTCTTGTACTGCTCAACAGCCCAAAGATCGTGGGACTATGAGAGATGCCTCAACAAAATTACGAGGAATCAGGAAGTCTATGCTGGGCTTGTGAAGTAGGTCCCAATGTCCCATTTTCGAAGGATATTTTGAAGAATAATGTTATTTTAAATCTATAATTTTGCTTTTCTCCATCTTAATGACTTGTTTTTTGTAGACCAATAATCGGAAGGAGTAACAGTATCCTATATAATACCCTAATATTTCACTATTTTAGTGTTTTTCCCATTGTAAATGTTTTTAACATGAACTTGCAACTTGCAAGGGTTATATAAGTAAAAAGAAGTATCCAACTCTACCCAGTAGGACAATACGACAGTTAATTGATATTGCTGTCTAATATATCCATTCATGATAATGTATAAAATCTGAAGCGCATGATGTGGCCCTTACACCTCAGCATATATATAAGTTGTCACTTTCAGGCCATAGAGCCTCTCCAAGGACAAAGCATGCCCTTCAAGATCCTCTCCTTTTCTTTCTCATTGATGACCTACTGGTTTTTTTATTTCATGATCATGTATCTATATTTAAGTTGTGTTATGTAACTTATTACTTCCTCTGTTTTATAATATTTATCGTTTTAAAGAAACTAAAATATTAAACATTGACGCAATAAAGACCCCTTAAATCTTTCTTTTCTAACAACGATTAATATATACTGTTACAATTACTTCCTGTGTGGGTCTCACTTCTGTTTACTTAGAGATAATTTTGTGATATTGGCACCATAAAATAATTTATATTGTCAATAATTGTATATTACATTCCCAAGGTTTTTTTCTATATATAATTACGATCAGAGTCAAACTATTTTCACGTCATAGTAATAAATAATTGAATAAATGTGAAAAAAAATTCGACAGCGTTATAATTAAATTGTTTCCAGTACACATAATATAAAGAAAAACTTATGGAAACTAGACCTATGTATGGGGCAAACAATTGGCATAATTAGACCATTCTCTCTCTCCTCGACCAGAAGTTGACCAATTATGTTCTTTGTTCCAACCATGCACACAGGAATATATATATATATATATATATTAGGTTTGGATCAAGTTATATTAGCAACTTATAATTTTCAATAAAATAATTTTTTTATCAATCCAACTGTTGAATTATAATTACTCATCATAAAAATAATTTGTGTCAAATTTTAAAAAAATTAAATATCAATAGTAATATAATCATGAAACTTTTATTTTTATTCATTTTAAGTATATATTTTACATTGATTTTGATTTATATAAAAATTATATCAAACAATTTTAGATTTATTTAAAATTTTACAGACTTGATCTATATGATATAAGTTTATAATCTAACGGTGAGTTTTTTAAAAATTTATACCAATAAAAAATTATTGAATAATATAATATTTACTTAAAATCATGCTGGCGTGTGTGTTGAGCAATTTCAAAGGACGTGAGAAAATGATATATATATATATGGCAGAAAACACGTGGCAACTAAGATGGCAGCGTTGGAACACGCAAATTATTCTAATACAAATAAATTGAAATATTTAGGAACACTAGTGAGAAATCATAGTATTACAAGCTAATATGCTAACATCTCCAATGCAGCCCACATTGGTATTTCGGAGTAGCTGGTGTTGTGGGCCATTGTTTATTTAATTTTTCCCTTCGCGGTTAATAATTTCACAGTGGCGCACGTTATCCTCTATGTGGTGGCACGTATCCTCCAGATCCTCCACTTCCTGGATCTTTGTACGCCGGTGGTTCTTCCGTCTGGTAACTAAGTTTTCGCCCTATGCATCGTATAAAAAGTGAGAGATCATGAATAAATGAAACAAGAAAAAAATGTTCCAAGTTACATACATATCCAAGTAGTTAGCCACGAATATGCATACATATGGTTGGAATTTGTTTCAGTTATTCAGTAATGCCAGGGAGTAGGAAACAGTTTTTCAGGGTGTCAAAGTGGCGGAACGCCTTAGAAGTTGGAACCAATTTGAATGTGATATGGGGAGAAAGAAAAATTGGTGAGCATACAAAAGCAAACAGAGCAGTTTACATTTCAATGTTCATATGTCATTTAACAAATAAGTATTTAGTACCGTTTAATATTTCCCTTCTGATTATATATATATATATAGTAAAATTAACAGCGACAAATACGATGACATACCGAGTGTATCAGGTTGGGCTGCATTTCCCAACTTAAAGGAAGTGAGGAATAAAAGCAGTACTGCTAAAAGAGTAGCAAATGAAATCAAGTTGGAGGCACTAAAGCGTGTCATTTCTAATTGATATATAAAATCTTTGTAGATAATTTAACTGCAAGTTAAGTTTGAGGATGGGAAGTATATATATCACTTTGGAGAGCTGGTATTTATAGAGAGATGAAGATCATAAACATGTTCCAGAATTTAGCGTGATCATATCATCCCGCCAATATTGACTAATTCTTCCCCGCACCCTCCTATGCTAGCTGTCTAATTAATGTGATGCAGTCTAATTCTTCCTCACTTGTCATCTTTATGAGCTTATTGTCTTATTGCAGTCATACAATTAATGATGCACCAGTTATGATTTCAGCTACAGCTCTAAGAATAGCAACTGCTCAACCTCGTAAAAATTTAATGGCTCATAGACTTCAATTACCAAATAGCAAAGGGATCGAGAGCAATAAAGTAGTCAACACTCAACAACAAATCAACCCGAACATCTTATGTAGCTCGTGATTGAACTTTGTGTGATGTTAGATTTCGCCTGTGGGACTAAAAAAGTATAAAATAAAGCAAACGAGTTTGTATTTTATTATTCCGTTCTAAATTGAAAAGGTCAATGTAATACATAACAAATTAACAATTCCTTTCATGAGTACATAATTAGTAGGATTTAGTAACCTGATAATAATAGCAGATTTTTTCGAAATTTTGTGAAAAAATCTACAACTGTAAACTTAGTAAGCTAAAGTTGTACTGTTGTAGTTAACTATTATAATTATCAATAAGAATATACATATTAATTGAAAATAAATATAATACTGACCAAAAAGGATAGTGCCGCAACTTCCCTGGTGCATGGATACTCTGAAGTTTACAGTGCACAACTACCCATAGTATGAAGTCTACCTCTAATAATACTGACCACAAAGGATAGTCCCGCAGCTTCCCTGGCGCTTGGTGCTTAGCAACAGTCAAGTGCCGCCTACTTCCCCCTTTGACTTGGGCATGCAACCTCCCTGATGCATGGGATACTCTGAAGTTTACAGTACACAACTACCCATAGTATGAAGTCTACCTCTGATAAGGTGCGTTCTTCGGTGCCCGCTGCTCTGCAGAAGGAATGGTGAAGAAAGAACGTGGTTCTCCTGGATAACGACACGTGCATAACTTGACCAACGCGTTTGACTTGCTGATGGATGTTTAGTCGTTGACAGATGTGAGTTAGCTTCGTTAACATGGTTGGTTATTTCTTAAAACCCCTTGTCCCAAATGCTCATTTCGCCCATATTATATATCAAAAGAATAATAATTGGTGTACAATTAAATTATATAAAAAATATACACCATACACCTTTTTATCATTGAATGTGATGTGTGACCTCAGCTCATTTCACTCATTCATCAAATTCAATAATTATAAAGTGATTTATATATATTTGTTGTATAATTTAATTATATACCTAACATCACTAGTATCAAAATGGTTATCTCACACTGATTCAATGCACCAATCTGAATCTGCAGTACCCCATATTATAGTACGACACCTCCAAAAAATCAGTTCTCAAGAGGCCACCTTCACCACCCCATTCTTCGACGACCCACTTGTCGTCATCATCGGCAATGGCATCTTCGACCTCATCATTTATAACTTTTTTTTTACGATAAAAAGAATAAAATTACAAATAAGAGTTGGCAAAATAATATTGGGTTAGGATAGCTTTTCCTTTCATCTGTTTTATGAAAATGATTTAAAGAGCTTAATTTTTATATATATTATTAGTATAAAGTTTTTTACTCTAATAATCACTTGTGTGTATTAATATTTGTGACTTTTAAGTTAGTCATCACAAAAGTATAATAATGCATAATTAGATTATTATATTTCAAAATTAGACATTAATTTAAAATTGACTTTTAAAATAAATTAGACCAAATTGCGATAAAAGTCAATTTTCACATGGAATTATCAAAATGAGTCATTTTTCTTTGAAAATTGACTCTTCATAATCTTTAACCATTCTTGGTCATACTTGATTGGTTTGTCTTTGTCTAGCATGAGTTGCCAAACTGGCAATTAAAAGAAAAAAAAAACTTAGAATTTTAGAAATCACATGTGAAAATGTGCTATCTTTGGTGTAGTAGTACAACTAATCCAGTGTAATAATACTGAATCCCACAAATTTGAGAACAAGGTTAAATTTATCATTTTCAAATGAACCAAGCATTTAGTCACCCAACCTAGCTTTAAAGTATCTCAGTATCACATTAATGTAGATTGACACAATTTTTAAATTATAATTGAGCATATTTGTAATGAATTCGGCAATCCGAATTCAATATTCAATTTAATAATAAAATAATATTTTTATATCTTTTATTAAAATACTATTTTTTAAAAATCAACAAAACTCGGACAAAACATTTTGTGAAGAATCCGAATTCAATGGAAAGTTAATTTGTTAATAAAATAATATTTTTAAAGGGTGGTTGCAAAACGCTTTTCCTTCTCAAAAGATAATAAAATAATTTATTAATGAAAAGTTGCAAAACGGTTTTCCTTCTCATCTTTACATCTCCTCTATTGCATCCAAATTCATGTGGTTGGATAACGACATGAATATAAGAACGAAGCAAGCTTAGGGAGTTTGAAAATATTAGTTTATATAAAAAAAAATTAAAAAATGTTTATTAGTGATTGAAGATGACTGCATATATATAAAGAGAAATAAAATGTTGCATAAAAATAAAATAGAAACAAAAATGTTCATAATCCCATCGCCAAGCTAATATATGATTTAGCTTCAGTTGACTCTCAATCTTATTTAGAGGTGTCTGAGTAGGTTGATCATAAAAATAGAGTTCTAAACAACATATTATATATTAAGATATATACATGAGTTAAAGTAATTTGAGTAAATATATTAACAAAAAAATGCTTAGATGTTGGAAAATATGGATTCAACAAAATTTGAATGTAACAACTATTTTGTTTTTCAAATAAAAAAAGCCTAGAAAATTTTTAGCCAAAGGCCAGACAAATAGTTGATTGCAGATTATTGAGTCATTTTCTGCATGATTGGATGCAACAGAGGAGAGGTAAAGATGAGAAGGAAAAGCGTTTTGCAACCTCCCTTTAAAAATATTATTTTATTAATAAATTAACTTTTCATTGAATTCGGACAATCCGAATTCTTCACAACACATCTTGTTTTGTTGATTTTTAAAAATAGTATTCTCATAAAAGATATAAAAATATTATTTTATTACTAAATTAAATATTGAATTCAGATGGTCTGAATTCATTACAAAATTTATGCCCTCCTATGCTCAATTATACTTTAAAAATTGTATAAATCTAAATTAAAGTGATATTAAGATACTTTAAAGCTGGGTTGGGTGACTAAATGCTTGGTTCATTTAGAAACGGTATATTTAATTTTGTTCTCAAATTTGTGGGATTCAGTATTATTATTACATTGGATTAGTTGTACTGCTACACCAAAGATAGCACGTTTTCAAGTGTGATTTCTAAAATTTCAAGTTTATTTTTTCTTTTAATTGCCAATTTAGCAACCCATGCTAGACAAAGGCAAGCCAACCGAGTATGACCAAGAACACTTAAAGACTATTGAGAGTCAATTTTCAATGACCGATGGCTCATTTTGAAAATTCTATGTGAAAATTAACTTTCGATGCAATTTGATTTAACTTATTTTAAAAGTTAATTTTAAATTAATGTCTAATTTTAAAATATGATAATCTAATTATACATTGTTATATTTTTGTGATGACTAACTTAAAAGTCATATATGTTAATACTCACAAGTGATTATTAGAGTAAAAAACTTTACATGAATAATATATCAAAATTAAGTTCTTTAAATCATTTTTATAAAACAGACGAAAGGAAAAGTTGTCCTATCCCAATATTATTTAGCCAACTCTCATTAGCAATTTTATTCTTTTTCTCGTAAAAAAAAAAAGTTATAAATGAGGAGTCCGGAGATGCTACCGCCAATGATGACGACAAGTGGGTCGTCGAAGAATGGGGATGGTGAAGGTGGCCACCTGAGAACTGATTTTCTGTAGATGCCGTGAGATGATATGGGGTGTTGCAGATTCAGATTGGTGGATTGAATCGGTGTGAGATAACCATTTTGATAAATGCTATGGGTGAAATGACCATTTGGGACAAGGGGTGTTAAAGAATAACCAGCCATGTTAACGAAGCTAACTCACATTTATCAATGGCTAAGTATCCATCAGCAAGTCAAACGTATTGGTCAAGTCATGCACATGTCGTTATCCAAGAGAACCACGTCCTTTCTTCACCATTCCTTCTACAGAGCAGGGGGCACCGAAGAACGCACCCTCTGATAATACTGACCAAAAAAGATAGTGCCGCAACTTCGCTGGTGCTTGGTGCTTAGCAACAGTCAAGTGCCGCCAACTTCCCCCTTTGACCTGGGCATGCAACTTTCCTGGTGCATGGGATACTCTGAAGTTTACAGTACGCAACAACCCATAGTATGAAGTCAACGTCTAATTAATACGTGCAACAAATTAACAATTACTCCCCTCCGATTCAGAATAATATAGTTGATCTTTGACCTTTTCATGTGAAATATTTATCCACTTATAATATTTAGAAAATATTAATTTTTTTATTTATATTTTTAATATAAATATATTAGTTAAGTAATCAGTGCATTTAGCAAGATGAATAATAATGGTTATGGAAAGATAATTTTATCAACTCATATAATGTCACTGCCTCCAACTACTTGTTGTCCTTGAACAGTGGCATCGTGGACAGTGGGCAACAACCGTGAGCGACGCCAACATGAGAGGGATAAGCAACGTAACAAAACAAGATTCTAAATTTCTGGGATATTCTTTGTGATAAAATTAATTTGATGATGAGAATCAATATCAAATTAATTTGATGCATCAATTGATAGAATTATAACACTTAAATATATCATGTCCATAACAATGATATTCATCATCAAAACTCTAAATCCAACACGGTTGAAATCCCCCCATGATCCTAGGATTAGGGGCGGTATTCTGGCCAAAGATGATAGCCGAAGAAGCGTCATCGTAATGGGTGGGTTGGGCCATAGGCTTAATGAGTCTTGTGCAGTCCAGAAATATATACTTTTAGCATGACATTTTTTTAAGTACTTATATAATAGTATATTTACAGTTCCATTATTAAATTGAAGGAATTGTAGGTAAATTATGCGTATGAGTGAGAAATAGACTTTGTATGAAAAATTTAAAATTTCTTATCCTGCAATGTGAGTGAGAAACAGATTTTGTATGAAAGTTTTAGAGAAAGTATTATTGCAATATTATATAAAGGGTAAATTTTTATTTATATCTCTCACTTTTTAACAAGGTTTTGATTTAATCTGACAAGTTTTTTTTTTCAATTCTATTTACATTCCTAGCATTTTGTAAACGACATTTAAATTAATTATGAACAAAAACTTGACATTTTATTTTTTTGTTGTGATTGACACTGTTGTAGTTTGACATTTTATGTTTTGTTGTGATTTATTATTATCGTAATTTGATCTCTATCAATTTTTGTGGTTTACAATTTGAATGTTATTTATCAAAATGACAAAATTGAACAATTTCAACCCTTCTGAATAATCACATTTTGACTCTAAATCAACTAATCAATAAATAAAAAATTATACATACATATATAATATAAAATAAGTTACTCTTCATATTATCATGCCAAATTTCTCTCTCGACTTTAATCATCCAATTTCAGCAAAACACTGATTTGATCTATCATTTATAGAATACCTTGGGTCCCTTAATGACTTTAACACCATCAGCAATATGCTGAAGTATCACCAACCCCAAAGTTGATCATGTCTTTTATCACATAATTTCTGCTTGAAATAAGCATCTAACTGTACCTAGAGACTGTTCATACTACAATTTTTGAGGTGGAAGACGCTATAGAGGAAGCTAGTTTGGAAGCTAAACGATACATTGTCAACAACAATAGCTAGTGATAATCTCTTATGGTAGATACTGCTTCCTCGATAAAAACAAGTCCATCTGCTCATTTCCCTCATCTATTTTTTTTTTTTTTATATGGATGGAGCCTCTAAATCCCAAGTTTAGGGTTCTTGTTTTATGAGGAAAAGAATAATAATAATAAAGAGGATGATTATTTTAATGTTAGGAAGAACAAAAAAAAAATGTTAGAAAGAAAGTATCAGATGCGTAAAATAAATTAATTTAAGGAAGTAAATTTACAATTTTAATTAAATGGGATGTTTTATTATAAATTAAATGTTTTAACATCATGGATTCGACAATAGACTTCACAGGGCAAAATTGAGAGGGTTCCAGTACCCTTGTAAATCTATAGATAACCAAGCAATTGATCACCTTAAATTTTTTGAAGAGGCAGGTTGCGAACTATTACCATAGCAAAAATTGCAAATTTAACACAGTATATTTTGATATATTCCATAAAAATAGGTTGTATTAAATTTATTTAGTCTATATATATATACTCCCTCATCTAAATATTCCATTAATTTTTTTTTGGGTAAGAATAACCCGTACAAAAAAATTTCTTAAACTTTTCCATGAGGCGTGTCACGAACGGTCTTTCTTGATGGGTTAATTAACGGAAGATTTTAGAAGATACCGGAAGACCGTAGAAAAATATAGAATATTATGGAATAATGTAGAATACTCTAGAATGTTCTAGAATCTTGTAGAACCATGTAGAATCATCTAGAACTATGTAGAAACATGTAGAAGCATCTAGAAGCATGTAGAGATATGTAGAACTGTCTAGAAGCTTCTAGAGGCATGTAGGAGTTATCTAGAGTGTCCTTAGTAGATATGTGTAGATGACTCTAGATATATGTGGAGATGTATAGAATGTAGGAAGGTTCTGGATACAAAATCCGGACCGTCCATTAGAATCAATCTCCACCGTCCATTGAGGAAGTGGAAGGCTATATAAAGGGGTGGCCATTCTTGGCCAAATCATCCAAGTGATCCAAGTCATTTGTAAGCTTTCCTTTGTGTAGTGCAAAAGAGTTATCTCCACCAAAGTTCTCTTATTCTCTTGTGCTCTTAGCTTCCGTTGCTAGTTATTTTGAGTGAGGCTGACTTGGTGCTTAGCTCAAAAGGTTGAGTAAGTCCAAGTGCCGGCACGGTTGCGTTGGAGTGTGTCCAAGGCCGTGACAATTTTGGCATCAGAGCAAGGTTCGTGTGGGAGCACAAGTGGTTCGTGTGGAGAAAATGGCTTCAAATATGACTGAGGAACATGTGGAGGCTCCAAGGGGGAGGGATGTCATTCCTCCTCATACCAAGAAGACCCGTGGGTCAAGCAAACCAAGGGGCGAAGATTTTGCTGCTTTGGAGGAAAGGGTTTCTTTGTTGGAGAATGCTCTAACAAACATGGATGTGCGCATCCAAAGGGTGGAGCATGACAAGGAAACCTTAGAGACTCATGTGTTGGGAGAGCTAGATGTCATGAAGGAAGATGTCATGACTGCTCTCAAGAGTGGAGAAGAAAGGGATGAACGCCTCAACCAAGTTGAAGGCAAGCTTGAAGGTGTCATAAAGCTACTTGAAGAGGCTCGAGCATCCCTTGAGGAAGTCAGGTTACGAACTACTACTAGTACTCAAGGTGGAGCAAGGGAAACTCCACGGGTTGATCTCCCTAAGCCAAAGGAATTCAAGGGCGTGAGGGACGCTCGAGAGGTGGAGAATTTCTTATGGCAGATGGAGAGGTACTTCGAATGCCAAGGGGTGGCAGAAGAACAATTGAAGGTACGTACTGCTTCTCTCTATCTTTCTGATAATGCAATCTTATGGTGGAGAAGAAAGCATGGAGACATAGAGAGAGGTACTTGTAACATAGCCACATGGGAAGACTTCAAGAGGGAATTGAAGAGACAATTCTTCCCCGAGAATGTGGTTTATGAAGCAAGAAAGAAGTTAAGGGAATTGAAGCATAGAACCACGATTGGTGACTATGTAAGAGAGTTCACCACACTCACGCTTCAAATCCCTAATTTAGCCTCAGAAGATGCATTATTCTTCTTCATTGATGGACTCCAACCTTGGGCAAAGCAAGAGTTGCAAAGGCGAGGAGTCCAAGATGTAGATGAAGCCATTGTAGTGGCCGAGTCACTCACGGAGTACCAACGAAGGGACTCCAAGTCTAAACTATCTTCTAAGGCTAGCTCCTCTAAAGGTGGGGGAGACAAAGGGAGAAATATTCCTCCAAATAAAGAATTCAAATACTCTTCTAAGAGAGAGTATGAGGAGAAAAAGAAGGCTTTTGTGCCTAAAGGAGGATGCTTCGTGTGCAAGGGGCCACACCAAATGAAGGATTGTCCCAAGCTAGGGACATTGGCATCCATTGCTGAGGAACGGCAGTCCCAAACACAGGAGGTTGAATATGTTGGATCTGTCCAACTCTTGAATGCATTGAAGGGTAAAGAGGTACGCCCTGCTGAGAAGAAGAATGGGTTGATGTACGTGGAAGCACTCATAAAAGAGAGGCCTATTGTAGCTATGATTGACACTGGTGCCACACATAATTTCATCACACCCCAGGAAGCAGAGAGACTTGGGTTAAAGGTCATGGAGAAGAATGGTTGGCTCAAGACCGTCAACACCAAGGGAGAACCTCTTAGAGGAATGGTGAAAGAGGTAGAGGTGACTCTTGGCTCATGGAGAGGATTTGTAGATTTTTCAGTCGCACCCATGGATGATTTCAAGATTGTCCTTGGATTGGACTTCTTAAGGAAAGTGAACGTGGTACCCATGCCGTATTGTGATGCGGTGTGTGTTATGGAGAAAGGGTCTCCATGTATGATCCCTACACTCTCCAAGCCTGGAGGAACTCCAATGTTGTCTGCCATGCAACTAAAGAAGGGGGTCAAAAAGGGAGAGATGACCTACTTAGCTTTGCTCAAGAAAGAAACCATAGTGAAAGATGGGGATGTACCCCTACAAATCAAAGAAGTCCTTGAGGAAAACAAGGATGTCATGCCTCCCGAATTACCGAAACAACTTCCTCCTAGGAGGAAGGTGGATCACAGGATCGACTTAGAAGCAGGTACGAAGCCACCCGCGTTAGCACCATATAGAATGGCACCACCAGAGTTGGAAGAGTTGAGGAAGCAACTCAAAGAGTTGTTAGATGCTGGTTTTATTCGTCCGTCCAAAGCACCATATGGAGCACCGGTCTTATTCCAAAAGAAGCATGATGGCTCATTGAGGCTATGCATCGACTATCGAGCACTTAACAAGGTAACTATCAAGAACAAGTACCCTATTCCTTTGATAGCTGATTTGTTTGATCAGTTAGGAAAAGCCAAGTGGTTTTCAAAGCTAGACTTAAGATCAGGTTATCACCAAGTGAGGATTGCCGATGGTGATGAACCAAAGACCACTTGTGTGACAAGGTACGGTTCGTATGAGTGGTTGGTAATGCCTTTTGGCTTAACCAATGCTCCTGCGACATTTTGTACCTTAATGAATGAGATTTTCCACCCTTATCTTGATCAGTTCGTAGTGGTCTACTTGGATGATATTGTGATATATAGCAATACTCTTGAGGACCATGTGGATCACTTACGAATCGTGTTCAAGACCTTAAGGGAAAATAACTTATATGTGAAAAAGGAGAAGTGTTCCTTTGCCAAGGATGAGGTCCATTTCTTGGGACATGTGATTAAGGATGGAACCCTCCGAATGGATGAGGAGAAGGTTAGAGCTATCAAAGAATGGGAAACCCCAAGCAAGGTGTCCGAGCTGAGATCATTTCTTGGACTAGCAAACTATTATCGGCGCTTCATCAAAGGGTATTCTGCCAAAGCTGTGCCGTTGACCGATCTCCTTAAGAAGAATCACTCATGGGAGTGGACAGAGAAATGTCAGAAGGCCTTTGATGGATTAAAGGCTGCAATAATAGAGGAACCCGTGTTGTCCCTACCGGATCACTCTAAAGTGTTCGAGGTCCACACGGATGCTTCTGACTTTGCCATAGGAGGTGTCCTCATGCAAGAGGGACATCCTATTGCATTTGAAAGTCGCAAGTTGAATGATACCGAGCGACGTTACACGGTGCAAGAAAAAGAGATGACGGCTGTGGTGCATTGCTTAAGGACATGGCGTCACTACTTACTAGGGTCACACTTTATTGTCAAGACTGACAATGTGGCCACTAGTTACTTTCAAACTCAAAAGAAGTTAAGCCCTAAACAAGCTAGATGGAAAGACTTCTTGGCTGAGTTTGACTTCAAATTTGAGTACAAGCCAGGAAAGGCTAATGTAGTGGCAGATGCATTGAGTCGAAAGGCTGAATTGGCAGCCATTTCCATGGCTGAAGGAGATATTATTCAAGCAATCAAAGAGGGATTGGATCATGATCCCTTAGCAAAGAAGCTGGTAGAGATGGCTAGAGAAGGAAAAACCAAGAGATTTTGGGTAGAAGATGGCCTACTCTACACCAAAGGAAGAAGACTATATGTCCCCAAGTGGGACAATTTGAGGAGAAAGTTGGTAAAGGAGTGTCACGACACGAAGTGGGCTGGTCACCCAGGGCAACATCGTACGTTGGCGCTAGTAGAAGCAACCTATTATTGGCCGCAAATGCGAGATGAAGTGGAAAGTTATGTGAAGACTTGTCTTGTTTGCCAACAAGACAAGATAGAGAACCGATCTCCTAGCGGATTCATCGGCACCGCTACCTATCCCAGAGCGACCATGGGAGAGTGTCTCCTTGGACTTCATCTCTGCGTTACCTAAGTCTGAGGGGTATGGATCCATCTTGGTAGTGGTGGATCGATTTTCCAAGTATGCTACATTCATCCCTCGCCTCACAGATTGTATCACTTGAGGACGCAGCGCGATTATTCTTCAAGAATGTGGTGAAGTATTGGGGATTGCCCAAGACAATCATCAGTGATCGAGACCCACGCTTCACAGGTCGATTGTGGACAGAGTTGTTTAAACTCTTTGGGGCCATTGCACTTCTCAACTAGCTTCCACCCACAAACTGATGGTCAAACCGAGAGGGTGAATGCTTTGTTGGAATGCTACTTGAGGCATTTTGTGAGTGCTAACCAGAAGGATTGGCCTAAGCTCATGGATGTAGCTCAATTCTCCTACAACTTGCAAAGGAGTGAGTCTACGGGGAAAAGTCCATTTGAGGTCGTGAATGGACAACAACCTATTACACCCCATACCCTTTCATCCTCTTATGCAGGGAAAAGCCCCGGAGCATATCATATGGCTAAGTCTTGGAATGAGCAAGCTGATGTTACCCGCTCTTACCTTGACAAAGCTGCAAAAAGGATGAAGAAGTGGGCAGATCAGAAGAGGAGATATGCAAGTTACAATATAGGGGATAAAGTAATGATCAAACTCCTTCCCCAACAATTCAAGGCCTTTCGCAAGGTACATAAAGGCTTAATCCGTAAATATGAAGGACCGTATGAAGTTGTTGGGCAAATAGGGGAGGTGGCCTATAAGATAAACCTCCCACCAACCATGAAGATCCACCCAGTTTTCCATGTAAGCATGCTCAAGCCATACCATGAAGACATGGAGGAGCCAACTAGAAGTGACTCAAGGCGAGCACCACCTATAGTGATCAAGTCCTTTGACAAAGAGATAGAGGAGGTGTTAGCTAATCGAGTCATCAGAAAGAGAGGAGTGCCACCAACTATCCAATACTTGATCAAATGGAAGGGACAGCCAGTGAGCGAGGCAAGCTGGGAAACACGAGAAGATCTCTGGCAGTTCCAAGACCACCTAAAGCGTTACCACGACCAGAGCGCGACGAGGACGTCTGCGCAATAGGTGGGGGAGATTGTCACGAACGGTCTTTCTTGACGGGTTAATTAACGGAAGATTTTAGAAGATACCGGAAGACCGTAGAAAAATATAGAATATTATGGAATAATGTAGAATACTCTAGAATGTTCTAGAATCTTGTAGAACCATGTAGAATCATCTAGAACTATGTAGAAACATGTAGAAGCATCTAGAAGCATGTAGAGATATGTAGAACTGTCTAGAAGCTTCTAGAGGCATGTAGGAGTTATCTAGAGTGTCCTTAGTAGATATGTGTAGATGACTCTAGATATATGTGGAGATGTATAGAATGTAGGAAGGTTCTGGATACAAAATCCGGACCGTCCATTAGAATCAATCTCCACCGTCCATTGAGGAAGTGGAAGGCTATATAAAGGGGTGGCCATTCTTGGCCAAATCATCCAAGTGATCCAAGTCATTTGTAAGCTTTCCTTTGTGTAGTGCAAAAGAGTTATCTCCACCAAAGTTCTCTTATTCTCTTGTGCTCTTAGCTTCCGTTGCTAGTTATTTTGAGTGAGGCTGACTTGGTGCTTAGCTCAAAAGGTTGAGTAAGTCCAAGTGCCGGCACGGTTGCGTTGGAGTGTGTCCAAGGCCGTGACAGGCGGGTCTGCAGACTATTGGCACTATTCCCAAAAATTGGACCATTCTCTCTCCTCTGCCAGAAGTTCACCCTGGTGGTAGAGAAAAACTATTTTAACACCTAAAAGTCAGACACCCATTTTATAATCATTGGATATGATGAATGTCCCCACTTATTCTTAACATCTATCACATCCAATGATTATAAAGTAGATTTCTATTTCAGACACTCACTTTTAAATGTTAAGATAGCATTTATCTTAAAGTGGATTATAAAGTGGATTTCTATTTCAGACACTCACTTTTAAATGTTAAGATAGCATTTATCTTAAAAGAAATTCAGTTGACTTGATGAAATCAATATAATATGAGCAATATTATTTTCACATAAAAAACATTGATGTCTGATTTGAGATCCACTTTCTCATTCCAAGAAGCAATGCATGTTCTTGAATCTAGGCGAGGTGTTTACATATTTTACAATTCGCAATTTTGCATCCATCATATATATATATATATATATATATATATATAGTAACTCAAATGAAAATGATGGAACGATGATTTATTATGAGAATGAGAAGAGTAAACTTGAATTGTTGGATTTTATATGAATGATCAAAATTAAAGCATAAGATCACTGACATTGTTAAGTGATCACATAATTATTAATTATTATTAATAATTTTTAATGTTAATTATTCGTTTATGATTATAAGCTTACTATATGTGTGTGTATAAGACTGGTAAACATGAGAACTTTGTATGTATGTATATGCTGCAAAATAATTTGGCAACTAATTGGTTGATATCGCACTTGGCTGCGTTGGGAAGTTCACGCGAATTATTCTAATACGAATACATAGTGAAATTTCATCTGAAAACACACATAAGAAATTCATAGTATTACAAATGACGCTAAGTCGATAAGATCTTTGTAGCTAGGTTCAAGTCTTTCTTTTCTTTTTCTTTTTTTTTTGATGGTTTGCTCTGATCAGCTAAGTTCAAGCTAAGTTTGTGGATGAGAAGTATATAACTTGGAGAGTTGGTATTTATAGAGATGAAGATCACGAAGATCGATGTTTCAGAATTGAGCGTGATCGTCCCGCCAATGACTAATTCTTCCCCCTTAGGTTCCCCATGTCCTATACTCTCCAATGTGATGCATGACCCGGATGGCATGTAGTAAAAAAGGGTGCAGCTGTTCATGATAAAATAGTAGTGGTTTATCACATTCAATTACTGTGCAAGGAATATGTAACTCAACCGCGGAAAGAAGCAATGGCTCATAAACCTTGCAAAATTAATAATAAAGCAGGACCAGCAATAAAGTAGTCAGCACGATATGGTGATCTCCAACCAAACATAATAAGTACCTTGTGATTTGTACTTTGTGTGAAGTTATATTCATTTCACGCGAGACTAAAGAATTATAAAAGCAGATATTTTGTTAATTATTTAGTTCGAAATTGAAAAGGTGATTAATATAACAAAATATTCTTTGCTAAGCATAAATTTCACGTGTTACTTTTGTACTCATCATATATACAGATGAGTATATCTTAAATAAAGTTAGTGAAACTCATTTTCATCTTGAGTGTATAGATATTAAATGTTAAACTTGTGTACAGGGAAGAATTTCTCCAATCTAGCAACTTAATTAACAATCACTGCAGCCACATCTAAAGTTTAATTCTTGACAATATTATATTTTTGTTTTTACTATATTTTTTAAATTTTATGAAGAATTTATAACAGTAAGCATAGTAAACTAAAGTTGTATTTTTTTAGTTAACTAATTATTAATAAGAATATATTAATTTAAAATAAATATAATATTAATCAAAAGGCGGATAAGTCCTACCATAACGATAAGATCGTGCCTTGTAATCTAAAAACCATAAGTTCAAATCCTAGAAACAGTCTTTTCAACTAATGCTAATATTTTTCTTTCATTGTTTTCATTGATCACAAATGACTACATATATAATGTGGTAGAACTATAGAAGGTATTCTGCAATCTTCTCAAATTATAATACTTCACCTAAAACTATAAAATTTTGTTCATATTAAATATTCTTTCCTATCTCTAATAACTCTTATCCTAAATATTTTCCTAATATTCTATCGTAACATTACTATGCCCTTGATATCAACCTTGTTCCCAAGGTTGTCAAAGCAAAATCAAAATATAACTTGCCTAAAAGTTATAAATTCTAAACAGCTACCATTATTATTATTTTTAAACAAGTACATGAAAAAAATTAATTGATCACAAATTTATTGTTCTTTTCTATATCCTTAGTAACTTTTATCCTAGATATTTTTCTAACTAGTATTCTACCGTTACAAAGAGCCTTGTGCATTGGCCACCCTTTTTAATAATATTAACCAAAAGGATGCAACTTAATAGCCATAAGCCGTGCATGCACGCTAGCCAATTATACATGCCTTCTTTCCCCTTACACTTGGGCAACTGCCTTGGTGCATGGGCAACGTTATGGAGTTAACAATACGCTACTGTGAAGTCCATCAATACGTGTGACAGTTACTTTTATGAGTACATAATATACGTTGGATCTTGTAACTTGATAATGATAATGGTAATAATAATGTTTGATGTACAATTAAATTATATAATAAATATATGTTATATATTTTATTATTATTATATATGATGTATGATCTCCATTTATTTATTAAATTTAATAATAATAAAATATATAATATATATTTATTATATAATTTAATTGTACACCTACTCTCGCTCCAATGATAATGTCTAGCAGTTTGGCGCAGCGATATATAGAACTCTAGAACAGTCAGCGACAAACTGCAACGGATAAAGTCCACAATACCAATATGTCATTAAGTTAAAGATAAGGATTTTTGTTTTTCTTTTCTTATAAAGGAAAAGATAAGGTTTGCCGTGTAATTTTCAATACCAATATGTCAAGTGCGTGGCTACTTTCCGCTTTGACTTGGGCAACTTTCCTTGGTGCATGGGTGTACTATGGAGTATGCAATCCGCATAATGTGAAGTCCACCGATCATACGCGTGTGAAATGCTTGGAATGCCGTGGGAAAGTCGTACAAATGCCACTGCAGTCCTTTTTTATTTATGTGTTTTTTTTTGCCCCTAACATGCATATTTGAGATATTGGTTAAGAAATTTAAAATATATTTGGATTTAACTCAAAATCTCACATAAAATAGAATTAGAAATCTTACAAGTTCTTTTGTCTATAAATATGCCTTTGTTTATTTGGTTTTGATATCCTCCAAAAGTTAAAATAATCCATTGTATGGATAATTTTTAAGAGTTATCTATATAATAAAATATTTGAAAAGATGATTTGAAACTTTAGTCATTTAAAAGTTGTAGACAGGAAAAAAATTTGGATTGATTTATGACGTTATGAACATAGACAATGAGAGTTAAACTGCGTTAAATTTTGTGTGCTTGTTTATTTTTGTTTTGTTTTTGCTTTTACTGTCCCAACAATATATATATATAGTCAGGATCAACTTACATCAGTCTAACCTTAAGCAAATGTTATACCATTTATAACTTTCAATGAAATTATTTTTTTCTCGATCCAACGTTGAATTATAATTACCTATTATAAAAATAAATTGTGTTCAGGTTCCATAAGAATTAAATATCAATGCCAATGTAATTATGTAACTCTTATTTTTATTCATTTTGAGTATATATATTACGTTAATTTTTATGTATATAAAAATTATGTCAAATAATTTTAGATTAATTTGAAATTTTACAGACTTGATCTATACAATGTAAACTTTTAACCTAGCGATGAGTTTTGTAAAAATTTATATCAATAAAAAGTTATTCCATCGTGTAATATTTGCTTAAAGTTACATCCATGTAACTTGATCGGGAACATGTCATGTGAGAAAAGTGGTTTATTGTGAGAGTGACAATAGTGAATCTTGACAATTATTAAATCTTATATGAATTATCAAGATTTAAATAAAATCATATGACTTTTTTTAAATGAGTTTGAGAGTATTAATTACCATTAATCAATTTTCAATCATGACCATCCATGTATGGATATATGGCTCATATTTACTCATCTCACTCTCATAATAAACCATCCCTTTCATATGATAGACGACCTCCTACACACACACAGATATATATATATATATATATATACACTGTTTGAATTTTTGGAGATTAATCTCTTATAATTTTCTTAAATGCATAAATGTTGAGATTTTCATGTTTGTTAAAAGATTGAATATTTATATTAGAACTTATGTTACATATGTTTAGCTTTAATATATTCGATTATATACTTTGATATTTTTTAACAATCAATTTTGTTTGAAAAAAAATAGATACGACTGATGTGTTTAGCCCAAACCAACCAACTCGTGAGTAGATTGGATCAAGTGTAGTTGAAAGGAAATTTTCACTGAACACATCCCAACTCAACCTAGTTTGAATGAGCAGGCCAAGCCAAACTACCCAACCGAACCCACAAACACTGTTATATATCTATTTATCTATCAATTTATTTATAATCTATAGAAGTCTATTCTAAATGTAAATTATTTGTTACTTTTGTTAGGTAGACTAGTTTACTTGTTTATCTTATGCAATATTTATTAATTTTATTTAACTTTGTCTTATTATTATTATTTTATAATATGTTTTTAACTATAAAATAATACACAATAGAATAAAAGTATGATATACAAATTAATACAAGTCTTGGACTATATTTTGTTATAATTCTTTTATTTATGTTGTTCTAAGGATAAAAATTATTCAATATTAATTATTAAAATTTTATTTAAAATTACTAAGATTTACTTTTTAAATATGTAAACTTTTAAAAACCTACAAGTGGAGTTTGCAATTCGAAATTACCATGACTTCACGAGTTTACTTAAACTCTCTAATTTGATAACTTTGTAGTCTATTATCTATCTATATTCCATAATATATATTAAATTTATTTCACTAAAGTCGCTATATAACATTTTCTCTTAGATTTAGATAATTGTTAATTTTTAATTCTTTATTTATTATTATTTCATTTTTCATTTTGACTTTTCATTATCTTCTACAATTTTTTAAGTTTTTAATTTTCCAAACTTTTATAATATTATCTTGAGTGACAGGATTAATGATATTAATCATTGTGAGAATTAAATGCAAGAGAAAATTATTATAATAAAATTAATATTTAAGACTAAAAACTATTTGGTAGCATGAAATATTGTAGAACAAATGTTATAAATTTTTTACTTCTTTTTCATATTGATGTTTTTATGTCCATTAAGTTATTTATATAAAGATAAAAATGAATGAATAATTATTTCAAAGAATTAAAATAAATTTGTCGCACATTTTAAATGAATCTTCTTATTCACATAAAAAAAATCTTCTAATTAAGATAGGCTCAAAAATAGTCTAAGATCCAAGGTAGCCGACCCGGATTGGCCGAACCGGGTCATTGTGTTAGAGTTTTAGTTCAAACACTTGTTAGTAAGGTATATATAGGATATACATGCCATAAAATGGATATTATTGTTGTTGTTAATTAAGACTATACTTTTTCGATTAAATATCCTGCTTTATTGATCAGATTGCCTGCATTAACTCAAGCTCAATGAGTTTTTGGGGAGACGAGCTCGAGCTACAAACTTATGCTCATTCGTTATTGAGTTTGAGCTCAGGCCATTTATAAAGCACTAGTCAGGTGATGAGAAGTCCCAAAATAAAGATGTTATTCACACTCACCACCAGAAAACGCGTGTTTTTGATGGATTTTATCGGTAGATTTACTGATGGAAAAGAAAGAAATAATAGAAAACTTTTTTTTTCCCAAAAAATCATTACCATCGTTAATCCGTCGCTAATGTTCATGCCATTTAGCCTAAAATTTGGTGTGCCATTGCCAGCTGGTAATTTATCAATAATTTTTTTAAAAAAAGTTAGCCTAGTATCGGCATATTCTTTTGCCGGTAATATTACCAGCGAATTTTTTAACCATTACTTGCTGATGTTTTCCCCTTTATTCAAATTTTTAATTATTGTGCCTGACTGTTAATGTTATCGATGGATTTTTTGGCAAAAAAAATCTAATGGTAATATGTTAATTTTTTTTAAATTTTTTAATATTATCAGCGAAAAACTGTTGATGTAATGGGCTTAAAAATGTATCTTTTAAAGAAACTATAATATTATCAATGGATTTTCTTGCCAGTAATAATTTATATGAAACACCGCATTTTTTACATAAGTTACTAACAAAATTTCCACCCGTAAGTATTTTAAATATCCAATTATCCGCCATCCTGCCTCATTTATTTTCTCGTCGGTCTCTCTCTCCTCTCCATATTAGATAATTTTCCAGTAATTGCTCGCCCATCCCGTTGTCGTTTTTGGTAAGGGGACTTACCTTCGTAAAAAAATAACAACATATTAATTTAAAAATATATAATGCTAACCAAAAGAATGCAACTCCTAATAAGGGACACAAGCCCACTGAAAATAAGAAATGCATTAGCTATAAGATTCCACAGTTACGGTATGCTTGGAGCAACAATAAAAATAAATTTTTCACGATTGAAGTTTATGTGTAATTTTACACATAAAATTCAATTAAAAAAAAACTTACTTTAATTTTTGCCTACCAACGAAATATATCCTTAAAGGCTAGTACAGGAAGAAACAGAGAGACAGAAATATCAAGTTCATGCCTATTTCTCCGTTGACTTGGGCAACTGCCTTGGTGCACGGGCACACTATGAAGTAATATTTGGGTAAACATTATTGCTATAGGTTAATTATCCCGACGTGGGTTTCCAGCATCCATGACTGGGTCTGGTCCCTAAGGAAGGCGTAGGCGAAAGCAGTACATAATAAGCATGAACGAGGCTTGATTTCAATTATAAATATCCGCTGTTTCATGAGCTATATCCACATATACATATTGAGAGTGTAACCCAACATAGTACATTGCCTACATACTTTCACGACCATGATGGTCCACATTCGATTTACGTTGGTCCTCGGATTTTTACTTCTTCATCATTTTTGTGGCATTGAATGCAACAGTGTCACAGACAGGGATTCCCTGTTTTCTTTCAAATCCCAAATGACTGACCCAAAAAATGCTCTGTCTGGTTGGGTTCCACATTCCAATCACTGTACCTGGTACGGTGTCACCTGCTCCAAAATTGGAAGCAGAGTCCAATCTCTGATCCTACCAGGAATAGGCCTCTTTGGCATACTACCCTCTCAGCTCTCCAACCTCACTTACCTACACTCACTTGTCCTCTCCAGCAACTCATTTCAAGGCCAGATTCCTCCAGAGTTGGGCCAACTTCAACATCTACAAAGCCTCGACTTGTCTGTGAATAATCTCACAGGCAAAGTCCCTCCAGCACTTGGCAAGCTCTCGTCTCTCAAGTATCTTGCCTTGGCAAGAAACAATTTGCTTGGTGAGGTTCCAAGTGAAATAGGTAACCTCCGCAATCTTTCTCAACTTCAACTCTCAGAAAACTATTTCAGTGGCGAGTTTCCCACTTGTATCTTCAACATTTCTTCCTTAGTCTTTTTGTCTGTCACAAAGAACAATCTGTCAGGCACGTTGCCACATTATTTAGGTAGATCCCTTCCAAATCTAAGGACTCTCACCCTGTCAACCAATAGGTTTGAAGGGGTGATTCCTGTTTCCTTATCCAATTCCTCGCAACTTGAAACCATTGATCTTTCCTCCAACAACTTTCATGGGTACATACCCCGGTTCAACGACTTGAAAAACCTTACCTACCTGAATCTGGGTGGTAATTCCCTCTCTTCCACCACCTCATTGAATTTTCAGTTCTTTGACTCCCTCAGAAACTCGACAAAGTTGCAAATTCTCAAGATTTACAACAATTATTTGGCTGGGGAACTTCCAAGTTCTCTTGCATATCTGTCTAGCAACCTACAACAATTCTGTATTGCTAGTAACCGGCTGACTGGTAGCATTCCTCATGGAATGAACAAATTTCAAAATCTTGCGTCCTTATCTTTTGAAGAAAACCACTTCATGGGTGAAGTGCCACCAGAAATAGGAGCTTTGAAAAGGTTGGAGCAGATTTGGGTATACAACAATAGATTATCAGGAGAAATTCCAGATATTTTTGGCAATCTTACAAATCTATATTCTATTGCAATGGCCGGAAACCAATTCTCGGGTAGAATTCCCTCAAGTATTGGGCAATGCAAGAGATTGTACAGTCTTTACCTTGGAATGAATAGGCTTGGTGGAACCATACCGAAGGAGATTTTTAAGCTTTCTGCCTTAACACTTTTGTACTTAGAAGGAAACTCACTACATGGATCACTTCCATCTGAGCTCAATACCATGAAGCAGCTTGAGGAGATGGACGTTTCCAACAACTATTTGTCAGGCTCCATTCCTTCGGAAATAGGTGGTTGCTTTAGCTTGAAGAAGCTTGTGATGGCAGGAAACAACTTTGGTGACTCAATCCCAAGTAGTCTGGGGAATTTAGCATCCCTAGAGACTTTGGATTTATCTTCCAACAATCTCACAGGCCCAATTCCCCAAAGTTTAGAGAAGCTCCATTATATGGTGACATTGAATTTGTCTTTCAACCATTTGGAAGGGCAGGTTCCTGCGAAAGGTGTTTTCACGAACCTTAGCCAGGTTGATCTTCATGGAAACAATAAGCTCTGTAGCCTTAACATGGAAACTGTGCACAATTTGGGTATCATTCTCTGTGATCCAGGTAAAAAGAAAAGACACATTTTACTCCCTATCATACTTGCAGTTATAGGTGCTACTGCTCTTCTCATTTCGATGCTCTCTCTATTGTGGATGAAAATTGTCCGAAAGAAGAAAAACAGAGAGGGGAATGCCAGTTTGTCATCTCCACCTCTCAAGGGGTTTCCTCAAAATGTAACATACAGTGATATTCGACTTGCCACAAACAACTTTGCAGCTGAAAACTTGATTGGAAAAGGAGGCTTTGGTTCCGTTTACAAGGGCATGCTCAACCTCAGCACTGGTGAAACCACCACAATTGCTGTTAAAGTCCTGGATTTGCAACAAAGCAAAGCTTCTCAGAGCTTCAATGCAGAATGTGAAGCTTTAAGAAATGTTAGGCATCGGAACCTAGTGAAGGTTATCGCTTCTTGCTCCAGCGTTGATTACAAGGGAAACGACTTTAAGGCACTTGTTATGCAGTTCATGGCCAATGGCAATTTGGACATGTGGTTATACCCCACAGATGATGAGTCAGGATCCTCTCTAACCTTGTTGCAAAGATTAAATATTGCCATTGATGTTGCTTCAGCCATGGACTATTTGCACCATGATTGCGACCCACCAGTAGTCCATTGTGATCTGAAACCAGTCAATGTACTAGTAGATGAAGAGATGGTTGCACATGTTGGAGACTTTGGATTGGCGAGGTTTCTTTCCCAAAACCCATTAGAAAAAGAGAGTAGCACCCTTGGACTAAAGGGATCAATCGGCTATATTGCCCCAGGTACAAAATACTTTTTTTCTATTCGTAATTAGCAATAATAATTTTTATTGTATGCTATTTATGCATGATAAAAGAAAAAATAATATGACAATCTAATATTGGGGTGATATGCATGATGATCAGAATATGGTCTAGGGGGCAAGGCTTCAACAAGTGGCGATGTCTACAGCTTTGGGATTCTGCTACTAGAGATGTTTGTTGGCAAAAAACCAACTGATGAAATGTTCAAAGAAGGATTGAGCCTAAACAAATTTGCCTCAGTCATGGATGAGAATCAAGTACTTAAGATTGCTGACCGAAGGCTTATTAACTATAATGGATATTTAGCTCAAAGCACAAGCACCGATCACTCTAGAAGTGATATCTATAGCAATAATAACATACAGTGGACGCGCAGAGCTGAAGAGTGCATAGGTGCGGCGATAAGAGTTGGATTGTTTTGTACTGCTCAACATCCCAAAGATCGTGGGACCATGAGAGATGCCTCAACAAAATTGCTAGGAATTAGGAAGTCTATGTTGGGCTTGTGAAGTAGGTCACAATGTCCCATTTCCGAATGATATTTTGAAGAATAATATTATTTAATTTGAAATATATAATTTCGCTTTTCTCCATCTTAATGACTAGTTTGTAGACCAATAATCAAAATGAGTAACGGTATTGTATATAATACCCTTAAATTTCACTATTTTAGTGTTTTTCCCATTGTCAATGTTTTTAACATAAACTTGCAACTTGCAAGGGTTATATAAGCAATAAGAAGCATCCAACTCTACCCAGTAGGACAATACAATGGTTAATTGACATTGCCGTGTCTAATATATCTATTCATGATAATGTATAAAATCTGAAGCGCATGTTTATAAAAGAAAAATAAAAAAATCTGAAGCGCATGATGTGGTAACCCTTACATCTCAGTTATAAATCGTCACGCCTTGCCACTTTCAGGCCGTAGAGCCTCTCCAAGGACAAAGCATGCCCTTCAAGATTCTCTCCTTTTTTTTTCTCATTAATCACCTACTAATTTTTTTATTTCATGATCATGTATCTATATTTAAGTTGTGTTATGTAGCTTATTACTTTCCTCTGTTTTATAACATTTATCGTTTTAAACAAACTAATTTATTAAACATTGACGCAACAAAGACCCCTTAAATCTTTCTTTTCTAACAACTATTAATATATACTGTTACAATTACGTTGTGTGGGGGTCTCACTTCTGTTTACTTAGAGATAATTCTGTGATATTGGCGTCATAAAATAATTTTTGTTGTCAATAATTATATATTACATTTCCATAGTGTCTTTTTTTTCATATATAATTACGATAAGAGTCAAACTATTTTCACGTCATAGTAATAAATAATTAAATAATTGTTAAAAAATATTTTACAGCATCATAATTAAATTGTTTCCGTACACATAATATAAAGAAAAACTTATGGACACTAAACCTATGTATTCTGTTTATTAATTATAATGGAATAAGATTCAGCTAATTGGGGGCAAATTATTGGTATAATTAGACCATTCTTTCTGTCCTCTACCAGAAGTTGCCCCATTATGTTCATTGTTCCAACCAAGCAATTCAAGTTCCTGCACGCAGGCTAGGCGTTTAATTTACAGTCTGGCATTTTGCGGTTCGCATACGCCATATATGGCTGAGTAATTTCAAAGGACGTGTGAAAATGAGAGCTATATATATATATATATATATATGGTGGAAAACACGTGGCACTAACATGGCAGCATTGGAACACGCAAATTATTCTAATACAAGTAGAGTGAAATATTTAGGAACACTAGCGAGAAATCATAGTATTACAAACTGATATGCTAAAATCTCCAATGTAGCCCACATTGGTAGCTCGGAGTAGGCTGGTGTTGTGGGCCATTGTTTATTTAATTTTCCCCTTGGAAATGATAAATGGCCACCCCCAAATGTCCACCTCCACTTACACCTAATACAAAATATTGTAAACCAAGGTGTAAAATGTTGTAAATCAATTTCTAATGTTGTAAATTAATTTATAATATTGTAAACCAATTGGTTTATAATTTTTTATAAATTGATTTACAACATTTTGTATGTGATTTATAACTTTTTTGTTAACAGGTTTACAACATTTTAGAGGTGGACATTTAGAGGTGGATGTGTATCACTCCTCTTTTCCCCTTCGTGGTTGATAGTTTGACAGTGGTGACACGTTATCCTCGATTTGGTGGGCCATATCCTCCAGTCGGTGGATCTTTATACTTCGGTGGTAGAAGATCTTCCGTCTGGTAATTAAGTTTTCGCCCTATACATGCATCGTATAAAAAGTGAGTGATCATGAATAAAAGAAACAAGAAAAAAATGTTCCAAGTTACATACATATCCAAGTAATTAGCCACGAATATGCATACATATGGTTGGACTTTGGTTCAGTTTATTCAGTAATGCCAGGGAGTAAGAAACAGTTTTTCAGGGTGTCAAAGTGGCGGGACGCCTTAGAAGTTAGAACCAACTAGAATGTGATATGGGGAGAAAGAAAAATTGGTGAGCATATTGGCGAGCGCACAAAAAGCAAACAGAGCAGTTTACATTTCAATGTTCATATGTCATTTAACAAATAAGTATTTAGTACCGTTTAATATTTCCCTTCTCACTCTCTCTCTCTATATATATATATAATAAAATTAACAGCGACGAATACGATGACATACCGAGTGTTTCAGGTTGGGCTGCATTTCCAAACTTCAAGGAAGTGAGGAATAAAAGCAGCACTGCTAAAAGAGTAGCAAATGAGATCAAGTTGGAGGCACTAAAGCGTGCCATTTCTAATTGATATATAAAATCTTTGTAGATAATTTAACTGCAAGTTAAGTTTGAGGATGGGAAGTATATATATCACTTTGGAGAGCTGGTATTTATAGAGAGATGAAGATCATAAACATGTTCCAGAATTAAGCGTGATCATATCACCCCGCCAATATTGACTAATTCTTCCCCGTACCCTCCTATGCTAGCTGTCTAATGTGATGCAGTCTAATCCTTCTCACATGTCATCTTTATGAGCTTACTGTCTTATTGCAGTCATACAATTAATGGTGCACCAGTCCATGATTTCAATTACAGCTCTAAGAATAGCAACTGCTCAACCTCGTAAAAATGTAATGGGTCATAGACTTTAATTACCAAATAGCAAAGGGATCGTGAGCAGTAAAGTAGTCAACACAACACCAAATCAACCGAACATCATATTTAGCTTGTGATTGAACTTTGTGTGATGTTAGATTTCACGTGTGGGACTAAAAAAGTATAGAAGTAAACGAGTTTGTATTTTATTATTCAGTTCTAAATTGAAAAGGTCAATGTAATATATAACAAGTTAACAATTACTTTCATGAGTACATAATAAGTAGGATTTAGTAACCTGATAATAATGGCAGATTTTTTGGAAATTTTGTGATAAAATCTACAACTGTAAACTTAGTAAGCTAAAGTTGTACTGTTGTAGTTAACTAATATAATTATTAATAAGAATATATATATTAATTGAAAATAAATATAACACTGACCAAAAAGGATGGTGCCGCAACTTCCCCGGTGCTTGGCGCTTAGCAACAGTCAAGTGCAGCCTTCCCCCTTTGACTTGGGCAACTTCCCTGGTGCATGGGATACTCTGAAGTTTACAATACGCAACTACCCATAGTGTGAAGTCTACCTCTAATTAATACGTGCAACAAATTAACAATTACTCCCCTCCGATTCAGAATAATATAGTTGATCTTTGACCTTTTCATGTGAAATATTTATCCACTTATAATATTTAAAAAATATTAATTTTTTATTTATATTCTTAATATAAATATGTTAGTTAAATAATCAATACATTTATTAAGATGAATAATAATAATTATTGAAGGATATTTTTTTCAACTCAATTTTTTATATTTATCAAGATATTTTTTTATTTTTATCAATATGAGTATAATTTGATTTTTAACAATTATTTTTTTAACGGTTATTTTAAAATGGAAAGAGTAATTTTATGAGTGCATGATAAATTGGATTCTGTAACCTGATAATGATAATTGGCATGAAAATTTCCCAACGCTGTCGCAAGTAAACGTTAGTGTAATTCTGATAAAATTATATCTATTTTGTTCATGCATTCAAAATTTTATTAAAAAATAAAAAAACACAGGGAAACATAAAAAATAAAGTTGTATTTTTGTAGTAACTATAATTATCAATCTGGTAAAAATAAGAATATATTCATTAAAAGTAAAATATAATGATGCAACTTCTCATAAGGGGCACTTGCCCGCTAGAAACAAGAAATGTTTCAGCTACAGGATTTAACAATTAAACAACAAACAAATGCATGCATGGGCAAACTATGAAATAATATTTGCGTCATTAACATTATTGTTTAGGTTCACGATGTGAACGAGGATTTCAATTATAAATATCTGTTGTTCCATAAGCAACACAGAAGCATGTTGAAAGTGTAACCCAACATTGCCTACTTTTACGACCATGACGATCCACCTTCCACTTGTGTTGCTCCTCTGTTCCCTACTACTTCATCATTTTCGTGGCATTGCATGCAACAATGTCACAGACAGGAACTCCCTTCTTTCTTTCAAATCCCAAGTGAATGACCCAAAAAAGGCTCTGTCTAGTTGGGTTGCACTTTCCAATCACTGCACCTGGTACGGTCTCACTTGCTCTAAGAATGGAAGCAGAGTCAAATCTCTCACCCTACGAGGACTAGGCCTCTCTGGCAAACTACCCTCTCAGCTCTCCAACCTCCCTTACCTACATTCACTTGACCTCTCCGCCAACTCATTTCAAGGCCAAATTCCCCCACAATTGGGTCATCTCTCCCTTCTTAACAATATCATGTTAGCTTACAATAATCTCAGTGGCACAATTCCACAGGAGTTAGGGAAACTGCAACATCTACAAAGCCTGGACTTGTCAGTGAATAATCTCACAGGTAAAGTCCCCCCAGCACTCGGCAACCTCTCTTCTCTCAAGTACCTTGCCTTGGCAAGGAACAATTTGCTCGGTGAGATTCCAAGTGAAATAGGTAACGTCCGAAATCTTTCACAACTTCAACTATCAGAAAACTATTTCACTGGCGAGTTTCCGACTTCTATCTTCAACATCCCTTCCTTAGTCTCCCTGTCTGTGACACAGAACAATCTCTCAGGCAAGTTGCCACATTATTTGGGTAGATCCCTTCCAAATCTAAGGAATCTCACCCTGGCAAACAATAGGTTTGATGGGATAATTCCTGATTCCATATCCAATGCCTCACAACTTGAACACATTAATCTAGCCGGCAACAAGTTTCATGGCACATGCCTCGGTTCAATAACTTGAAAATCCTTACTCACCTGATTCTGGGCAATAATGTCTTCTCTTCCATGACCTCATTGAATTTTCAGATCTTTGACTCCCTTAGAAACTCAACTAATTAAGTTGCAAATTCTACAGATCAACGATAACTATTTGGCTGGGAAACTACCAAGTTCTGTTGCAAATCTGCCTAGCAACCTCCAACATTTCTGTGTTGCTGGTAACAGGTTAACTGGTAGCATTCCTCAAGGAATGAAGAAATTTCAAAATCTTGTGTCCTTATCCTTTGAAAATAACTATTTCACTGGTGAAGTACTACCAGAAATAGGAGATCTAGAAAAGTTGGTAAAGATTTCGATGGATTGCAATAGACTGTCAGGGGAAATTCCAGATATATTTGGCAATCTTACAAATCTAGATACTATCTCAATGTCAGAAAACCAGTTGTCGGGTAGAATTCACTCAAGTATTGGACAATGCAAGAGATTAAACTATCTTTACCTTGGAATAAATAGGCTTGGTGGAACCATACCGAAGGAGATTTTTAAGCTTTCTGGCTTAATACTCTTGTCTGTTGGAGGAAATTTGCTTCATGGATCAATTCCATCCGAGGTAAACACCATGAAGCAGCTTGAGACCATGGACGTTTCCGACAACCAGTTGTCAGGTTCCATTCCTATAGAAATAGGTGCTTGTTCTAGCTTGAGGATGCTTGTGATGGCAAGAAACAATTTCAGCGGCTCAATCCCAAGTAATCTAGGGAAGTTAGCATCCCTAGAGACATTGGATCTATCTTCAAACAATCTCACTGGCCCAATTCCCGAAAGTTTAGAGAAGCTTCAGTATATAGTGACGTTGAATTTGTCTTACAACCATTTGGAAGGGCAAGTTTCTACGAAAGGTGTTTTTATGAACCTTAGTCAGGTTGATCTCCAAGGAAACAACAAACTCTGTAGACTTGACAGGGAAACTGCACAGAAGTTGGGTGTCATTATCTGTGATGCAGGTAAAAACAAGAGACACATTTTATTCCCTATTGTACTTGCTGTTACAGGTGCGATTGCTATTTTTATTTCAATGCTCTCTCTATTGTGGATGAAAATGTTCCGAAAAAAGAGAAACGAAAAGAGGAATGCTAGTTTGTCATCTGCACCTCTCAAGGGCTTGCCTCAGAGTATATCATACGGTGATATTCGGCTTGCCACAAACAATTTTGCATTCGAAAACTTGATTGGAAAAGGAGGCTTTGCCTCCGTTTACAGGGATATGCTCCACCTCAGCACTGGGGAAACCACCACCATTGCTGTTAAAGTCCTAGATCTGCAACAAAGCAAGGCTTCTCAGAGCTTCAATGCAGAGTGTGAAGCTTTAAGAAATGTTAGGCATCGGAACCTAGTAAAGGTTATCGCTTCCTGCTCCAGCGTTGATTACAAGGGAAACGACTTTAAGGCCTTTGTTATGCAGTTCATGGCCAATGGCAATTTGGACATGTGGTTATACCCCACAGATTATGAGTCAGGATCTTCTCTGACCTTGTTGCAAAGATTGAATATTGCCGTTGATGTTGCTTTAGCCATGGACTATTTGCACCAAGACTATGACCCACCATTAGTTCATTGTGATTTGAAACCAGTCAATGTACTACTAGATGAAGATATGGTTGCACATGTTGGAGACTTTGGATTGGCAAGGTTTCTTTCTCAAAATCCATCAGAGAAAGAGAGTAGCACTCTTGGACTGAAGGGATCAATCGGCTATATTGCTCCAGGTGCAAAATATTTCTTTCTATTCCTAATTAACAATAATCACTTTTTTTGTATGCTATTTATGCATGATAAAAGAAAAACAACATGGCTATCTAATATTGGGGTGATGTGTATGATGATCAGAATATGGTCTAGGGGGCAAGGCTTCAACTAGTGGCGATGTGTACAGCTTTGGTATCCTACTGCTAGAGATGTTTGTAGGCAAAAAACCAACCGACGAAATGTTTAAAGAAGGATTGAGCCTAAACAAATTTTCCTCAGCCATGGATGAGAATCAAGTATTTAAGATTGCTGATCGAAGGCTTATTAACTACAATGAATATTCAGCTCAAAGCACAAGCACTGATAACTCTATGAGTGATGGCTATAGCAATGGTAACATACAGTGGACGCGCAGAGCTGAAGAGTGCATAGCTGCGGTGATAAGAGTTGGATTGTCTTGTACTGCTCAACAGCCCAAAGATTGCGGGACCATGAGAGATGCCTCGATGAAATTACAAAGAATTAGGAAGTCTACGTTGGGCTTGTGAAGTAGGTCCCATTGTTCCCCACTCAAAACCTTGTGTTTTGATCGATTCAAAACCCTTTTCTCTTTTCTCCTTAAATATCTCAACCTAGTCATGATTGGTAATAAATGATTTCATAGCATTTCAACGAAATTCAATTCATGCCATAGAGCATCGCCCGTTACTTGTACTTCCCAACTATTATATATATATATATATATATGGTATTGTTTGGAAAAATAATATAGAAATTGCTATTATATCAATCAGAAGAAATCACAATAATACAATTTAGTTAATATATTATAGTTGTTTTTATAATCCAAAATGAATATAATGGATAAAGATATTAAAAAGGATAATTTTTACTTTAATTGCCATTAAATAGAGTAATATTATATTAGTATTTTAAATTTTAGAGAATATAAATTAGTTCTAAAATGAACTTCATGAGATATTCTAAAAAATATTTCGAACATTGCAAAGCTACAAGCAAAAACAACTCAAATTTTCTATTTAATAAATACAAAAATTATTTATGTTTTTGTTAAGCCCAAGCACCCTTTATTGAGCATTTACCAAATCATTCACATATATATTTTTGGGGCACATAAGTCATTCATGCATGTATTGACACAATAAAATCCCTTTAAATCCCTATTTTCTATTAACGAAAAATTTATTTGTTACAATTTATTTATTACAATCACTTTGTCACTCCACATTGTGCAACAACAGATTTAGAAAATTTTAATTGTAGGGGAAAAAAATAATATATTAGCATGGAAACAACAGGACTACATTGGATTTTATTATTTTGTTCAATTTAGAGTTGATATGGGGTTCAAATTTAATACAATAGTGATGTGAAAAATATAAATATATGCAATTATTAATAAAATTTCAACATTGTTTTTGGGACATAGGTCCCCACACTCATACACCTATTTTCTTCCCTAACGTTGTGTGTGGATCTCACTCAATTTTCAGATAATTTGGAGATGCAATTAAAATTTTTGAATAGGCAGGTTGCAAACTATTGCCACAGCAAATCGCAAATTATTTAACACATTTATTACAAGAAATTTGGCCTAAAACAACACTTATTTTTGGGAATATATGAAAAGTGTTGCTTTTTGCACACATAGGCAATACTTTTTTTTAAATGTGTTCCTTTTGATATCTAAAAGATGTTGTCTTCTTAATTTAAAAGTGTTGCCTTAAACAATTGACTATACTTGATATAGCAACACTATAAAAAATGATGTATTAGCTTAAAAATATAGTCTTTTGTTAAAAAATGTTGACTTTGACAATTGGTCACATGTGATATAGCAACTCTTCAAAAAGTGATGTCTTAACTTAAAAAGGTGTAGCATTTGCTATATCAAAAGCAACATATTTAAAAAAAGTGTTGCCCATGTATGCATAAGCAACATTTTTTAATTGTACCTATAATTAAGTGTTCTTTTAAGCATAAATTTCTTGTAGTGATTATATTTTATATTCATAGTAAAAGTAGGTTTTATTAATTTTATTCTTACTCATTTATATATATATTTCATTATTTATTTCTTTATTTATTTTTTGGTGTAAGAAGAACCCTTAACAAAAAATTTTCTTAAATTTTTCCATGAGGCGGGTCTGCAAACTATATGGCATACTATTCCCAGAAATTGGACCATTATATTCTCTCTCCTCTTACAGAAGTTGACCCATGAACTGGTGGAGGTGGTCACTTCTTTAGAAGAAATTCAGTTGACCTGATGAAATCAATATAATATGAGCAACATTATTTTGACATTAAAAAATATATATATATCATTTGACCTACATTTGATCATTCCAACAAGCAATGTTGTTCCTGCTTGCAAGCGGGGTTTACATATTTCACAGTTTGCAATTTTGCAATATATATATTGTGTGTGTGTGTGTGTGGCTGAGTAATTTCAAAGGACTTGTAAACATGAGAACTTTGTATATTTATGCTGCAAAACAATGTGGCAACTACTTTTAATATCGTGCATGGCAGCGTCGGAAAGTACATGCAAATTATTCTAATACAAATACACATATATAGTGAAATCTCAGCTGGAAACACACTCATAAGAAATTCATACTATTACAAATGACGCAGTGACTTAGAATTACAAATGACGCAGTGACGCTAAGTTGGTAACATCTCCAAGTTAGCACACATACACATACATGGATAGTTCTGAGTAAGCTTGTTGTGGACCATTGTTTATTTTCCTAAGGTAAAAGTTGGGATAAAATCTTTTTAGATAAATTTTATATATAAAATTATACATAAAACTCATTTAGAAAAGTTTTACCCCTATTTTTATTTCCTAATCAAACATATCCTCAAAGCTAATGACAACTAGTGTAGGAATAACTTGTAACTCTCTAATTAATTAAGAAATCATATTAGCATTAGAAAACGACGATAGCATCTCCAATTTGCCTCACATCTGTGCAGTTGGGAGTAGACTGGATCTGGATGCGGGCCATTGGTTATTTTCCTCTTCATGGGTAAGGAGGATGTGGTGGTGTTGTTGGTAACCTACAGGAACATATGAATATGAATAAGGATTACTTGGTACAGTTCCAGTTGCCTGCAAAAGTTTCGTCCTGCATCGTGTAAAAAGTAAGACATATAAATAAAATGAAACAAGTAAAAAAAAAAAAAGAGGTTATTGGTCCCATGTTTTGCATTGGGAAATTACAGCCAAGATAGCCACGAATACGCATATCGTTGGACTTTGGATCAGTGTAAGATCCTCACTGTAGTAAAATTAATTAACAACAACAAATTAAATGCGATGACATACCAAGTTTAATACCGGGTTGGCTGGCACTGCCCGGCTTAGAGGACATGAGTAAAACAAGTATTGCCAAAAGAGTAGCAAATGGCATCAACTTGGAGGCACTGAACAAGAAGGCCATTTCTAATTGATAAAATCTTTGTAGCTAAGTTAAAGTTTTTTTTTTTTTATGGTTTATTCTGATCAGCTAAGTTCAAGTTTGAGGATGAAAAGTATATAACTTGGTGTAAAAAAAGAGGAACAGTGGCTGTGCATTTTGCAGCCACCGAAAGTTAAAAAAAACAAAAAGAGATTACTGTGCACATGCACAGTAATGTGATACACAGCTGTACCACCGAAATATGCACAGTAACATGCACAGTAACTCTCCAAAATCATCTATAAATAGAGCCTTGAAGCGATTTTTGCATTCCGAACTGAGAAGCATTTCCTCAGTTGTAAAGAAAGAAGCAGTGTAGGCTTCTTGTAGTGAGAGAAAAATGGAGAGTGTGTGTAAGAAAATTCCAAGAGTGTAGTGTGAGTATACACTGGGGGGTTTTGGATATATTCTCTAGATCTCTGTAATACTACTAATTGTAGTAGAAGAGAGTCTCATTGTGGATACACTATATTGTAATTACTCTTTAAATATAGTAGAGTATTTTTCGGAGTTTGGCCCGTGGTTTTTCCTTCAAAATTACAGGAGGGTTTTCCACGTTAAAATATTGGTGTGCAGTTATCTTGATCTATTTTGTTGGTGTGAATAGTTACGAGCACTATTCATAAATAGTGAAGCGGGTCCCACTACATAGTACTATTCATGTGAATAGTGACGTGGCCCCACTGTGAATTACTATTCACCGTGCTCCATTTTTTCGTCTCTTCAATTTGGGCGCGCTTCCGCTCACATCCGTAAAGTGTTTATTACACTTGGGGTGTACCCGACTCTGATGATACCATAACAAGTGGCATCAGAGCTTTGGATCGGTAGGATTTATTCTTAGTATGCTCTGTGGTTGCAGCTTAGTCTGATCTTCCACATCAGAAAAGAGTTTCTTCCTAATACTTGAGGATCACCTTTTGGTTGCTGTTGCTGGAAGACAGTGTGATATTGTGAGAGTGCAGTTTGAAGAGGTTCTGGCTAAGTAAAGACTTGGTATTTAAGCGTGTCCATTGTGACCCACCTCTCTTTCCTGGGAACCCTCTTGGTGCACGGTTTACAGTTGAGTTGCACTATTCCAGTATACGGTTAATAGTATAAGGTTCTGACTAAGATCCAAGATGTCGGTGCCAAAATTTGAAGTGGAGAAATTTGACGGGTCCAATGACTTCAGGCTATGGAAACTGAAAGTGCAGGCATTGCTAGGTCAGCAAGGTCTTGCAGAGGCGTTGGAGAACCCAGAGTCATTACCTGATGACAAGAAGAAGGAGATGATGGTCAAAGCACTGAGTACAATACAGTTGAGTCTTGCGGACAATGTTCTGCGAGAAGTCATGGATGAAAAAACCGCTGATTCACTATGGAAGGCTTTGGAAGAAAAATATTCTGTAAAGACTTGTCCAACAAGCTTTATCAGAGAAAGCGACTGTACACATTCAAATATTCAGGAGGAAAATCAATGCAAGAACATATAGATGACTTCAACCGGATGATCTCTGATGTTGGAGCAGCTGGAATTAAAGTTGAAGATGTTGATCAAGCTATGATCTTGTTGACTTCACTACCTCCGTCTTATGATAATTTCTGTGATACCATACTTTATGGTAGATCCGATATCTCAGTGAAAAATGTCAAAGAATCACTGATGATAAAGGAACATCAGAAGTTAGTAGCCGGATCCAATGTCGAAGGTCCTGCAGATGGATTGTTCGTGACGAGAGGGCGTAGTCAAGAAAGAGGATCGGGAAGCAAAAGCAAGAGAAGATCAAAGTCCAGAAAGCATAAATCTGTGAAGTGCTTTCATTGTCATCAGACGGGACATATCAGAAGAAATTGCCCAGAGAGAAAGGAGAAATCAGGAGATTCTGCCAACGTAACAATTGAAAGTTCTGAAGATAGTGATGCCGATACTGGTTCGGCCTTGACAGTATTCACAGGTGACACCGGAAATGAGTGGATCCTGGATTCTGGCGCATCCTTTCACATGACACCTAATCGAAACTTCTTCTCATCCTATAAAAAAAGGGAGGGAAAAGTTAGATTGGGAGATAATAGAATTATTCCGATTGCTGGTGAAGGAGATGTGCAAGTGAATTTGGACGATGGTACTAAAAGGACGTTTCATGCATGGCATGTACCGAGTGGGTAGAAATCTGATCTCATTGAGTGCCCTTGACAATCGGGGGTACAAGTTCACTGGAGAGGGTGGCTTCTTGAAGGTATTCAAAGGCTCAATGGTGGTATTGAAAGGAAAGCTACAGGGCGGGATCTATTTATTGCTAGGAAGCACAGTCGATGGAACCGCTGCTGTTCTATCCTCTGAAAGAAAGGATGATTCTACAGGATTGTGGCACACGCGGCTTGGTCATATGAGCGAGAAAGGAATGACCATACTTGCTGGCAAAGGCTTATTGAAAGGCCTGAAGAATTGTAAACTTGGTTTCTGTGAAAACTGTGTATTTGGAAAGCAGAAACGAGTGAAGTTCAATTCTGGCAAACATAATAGCAAGGGAATATTGGAGTATGTCCACTCGGATGTTTGGGGTCCAACCCCTGTTAACTCCTTAGGTGGAGCTCGCTATTTTCTTACTCTGATAGATGATTGTTCTAGAAAAGTCTGGATTTATTTCCTGAAGAAAAATGAAGAAGTGTTCGACAAATTCAAGCAGTGGAAGGCCATGGTCGAGAAGCAAACCAGGCGGTCAGTCAAGAGACTAAGAACTGACAATGGCGGAGAATTTTGCAGCAAAGAATTTGAGGAGTTTTGCAGAAATGCTGGTATAGTGAGGCACCATACTGTACCAGGAACACCACAGCAAAATGGAGTTGCAGAACATATGAACAGAACACTTCTAGAGCGTGCAAGATGCATGCGAATCAATGCAACACTTCCCAAATCATTTTGGGCTGAGGCAGTCAATACAGCTGTATATCTGGTAAACAGATCTCCATCAACTGCTATTAATCTGAAGATTCCACAAGAGGTATGGTCCGGTCGACCCATAAACTATTCTAATTTAATGATATTTGGTTGTCCTGCATATGCCTATGTGAATGATGGTAAACTTGAGGCAAGGGCAAAAAGGTGTATATTTCTAGGATATGCACGAGGGGTGAAAGGCTACAAACTGTGGTGTATAGAGAAGGCAAGTTCACCTAAAATCATTATCAGTAGAGATGTCACTTTTGACGAAGCTGCAATGCTAAATCAGAAGAAGGAGTCTAACTTAGATGATGCAGAGACAGATCATGGTGCTAAGAAGCAGGTGGAGCTAGAGATTGACTGTGGGAAGGTGAAGCAAGAAAATGATATAATGAATCAGCCAAGTACTTCAGGGATTGCTCAACCTGAAGTAGAACAACAAGATGAACCTGACTATGAGGAAACCGGTGAACCAACCAGAGAAGCAGAGCCATACAAGATTACTCTTGGCGGAGAAAGACGAGAAATCCAGAAACCAAAAAGATATCTGGATTCTGCTGCTTGTGCACTTGGCTCATTAGATGCAGATCCTATAGCCTTTGCTTTGGCTATGGCGAATGGTGCAATTGGATATGAACCATGTACCTATCGTGATGCAATAGAAAGTAAGGAGTCGAAGGAGTGGCTGATAGCAATGAATGAGGAGATTGAGTCTCTTCAGAAAGATCAGACGTGGGAGCTGGTACAGCTTCCAAATTGGAAAAGAGTAGTTGGCTGTAAATGGGTTTACAAAAGGAAAGAAGGAATCCCTGGCATTGAGCCTCCAAGGTTCAAGGCGAGACTGGTAGCAAAGGGTTATACTTAGAAGGAGGGTGTTGACTTCCATGAAGTATTCTCTCCTGTGATGAAGCATAGCTCTATTCGGATCCTATTAGCTATTGTGAGTACGTTTGACTTGGAGCTAGAACAACTTGATGTGAAGACTGCGTTCTTACATGGTGAGCTAGAGGAGCAGATCTACATGAGTCAACCAGAGGGGTTTGTAATTCCTGATAAGGAGAACCATGTCTGCCTATTGAAAAAGTCGTTATATGGCTTGAAGCAGTCTCCAAGGCAGTGGTACAAAAGATTTGATGCATTTATGATTGGTACTGGATATAGTAGAAACCAATATGATAATTGCATCTACTCTAAGGAGCTTCCAGATGGTTCAAAGATTTATTTGTTGTTGTATGTAGAGGACATGCTAATTGCAGCTCGTAATAAGGCTGAAATTAGTATGTTGAAAACTCAGTTGGGAAAAGAGTTTGAGATGAAGGACTTAGGTGCGGCAAGGAAGATTCTTGGAATGGAGATTCATAGGGAGCGACATAGTGGCAAGTTGTGTTTAACACAACAAAATTATATTATAAAAGTGCTACAACGCTTCAATATGGATCAATCCAAACCAGTTGGCACTCCATTGGCTGCACATTTTAAGTTATCTTTGAAAGAATGTCCGAGAACTGAGGAAGAGGTGGAGCACATGTCTCATAAACCTTACTCTAGTGCAGTTGGCAGTCTCATGTATGCCATGGTGTGCACTAGACCAGACATTTCACATGCAGTGAGTGTGGTAAGCAGATTTATGAGCAAAGTTGGAAAGACACACTGGGAAGCTGTGAAATGGATCATGCGGTACCTAAAAGGTTCCACTGATGTCTGTTTGGTATTTGAAGGTCAGAAGAACCGTGGAGTTGTAGGTTATGTAGATTCTGATTATGCAGGTGACTTGGATAAAAGAAGATAATTGACATGCTATATCTTTATAGTCTTTGGATGTACTATTAGCTGGAAGGCGACATTGCAATCAACAGTGGCATTGTCAACTACTGAAGCTGAGTATATGGCATTGACTGAGGCTGTTAAAGAGAGTATTTGGGTGCACGGTCTTTTGGATAGTTTTGGATTGAATCAACATGTACCAATTGTACATTGTGATAGTCAAAGTGCCATTCATCTGGCTAAAAATCCAGTCTATCATGAAAGGACAAAGCACATTGACGTCAGACTTCATTTTGTCAGAGAAAGTATCAATTATGGTACTGTTGCAATTCAGAAGATAGCCACAGCTGAGAACCCAGCCGATATGATGACAAAACCATTGCCAATTGACAAGTTTAAGCATTGCTTGGACTTAGTTAATATTTGCAGAGGTTGAAAGCTGTTGCAAAATGCAGCCAAGGTGGAGAATTGTAGAAAAAGAGGAACGGTGGCTGTGCATTTTGCAGCCACCGAAAGTTGAAAAAAAACAAAAAGAGATTACTGTGCACATGCACAGTAATGTGATACACAATGTACTCAATCTAAATATGCACAGTAACATGCACAGTAACTCTCCAAAATCATCTATAAATAGAGCCTTGAAGCAGATGATTTTTGTATTCCGAACTGAGAAGCATTTCCTCAGTTGTAAAGAAAGAAGCAGTGTAAGCTTCTTGTAGTGAGAGAAAAATAGAGAGTGTGTGTAAGAAAATTCCAAGAGTGTAGTGTGAGTATACACTGGGGGGTTTTGGATATATTCTCTAGATCTCTGTAATACTACTAATTGTAGTAGAAGAGAGTCTCATTGTGGATACACTATATTGTAATTACTCTTTAAATATAGTGGAGTATTTTTCGAAGTTTGGCCCGTGGTTTTTCCCTCAAAATTACAGAAGGGTTTTCCACGTTAAAATATTGGTGTGCAGTTATCTTGATCTATTTTGTTGGTGTGAATAGTTACGAGCACTATTCATAAATAGTGAAGCGGGTCCCACTACATAGTACTATTCACGTGAATAGTGACGTGGCCCCTACTATGAATTACTATTCACCGTGCTCCATTTTTCCGTCTCTTCAATTTGGGCGCGCTTCCGCTCACATCCGTAAAGTGTTTATTACACTTGGGGTGTACCCGACTCTGATGATACTATAACACTTGGAGAGTTGGTATTTACAGAGATGAAGATAGATCACGAAGATGTTTCAGAATTTAGCGTGATCGTCCCACCAATGACTAATTCTTCCCCCGTAGGTTCCCCGTATCCTATATTGTCTAATGTGATGCATGACATGGATGGTATGTAGTAAAAAAGGGTGCAGCTGTTATGTTCATGATAAAAGAGTAGTGGTTTATCACATTCAATTACTGTGCAAAGAATATGTAACTCAACAGCGGAAAGAAGCAATGGCTCATAGACCTTACAAAATTAATAATAAAACAGGAACAACAGTAAAGTAGTCAACACGATAAGGTGATCTCAAACCAAACATAATGTGTAGCTTGTGATTTGTGCTTCGTGTGAAGTTATATTCATTTCACGCGAGACTAAAGAATTATAAAAGCAAATATTTAGTTCGAACTAGAAAAGGCGATTAATATAACAAAAATTTATTGAGTGAGCATAAGTTTCACGTGTTATTTTTGTACTATATACATATGAGTGTATCTTGAATAAAGTTAGTGAGACTCATTTTCATTTTGAGTGTGTAGGTATAAAGTGTTAAACTTGTGTATAGGGAAGAATTTTTCCAATCTAACAACTTAATTAACAATCTCTACAACCATTCTAATTGTAATTCTTGACTATATTTTTTTAATTATATTTTTGAAATTTTATGAAAAAATATACAACAGTAAGCATAGTAAACTAAACTTGTATTTTTTTAGCTAACTAATTATTAATAAGAATATATTAATTTAAAATAAATATAATATTAATAAAAAAAGTAGGGTGAGTCTCAGTATAACAGTAAGGTTGTTGCCTTGTGACATAGAGATCATGAATTCAAATCCTAAAAACAGTATTTTCACAAAGTAGGGGTAAGATTGCATACATCTATCCTGTCGAGGCTGTTCTAGGTGAAAGTGTTACGAAAAAATTAAAGAAACCAACTCAGATAAAAACTAATGCTAATATTTTTCTTTCGTTGCCTTCATTGATCACAAATGACTACATATATAATAGTAGAAGTTATTTTAGAACATTTTCATACTATAATAACTCACCCAAAACTATAAAATATTCATATTAATTATTCTTTTCTATCTCTAATAATTCTTATCCTAAATATTTTCCTAATATTGTGCCATAACATTACCATTTCCTTTATATCAACCTTGTTCTCAAGGTTGTTAAAAAAAAAGAGAAAAAGCCTTGTCTAAAAATTATAAATTCTAAACAACTACCATTATTGTGTTTTCATTTTATTTACAACAAGTACATGAAAAAAAAATTAATTAATCACAAATTAATTATTCTTTTTTATCCTTAATAACTTTTATCCTAAATATTTCGCTAATATTCTACCATAATAGAGAGCCTCGTGCACTTGCCGTCCTTTTTTACGATATTAACCAAAATTATGCAACTTAATAGTCATAAGCGGTACATGCCCGCTAGAAACGAAGATTTTTTGTCAAGTATACATGCCTTCTTTCCCCTAAGACTTGGGCAACTGCCTTGGTGCATGGGTAACGTTATGAAAGTTAACAATACGTGTGACAGTTACTTTTATGAGTACATAATATAAGTGATAATGACAATGATAATGATTGGCAGTTTGGCACCACCAATATATAGAAGTCTAGAACAGTTAGCGATAAACTGCAACGGATAAAGTCGACAATACCAATATGTCATTAAGTTAAAGATAAGGATTTTTGTTTTTCTTTTCTTATAAAGGAAAAGATACGGTGTGCCGTGAAATTTTTCAATGCCAATACGTCAAGTGCGTGGCTCTTTTCCGCTTTGACTTGGGCAACTTACCTTGGTGCATGGGTATACTATGGAGTATACAATCTGCATAACGTGAAGTCCACCGATCATACACGCGTGAGAAATGCTTGGAATGTCATGTGAAAATCGTACAAATGCCTCTGCACACCTTTTTTTATTTATGTTTTTTTTTTCCTAATCTGTATCTTTAAGATATTGGTTAAGAAATTTAAAACATATTTGGATTTAATTCAAAGTCTCACATCGAATAAAATTAGAAATCTTGCAACTTCTTTTGCCTATAAGTTATTCCAAGAATGAGAATAATTCACAGTGTGGGTAGTTTTTAGGAGCTGCTATATAATGAAAAATTTGAAAATATGATTTAAAGCTTTAGCTGTTCAAAAGTTGTAGGTAGTGAAAATTTTTTGATTGATTTATGACATTGTGAACATAGACAGTAAAGGCCGAACTTGAATTAAATTTTGTGTGCTTGTTTGTTGTATTATTTTTGCTTCTATTCCTCAACAAAACAATACACACACACACACACACACACACGCACGCACATAGGGAACGTATCATATGAGAAGAATGATTTATTGTGAGAGTTAGAGGACTGAATCTTGACAGTTGGATCTTACACGAATAGTCAAGATTAAAATATAAAGTCCTGTGACCTTTCTAAATGTGCATATGAGCATTAATTACCATTAATCAGCTTTCAATCTTCACCATCCATCTATGGTTATACGACCCAGATTTTGCTCTTCTCACTCTCATAGTAAACCACCTTTCTCATGTGAAACATGATAAGGGGCAATTATGCCCCTCATCTTACTTATAACCCTTAGCTTTTTACATGAGTTTAATTGTGTTATCGATACAAATAATTAGGATTTTTGACTTGTTCTTCATTGTGCATTCTTGATAAAATCATTGACTACTATTGCATTGATTTTGAGATAATTTGTAATTATATCCTGTTGTGTTTAACTTGTCTCTTTGAGTATAGTTTTGTACACAGGAGCTTTGGACCAAGTACAAATGTCAAGAATAAGACCGAGAACTCTTAAAAAGGAGCTTGGAATTGAAAAAGAGCAAAATCGTGGAAGCTCACTGTCGGGTAAGCGCTGCAGCGCTGTAGTGCTCGTCAAGGCACCAAAATGGAAGCTAAAGGCAACGCTTTTTGGAGAGAGTACTGCAACGCTCATTTTAGCGTTGAGCGTTGTAGTGCTCGTGCGATAACGAGATTACAGATAATTAATCTATTTTTGGGCCCCGCCCCACTTTGAGCTATTTTAGAGAGCAGTATTTAAGAGATTGATACATACTTTTACCCTAGTTTTTGCTATACATTCTAGGCTGCTAGGTTTCTCTTTCTAATTCTCTCTCTACATCTTCTTCTTTACTCTTCTCCCTCTAGGGATTTCAATAGGGGAATTGAATTGCTCTTGGAGATTGTGGAAATGATTTTTGTTATTATTTTCAGGTACATTTTATTTTCATTATTATAATCCTCCAAGGATGGAGGAGTAGATCGTTTTACTAGTATAAGGGTTTCCGGATGGATTGGAATAATATTTGAGACCCTCTTTTTGATAATAAATGCATTAGTTTTCTCAATGTTCTGTAGTTTCTATTCTTATATTGTTACAATTTTTATTGGAATAACTAAATTAGTGATTGTCGTTTAGAAAAACCCTTTGAGCATGAAATTGATTGATTACTAGTTTATGTTTAAGGGAGAACATTATAATTAACTTTCCAATTGGTTGTTAGGCTATAATAATTGGTACCTTAAATCACTATAATTTCTAATTAAATTGAGATCACATTTATTAGTTATTTGCATTGGTCAAAATCTAGGGATCGATTGATCAGTAATAGAGTTGTTAGTAATTAATTACTAATAGCCACTAATGTGTTTAATATTTGGTTAATAATAATTAATTTCGATCCTAGAAACACCTTGTATTAGTGTCCCTTTAATTCTGAATTTTTTTCAATTAATCTAATTGCTTTAATTTCATTCTCAAAAAACCCTATAATATAATTTTCCCAACTAAGTGATAAAGTCTCCTTGAGAGACGGCCTATGTTGTGCCTTTTTATTACATTTTCTTGTTGCAACTTAGCATAAAATAATTTCTAATTTGAGAAGGTAGGTGACAACCTTCGTCAATACACCCCCTATATTTAAATATCCATTTGAATTTATTTTTGGAGATTAATCTCTTATAGTTTTCTTAAATTTATACATGTTGTGATTCTCATGTTTGTTAAAAGATTGAATATTTATATTAGAACTTATGTTATATATGTTTAGCTTTAATAGATTTGATTGTTTTTTATTACCCAAGTTAATATATTTGATTATATACGTTGATATATTTTAATAAGCGATTTTTTTTATAAAAAGATGGACATGGCTGATGTATTTGGCCCAAACCAACCAATTTGTGAGTAGATCAAATCAAGTCTAGTTGAAAGGAAAATTTCAGTCAACATCCCAACTTGACCTAGTTTGAATTAGCAGGTCGAGCCAAAAAAGTATCCGAAACTACCCAACCAAACCCACAAACATTGTTATGTAATATTTATTAATCTTATTTAGCTTTGTTCTATTATTATTATTTGATAATGTGTTTTGAACTACAAAATAATACGCATATAGAATAAAAGTATTGTATACAAATTAATACAAGTCTTGGACTATATTTTGTTATAAGGTTAAAATTCTTCAATATTAGTTATAAAATTTTATTTAAAATTACTACTATATATATATATATATATATTTTTAATTAAGTACTTTTTTTTAAATATATATACTTTTACATACCTACGAGTCAAGTTTACAATTCGAGACTACCATGACTTTATCTAAACTCTCGAGTTTAATTAGCTACTGACTTGGAGGAATGTTACAACCAACAACAAAAAGCATCCAATAGACAAGTTTACAACATAAAGCGATATCAACAAAAAGAAAAAGAAAAAAGTATACTGGGGATACGAAGCAAATTTTCTGAATGCAGTGTGATTAAAATTAAAATTTATGACTAAGATAAAGCCAAAAATTCAGTCCCTCGCTCCTTATTATTTTTTTCCATAAGAATAAAAAAGTGAAAACCAAATATCTAAATACACAAACCATGTTTTCTTCTTCAAAGAAACAATAGAAGATGAATGCAGAAAAAACGGCTACCAAGGAAGGCTGAGGAGGAAAAAAAGGTAGAAAGAGGAGCCATTGAATCGGAAACGAATGAAAAGAAACACAACATTTTAAGGTAGCACTGGACACTCTATGCACTGGGGTTTATTCCACACCATCAAGTGATATCCAGAGCGAACAACATTCCCTATAGTTCAACAACTTAAACGGATGAGGAACCCAGGTTACAAACAAAACCAAGCAACAAAAGCACAAGTAGCATCCTAAAAATCATCTTTTTCAAAAGAAATAAAGAACAAAAATATAATGAAATGAAAAATAAAAATCACCATAACCAACATGATTATAAATTAGTGGTTGTTTACTTCATTTCTGCTTGTGCCAGACTGTATGAGATTTGCTCCGTCGTCTTCATCACCTTCACTAGTCCTTCTCTTCCTCCATGCACCGTCGGCATAGTCTCTCACTAACAGGTTTTTGGCACCACCTCAGAGATCTGCTCCTCCGTGAAGTAGATGCTCTCTTCTTGTGGTTGCATGTGAATGAGAATGGAAGGACAAAAATGAAGGCGGATGAGAGAAAATGAAGAAAAAGCCATGGATGAGGGAGTAGGTACTGTTGGAACTGAAATCATCAGACTAACTCTTTCTACTAAAGCTATTGGAACCTTCAAGCTTGCTATTAGCAGTAAACCTTGTAATAAGTTCACTAATAACTAAGGAAAAAATTTATTCTTCTATAAAATGTTAACAGTTTGGTTTTTACATATAAATGAAATGAAATCAATTGAAGAGCATATAGAGAGACATATAATAATATATTGAATAATTAAGTCTAATTGTAAAGTGTACAAAGATGAAGAGAGAAGAAGAATGATTGACCTTGTATTGCTATATTGATTGAGTACATAAAATGATGATACAAAGATGAATTTATGGTAATGAAGACTAACAAACTATAACAGAAATAACTAACAATAACTAACACATAGAGTAACTAGTTACTATTCCTTTATCAGCTTCCCTTAAACTCAGTAGGTAAAAAAGATTGAACTCTGAGTTTGGTACGAAGATAAAAGAAGTGAGTACTTCACATTGGTTTAGTGAGAATGTTTGCACTTTGCTTTTCAGCAGGAACATGAAAGACACGAACATGTTGCTGTAAAATTCAGTCATGAACAAAATGGAAGTCAATCTCAAAATGTTTCGTACATTGATGGAGGATTGGATTTGCTGACAAGAGAACAACACTCAAGTTGTCACAATATACATGAGGAATGGAAGGAGAAGAGACATGAAGTTCAGAAAGAAGGGTCTTGATCCATGAGATTTCAGAGATTGTAGTAGCCAATGAATGATACTTAGCCTTTGTGCTTGAACGAGAAACTACAGATTGTTTCTTTGAAATCCAAAAAACAATGTTAGGACCAAGATAAACACAAAAGTCTGATGTTGAACAGCGATCATCAAGATTGGATGCCCAATCAAAGTCACAATAAGAAGTGAGAGAAAGGTCAACTGAAGGATGAAATATAAGACCATATGGGGAGGTGCCTTTAAGATATCGTAAAATTCACTTAACAGCAATCCAATGAGATTGCATAGATTTATGCATGAATTGACACACTTTATTGATTGTAAAAGACAATTTTGGGTGAGTGAGAGTAATATACTGTAAGGAACTAACAAGTTGACAATAAAGAATGGGATTATCAAAAGGAAGGGAACTAGATTGCTGAAGTTTGGAAGCAGAAGGCATTACTGTAAGGAGGGATTTGCAAGAATTCAAATGAGCTTGAAGAAGGATGCCATTAATATATTTAGTCTGAGAAATATAAAGTGCACCCAGAGAAAGAAATTTAGCTTCAAGGCCAAGAAAAATAATGAAGAGAGTCGAGATCCTTAAGAGCAAACAGTTGTTGAAGGGAATGAATGAGGTTATTAACAGCAGAAATGGAGGAACCAATTATGAAGACATCATCCACATTCACTAAAATGTAAATAGTATGTTGAGATGTGACTTGAATGAATAGAGAAGAGTCGTATTTAGCAATTGTGAAGCCGAAGTAAGTCAAACCAAGCTCTAGGAGCTTGCTTGAGACCATAAAAAGCCTTATGAAGTTTACATGCCATTGAGGAGTTACCAATATGAAATCCAGATGGTTGTACCATATAAACATCTTCATGAAGAGGACCATTGAGGAAAGCATTGGTGAAGTCAAGTTGTTTGATAGGCCATTTGGAAGAGAGGGCAATAGAAATGATGATGTGAATGGTGGCATGTTTAACAATCGGGCTAAAGGTTTCCTGATAATCCACACTTTCTTGTTGATGAAAACCTTTAGCTATTAGGCAAGCTTTATGTCTTGAAATAGTACCATCAGGATTGTATTTGACTCGAAAAATCCACTTACAACCAATGGTGGATTTGTCAGGAGGTAAAGGAACAATGGACTAAGTGGTGTTATGAATAAGAGCATTATACTCAAGTTGCATTGCTTCGGACCAAAAGGGATGAGATAAGGAGGTGACTGCTTAGAAGGAAAGAATACTAGATTGAGAGGAGAAGCAGGATTGGAGGAAGACCTACGAGATAAGGAATTAAAAGTAGTAGTTACAGTATAAGGAGGAGGGAAAGCAACAAGAATAGATGCAACATATTTAGGAATAGAAATAGGAGTAGATAACATAGGGATATATGATTTGTATGGAAAATATTGTTCATAAAAAAGGACATGTCTAGATATAAAAATTTTGCCAGATTTAAGGAGGCAAAGATAGCCTTTATGTGCTGAAGAGTAGCCATGAAATGCGCACAAATCTGATCTAAAATCCAATTTATACCTATTGTAAAGTCTAAGTAAAGGGTAACATGCACATCCAAATATTCTTAATATAGAATAATCATGAGGTTTGGATGATAACATTTCATATGGAGATTTTAATTGTAACACAGGAGTAGGTAAGAGGTTGATCAAGTACACAGTAGTTGAAAAAGCCTCTTGCCGGAATTTTAAAGGTAAAGAAGCATGAGCAAGCAAGTTTAAACCTATCTTAGTCACATTTATATGCTTGCGTTTTGCATACCCATTCTGTTCATGAGTATGAAGAAAGCTAAAATGATGGAAAATACCATGATGTTTGAGATATTTGGAAAAAGATACATATTCCTTTGCATGGTTTTAAGTTTGGTGCCAAGATGCAATTCAGCCATTGATTCAAACTCAAGGAAAGTAGAAAATGCTTGAGATTTATATTGTAGAAAGTAAATCCATGTATGTCTTAGGTATGCATTCACAAAGATAATATAATAACGACATCCAGCAGTAGAAGTAAGAGGAGTAGGGCCCCAAATATCACTAAAGATGAGATCAAGAGGAGCATGATAAGTAGTAGTAGAGGAAGGAAAAGGTAATTGTTTTACTTTATCAATGTTGCAAGAACCACAAGAAGGCATATTTCAAGGAAGTGGTGCAGAAATATTACAAGAGGAAAGTACATTATGGACAGTTTTGTAAAAAGCATGGCCTAGCCTAGCATGCCAAGTATCAAGTGTATTAGCAAAACTAATATTACAAGAAATAGATGCATTAGTTGAAAGTATCTTATTAACAAAGTGAGGAAGAGAAGGTTGTATCAAAGAATCTTCAAGAACATCTAATCCATTCCTATAGGGGCCTTAAAGAAGTGTCTTCATGGAATCTTGAGATTTAACATTAAAATGGTTAGGATGAAATTCAAAAATTACATTGTTATCATGTGAAAATTTAGAAACACCAAGTAAACTTTTGGTAATAGAGGGAACATGTAAAACATCTCTAAGAAGAAATTGTTTGTTATAATATGGAGAATGCAAGAAAGAGTGGCCAATATTGGCAATGGGAAGACCAACCCCATTACTGATATGAACCTTAACAGAACCTGTATAAGGTGTAGCAGAAGCAAGATTGTTCAACTCAGGTGTGAGATGATTGGTAGCACTAGAATCAGGGTATCGAACAGGATCAAGGACTGAAGTAGAAGTAGCAAGAATTCCCTTGGATGTAGAAGCAAGAGAGGGAGTGGATGGAACAGTAGTAGAGTTTGTAGTGATAAATGCTTGATTGGATGGATTATTGTGATTGAATTGACAAGGGTGTGGTGGCACAAACTGTTGTTGAGAAAGGGTGAAATTTGGATTGAAGCGATGAAAACAGTCCCACACAGTATGGCCAAGCCGATTGCATAATTGACACTGAACCGAATTGAAGTTGGTACCATGACCAGGGCCCCTTCCAGTACAACCACGACCACACCTGAAACCACGACCCCATGAAGAAAGCTGAAATTATTTGGGAAGCATCGTTGGGCTTGAGCAAGGTTAGATTGGACAGATGAGAAAGAGATGAGAAAGAGTTATAGAGATCGAGTTTGTGAGATTTTTCAATTCTTTCTTCCATAGCAATCAAGAAGGATTCAATGTCTCCAATCTTGTAAGGGTCAAGGCAAGATAAAAGAAAGGCAATGATGGGGTTATAGTCATCAAGTAAACCTTCGAAAATGGCTTCAATATGCTGAGAATAAGTGAGTGGTTCACCAACAGCAGCAAAACTATCAGTGATCAATTTGATGGAGGTAAGATATTCATGCATGGATTTTGTCTTCTTGATTGAGTGCAATTGGGTTTTTAATTTAGCAACCTAATCTCTAGTGTATGAGGCTTGAATGGTAGTAATCTTGGCCTAAACTTGATGAGAGAAAGAAGAGCCAACCATATGCACACGAAGTGAGGGAGTGAGTGAAGCAAGTAACCAAGAAAGTAACAAGCTGTCTTGGCATTTCCATTGGCGAAAAGTTGAAGAAATTCTGTTGGTATAGGCATCAGCATCAGTAGCAAAGGTGGGAGGAACTTTCTTGGGATCCAAATGGTCTTTAGGATTGTGACCAATGATAGTTGCAAGAGCTTCTTGTTCTCAAAGTAAGTAATTGTAAGATCTAACTTGACTGAGACAGGGGCATTGAAGGTTTGAGGGAAAGTTGTAGATTGAGAACTGGAAGAAGGAGAGGTTGAGGAGATTGTGGAGTCTACCACGGATCAGAAAAAAAAAAAAAAGAGAGAGAGAGAGCTCTAGCACTATGTAAGTTGTGCAGAGATGAAGAGAGAAGAAGAATGATTGATCTTGTATTGCTTTATTGATTGAGTACATAAAATGATGATACAGAGATGAATTTATAGTAATGAAGACTAACAAACTATAACAGAAATAACTAACACAGAGTAACTAGTTACTATTCCTTTATCACTAATCCACTTTATTCTATATAATATAAATTCATCTATGTGTTTATAAGTTTTTTTATAGTGTAACAAAGAATTATGTGGCCATATATACAAAAAAATTTCTTAAATTTTTCGTTGAGGTGAGTCTGCAAACTATTGGCATACTATTATACCCAGAAATTGGACCAGTCTTTCTCTGCTCTTCGACGAGTTGACCCACGAACTTGCACTGTGGTCACATCTTTCGAAGAAATTCAGTTGACTTACTTTAAGATGATAACAATAATAATATTCAATCCAGCAAGCAATGCATGTCCTTGCATGCAAGCAAACGGTTTGCAATTTTGTATACACCATATGTTGCTGAGTAATTTCAAAGGACGTGTGAAAGTGAAGACTTGTATTGTGTGTGTGTGCGCGCGCGTGTGCGCGCGTGTATATATATGCTGAAAAACAGATGTGGCAAAAAATACTAGGTTAACATTGCACTAAATTTTAGATGTGGCAACTTTGTATATATAGGCTCCGTTGGAAAGTACGCGCAAATTATTCTAATACAAATACATAGTGAAATATCGGCGGGGAACACTCATAAGAAATTCATAGTATTACAAATGACGCTAACATCTCCAATTTAGCACACATATACATGGATAGTTCGGAGTAAGCTGGGCCATTGTTTATTTTCTTTTTCCCCTTCAAAGTTAATATCATGGTCGTCGTGGCGTGTAAGACCCTCCTCCTCCTCCATATCCTCCGCCATTTCCACCATAACCCTGCTGGAGAAGTTTTCGCCTTGTATAATTGTCTAAAAATTCAAAAACATAGATAAATGAAAAAAGAAATATGTGATATACATATACATATATAAATATTTGTATGAAACACTGATAGCAATTAGCGGTCACATGTTCTAGGTTACATATGCATGGTTGGACTTTGGTTCAGTGCATATGATTCTCGCTAATATAATTTAATGAAATTAACTGCAACGAATATACGATGACATATACCGAGTTTATCAGTTTAGGCTGCATTTCCAAGCTTAAAGGACATGATGAGGAATAAAAGTATTGCTAGAAGCGTAGCAAATGAAATCAAGTTGGAGGCACTGATGAAGCGGGTCATTTCTAATTGATATATAAAATCTTTGTAGGTAGTTAACTGCAAGTTTGAGGATGCGAAGTATATCACTTGGAGACGTGGTATTTATAGAGAGATGAAGATCAACATGAACATGTTCCAGAATTAAGCGTGACACATCATCCCGCCAATATTGATGACTAATTCTTTCCCGTATCCTATGCTGTCTTATGTGATACATGAGCGGGAATGGCAGTAGTAAAAAACGGGTGATCTCCAACCAATCACAATATGTAGCTTGTGATTCGTACTTCGAGTGAAGTTAGATTTCAAGTGTGAGAGTAAAGAGTTTTAAAAGCAAATGAGTTTGTATTTTATTAATTATTATTTATTTAGTTCTAAATTGAAAAGGTCAATTTAAGAAAATTTTTTGGATGGGCACAAGTTTAACATGTTATTCTTGTATACACACATAATAAAATTAATGGGTCTCATAATTAATTATGTATGTGTATCTTGAATAAAGTTAATAAGATATTCTTTTATTGTGGACGTGTAAATATGAAGTATAAAACTTGTGTATTGGCAAAAATTTCTCCAACGTAATAACTTAATTAATTAACAAACACTTGCACGTAAAAAGTATAATTCTGACTATTTTATATTTTTATGTTCATTATATAATTGAAATTTTGTGAAGAAAAATACAACAATAACCATAGTAAACTGAAGTTGTATTTTTTCAGTTAACTAATTATTAATAAGAATATATAAGAAAAATACAACAATAACCATAGGAATGACATGTTTTCCAAAACTTTTAGATTTCTTGTCTTTTTGCTCAGAAATATTTCCTAATTTTCTTTAGTGCTCTAAGCATACTTTCTCAAGTATTTGATTTCTGGAGTTTATTTTCTGAAGATCTAGCTTCCATCTATTTGCTAACAAGGATTTTCTTCAGACTCTTTTCCTCAAGACTTTCTTCCAGTCCTCAATAACAATTAGCAAAATCATTCTTGAATACTTTTCATCAGCAAATTCAAGTCATTTGGAGATCTAGAGTATCCTGCTTCTGATTTTCTTTCTTGAGCCATGGAAGGTGTTTGAGATAGTACCTGAAAGAAGATAATTTTGGTACTCAACTTTCTTAAGTCCACCTTGGTTGATTGTTTAAGAGGGAGATTTCTTATCCTTTTTCAACAGATTTTTCTTTTAAGAGTCATTTGTCATATAGGTATTCCTTCTTATGAATGGTAGCAAAAATGATTATGATAATGATTTTAGATGAGGCTACATTTCTTTTTACTTCCTATTTCCTTTTCATTTCTCAAACTTATTTTCTAAAACAATGGCCTTTAATCATTAACCACAAGTTTGAGGTTTTAGAATCTTTTGCTATTATTTGACCAGTTCATATATTTAGAAGCTACAAAAGAAGGTTCTCAAATTCATAAATAGCTTCTGAGATTTTTCTAGTTTAATTATGAGACTTTAGCTTCTAAGGCCTAGAGTTTGAAAACATAATTGATATTACCTTTATGAGTTTCTTTATCAAACTTAGGCTTATTTCACCTGAGATCTTTTGAAAAGGAAGTACGCATATTATATGGCTTGCAGGGAAAATAAAGGAATAAGTTTGAGTATATTAACCTCGTATTTTTTTCATAAAATTGCACTCATGTCATAAGATATAGATTTTGTTGGTTTCAACCTTGTCATGACTTACTAACTCATTCTTTTCATCTTTAGAGTTGCTCTTTTCAGGATTTTCGTGGCTCATTTTGTCTTCCTTTTGAGATTGATGCTTCTACCATTCATGGCTTAGCCTTATCAAGCTATTGACGTTTTCTCCATGAGCTAAGAGATCTCATCCCCATTCATCAGATTCTATTGCTTTAGCGTTTTGTTGCTTCTGATGTGGAGACTTTTAGGATTGCTAGCTCTCTCTTTTCTATGGGATAGTCATTCATTTTAGAAAGCATGACTTTTTTAGTATGTCTAGTTTACCCATCTTCCTTTCATAGTGCTTCAAGATTTAATTTGTCATGTTATTCTTAGCTTGGTACACTGCTGAAATAGCCTTGTCATATCCTGCAAGCTCATTTGGAATGGATGGTCAGTTTAATGAGTGAACTCCTGCTTCATCTCGTCCCTTCGATCTTTGTTCTTTGCAATTGTTGGATTGCTTAACCCCTCAGAGGCCTGGATCTGGTACCACTTGTTGGTAAAATAGTGCACAAGAAGGGGGGTTGAATCATGCATTCAAGCTTTCTTTCGAATATGAAACATTTTACAAAATGATACTATCATGCATGAAGCTTGAAGTGCAGCAGAATAATGGTTAGATGGTTCAGAAAGTAGATCTCTGAAGCATGTTAACTGATAATGCAACTTTAACAGTACTTAAATAGTAATTAACTTAAAGCGCATAACATAAAGATAAGAGATTAGGGAAGAAAGAAAGGACACAAGTATTTTTATATTGGTTTGGCCAACCTGCCTACATCCAGTACTCAACACACGTTGAGATTTCACTAACAATAACTTTCTCAACCTGAGAAAGTAAACTGGATAGTCTTTACATTAGCCTTCCCAAGCTCTTACAGTGAACACTGGATGACTCCAACTGTCACAAATTGAGTAGTTCTGAACTAGCCTCTCCAAGCTGAATTGTGATCTGCAGACAATTTCTACTGCCATATTGCAATTAGTTCTTTCCAACCTCTCCAAGCTGAACCATGATGACTGGAATACCTTTATCATCAAGTTGCAAGTAGTTTATTCATAGCCTTTTCAGGCTAAATCGTGATGAGTAGAAGCCTATGCCATTGCGTTGCAAGTAGTTTTACCTTAATCTTTCTAAGCTATATTTCACTCTGATCACTAACAGATCAAGGTTACAAAGGTTATGTATTTGGGTTCCTACTCAAACTAACCTACACCTATGTTTCCTTATAAATATTCAATAATACAGACCTAGGAAACATAAATGACTTTTTTCTCACATCTCTTCCTAAGAAGAGTATACAAATCATTACAAAACATGGAAAGAAAATTTTCTACGCTTCAAGAAGATTTATTACATATTATGATGAACAATACAAGAAGTGTGGAGATATTTTTCCAGAGTTTTCACTCTTATGTCTTTAACTCTCTCATTGTCATTCAAATTTAGCATCTCTATTTATACAGGTCTTTCTTCATGATGGTTGCCTTTGATTTGATCTCCAAGTGATACGTGTAAATCATTTGTTATGTCTTGGAATATTAGTCTAGAGAGGTAGGCTGACAGAATTGTCATATCGATTGCAGAAGTCGTTGAATTGTAGAGGTTTTTTATGTCCTCTTTCTAATCATGGTTTCTGAACTCCTCCTTCTAGAAGCTAGGATCGTTGATCAATCAGGCAGAAGAGATTACATACCATTTATGAAACAGGGTTTGATTCGAGATTTGAAATTTGAATTTTCAATTTCCCTCCATTTCTTGTAGCGTTCTGTGATCCATAATTAAGTGAGTTTTCTGACGGTGTAATAAACTTCTTGATCATTCTTCGATCTTCCAGTCTTCAATCTTAGCTCTTTGATATTGATTTATTTGCAATTGTGATAATTGTTGACTGAGTAACATGTTATTTTCAGAGTTGACATGATTTCCTCTTTCTTCAGTGTACTTTTGAAGTCCCGTGTTACTTTTTGAAGATTGTTTCCTTGGGATTTTTGCCCTTGTATTGATCTGCTTCATTCTGTAATGCATATGAATATTCTTTACACGATATAATTTTCACTTCGTTTAAGCTTATTCTCTTCCATGAGATAAAATATGTTTGCACATGTAAAGTGAAATTATTTTTGTATAAGTCCATGTAATGCACTTCAGAATTCTACCTGTTAAGCTTAGTCAAGAAACTCAAGGTAGCCATTAGTCGTTCTTCAAAATATTTTCTTTAAATTGACTTTGTTGTCATTCAAAACAATAAAGCTCATACTTTCTGAAGAGTTATGAAGTTTACAAATAGAGCAATACTTCATAAAATATAGACTAATCTAGGAATCACATTCACTACATGCTTTTTGCACTTATCATAGTAGTAAGACCCTGATTGAGGAACCACTTTTGTACCACATCTACATGTTGCAATAAACCAATTAGGTCCACCGTCCACACCTTTAATTGTAGCATGGATAGCATAATCATCATCTTACGAAAAATACACCCAACACAAAAGAGAGTGCATTAATATTTGAACTTTCTATCTGTGACCCAAAAAAAAAGAGAGAATTATTAAATTTGAAACTGTGTTAAGATTAAAAAACTATAAATAGCATAAGCTAAAAATGAACTCACTTCTCTACAGTCTTTCAGTTCTTCAATTGTCTTCCTAGGTGTAACGTTGAGGAAGTCATCCTCAGGTGAGTAATAATGACTGGATATTCCAACATTTGGTTTTTCAGAATTGGTTCTAACCATGTCTAAGAATTTAGAAATAACTTGTGTATCATGGCATATCTTTGAAACCTTAAATAAAGGTTCAAGATGGCTTCTGAACCCTGTCTTAATCTCAACTTTGAAGAGGAATTTCTTCTGAATCAAATACTCTTCAAACTCTTTTGGATGCTCAATAGTTTTTCCATGGTCCTACAATTTTGTTATTTTTTCAGATGTAAAAGGCTTACCAAATAGAAATGGAAACTCTTCATAAAATTTTCATTTCAAAAAAGAATAAAAGAATGCTCCAACAACTCAACCTTATATAAGATAGTTGCAAAATTCTTAAACACCTCATCTTGAAAAAAAAAAAAAGGAATCATAACATTCTATGTAAACTTAAAGAAAGGAATTATAACATATTGTTTCAGTTTTTTCCTGCAAGAGCGAACATAGCATCTTTAGAATAGAAGATGCCTTATGATCAAATAACACAAAGATAGTGGAACCTGAGTCATCCATGACAAGTAGCCTAATTTGGTATCTACAATAATAGAGGCATAAAATAAGAATTTCAGCAATCAATTTTGATGATAAAATAAAAATTTTCTAATGCTGGATTTTAGAACAAATAGATTTATAACACTAACCTAGAAGTGACATTCATAACATGACAGAGCAATGTTTACAGTAATACATCCCAGAGTGAAGGATTACAACCTTATTGCACTTGCAGGCTATATACCACCAATCCTCATCATTGGTGATAGCAACAATAGTAGCACATACTACATAGAAACCATCCTTCAAAACAAAATCCTTGTTAGTAAAAATTTAGTGAAATGATAACCAAATAAATAATAGTATAAAAATGGAAGATATAAAATATGAATGATTAGTTAATGTTAATAATCCACACTTTACAAAATAGAGACATAAAATACAAATTTATTTATTAACCTTTTTACAGTCTTTTAGTTCTGCAATCATCTTTGAAGGTGTTGAATTGAGGAAATCATTTTTAAACGAATAAGATTGAGCACCACACAATAGAGAAACAGGCCGAGATTCAGATGATGCAACAACCACACTTGAAAAAATAGAAGACATGTCATTATGTAATTAAAGTAAATGATTACAAAATACAAATCAAAATAATCATTCCAAATGCAATTTGCAAGTAGATTATGTACATCTACTAACTTATTTTTGAATGCGCTAACCTCTTGCATATCTGGGTTAAATAGGAGCCTAGTACCATGCATAACAACCTATAAAACGATTTTTTCTATGGAAAAAGCAAAGGAATTAAGGAAGTTAAAGAAGGTAACAAAAAGGTCGAATAAAAATTTTGTAAAAGAAGTTAGTATCCATACATCAAAACTAAAGAAAGAATGATAAAAAAAAATGAAATAAAAATTACAATTTGTGTGAGACTTAAAACCTCATCCATAAAAACCATTTCAATTGAGTTATGGTTAATGCATCGCTAAAGCTTGGGAGAGTCCATAACCGTATCACTTGAACTTTGACTCTGCAGCACTCATGCAAAGAACCAATTTTTGCTAAAGGATGGATAAGTTTCGCAATAACAATCAAAGCAAAGGTCAAGAAAAAGTGCAAATTAGACAACTAATGTCAAGGAATAACAGGAAAAAAGCAGATAAAGGTAGGAAGCAATGAAGAAAAATCACTAAAATTTATAGGAAAGATTGAAAACTGCTATGCATATCTCAGTTCTTAGGGATTCAATCAAAATAACAATCCGAAATTAGTTTAGAAATTTAGGGTTTATGGTGATAACAAAATAAAAAATCATGATCAGCTGAGAATCAAAATATCATAATCCAATCGAAAACCAAAATAGTTTAGGGATTTAGGATTCATGATGAGAACAAAATAAAAAGTCATGATCGGCTGAAAATCAAAAGATCATAATCTAATCAAAATCCAAAATAGTTTAGGGATTTAGAATTCATGGTGAGAACAAAATAAAAAGTCATAATTACATGAAAATAGAAAATCTTAATCAAATCAAAATATGAATTGAAAAGAATATCTAACCTTCTTCTTCAAGAATTTACAAGAGCTCAAAGTTTACAACCATCGATCCCAAGTGATCTGATTGCAATAGTCATCCCTTTTTTATGATCACTATCTAATGCGCAATAGGAAAATCCAAAAGTAAAGTCTAGAAACTATCCTTTTTCTTATTTTTCTTTCCACATCACACAATTTTTTTGTTGTAATGGGCCCCATTAATATTTTTATCACCCCAATACATTTATAGGGTTAAATGCATTTTACCTCTCTGAATTTTAGGTCATATGCAATTTACACCCTGATTTTTCAATATATGCATCGCGACACCTTGAACTTTTTAACATGTGCATAAAACCCCTTAGTATACTTTTGACAACTAATAAAAGTAAGATTTATGGGTACTTAACCCCCCTGATATTTCTAATTTGAGCAACCCGACACCTTATCATGAATACTATATGCAATTAACCTTCTATTTTTTTATTATGTGCAACCAAATACCCTGTTATAACTTAAAATTTTTGTAGGGTTTTTTTTGTACAATTTGACAAGTTCAGGGTGTCATAATACACCGTTTGAAAAGTAGGGGTTGTTGCACAGTTTGGAAAGTTCAAGGTATCGTAATGCATGTTTTGAAATTCAAGGTTTAAATTGCACAGGATCTAAAATTCAGGAGGGTAAAATGCATTTGATCCACATTTATGTCTAATCCATTTTTTTAATGATTCTTAATTTTATATTCTTTTATTCTTAATGATTCTTAATCCCATGAATATATCTTAATGATTTGAATTTCATTGATCATGTAATCTTTAATAATTGTAATATTTGATTTTATTAATAATTAAATTATAAATTAAGTGAAAAAATCTGTAGATATAAATGCTGAGAAAAGTAAGCATTAAATTATTATATGAATGACATGTGTATCTTAAAATTCTATATGAAAGGCACATATAATAGTTTTTATGAAATGACTCTCAAATATTAAAATAGTAGATAGATGGCTGACTAATTTCAAAGTATATATATAAAAGCACATGTGGCAACTGACATGGCACCGCTGGAGCCCCGCAAATTATTCTAATACAAATAGAGTGAAATATTTAGGAACACTAGCGAGAAATCGTAGTATTACAAACTGATATGCTAACATCTCCAATGTAGCCCACGGTGGTAGTTCGGAGTAGGCTGGTGTTGTGGGCCATTCTTTATTTAATTTTACCCTTCGTGGTTAACAATTTCACAGTGGTGGCACGTTATCCTCTATGCGGTGGCACGTATCCTCCATATGGTGGCGCGTATCGTTTAGGTGGTGGCATATATCGTCCATATGGTGGCACATATCCTCTAGGTGGTGGCACGCCTCCTCGATATGGTGGCACGTATCCTCTAGGTGGTGGCACGTATCCTCTAGGCGATGGCACGTATCCTCGATATGGAGTGTTATACGGCTGTGGGAATATCGGAGGACGACGTTCCTTAAGTTTTCGGCCTATGCATCGTATAAAAAGTGAGAGATCATGAATAAATGAAACGAGAAAAAAATGTTCCAAGTTACATACATATCCAAGTAATTAGCTAGCCACGAATATGCATACATATGGTTGGACTTTGGTTCAGTTTATTCAGTAATGCCAGGGAGTAAGAAACAGTTTTTCAGTGTCAAAGTGGCGAAACGCCTGAGAACCAATTAGAATGTGACATGGGGAGAAAGAAAGGTTGCTGAGCATACAAATGTCATTTGACAAATAAGTATTTAGTACCGTTTAATATTTCCCTTCTCACTCTATACATATATATAGTAAAAATAACAGCAGCGAATTCGATGACATACCGAGTGTATCAGGTTGGGCTGCATTTCCCAACTTAAAGGACGTGAGGAATAAAAGCAGTACTGCTAAAAGAGTAGCAAATGAAATCAAGTTGAAGGCACTAAAGCGTGTCATTTCTAACTGATATATAAAATCTTTGAAGGTAATTTTAACTGCAAGTTAAGTTTGAGGATGGGAAGTATATCACATTGGAGAGTTGGTATTTATAGAGAGATGAAGATCATAAACATGCCAGAATTAAGGGTGATCATATCATCTAGCCAATATTGACTAATTCTTCCCCGTACCCTCCTATGCCAGCTGTCTAATGTGATGCAGTCTAATTCTTCCTCACATGTCATCTTTAAGAGCCTTTTGTGGTTTTTTTATCAAAATAAAATAAAAAAAACATTATTTACGGAAATAAACGAAAAAATGATTTGGTACCGAAGTGGACTAAAATATAGGGCACGAATACGCATGGGGTCTAGCGTATTTATGCCCATATTGAATACGCAGGAGCCCCATGCGTATTCAAGGGAAAATGGCTACGCTGAAACCCCATGCGTATTCATTCACGAATTGCTTACGCCCCAGTTCCATGCGTATTCTTTGCTTTTTGTTTTCGCCTCAGTCCCTTACGTATTCAATAATCGTTTGTACATATAACCGACATTGGTCATCATAGTAGTCATGTGAATTGTAAATTTGAGAGAAAATGGAAGATTGTTTTATACTTGTTCACTGTGATGGAAAAATTGAAGATACTACAAATTAGGGTGTGAGATTTTGTAGTCAGAGAGCAATAGGGGTCATTGTTAATAAGTGTGTGACTTTTGTAGAGTTACAAAGCAAAATACTTGAGCAAGTAGGTCCTCACAAACGAATCAGTCAAATGTTTTACAGAGTGCCTATAGCGTTTGGCGGTGGTGTGGTAAAGTATAACTATTTTCCCATCTATAGCGACAATGAAACAAGCATGATGTTTAGATTTCAAGCTCGATTTCCAGAGGTCCGAGTGATGGAAATGTTGGTCATGCTTGAAGATTGTGATGGGAGCTCTGCTGGGTCTGCACCTCATACATCAGTAAATGAAAACCCGGAGCAGCATGTGTCCACATACCCTGAGGCAGCGATTGATCGAGCAGTTCGTAGTCCAAGCTTTGCAGATATGGCGTTGCAAGATGAAGGACCATCAAATAGACATTCGAAAGGGAGAAAATGGTGATAGTGATGAGGAAACACGTGATACGAATTCTCAATTTATGAGATCACAGAATCAATCTCAGTTCGTATCACAAGAAAATCCAAGTCACTATTCTTCAATAAATTTGGATGTGCAGGCTGAAATAGCTTTGCAGGACCCAGTGCGAGAGTGGTTGGAGGTGAAAGGGAGTTTGAGGTTGGACAACAATTTCAAGATAAAGAAGCCGTGTTGTATGCAATAAAGAATTACAGTATTAGAAGAAAAGTGCAATTCAAGGTATACGAGTCCGGGCAGACAAAATATCAGTGCAAGTGTGTGAAGTTTGGCAATGGATGTAATTGGAGCATACGTGTTACATTTCGACAGAAGAGGCAAATATGGGAAGTTCGAAAGTATAATGGAAGGCACACGTGTGAGTATGATTCCGTTCTTGAACAACATCGGCAATTGGATAGTAATATTGTTTGTACTAGTATATTTCCTATGGTTGAGGCAAATCCAACAGTCTCCATCAGAGAGTTGCAGGGATATGTGGAGTCGGTTTTCAAGTTCAATATTTCATATAGGAAGGTTTGGATTGCAAAACAGAAAGCGATTGCTAAGATTTATGGGAACTGGGAGAAATCATACACTGATTTGCCTAGGTGGTTATTAGGTGTGCAACACTACATGCCAGGTAACTCTTATAAACTAAACCTTTGTTGTAAATTATACGCAGCTCGATGATTATTAATTAGTAAGTGCAATGTGAATGAAATAAATATGTTTTTACCGTAGGCTACTCAATAACTTCAATTGTTAGGATGCTGGAACTCAGAATCGCTATTGCTACCTAAAATGAATTGCATTTATTACATATACAGTTATTTATTGTTAATTGTTGATGGACATTCTAGGTACACCCGTCCACTTATTGACAAAGCCATATCGTATTAGGGATATTGTTAATCAGAGTTGTTCAATGTTTCATCGTGTATTCTGGTCCTTTCCACCGTGTATTGAGGCATTCAAATGGTGTAAACCGTTTATCTCAATTGATGGGACTCATCTGTATGGGAAATATGAAGGTACATTGTTGATGGCTATTGCGCAGGATGGTAACTCAAATATTTTGCCTATAGCATTTGCTATGGTTGAGGGAGAGACAAAAAAAGCATGGTCATTTTTCCTTACCAATCTTCGACAACATGTGACGCCCCAAGAAGGTATTCTCATTATTTTTGACAGGCATGTGTCTATTATATCTGCTATAGAGGCCGAGGGTAGTGGGTGCCATCCTCCTATGGCCTATCATGTATATTGCATTCGACACATTGTGTCAAACTTTGCCAGACAGTTTAAGAATAAGGATGCGAAAAGAATTCTGATAAATGCAGCATATTCAAGGACCCATTCGGATTTTGTGTATTATTATGGACTACTGAGGGATGAAAAACATGAAATGGTTGAATGGGCCGATCAAATTCCGCAGGAAAAATGGGCTCAGTATGCTGATGAGGGTCGACGGTTTGGTCATATGACCACCAACCTTTCTGAGTGTTTTAATGCTGTCATGAAGGGTACTCGCAATCTTCCCATCACTACCATAGTCAAGTCCACATACTTTCGCCTTGCTCGATTATTTGTTGAGAAGGGGGGTCAGGCACTGGCCCAACTTGCAGGGGGACAAAGATGGTCACAGCATGTGTTGCGAGCGATTGATGAGAACAAGCAATACTTGGACAAGATGTCTGTTACCCCTTTCACACGAGATATGATCTCATGTTTGGTTACAGAAAGGGGAGAACACGCAACAAAAGATTACAGAGTGCATTTGGGAGAGCGACGCTGCGACTGTGGGTCTTTCCAGGAATTACATTACCCATGCCAAAGATGCTATTGTCAGTCATCTTTGCTGCACGAGTTGAGTGGGGGTCTTTCATGCATCCTGTATACAGTATGGAATGGGTTGACAATGTCTATAAGTTGGAGTTCACACCCATTGCAGACGAGCATCTATGCCCTCTATACACTGGACTCCCAATACGTCCAGATCCAGCACTCAGAAGATCTAATGAGGGTCGTCCAGTTTTGACAAGAATTCGTAATGAAATGGATGAAGTGGAGAGCAATCAACCGAAGCGATGTGGGTTATGTAGACATGAAGGTCATACCAGAAGAACGTGCCCAACCTTGCTACCTTCATCCTCATCCCAGCACGGCTAAATCTGACAGTGCTTATGTTTGTTCATGTGTTCATATTGTAGTTTGATGACTATGTTTTTTATTCCGTTATTGTGTTAGTTTTATATGTCTTTGACTCAACAATGTTTATGTATGTTTCTGCAATCTCAATTTCATGGTCCTTTATTACGAATTAGTTGTATTCGCATGGATATTAGTCAATGATGGATATATGTGTTCATCGATAACATGCAACATCTTTTGCCCAACCTTCAGGAACCATATACAACAGCGATAGGAGTGTAATAAAATCTTCAACTGAATAACATTACATACAAAAAATGGACAAATATCATAATAATAAAATGTACATAGAATGAATACAATATATACATAAGTAAAAATAAACTACAAAAAACCTAGCTACGGCCCTCATCCCTATCTCTCACGAAGTAGGGAGTTCACATCCGGAATGACAATGCCTGGGCTAAACCTGTCATGCAAGTCTATGCCTCGGGACAATATGCGGCTGCTCCTCCGGCGCATCATCATCCGGATGTGGGATCGGGAGTACGGGAGTGGTCGGTGCTGAAGTCTGGCTAGGCTGCTGTGATGGCTCGACAATCTCCGGAGGCTCAAATCCAGGTAGAGGCTCATCCCTGAATAAATCATAACTGGGCATGTTCAAATCCATGTCCTGTCGAGGCCCCGAACCTGAACCAGGTGCTGCGATCAAGTGGGGGGGCATGGGAGCATCCAGGAAAGACTGCATGTCATCAAACTCCTACTGACTAATGCCTGCCCCGAACAAGTCCTCCATGGTGGGGGTGTAGCAATAGGAGCCCCCACCATCACCAGCAGGGACATACACTCCTCTCCCGGTATCCCCACCCTCCCCTCCTCTTGTACTCTGTCTAACACCTCCACTATCACTCCCTCCAGCACCTCCACCACCTCGGCCCCCACCTCCACCTGAACTCCCTCCACCACCTCCAGGACCTCCACCTCCTCCAGCCCCACCACCACCTCCACCATCTCCATCTCCGCCCTCATCACCACCTCCAGCATCATGCGGGATGTGTTGCTGGGAAGAGCGGGTACCTGCTCGTGCTCGACGCCACGCTCGTCGATGATCAGGAGCATCTGTGGCTCGAGGGACAAATGGTGCTGGGCCTGCATCGGGTGGGAGATCCCGTGGCACCTATGATAGCCTAGGGTCCTGCAGCTCCGTGTCAGGGGATAAAAACCTCCGTGCTATCCCTGAGTACCAGCTGAGATACTCGGCAGATGGAAGCATATGCTCAGTGTGAGCCCCAGCAACAACGCGCTGCTCCCGAGCCATCCAATGGCTGTGGTACTCCGCATATCTGTCTGGCCACCAAACCTTGTCATTGCCGCGACCATCCATAGCATGCAGTCTATCAATGTTCAATGGAGCATATGGAATATCGCATACATCAAACCGCAGCATGACACGGTCCTGGCCGTGCCACTCCACAATTTCAAACATATGAGTGCGAATCAAGCCCACACACCGACCAAAGATACACATGTGCCGGCAGATAGCAACGATGCTCGCATCCTCTTATGGAAGCCACTGAAACTGTAAAATTTAATAATTTAAGTTAAACTTCCGTGTAACCATATAATATACATTTGAGATAATTAATTTACTTAGTATCACTTACTCCATCGATGGGAATGGCATCAAGTCGTGCCCGAAAGGCCACCAAATTTATCAAAGATCCCCGTCTGATGTAAGCCTCAATCCGCGCCACCTGATATACAAAAATTATTCGTTAGTAATAAACCATAAACATAAACACACCAAACAAGACAAACATGTAACTTATGGGGTGGAAGAAACTATATATCTCGAGGCTAGTGGAAATGTAACGCATGCAGTCGTACCACAGGTGCGATGAGGGGATCCAATAAGCCCATGATGAGAGTAGCTGCACACCCTCCAATGTCAGCAACTCGAGCATTCACAGCCCGACACAGGCTGCGATATAAGCATGCTAACACTGCTGATCCCCAACTGTACCGACCAGTAACTCCGAAATCACGGAGTAGGGGCAACCACTTTAGATGAACCCGTGAGGATGACTTGTCTGGACACAAGAATCCTCCAATCAGCTCTAGTAGGTATGCCCTCGTCCACCTCAGCACTACTACATCATCTGCATCCGCAGGAAATGAATCAGATTTGAAGGTCTTCTTCAGCCAGCTCAGCTTCATGTAAGACCCATGGCGATCTGTCTGCTCGGGGACCACACCTAATAAATCCCAGCAGATATCCCAAATGCTCTACTGGTGCCATCTCTCCTATGCCCCAATACTGCCACTAACGGCATCGCCATCCACCCTCAATCCTAGCTAGATGGCAACGTCCTGCAGTGTAATAGTCGCCTCTCCGTACGGAAGGTGGAAAGTATGAGTATCCGGACGCCACCTCTCTATTAACACACTAATCAAAGCTACATCATAATGGAAGTTACCAAAGTTGGCAACCTCCCAGAAACCAACTTGTCATAAAAAGTACTCCATACGTGAATGGGGAGTCGGTGCTCCACAGCGTCTCGGCTGTAGAACTCGATGTGGCTGCAAAAATGAATTGCAAATGTTTAGAAATCTCAAACCATAACAAAAAAACTTTAAATTATTTAAATAACTTTAATAAAATAAACTAAACTAAAATAACTTCAAATTTATAAACTAAATTATACTAAACTAAACTAAAGTAACTTTCAATAAATTAAATTAATCTAGGTTTAAATAACTAAACTAATCAAGTAAACTACACTAATTACTGAAGTTAACTAAATTAATGAAATAAACTTAACTACTTAATCTATACTAACTTGAATACAAAAATAACAAAGTTTAATTACTTAAATAAACTAAACTTAAACTACTTTAAAAAAATTAAAATATTTGATTATTTAAGTGACCTAGTCAATAGCCTACACTAATTTAAAAAACTTTGCTAAATTAATTAAATAAACTTAACTAATTCAATTATACTAACTTAAACAAAACATAACAAAACTAACTAAATTAATCAACTAATCTCAACTAAAATTATTTTAAAATAATTAAATTATACAAGCTTTAACTAACTTAATTAATCAGATAAACGTAACTAATTAATCTATACTAACTTATACATAAATAAAACTAAATTAATGAAATAAATTAACTAAAATAACTTTAAATAAATTAAATCTAGGTTTAGATAACTAAACTAATCACACTCATTAAATAAACTTACGTAAATTAGTGAAATAAATTAACTAAATTAACTTTACATAAATTAAATTAATCTAGGTTTAGATAACTAAACTAATAAAATAAACTACACTCATTAAATAAACTTAACTAAATTAATGCAATAAACTAAATCACATCAACTTTAAATAAATTAAATAAAACAAGCTTTACATAACTTAAGCAAATAAACTACATTATTTAAATAAAATAACCTAAATTAATACAATAAACTTAACTAATTTATACTTACTTAAACCAAAATAAATAACTACATTACTGAAATAAACTAAATTAAAATTACTTTAAATATTAAATAAAACTAGCCTTATAAATAACTATATTAATAAAAAAAAGCTACACTAATTAAATACCAACAAACCAAACTATATTAATTACCTAAGATAAAATAAACTTAACATTTAAATATTTTAAAGTCTACTAACTTTCAATATTTTTAAATTAACCATATTTCTATTTTTCTAACTAAACTAACCTAATTTAAAAATATATATCACTAATTGCAATAATACCTATTTAAAATAATACCTAACAATTATTAAATTCATAAACTAAACTAAACTATTTTTGTATTCTAAAACTTAAATAATAAATACCTGGTTATCTAGTTTTGCAGATATGTGAACATCATCCAAGCGGTAAAGATTATTCGCCATGATAACAGAAAGATATGATAACAGAAAGATAGTGAGAAACTGAGAAAATAAATAGTGAATGCACTTCAAGCTGAAGCGTATTCAGTATATATAGTCTCTAAAATACGCATGGACTTCATGCGTATTCATTAACAACATGAATATGCATGGGCTTCATGTGTATTCATTAACAATATGAATACATATAAGTCCCATGCGTATTCATGTTGTTAATGAATACGCATGAAGCCCATGCGTATTCATGCCTATCCACAATGACTTATTTTGATAATTAATATCTTTTTCATTTATTCGCGTAATTATTATTATTTTTTATTTTATTCGGGTAAAAACCCCGCCTTTTGTCTTATTGCAGTCATACAAATTAATGGTGCACCAGTTCATGATTTCAATTGCAACTCTAGCAACTGCTCAACCTCGTAAAAATGTAATGGCTAAAATAGACTTTAATTACCAAATAGCAAAGGGATCGGGAGCAATAAAGTAGTCAACACTCAACACCAAGTCAACCGAACATCATACGTAGCTTGTGATTGAACTTTGTGTGATGTTTGATTTCCCATGTGGGACGAAAAAAGTATAAAAGCAAACGAGTTTGTATTTTATTATTCTGTTCTCAATTGAAAAAGGTGAATGTAATACATAACAAGCTAGTCGTTTGACGTGTGTAATATATGGAGTGATAATAAAAAAAAATTATTAATCATTATAAAAAAATAAATAAATAGTCAAATAATCAAATAAATAGATAAAGTATTACGTGACATCTATTTTCTATCATATTTTGAATATAATATTTATAAGACGGAAAAAATCTAGGTAGATGAACCATAACTAACAATAAAAGCCTATCTTATAAAATTTTTGTATATTTCGAATATTAAAAATAATTTTGTATATTTTGAAAATTTTTATGTATTATAATAGCATTTTATATAATTATATAATAATTATACATGATCAATAAAATAATTGTTAATTATAATAGTTTTCTTTTTGTGGTAGCGTAATTAATAGTTGTGTTATCATTAACTAATACTATAATAATTACATATATAGAATTTTAATGATATAATAATATATTCAATTATCATTTTGTTTATATTATTTGTTATTATTTTCATATTAAATAATTATGAATGAGATATTTTGTAGGGCATTTTTATTGTGTTGTGGAAGAGAGATTTGAAGATATGATTGGAAAAAATTAATTAATAATTATAAGGTAAATTAAATTTAAAAACCTACTTTAATTATTAAGATTACGAAAACAGTGCGGTATAATTTTCTCTGTGAATAATACATGGAAAACTTTATATGTAATGAGTCTTAAATATTAGTATTATAGATAAATTATATATTCAAAAATTGAGATCATTAAATAATGAAAGAGAGTAAGTGAATAATTTATCTATATCATGAGCCACTTATAAAAATGACAATGCGTATCCATGAGAGATAGGACATGTCCTATACCCTATCCCTGTTTAAAATTTTGCCTCTCATCCCCATCCCCATTCATGTCACAAGCTCTCATTGGCCATTTTTTGTGGAGATTTGAATCTTTATGGAATTCACGGGTTTATTAAAAGAATTATAAAAAGAGAAAAATTCTAAAAATATTTTAAAATTTGAAACATAAATATCTATAATAATAAATATTATTAATACAACATGATCCAAATCAAAAATAAAAATGAATACAAAATGCAAATCCAACAAAAATAATTGAAAAAAAATAATGGTGTGATATCATCGTATCTCATTTAACAAACTAATATTAAATATGATACTAATATTTAAGACTCATTACATGAAAAATTTTCCATGTGTCATTCATAAAAGAAATTATGGCTCACCATTTTCATAATGTTAATAATTAAAGTAATTTTTTAAATTTAATTTACCCTTTAATTATTGATTAATTTTTTCCAATCATGCCTTCATATTTCTTTTTCATTAATACAATAAAAATACTCTAGAAAACATCTTATTCAAAATTATTTAATATGAAAATAATAATAAATAATATAAACAAAATGATAATTTTTAATACTAATATTTAAGACTCATTGCATGGAAAGTTTTTCATGTGTCACTCCTAAAGGAAATTATGGCCCACTATTTTCATAATGTTGATAATTAAAGTAAGTTTTTAAATTTAATTTACCTTCTAATTGTTGATTATTTTTTCCAATCATGCATTCATATATATATTTTTTTCATTAACATAATAAAAATACTCTACAAAATATCTTATTCAAAATTATTTAATATGAAAATAATAACAAATAATATAAGAAAAACGATAATCAAAGGTTATATCATTAAAATTGCATATATATAATTATTATAGTATTAATTAATGATAATAAAACTATCATAATTATGTCACACAAAAAAAAAGACTATTGTAATTAATGATAATTTTATTGACCATGTGTAACTACCATAGAATTATATAAAATTCTATTATAATATATTTTCTAAATTGATAATAAACTAAAGCTACAACTATATATGATGTTAAAAAACTACATAAATTTGGGCTTTTTTTTAACTAATTTATAGTCGATAACCCATAATCCATTTATAATCTATAACCTATAATTTTAATATTTAATATTTATTACATGGCAAGTCTTCCATGTGTCAATCATAGAGGAAATTATGGCCCACTATTTTCATAATTTTAAGAATTAAAGTAAGTTTTTTAATTATTGATTATTTTTTCAACCATGCCTTCATATCTCTTTTTCATCAACACAATAAAAATAATTTATAAAATATCTCATTAAAAATTATTTAATATGAAAATAATAACAAATAATATAAATAAAATGATAATTAAACATATTATTACATCATTAAAATTTTATATGTATAATTATTATGGTATTAATTAATGATAATAAAACTATGATAATTATGTTACCACCAAAAAAGACAATTATATTTAATAATAATTTTATTGACCATGTATATCTATTATATTATTATATAAAAAATATTATAATATGTTTTCTATGTTGATAGTGAACTAGAACTACAACCCATATGTGATGTTTAGAGCCTACATAAATTAGGATTATTTTTTTTCTAATTTATTATCTATAATCTATTTATAATAATACTAATATTTAAAACTTATTACATGACAAGTTTTTCATGTTTCCTTCATAGAGAAAATTATGCCTTACCATTTTCATAATCTTAATATTTAAAGCAAGTTTTTTAATTTAATTTATCTTCTAGTTATTAATTAATTTTTTTCAATCAATCCTTCATATCTCTCTTCTATTAGCACAATATAAATAATCTACAAAATATGTCAACTAAATTATTTAACATGAAAATAATAACAAATAATATAAACAAAATGATAATTGAATGTATTATAATATATTTGCAATTTTATATGTATAATTATTATAGTATTAATTAATGATAACAAAACTATTATAATTACGTTACCATAAAAAAATTATAATTATAAAAAAATTTATTGACCATGTGGATTTTAATTATCCAACAGCTATTATAATATGTTTTTTAAGTTGATAATGAACTAAAACTACAACCCATATGTAATGTTAAAAAATACATAAATTATGATTATTTATGACTTTTTGTTACTAATTATAACACATTAATTGTAACATATATTTTAAAATTGACTTTGCTTGGGATAACTAAAAAAGTACCACTGAATTGGGTATGTGTGGGATTGCTCACAATGGGGACGGGAGTGACGATATGTTTAGTCTTCATAGAGACAGGATGAAGTCCCATTTGTTAAACAGGTCAGGGATGGGAAATGAGGTCCTCGCACCATAGAATCCCGCCAATTCACCATTTATATAAATTATTTAAATAGTCATTTCATTATTTTTATTAATTATCTTTATTGGATTTGCATTATGTATATAACTTTATCTTTAATTTGGATTATGGTATATTAGTAATATTTGTGATTAACGACATTTTTGTTTCGAATTTCAAAGTATTTTAAAAACTTTTTCTTTCTGAAATCATTTTAATATCGGCGAATACCCACATGGATTCAAAGTCCTTCAAGGAATGGGAAACGGGGATCCGTGGTAGGGATGGGAATGGAGACGGGGGGCTGAAGCATGTCCATCTCTAATGGATACACATTGTTATCCCTATATATGACTCATAATATAGTAAAAGTGTCCACTTATTCTCTTTTATTATTCAACAATTTCAACTTTCAAAACGTATAAAATTTTCATAGAATTGACTATTTATTATTAGTTAAAGGTTATCTATCAAGATTTTTTCAACCTTATAAATATGATATTCAAAATAAGATATAAAATAGAATGATATATTTATATTTTGTTTATTTATTTAATTATTTACCTATAAAATAGAATGATATATTTATATTTTGTTTATTTATTTAATTATTTACCTATTAATTTATTTTCAAAAGAAATTCATATACATAGTTTTCTAAAAGATATATTTAAAATAAATTATTATTTATTTTCAATAGTGACAAAAAAAACTATCATTTATTGTCATCCCGTGTATCGTATGGTTTAACCAACCATAATTTTATTGAAATTTGCTAATGGCATGCCCTGACTTTGGAAGAAGGCAAGAAGTAATTAATCTTTCGTTCACTAGCGGTGCCAGGAATTTTACTTGAAAGGACCAATAGCCCAATACAAAATACTACTAGCATATGCCCTTATCAAAGAAACCACATTTATTATAATAAATATATAAAGAAAATTTAGAATATAGGAGTTATGGCCCATGGAAATCCCCTCAGCTCCATCTCTGCTTCCTTTTTGAGAATTTTTAGACTGAAAACGGAAAAAAAAGAAGGAAAAACAGAGAGCACTTATTTATTTAGGATTCATTTTAATCCACTCTGCCCAACTTATTCCATTCTCCTTCCACCGCATCCGCACTCTCTTTGGCAGTTGAAATAAACAGCTGCGACAGGAACCAGACTGTTATTTACAGCAAAGTCTCTGGTGTTGAAATTATGGTGACATTGAGGAACGGCCAAGACAGTGTCTCTGCCCAATTGCTTGAATGATACAAACACAAATCGATGAATCCCTGCCGAAGGTTGTGGGCTTTCATAAAACATAACCTCTCTGCCTGCATAAATGTTGACACGTCGGTAGTGAAATTATGATTTATAATTGATATCTCATAATTAATAATTAATTATAATTGATGTGATTGATATTTTTATTAAGTGAAATGAATATAAATTAGGAATTCAAATTCCAAATAAAAATTGTGGACCCTAAATCGCTCTAGAAGTGACACATGTAAAAGTTTTCCTCGTTGGAGTCTGAAATATTAGTATTATAAATATATTATAGATTAGTATTATAGTTTATAGATATTATTTGTTAAATAAGTTCGATCAAAATATTTTGTTGAGTACTTTTATTGTGCTAATGGAAGAGAAATATGAAGGTATGATTGAAAAAAATAATTAATAATTAAAAGGTAAATTAAATAAAAAAAACTTACTTTATATACTAAAAATATGAAAGATGGGGCATAATTTTATTTATGAATGACTAAGAGAAAACTTTTCATGTAATGAGTCTTAAATATTAATATTATAGATTAGATCAAATCACCATGTATATTATATATCATCTATCACTTAAATTATATATCATCTATGACTATATATTTTTAAAATAAAATGAAAAATCCATGTTTAAAAAATAGAAAAAAAATCAGATTTTACTTCACAAAATCAATATTTTACTATATCATTTCATACTTTTCTAGTACTTTACCATACAAAATCAATATTTTTTTCAAACAATCCAGATTAAACAGATTATCTTAGAACAATTTTTTAGTTAAAGTATTCATATATAATTAAAGGAAAATGTTGATGTAAACTTGAATTTGAATCTTACATGTAATACGATCTCAAGGAGTACCTTTATAATATTTATATATTTTTAATTTTATATTATGTTATGAATAGTTGATATATTGTGATTCATCGTGAATTCGAAAATAAACTATCATTACTTATAAAATTAAATTGATTTGCACATAATTGATTATATAAAAAAGGATTATAATAAATCTTATAGTTTTAAAAAACACACACTAAATTACAAATTTTAAATATTAATATATAGTTAAGATTTAATTTTAACATGATCACATATCATCAAATGATATTAAGAATACCTTTAATTTAAAAAAAATAAAAATCATATATTCTATATATTTTATTTCTTTTTCAATACTATTAATCTATTGTGGAAAAAAACATTTATAAAAGAAAATACTGTATGTCTTCATCTTTATATCACATCTAATATAAGAAAATCATAATTGACTTTCTGAAGTGAATTTATAATATTTGGCATAATCTATTATTATCTATATGTTTTCTAACATATTCCTTAAGCTTGAAAATTGAATATATTAGTCACATCAAATTGGAAAATTAAAACTGGTGCATAGACTTTGAATTGTTAGTCTTCTGAAAATTTCTCACTAAATATATATCAATCAAGTTGTGAAACTTCTGAGTGAAGCCATATTCAATGGACTCATTTTTTTGAAATTATGAATAATTTTAAATATAGAATATTCTCCTTTTTTTCTTCTTTGGAGGTTTAAATGTTAGAAGATTGTGAGCAACATTTTTTCATGTTGTTGACATGACTCCTAAGTGTAGAAAAAAATTTAAAATCATGGACACTTTTATTTTGGATGAATATTGATTGTTCTGTTTTATGTATTCTAACCCATTTTTGAAGTTATAAAATTAAGTACATTAATCACATTGAATTAGAAAATTGATGTTGAATTAGTCTTTATAGTAATTTCACATCGAGGATTTGTCAATCAAGTGGTTAGACTTCTCCCAACTTATAATCCATGAAAAAAAATAATATTGAACAAAATGGTTCTTCAAGAATAAAAATATGTATTTTGTGCTCCATCATAATTAAAAATATAGGATAAATTAGTCAGTCTTTAATATTTTTGAAGAATTTTAGAACAAATTGATCCTTATCAATAATTTATAAAATAGTTGTGATTATATTACTCAATAAAAAAAATAAATCTATCAAAATATTGAGGAGAAACTAAGCCTATAATTTATAAAATGTATAATAGTTTTGTTGATCATTCTACTTGCACACAGATTACACATGTCCCTCTCCTACTCGTGAATAAAACAAGGCAATAATTTGGATGTGCATATCTTGATTTTAAAGTCATCTGTACAGTACAAAACAAAAGCTGCTTATCTTTTAGTGTGGAAACGAAAACTTCGAACTTGGAAGCATCTTTGGTGACAGAAGCCAGAAGGTGATTATTGACTTAAAAGTAGCCAGGTCTTAACGATTATCTGTCGATAATACTGAGAGAGAAAGTGATCAGAATTGACAACTTAGCTCCTTGCTCAATGCATGTGCGTGGACAATATGATGGAAAAAGCAGAACAAGTTTGATCATATAATTTCCACTAGATAATTAAGATGAGGAATCAATGAATACGAATTGATTATTGCAATATATAGATGAGGTTGAAAACTAAACAGGATAGTAATAATCATACTATGCTTCTATAGTTCGGTTTCCACTCCATGGCAGCAGACATCCATATGGAATAGAAAGCTACAGCACATAGGATCGGTTTATTATGCTTCTGATATCTTCATTAGTATAGATGATCCACGGATAAAACCTTAAATTAATGACACTTCACTAGTCAAGGTCTGATGAGTTTAGGATAATACTTTTTTTTTCCTGAAAATTGCTATTTACAATATGGCATAATGAGATAGGTAGATATATATTTGTCTTTAATGATTTTTAAAAGCTATACATTTGAAGTTAGGAACTCTTCCTTCCCTGACCTTGTCTTTATTTGGAATTTTGCCTCTTATCGTCATTCTCATCCTCATCACAGGTTTTCATTCCTCATTCCTTGGGGAGATTTGAATTCCTTTTGATATTCATAGGTTTATTGAAAAAATTTCAAAAAGCCAAAAAATTTCAAAACACAATTATCCATAATAACAAATATCACTAATGCAGCATAATTCAAATTAAAAATAAAAATATATACATGATGTAAATTAAATCGAAGAAAAATAATTAAAAAATAAAGGTGTATTAAGATTTTTTTTTGTTATCATTAATACTATATATATATAATTTTAATGGTATGATAAATTCAATTATCATTTTGTTTATATTATTTGTTATTTGTTAAATAATTTTGATTGAACTATTTTGTTAAATAATTTTAATGAAGAAATATATGAAGGTATGATTGGAAAAAAAATTAATAATTTGAAGGTAAATTAAATGCAAAAAGTTACTTTAAGATTATGAAAATGAGATGGTATAATTTTCTCTATAAAAAACACATAAAAAACTTTCCAATGTCATGAATCTTAATTATTAGTATTATAGATATATTATAACTTATATTAAATTATTCAAAAATATGTTAAATATGATATTAATTTTAATTAGAATATCAAAATTAATATAGTATGGTGTGTATTATTATATTTTTATTATTAATATCATTACAATATAATGTGGCAAATTTTATATATTATGATAATTTTTAATATATTATATATTATACTAATTAAATCTGACATGCAAAAATAAAATGATACTTAATTAATGTTATTCTTTAAAATTTTAATTTAAATTTGAGAGTGATTGATTACTTACAGAATGACTGATTGATCATATTTATTGTTAATTTGTGATATTAAATTTTTAGTTGTAATTTATTGACTATGATAATATTTGTTGTGATTTTAATTAATAAAATAATTTTAAATTAATATCACTGCTATATCAATGATAATACAAATTTAAGGTTGACTCAATAATATTAATTTAACATCTCTTCTCTAAATTCATGGACCTATCCGTAGCTAACATAGAGTATGATTAAAAGACAGATATTGTTAGCTCTAGAAGCCTTCAGAAAGCACAAATGCTAAACGTTTTTAGTGATAACGAAACCAATTTTGTGAAAATGTTTTGAAGAAGGATTAATCTTTTCCTTGAGTTTCTTGAGGCAATAAATATGTCTTGTTACGTTAGCACACACGTTTTTGAAAAGCGAGAATATTTTTATAATGACATATGCAAACATATTTAATCTCATTTGAAGAGATTAAGACTTAATGAAAGTGAAAAATATATCGTGGAATGAACATATATATGCTCAATGAATTAAAGAAAACTCTCAAGTATAAGAAAACCAAGGCCTAGATTTTCAGAAAATAGCATGTGACTTCAGAAAGTGTAATTCAAGTGAAGATTTCAAGCAAACTCTGAAGCAAGTGTGTGCTACCATCTTCAACCATCATGATCCTAATCATACAATGGGTTTTGAAATTGGGTTGTGAAGTAAGAGTGAGATTATGATTTATAATTGATATCTCGTAATTAATAATGAATTATGATTGATATGATAGATATTATTTATCAATTAAGTGTAATAAATATATAAATTGAGCATTGAAATCCCAAATAAAAATTATGGGCCCTAAATTGCTCTAGAAATGACACATGTAAAATTTTTCCTCATAGGAGTATGAAATATTAGTATTATAAATAGATTATAAATTATAGATTAGTCTATCTTCAATATTTTTTAAGAATTTTAGGACAAATTGATCCTTATTAATTTATAAAATAGTTGTGATTATATAACTCAATAAGAAAATAAGCCTATCAAAATATTGAGGGGAAACTAAGTCTATAATCTATAATACATCTATAATACTATTAATATTTAAGACTCATTATATGAAAAAATTTTCATATGTCATCCATACAGAAAATTATGCCTTACCATTATCATATTCTTAATAATTAAAGTAATTTAAATTTAATTTAACTTATAATTATTAATTAATTTTTTCCAATCATACCTTTGTATCTCTCTTCTGTTAACACAATAAAAATGTCTTACAAAATATGTCATTCAAAATTATTTAATATGAAAAGCACAACAAATAATATAAACAAAATGATAATTGAATGTGTTATTATATTATTAAAATTTTATATGTATAACTATTATAGTATTAATTAATGATAACAAAACTATTATAATCACCCTACCACAAAAAGAAAACTATTATAATTATTCAGTTGCTCAATGTAACATTAAGAGCAATAAATTCAGTTTTTGTAATTCGTAGTCTTCCAATATTGAGAAGCTCTCCTTCTATCTTTTCATCTTGCTCAATCTTTGCTCATCGTTCTCTGTTCTTCGATCTTGATACTGAAACTTATTAACCACCATCACTTGCGCGCAAAGCATGCAAGTGTAGGTAAATATGATCTTTCTACTTGTATATGTGTTTTGTTGATCATTCTACTTGCACACAGATTACACATGTCCCTCTCCTACTCGTGAATAAAACAAGGCAATAATTTGGATGTGCATATCTTGATTTCAAAGTTATCTGTACAGTACAAGACAAAAGCTACTTATCTTTTAGTGTGGACACTAAAACTTGGAACTTGGAAGCATCTTTGACGACAGAAGCCAGAAGGTGATGATTGACTTAACAGTAGCCAAGTCTTAACGGTTATCTGTGGACAATGCTGAGAGAGAAAGTGATCAGAATTGACAACTTAGCTCCTTACTGAATGCATGTGTGAGGAAAATATGATGGAAAAAGCAGAACAAGTTTGATCGTATAATTTCCGCTACAGAATTAAGATGAGGAATCAATGAATACGAATTGATGATTGCAATCAAGGAAGAGAAAATCGGACTGTGCATCGAACTGGTCAAGCTACTGATTCAGAGGTTTAGAGGTCCAACCGAAATATATATATATATATAGGTTTATAAAAATAAACATAATCTATATAAGATTTCTCTAGTCTCAGCCTCACAACACGATTACAAGCATTTGAAAACAATATTTGTTGGTAACTAACGAGTTTTATGGTGAGCAGCCTGCGAATATCAGTTTTTTTTTCATATATAAAACAAACATAATCAGTTTTTTTCATTTTTGATTCGTGACTACCACAAGATATAAATATTTAAGCTTTGAAATTAAAAAAAAAAAAAATCTAAAGGTCCGAACCGGTCAGGTTCACCGGTTTTCCTGATTTTCCCCGGTTTTGACCAGTTCTTGACCGGTTTTGATTTCCTCCAGTTTTGGGAGTTAACTTAGGACCAGGTGGCCAGGTTCTCGGCCGAACTGGTCACGGCCGATCCGGTCAGTTTTCTCTTCATTGATTGCAATATATAGATGAGGTTGAAAACTAACCAGGATAGTAACAATCATACTATGCTTCTGTAGTTTCGGTTTCTCACTCCATGGCAGCAGACATCCATATGGAATAGAAAGCTACTGCATATAGGATCGGTTTATTATGCTTCTGATATCTTTATTAGTATAGATGATCCACGGATAAAAGCTTAGATTAATGACACTTTACAAGTCAAGGTCTGATGAGTTTAGGATATAATTTTTTTTCTGAAAATCACTATTTACAATATGGTATAATGAGACACATAGATATTTACTTTTTTTTTTATGATTTTAAAAAACTATATATTTAAAGTTAGAAACTCCCCTTCCCTTAACCTCGTCCTCATTTGGAATTTCACCTCTTATCTTCATTCTCATCCTTGTCACAAATCTCTATTCCTCATTTCTTATGAAGATTTGAATCACTACTGGTATTCATAGATTTATTAAATTTAAAAAGCCAAAAAAATTCAAAATACTTTGAAATTTGAAACATAAATATTCATAACAACAATGACTACTAATGCAACATAATTCAAATTAAAAATAAAACTATATACATAATGCAAATTAAATCCAATAAAGATAATTACAAAATAAAGGTGTACTGATTTTCTTGTTATCATTAATTATTATAATTATAATAGATTTATTATCATTAATACTATAATTATAGTATTGTTTTGGTAACGTAATTATAATAGTTTTGTTATCTTTAATACTATATATATATATATAATTTTAATGGTATAATACTTTCAATCATCAATTTTGTTTATATTATTTGTTATTTATTAAATAATTTTAATTGAACTATTTTATTAAATAATTTTAATGCAGAGAGATATGAAGGTATGATTGAAAAAAAAATTAGTAATTTGAAGGTAAATTAAATCCAAAAAATTACTTTAAATATTAAGATTGTAACAAAGACTGGGCATAATTTTTTTTATGAATGACACATGAAAAACCATCTATGTAATGAATTTTAATTATTAATATTATAAATAGATTATAGATTAAAATTACTCCCCTCTGATTTAGAATAATATAGTTGATTTTTGACTTTTTCATGTGAAATAACTATCCATTTATAATATTAAGGAAGTATTAATTTTTTATTTATATTCTTAATATAAATATGTTCATTGATTAATCAATACATTTATCAAGATGAATAATAATGATTATTGAAGGATTGTTTAGTCAACTCATATAACTTTCTATATTTATCAAGATTTTTTAAAATTTTTTTCTATATGTGTATTGTTTGATTTTTAGCAGTTATTTTAAAATGGAAAGAGTAGTTTTATGGGTACATAATAAATTAGATTCTATAACCTGATAATCATAATTGGCATGAAAATTTCCCAACTCTATCGCAAGTAAATGTTAGTGTAATTCTGACAAAATTATATCTATTTTGTTCATACATTCAAAATTTTATTTTAAAAAAACAGGGAAACATAATAAAATGAAGTTGTATTTGTGTAGTAACTATAATTATCAATCAGTATATTAGTTGAAAATAAAATATAATGATGCAACTTCTCATAAGGGGCACTTGCCCGCTGGAAACAAGAAATGCTTCAGCTACAGGATTTAATGATTAAATGAAATAATATTTGGGGTACAATTAAATTACATAACAAATGCACACCACACACCTTACTATTATTGGATATGATGTGTAGTCCCTACTCATCCCACTCATTCATCAAATCCAATGGTGATAAGATGTTTGGTGTGCATTTGTTGTATAATTTAATTGTACACCTAACATCACTCAATTAAATATCAAAGGAAAATGTTAGACGCGCAACAAAATTTTACAACGTACGCACACCGTATGTTATTTATGCAGATAAAGACAAAAACCGTATGGAAGAAAACAAAGGACATATAGTGGGGGTAAAAAATAGGTGAAGCGTAATAAAGTCCTCCTTCATTTCTTATCATCTTTGAAGTCATGCTTCCTTCTCAAAAATTTACTTTCATTTTCACTCTGCCTCTCAAATTCACTCTCTGTATAACCTTTCTTCTCTCATCCTCTCCTCCACCATACTCACCCTTCCTTAATTTAGAAAAGAAATTCAAACTGGGCAATTAGTTCGAGAAAAGTAAGACTCCACTTTACTTCCCATTTCCTTCTCCTGTTTCCTTTGGCAACTCAACAACATGATAATACTCTCACTCTCCTTTGGGCAAAGCCATCAACCATTCATCCTTCGCTCACTCTGTGGCTATTTGGAAGGAATCATGGATCACAAGCTTGATCTCACCTCCCCTCGCTTTAAGAAAACCACCATCGTTGCCATCACTTACAATGATAGCAGTGTCCTCAGCATCGACTTTCGCACCAATGACAATACACCTCTTTCACTTCTTCATCATCATCTTTGCTCTTGCAAATCGTTCTTTAGTGCCCCAACAATGGTAAAACCTGGCCCAGGTTGTCACTCACCATCGACAGGTTGTGATTTTCGCTCTATGTCTCGCTTTCTCTTGTACTCACGCTCTCCTTCTCACATCAGATCTCACTATTGTAAGTTATGCACTTCCAATTCTGTTTTTATCTAGATCTTTAATGTTTTTGTAGATTTTATTTGCTATTGACATCATTGATCATTGTTGTCACATGCAAATTTGTTGTTTTGATGTTTAAATCAATGATCTAGCTTTTCCTGTTTGGCTAATATTGATATAATAAACCAAATGTTGATTTCATGCTTCTAAACTAAATGATCCTAATGTGTTTATGAACCTTTTGGATGTTTATAATAAAATTAGCTGTTTTTACTTGTAATGTGAATCTTTTGCCATTGGATAGCTTATGATGGTAATAAGTCATTTTTCACTGTAACAGAGGTCTAGCCTACTAGAAATAGAAGAATTGAGCAAATTAATTTACTATAATACCTGGTGTACACTTGTCAGTAGACAAGTTCTATACGACCTCAAGGTTCCTCAAGACCTACCCAAGTTGCCAAGTCCGGGATTTCGCTAAGTCTTGAGCCCTACACCTCTTTAAAGTGCTATATGTTAGAGCCACTTTCTTATAATCAAAGGTCCTGGTAATTGCTCTCCAAAGGAAAACAAACTGAAGAGTGAATTTTAACGAATTTTAGGAAACCTCTAGACATTTCATTTTTAACCCACGAGTTTAGAAAATATAGGAATTCCAGAATTTGAACTAGAACTCAAAAATTAGATTTTGATTGGTTGGAGTTTTGATTTTTTAGATATTTTATTTTATTTGAGTCCAAATAGGTGGTATTTCCTTATTTATGTTTATGCTTCAAAGTTAATGGAGAGTAAAGTAAATGAGAACATTAAGAAATGGTGAGTATTAAGACAACAAGGAGCCATATGACAGTAAAATGGTGAAGTCAAGCATTTCTGTCACCGCTATTGTGGTCCAAGACCTCTATAGCAGTCAAAACATTTCATTTTAGTGTGATGATGACCATTTAAAATAAATGAGGACATTAAGAAATGGTGAGTATTGAGACAATAAGAAGCCATATGATAGTAAAATGGTGAAGTCAAGCATTTCTGTCACCGCTATTGCAGTCCAAGACTGCTATAGCAGTCAAAACATTTCATTTTAGTGTGCTTAGGACCGCTATAGTGGTCATAAGTGATGAGTGTCCGGACGGTCAGTGTTGAGAATTTGGCTAGACTGCTATAGCGGTGTTAGTTTGGCGAAAATAGTGCCAAACATGTTGTTTTCATTACTGAAGCCTCCCCCATCTTTATAAAACCCTCCCCCATTATTTCCTTCCATTTTTCCCTGAACTAGAAACCCTTCCCTACCATTTCTCTCTTTTTCTTCAACCCCATTCCAATCTAGGTCCCCCAAATCATTAAGATATGTTTATGTTGATAGATTTTGTCTCTGTTCTTCCCATTCTTTCACATTCTTAGTATGAGTACTTATTTTCTCTCATTGTTGCTAAGTAGGGGTGCTCCCCCAATATTGTTAGAATTGTTTTAGCGTTATCTAAAGGTGATTAGAGTTTAATCTAGAGTCAATGTTGCTCTATGATAGTTGTTGGTGCCATTCCAAGCTCTCAAGGTCAAATTGGTAGTGTCCACATACTCCCGGCTCTAAACGGTGAGTGGGTTTGAACTCTTAGCCTTAGTTTCCTCATTATGAGTATATTTCTTGCATTTTAATGGTGAAATATGAAATTTGAGATAAGAAAAAGTATATGCAATGATTTTATATGAAGTTAGAGATGATATTTTGTTATGGATTATGATTTTTTTGAGTTATGGTAAAGCTAGTAAATATTATAATTTTGACTGTAGCATGAAAATGAAATTTAGAAAACCATGGAACCATAATTGATATGTTGAGTGCTCTAAAAATGTTTTGTATGCTCATGAAAAGAATTGTTGCAAAACGTATGATTTAGCCATATGTCAAATTGAGAAAAATAAATAAATAAATATGTTCTTATGGATTTATGATATTGTCATATTTTCAAGATTTAGATTTCAAACTATGTTTTGAAATATTCAGTTAATATATTTATATATGTTAGAAAAATATGAAACAAGAGTATGAACCAGCTTTATGGATAAATACGCTAGATGATTTTCAAGTTATTATGGTTAAAAACCCTAGTGGTTGAATTATGACTTTAGAGTTATCAAGTATATGGAAAAATATGTTAGAACAGATATTAATTTAGAACTTTAGTTTTATGGTATCAAGAGGTACGGAATTCAGTGTGATTCCTAGCGACTGGCAGATACATATTTTGTGGGCTTGAAATCGGAACGCCTAATAGAGTACCCACCCTTCAATTTTGGTTTTTGACAAACTAGTTTAGCCGGTGGAGATAAGGAAATAGACAATTAGTTAACAGTTGTGAAGAGATCGTTAACCTTGGTACCAAGTTATCCGCTAGAGGACAGTTTCACCCCCAGCAGTTACAGAAAATAGGACCTTTCCTTTCATAGTTGCAGGTCTGGAGATGATTCAGACTCCTATTCCATAGACGCAATTATTCTCATTGGTAAGTCTTACTTTGGAGTAAGGCTTAGTTTAGAATTTTTTTAGAGTAGAGTGCTCCAGTAGATGTGTAGGCAGGATCTTATCCACGCATGTAATTCGATATGTTATAATATTTTCAGATATTAAGTATGTAATTGAAATGTAAATTGTGATTAGAGATTCATGTAATGAACTAGAGACATATTTGTAATTTATTTTTCAACTATCAAGGATTTTTAGGTTTAAGACTAATTCTTTGTGATGGGACAATTATGAATCATAGATCAGCAGATTTGAATAAGAGATTTTAGAGATTAAATTAGTAAATATTTTCAGTTTATGAAATTGAGCATTATGTTTTAATTAGAGAAAATATTTATATTTCAAAGAGATCATATTCTAATAATTATACTTATTGATAAATTATGCATTTAGAGAGACACGTCACCCAGAAGGCTTACATGGGGATGAGATCCCTCACGTGCCGATCATGTTCCCAAGTCGGGTCGTGACAAAGTGGTATAAGAGCTAGTACTGGGATTGGTGTGCCAGCAAGGACGCTGGACCCCAAGGGGGTGGATTCCTATGAGAGGTGTGGATCAGAGTAGTCCTACATCGGTTTGGGAGGGGAACAAAGCATGCCTTATAAGGGTGTGGATACCTCCCCCATGCAAAGGCGTTTTCCCTCACCAGGGGGAGGAACAACCCCGTGAGGGACGTTAGGCCCCAAAGCAAACAATATCTGCATCACCGGGTGTCTGGGTTGTTACATTGACTCAATTTATTAAGTCCTTCCTTTCTGTGCTTTTCAATTCTAGTTATTTCTTCTTTCCACTAAGGATAGCTTGAACTATTTAAATAAGACTCCTTTATCTGCTGGTAACATTGTGAAATGCAGTGAATTGAAAATGCCTATAATGGTCCTTTCTTATGTGTATAATGAATTGTTCCATTGTGATTTGTTAATGAATTAGTCATATTTACAGTGATAATAGAAAGCTGAAAAAATGGGAATTTCTAGGAACAGAAGAGGGATGGTAACATAATCCCGAGTTTGGAAATTATAATAAGCTACCATGGATAAGGTTGCTTTATTGTAGTATCTCATATAGGAGTTCTAACAAGCTAACTACATGGCCAATAGTGGTTGAAGTTTTGAATGAAATGCACAAATAGTTTATTTGTGAAAGCTTAGTTTTTTTTCTACAGTGTTATATAGATTTTGATGGAAGTTAAACTTGAATCACCCTTGTTTTTCAAGGGGATCATTGTTGTAAGTTTTCAAACATACTAGTAATGATAGAATGTCAATATAATCAAGGTAAATATAACATAAGATCCCATAGATTACTTATTGGTTGAAACTTTGCTGCAATTTTTGCATAGGTAAATTTTAAGGTGATAATGTTTATGGAGCTTTGTCATTGGCCACCTTTGATGTAAGCTATTGTCGATCAGATTGATAGGCTGCCTACACTATTGTACAGACTTACAATGCTCTACAAAATCAGCTAAAGAAAGAAACTCAACTATTTCTTTCTTATGGTTTGGGTGGGGCTATATTTACATCAATGGATCATTATGTAGTTCTTCTTGTAAGGCATTTTTGTATTATTTTTTCCCTTGTGATGCTATTATATTTTCTCTTGCTTCTGTGTTAAATGTGGCAACAAGGATTGTGCTTTTATTTCTGTGCTTTTTGGTTTTCTTTTTAATCATATGTGTGTAATATTTTATGGATCTCACTTCATAAGGTGGTGTTTATATGTGTCAAATGCATTCCTTTCTCCATCTATTAGCATGTTGGATATTATTGTTGGATACACTTGAAATGTTCTATACATAGCATAGGTTATTGGTTGAGAATGTAAGAACTCAACTCGATGATGGAGCCGTGACTATCTTAAGTGCAATACTGAAGGCAACTAGAACTATAGAGAAAAAAGTGAAAATAAAGAATTCAGGTTGACCACATATTGAAAGTAGAGAATTCAGGCTTGCTCTAATATTTTCTCCATTGGTTTCTCTTTTTGTCTTTTTTGGTTTGCTTTTTGTATTGTTCTTTCCTTAAGTAGGATTCCTTATCCTCCATTTTCTTTGTAATTCTTTCTCATTGTCTAATTAAGTGCACATGATTCCTTTTGATAGTTCGTAATTTATTTTTTCTTCATTTCCTTTCCAAATTTGAAATATTAATGTTTTGCTCATGTAAAAGTGTCATGTTTCCTGTACTATGTTATTGGATGAATCAACTGTGGTGAAAATATAAAGAAGGGACACTTACAGAATGTTTAAGCTATTATTAAAGGCTAATTCTTTTCTCGAGACAAATAAAGTGATTAACTTTTATTGATGAAATAGTCAAAAAATAACTTTTCTATTAAACCAAGACTAATGTCATTTACAGGCCCTTGGCTCTAAGGTCACCATGATGACATGCTCCAAACAACTGGATTGCAATTGACACCTCCATATTGGTTAGAGGATTAAGATGAGGCACCGTCTCGTTGTACATTTTATAAGTTCTTTCTGTTGTGGCCTTGGTTCAAAGGTTGATGATGATCAAGGCGAGGCTGATGGAGAACCAACTAATTATGAAGATAGTAAAGATTTATAGCCTATAAATTTGCAGAGCTTTTAGGAAATGACATTTGACATTAATGTTAAATCCTTTTTCTTCATCTCTTGTATATCGTTTAGTGGAATGTTCTTATTGTGTTTATGTTGAAAGTTTCTCCATGTAAGCTGTTTTGGAAGTATCAATTTTTTGGTGAAAAATGTGATTCTCTGGAATATTATGATTATTTGTTGAATGAGAATGATGATAGCTTTATTGCAGCTAAATATGGTAATGAAATTAGATATTTCTAAACACATGTCGCAACCGGGATCGTGACGGGGACGATGAGGAATTAGTTTTGAATATTGGAGTCGCCACCAAGTTTTATTTAATTGGTAACAACATGGAAAAACCATTTTATTTAAAAGAAAATGATCTTTGAAACCATATTTTGAATTCGGGAGTCGATTATGTACAAGAAAGGACAAAAATTTATTTTTGTAGCACCCCTGATACATCCGTATTATTATAGTTACCTTAATTGAATTGTGCAAATTATTAATAACCTTTCAAAATATTCATTTTTACCATTTTTATTACAAGAAAATAAAAAAAATAGAAAAAGAAAGGAATTTTGGAGCACTAAACTGTCACAGTTCAAGAGTCTAAAATAGTCAGTTAATAAACTGTCACGGCTAAGTTAACATCTTTGTTTAATTCAAAATATTTACATTTCACTTATTAACTTAAATTAATATAATAATAATAAAAAAATAATAAATATTTACAAGAAATAATAATAATAATAATGAAAGAATATTTACATGCAAAACAAAATAAAATCTTATCATAAAAATTTAATTTTGACTTGAAAATTTGAAATACCAAGCTATTATAGCTCAGATATTCAAAATGTTGAGTTAATAAGTCGTCGCGGTTGAATTAACATTTTATTTAAAATAAAATATTTAACAAGTGGATAACTAATTTTAATTTTAAAGAATAAAGTGCATCTAAAAAAATATTTGCAAGTAAAAAAAATTATGAAAAATTTAATTTTGGCTTGATAAGGGTGTACTTGCTCCTACGTATCTCCCTTTGCAGTGAGGAACTCAAAATCACGTAGTTCTTTAAAAAATATCTGTTGGTTGGTGGGTTTAAAAATAAGGAATTTTAGAATATCAACCTATCACGATTAAAACATTATAAAATATAGAATTAATAAGTCGTTGTGGTTAAACTAACTCTAACCTTAAAAACAGTGTCATTGGTCACTTGCATGTTTTTTTATTTTAAAGCCAGAACAAATTTTCAAGACATAAAAAATATTGCTTATTAAAAGAAAAGGAGAGAATTGATTCAACCTAAAATCAAAATAATGCTAATAACCCAATAAACCTAAAGGCCCAAATAGAAATAAAAGAACAACAGCGCAAATATTACTACATCCATTCTTTTTATTTTGAAACAGCCCAATTATTTTATCATTTTACTCCTTCTCTTTAGAAATAATCCCAAACATGCTTACCATTTAGTTCTTTTATTTTCAGACTCAAACAGCCCAAATACCCCATTGTTTAGCCCCTATTTTTTTTTTTCCGGAACTGAAGCAGTCCAAAAGAGTTTCTAAGAACATACAAAATAATGCCTTCAGTCTAAACCAAAGAAAAATAGAATCTCAGCCCAAAATAAAGTGAAAAGTATTGAATATAACCAGATATCACAGTTTTGGAATGGGAGTGTTAGGGACTTCATTTTTGTTTAGGAAAAAATGGTCCAATTAGCCCAAACGAACTCCATATTATGACACAACCCAAGACAAGACTTCTAAAGTACATTAAAATAACATGTATGATCCAAGTAAAGAAAATGAAGTCCCACCCCACGTGACCCATGCAGAATAGGAATCAAAACACAATGCAATAAAAATAATACAAAACTAACAAGACACCATGAGCAATGTCTGAACATTTGGGGACTTGAGTTTTATTTTTTTATTTGGAGTCACTAGCATGCATTTGCACAGAGAGAGAGAGAAGCGGCCAAGTGACAAGAACAAATGAATAAACAAACAAAGAAAAGACTACATTAACAAAGGAATGTGTTAGTGGGTTATTGATTCAGAAACATTGGGTCACAGTGGGGTGTTCATCCATGTAGAGAGAAAGGGGGCGGACTATGTGGGATAGGAGCACATGCAAGAGGAGAAGGAGGGAGGGGCTCCACCGCAGCTAGAGAGGTGACTCGCAGTGGTGCGGTGCTCGTGGCGCCAGCTGGGAAGATCAATGGTGGGGGAAACCGCAGCGCCGGCTAGCAGCAGAGAAAAGGAAAAAGCGATGCAGCACTGCTAGGGAGAAGGGATGTGATTCCACTGGACTGGTTTGACGCTGGTTTTGCTCTTTTGGGTGCGATTTGAGCGGTGGGTGTGACAGATCTAAAGATGTATTTGGTGGAGTTTGTGGAGGGGATGAAGAAAGAGGAGGAGAAGCAGAAGCCTAGCAGCAAAGGGGACGGAGAGGAGGATGGTGGTGGTTACCCCTCTCCTTCATTATTTTATGTGTGTATTTTTTTCTTGCTTAGAACTTGCTGGGAATTTAACTGAATTCATGGGGACAGTATTGATTATTGATTGGCTTCCTGATTCTATCTATGGTCTTGTGAGTTGTTCATGGTCTAGGATGGGGTGAGATATGGATATTGATTGTGACTGTGTGTAGAAGGTATAAGTTCAGGGAATAACTTGACTTAAAAATACCAGATGAACCAATGCTAAATAGCTTACCTGTATTGGCTTATTTTCCTCCTCTATTGCTGATGCTTCCTCTCAAACTCTGTTAAAATCTCCGAACAAAAGAGCTCTCTATGTTTTTGCTCTTCGAAAGTGGAGATTGTCCCTTCCCTATTGAAATTTCAGTTCTACTTATACACATTTGTGATTCAATTATTTTCCCTGCAATGATTCTTCAAACATGATGCGGTACAATTGAGAGGTGGAGTTGTGAGCTGGTGAGCGAAATTATTGCTGCATTTGCTGGCTTGGTAATGATGACTCGACATGGTTCTTCACTCTCTTCTAATTTGATTTTTTTATCTTCTTCATTTTGAATGTTTCCTTTTTTATTTTTTATTTTATTTTATTTATTTAACAAATGAACGGAAATGGACTGAAATAAATGGGTTAGACTCTCTTTTCTTTTCTTTTTTAGATTGTTATGTACATGGACCCAAAATGAAAAACAACAATGAAGCCAACCTAAAATCATGGTCTAAACTGGATTTGGGTTAATAAATGGACTGAAAAATGACAAACTCTTATTTTTGGTTTTATGGGCCGAACAAATATCAAATGTCCACAACATATATGATTAATTTCATGATTTGGAGATCAGGCAAAGCAGTTCTAAGTGATTTTGAAGTATATTGTAAGTTCTGGTTTAAAAGAAAATGTCTTTTATTTTCTTTTTAAAATTTGAAATGTGGCTACAAAAGGAATTTGAATGGAAAAAAGGTGATAATGTTACTGTATAGCTCATTATTTTTTATCATATAACAATGTGTATAGGGTGCTTCCTTTGAAGGGAGTAATAATGGATTCTAAATGCTTTAGCACACTTTCACTTGAGATTACTATACATTCACATGCAAAGTAAATGTCCATATGAAAAACTTAATCACTTATTAGCATAACACTAAACTTAGTAGCATGTTGTGAATATATTGTTAGCCAAAATGCCTTACTTATTACTGAAATAGGACTCATGTACAAGTGATTTCAACCAATCAAATGTCTTGGAAATAATTTCATAATGCATTATAAGAAGTTGAACTACTTACGAGCATAACATGAAATTTATCAATATTTTATGAAGAACTGCTCAGCAAAGTGTCTTATTTACCAACTAAAGCAAAACTTTTTTGGGAATCTCTTTGCTAACCAGCAACAAACTTATAGGTTATGAGCAAAACTTATATGCATATGTCAAATATTTATATGCAAAACTGGAATTCTTAACTTCCATTTTAACATAGTTATATTGCATGTGAAATGGCCTCTTAGACATGTAAATTTGTCTGAAAATGTATTAAACTGTACTTTGATATGGTTAAACACACTTGCACATGGATTTACTATATACTCACGTTTCAATGATATGGGGTGTGAAATGGCAGTTAAGAATTCCATTTTTGCATATAATTCTTTATTATTTTAGCCTATAACTTTGCTTCATAGCCTCTAAGATTGTTTCACAGCTTATAAGTTTCCTCCATCTCAACCAAAAACTTCTCAAAGCATGTGATTGGACAATATATCCATGTCAGAGTGCGTTGCTTATCACGACCTAACTTGGGAACATGACCGGCATATGAGGAATCTCATCTCCATGTAAGCCTCATGACCTCTAAGTCTCTCTATATTTGTAATTTAATAATAAATTCCATTGATAAAATATCCTTTCATCTCCAATAAATTTTTAGCTCTTTTAAAATCATGCTCCTTATCAATAACATATCATAATCAAACTCTAAATATGTCTTTATGATACAAAATATATAAGTTGCTCTCTATACAAAATATCCATAAAACTATCATCACGTAAATATAAAATAATCATGAGAAATCAATGCAAGTGTCTCCACGGTCTGGGACCCTACCCGCAATATACAATGGAGCAATCTATTATTATACAAAATGCAAAAAAACACTTCACTTCAAAGTGAAGCTTATCAACTGGAAACCTCTACTGCTGGAGAGGAGGTGGCTAAGAGGGACCCTGTCACGATCCAATTTAGGCACGTGACCGACATGTGAGAAATCTCATTCTCACGCAAGCCTTTTTTACCTGTTTACTAATTTTGCATGCATACTCTGCTCTAACATTCATGAAAGATACATAATTTTCTCTTTTTCTGCATATAAATCATCTGTTCTTTGGAATCAAAATCATTATATCTAAAATTTTGTAATAGTCTCTTGAATCTCAAAATCATAAATTATCTATACATACAAATCATATACACTTTGTCAAATGTTTAGGTCATTATATACAAATCAGAATATAATTTTAATATGCTGAATGCAAAAACAAAACATGCTTTAGGTCCGAAATCCTGCCTGCAATATACTGGAGCACTCTAGACAACTATAACCACTTCACCAAAGTGAAGCTTACTACTGAAACTCTAGTGCTGGTAGGGAATGATGACTGAGAACACTCTGCAGCAGTTGTTCTATCTGTGAAAAAAGAGAAAGGAGAGGGGTGAGTTTTGTAAACAAAACTCAGTGAGTGAATCCTCACCTGAAACCCCCTTCCATGGGACATCAAGAAAATAATGTATAATATCATAAAGCATGAATAATACTGATAGTTTAACATAACCCGACATACATATATTTCTAAAAACAACCTTCATAATCATCAGGCTATCACTTAAAACAATTTCTCTAAATTTATTTTTACAAACAAAATCATACAAATAACACAATATAGTAGCTCCTAGAGAAACAATAGTCTCTGCTCTGTAATTATGTATATCAATTAATGTAAATGTTTCTCTACTCTGTGGTTCTTATAGAACTGAATTTGGATACCTGACTAGGTTCCATTCTCTGCTCTGCTCTATGAGATTGCCCTTAGGCAACTTGGTACCAATGTTAATGATTATTCAGCCGTTAACTCGCCTATATGTTTCTCTATAGCTACTGCCTAAACTAGATAAATAAATAAATGTAAGAACCTTTAAACATTTAACTCTCTGTGAGCTTTGATTCTAACAGTCTGACCTTAACATAACTGTGGCTATGAAATCATGCCCAAGGGATCACCCTTTGTAGACATTTGTGATTTCAACAGCTCACAGAATATGTAGCCATCAACTATTTTGAATCTTATGAAGATTCAAGCTCTAAAACTGTTTTGGTTTATTCTCTAAAATATAATTCAAACCATCAAGTTTTCATACTAAAACTCTCAATATCATATTTCAAAATAGCTATGTTCACAATCTCAAATCCATTCTCTTCTCTAAATACCATTTTCAAGTATTAAACATTCATAGAAGCTTTCCATAATCATCATTATCAACAAATACATTTAAATTCAATTCAACAAACATGGTCCTATGGGTTTTCTCAAAACAGGTTTCATCCTCTAAAATCAGCTGTTCTAAAACATATAAATCACAGTAAACTTCAATCCTCTTTACAGAAATCTCCAAAATCAAATAATACATGATATCTCTGTGAAAATAACTCTAATGCAGAACATAGAAGTCACAGATGAAAACCCACTCACCTGGAGGGGTGAACAGTGAAGAATCTACACTGATAGAACTCCTTGGAGCAGGAACAACATTAATATCTGACATATGAGCCATAATACTCTAGATTAACTTCTAGGAAGCACTAAATACTCAAATTTAACTCTAACACCAAGGAGGACTTCACCTCTTGGATAGTATAAGGGGAATAGCAAAACCAACCTCAAGAACAAGGAGGAAATGGAAGAAAATAAGAGGAAACATCAAGATCTCTTACCTTGAAGCCTTGGAAGTGAAAGATTGAAGCTAGATTGATGAAAATGGGAGAGAGAGAGAGAGAGAGATTGGGGACCAGAGTTTCGTGTTTCCTAGGGGAGTGAGTGGTGTTTTGGGTGAAATGAAGGTTCTGGACCCCGAACAGGGGTTTTTAAGTCATCTGTCGAGCGTTGCAGCGCTCTTAGCGCTGCGGCACTCACCCGAGAGCATATCGCGCACCGCCTTACTGTTCTGTTGAGTGTTGCGGCGCTCTTAGCGCGGCAGCGTTCACCAGAGAGCATAAAAATGGTCTGCACGCCTCAGTTGACTGATATTTTCAGCAAGGTTTATCATTCTCCAGGATGGTCTCTTACTCCCCAGGATAGTCTCTATAGTCTCCTCCTCTCTAAAACTCACTTATTACATTTCTTAATTAAAGTTAAAATTTAACTTTTAAACATAAATGTAAATAAAAGAATACCCCCTATTTGGATTCAAATAAAATGTATAAAAAATCAAAATCCAACCCAATCAAAATCTAAATTTTGGGTTTTAGTTCAAATCCAGAAATTTTCACGGTTTTATAAACTTATAGGCTAAAAACGAAACGTTTAAAAGTTTCGAAAAATTCCTTAAAAATTACTCTTTAACTCATTTTTCTCTAGGGAACAATTACCGGGACTTTCGGTCCAAAAAATGTGACTCTATCATATGGCCCTCCAAGGAGGTGTAGGGCCCAGACTAAGCAAAAATTCAGGACTTGAACTGACATGTAGGATTCGAACTGACAGATAAGGGTGACTGACGCTCTTTTTGTTTGAAAAATTTATCTAATTCTTTTATTTAAAATTTGGAGTATTACAGACCCACAATAGCTAATGTATCTGTAACGGAAAAAAAAGGAGAAGGGTGGGATTCATCTAAAACTCAGTGAATAGGCCCTCACACATAACCCTCTCATAGGACAATAGCAAGGATATATGTACATGTAAAATCATCAAAAAATGATTAATACAATAACTCTATAATCATATTGATATATATAAACATAAAGGAAATAAAACTAGAAATCTCTGATAAAGTATAAAGAATAGAAATCTATTAGAGAAATAAGGATCTCTAGTTATGCCTCGCATAACAAAATATAAATTTTCTGGTTATGCGTGTCAACCATGACATAACAATTTCACTAATCTCTAGGATACCTTTGGGATCCAAATTGGACACCTAACTAGGTTCCATTCTCTGCTCTGTGAGATTGTCCTCTCGAACAATTTGGTACCAAAGTTAACGATCGGATTTCAGCCATTAACTCACTATCTGTTTCTCTATAGCTACCGTCTGGTCTCTAATTTATAAAATATGTCATTTTCTCTAAATTTATGCTATGGGCTTTTCTCTAGCATCAAACTCCATAATACATAATTACACTAATCTTAGAATCACTAGGGAAATTCATAAAATCTCTAAATTAAGTCATAATAATATCCCAGCTTTTTAATAAAATCATTTTAATAAGAATGGTCCCATGAGTTTATATTAAAATAACTATTTCATGCACATGTTGAAAATCATCCTTTTTCTTATATTTGATAACCAATCGTAATCTCAAATATCTTTAATTATCCTCTAAAACAATGTAATCATGTTATGATTTAAAGAAATTAACTCTAATGACCAATATAAGAGTCATGGGATTTGAACCTACTCACCTGGAGGGATAAACTATGAAGCACCAACGTCAAGGAGACTCCGGGGAGGAGGAATGACACCAATGTCTACCATTAAAATAAGAAAACTCATAAACAACTTATGAGAAACTCTAGATTGCTCTAAACGTACACTAACAACATTAGAGGAGCACCCCCACTTGACAATACCACTACACCAAAATATAGGTTTAGCAGCAGTTAATTTGCGGCGATTTTTGTAGTGGTTCACCAACTGCCTCAAAATTATTATAATTGCGGCAGTTTTGATGTAACCACCGCAAAATATTTGAACTTAGCGGCGATTCGTGCGGTGGTTTTTCGCTGGAATTTAATACTTAGAGGCGGTTATTAATTTTTTAGTATTTTTGTGAAAAATAAAGTTGGCTTTTTTAATATTTGTATGATTTCTATGATTATTATTTTGTCGATGGCAATTTGGCTTTTAATTTTTAATACTAAAAATTAAATTTAACTTATAATTTTTTATTTTAATAACCAATTTTTTTAAAAAATGAAAATGAGAGAAGCACAGTAGCCCATTGTGCGCACTGCATTCTCTATCCTGTTTAAACAAAACACTATCTCAGCCTTCTTAATTGATTCTAACCTCGCTTACGCCTAGAGAAGAAAAGTAAGGTTGTTAATTGCACCCTCCTTAAACCTTTCCATCTTACTATTTCACCTTCTAGATCTTTCCAACCACACTTCTCCTCTCATGGCAATGAGAAGCACCTCTCTATCCACCCTTCTCACAATAACCGTGACATGTCCACCTTCGCCTTGTTTCCGAGCCCGACGTTGAAGCCACGGGAAGAGTTGTAAAATGAACGGACCTCAGGCAGGTCTTGATCCTCGGCTGTCACGACCCGACGACCGACACGTGGGGAATCCCATCCCCACGTAAGCCTTCTAGGTAACGTATCTCTCTAAATGCATAAAATAGTATAATATCATACTTAAAATGAAATTTTCTTGCAAATCTAGGTCATTTTCTCAAATTAAAATATAATAGTCAAATCCATAAAAACTGAAGTATTCACATATATAAATCTAAAACATTTTTGTCATGCTTTAAAATCTAACATTTGAATACTGAATCATAAACTCATTATCATTAGCTTTCACATAAATCTCTAATCATAGCTCATATTTCAAAACACATTCTAGAGCTCTAAAACATATTCTCTTAAATTATCTATAACATCTCAAAATACATGTGTGGCTCGGATCCTACCTGCAAAACTACTGGAGCACTCTAAACTAGCAGAAATCCTAAAATAAGCCTTACAACAATGCAAAGCTCACCAAGGGATAACTGCAGCTACTGGACCGGTGGCTAAATGACGTCTGTACCTGCAACTATGAGAGGAAGGGAGAGGGGTGAGTCAACGGATTCAGCGAGTGAGCTCTCACCCATCACCCACATGGGACAACCAAGAATATAATATAATATATATGCAGCAATTACAAATCATTTGATATTCATGTTCATAGCTATATATAGAGAAGACATCTCTTTAAATATAAATTCGTAAAAACATCTCTAAATTACAATAATGAGAAATCATTTTCCATACATTTATATAATAATTCTTAAATCAAATATTCTCTGAAAACATAATTAACAGTATACTAATTAGAGAAACAAGGTTTCCCTCTTTGGTACTGGGATTCGGCCTAGGCCCCCATGTACCCTCAAGGCTTTGCTCCTACCGGGATTCAGCCTAAGCCCCCGCGTAGAACTCAAGGTTTTGTTCCTATCGGGATTCGGCCTAAGCCCCCACGTAGAACTCAAGGTTTTGCTTCAGTGGGTGCCAGACACGGGCTCCACCACACTGAACGCCTCTACTATGCTCCACCAGTGCCAGACACGGGCTCTACTGGGGATCTAATGTGCTACCATGGCTATTATCATTTAGCATTTATGTAATTAACTGAAAATAGATAAAATAAAAAATACTGAAATTTCATAGCTAAAGGGTGGGTACTCCGTCCCTGGCGAACGAGAGCCCCTAAATCTCAGTACTCTGAGAGTTCTGGACTCATATCACTCTAGCAATCTGACTTTAGCATAACTGTGGCTATGAAAATCGAGCCTAAGGGATCACCCACTTGAAGGCACCTCAATTTCAAGCCCACAGAGTATGTATCTGGCAGTTGCTAATAATCATATTGAATTCCGTACCTCTTAGTACCATAAAACTGAAGTTCTAAATTCATATTTTGTGCTAATATATTTTCATATACTTGATAACTCTAATATTATAGTTCAAAACACTAGGGTTCTAAATTATACAACTCAATCATTATGGTTTATCATCATAATAATTCTAAAGTCATATCAACATATTTATTTAAAAGCTAAATCATACTTAAAATGTCACATATCTCCAACGTATATAAATATTAACTAAACATTCTAAAACATAATTTGGAATCTTAAAACTTAAATATATATATAGTGCTATCAAGAAACCCATAAAACATAATCAGTAAAATACTAAAGTTGCTACAATACATATTTATTTAATAAACCCCTTCTCAAACATATAGCACACAACATAACAATCATGGTCTCATGGTTTTCTAAATTTCATTTTCATGCTATATATTCGAAGTCATAATTTTTCTAGGTTGACGTATTCATCCAAAAACATATTATATACTTGATCTTGCCTCCAAATTCATATTTATAATGAACATAATGCTCAAACAAAATCTTAATATGGAAACTAAGATTTTGAGATCAAACCCACTCACCTGGAGGGGGAGGAATAGATGGCGTCAACTCCAACTGAGCTCCGGGGAGCCGGGAGGGCACCAACGTCAACTACTATAACCATGAAACTCATTAATACTCTATGGGTATCTCTAGATTACTCTAACATAATTCTAACAACATTGGGGGAGCACCCCCCCTTGACAATAATGAGAGAAAAACACAACTCAAACCATGAAACATAAAAGGAATGAGAGAAAGGAAACATAAACAATAACAAAACGAACCTTGAAGCTTGGAGGAAGAAGATTTAATGCAGGATGAGAGTGGATGGGAGGAAGGAGAAGAGGAGATGAAATTTTGGTGTAGGGCTCAGAAATGGGGGAGAAATCCGGAGTTTGGGGTATAAATTGGGGTGGAAGGGCTCATTTGATGAAATGGTGACGTTTCTCACTGTTTCTGGAGACCGCTATAGCGGTCTATGCCATTCTCCGCCCCCGTCATTGTGCACATATAATCGCTATAGCGGTCTCCAGAGGCCAAAAAGCGTTGCAGCCATTGCTGTGACCGCTATAGCGGTCTATAGTGGTGACAGTTGTGAACACCCAATTTTGTCCGACCCAAAACAAAAATTTCCAACATGTTTTATTTTATTTTTTCTTTATGGTATTTTTATTTTAAGCCCACTTTGTATGAAAAAAAAAAAAATAAACCCATTTCATTTTGAATCATAAAAAAAATTGTTATCAGCCCATGTCACTGTTAGTCATTAAAAAAAAAAAAGAGTCCAATCTCTCCGTGTCTAATCAAGTTAAAGAAAGAAAAATAAAATAAAAATAAATTAATAAAAAAGGTCAAAAAATGCACAGGACTGCATTTAATTTTCCAGTGGTACATTTAATTATCAGAGTTGACAATTGCACTGCAAAGAATCACATTCAATGCTTTGTCGAGATCAACACATTTAATTTTCTAGCTGTCAGGATCAATGCATTTAATGCGGTGTGTAAAAATAAAAATTTTTGAAAGAAAGGAGAGCATCAGATTTCACTTCATATGGCCACTTAAAAAAGGGTTGTTGTCGTTTAAGAGGGGGATTTTTCAGGAGACAGGGAGAGACATCGATCAGTAGCACCAATACTTTCTAGCTATTGTTGTTTTAATCTATAAGAGTGATATAATTTTAGAGACTCTAATAGAAAAAAAGAGAGAATTTGGAAGATTACGATCTTGAAACTTCAGTTTTCTTACTAAAAAATCATCCTCATCAGTATTTACTTCCTGTTGTTGATTTCATCTAAATAAGAGTGATCTAAATTTAGAGACTCTATTAGACACAGGACCGATCCACCATCATAATCTTGAAAACTTCAGTGGTTTTCCAAAGAGGTCTGAAACATTCTCAGAAGGGAGTCAACCACCATAGCAACATCATCACACAACCTGCAAAATAACCAAGCTCTCAGCCATCACTACCATTACAATCCCCTACCACCACCATTTCAATCCACAAATCCATCACCAATATCAAACCATTCCACACACACAGCAAACAATCCAACAAATCATAAACAAAAACCATAACCAAGACCAATTCTCACACTGCAACATAGATCTAGAATTTCAAACAAAAAAAAAAAGAAAGCAACTGTGAACCGTTGCTGCCGGCTTTTCCCGCCACCCTTCCCTTCCGTCGCGAGCAACAGAGCTGCGCTCCCCACCACCTTCGTCGCTCGCTTCCTCACGCAGCGCCAAGCGCCACGCGCCTTGCCACCTCGCGTGGACATCCTCCGTGGCCCACCACTGCGCGACCTGCCTTCTGCACAGATCTGCAACCTCGTCCACGAAGCCAACCCAGCCACCACCGCCGCGGTTTCTTTCCCCTGCAAGCTCAGCTCGTCTGCGAGGCCCCCTCTTCCTTCCAACAGCCACGCGGTTTTTCCCTTGCTTTCCCTCTCTCTCTCTGCTCGTATGAGCATGTTTACAGCCCATAGCGCATAATTGAGTCAAAAACCCCTTTTTTGCTTGCATTTTATTTCTCTTTCCCTAATTCATTTTTTGTGCTTATCATTATTGCTTTTGGGATAAAATAATATGGGTTTGGTTGTCTCTAGAAAATGGGGAATGCGTGGGACATCTTTTGCTTTAAACATTTCCCACATTTTCATTGAATTTACATTATTGTGTTAATTTATTTATTGTATTTTTGTGCTCTGTTCAATATGGTGTGTATTTGGACCCATTGGGCTATTTATTCTCAGCAAAAGCTAAAAAAGGTGAAGTCCCAAGATCCCGTTGTGTCCGTGCATAATGTTTTCCCTTTTAAATTTCAGTTTTTTTTATTTCCGCATATTTTGTTATTTGATATTATTCATCTAAAGTTGATAATGTGTAGAATTAAAGTCTTGTTAGGCTAGTCTATAATTGGGCTGCTGTTTCTTTTCAAATTGTTTGGGCTGATTTTTCTTTTTGTTTGGGTTCATGTCACAATTTTCACGTTCTGTTCTGAAAAAAGAAAGAAGGAGGTTGCAACAAGGTGTATTAGCAATTTCTCTTTAAACCAATTGAATAGGCATGAATAAATATATTGGGGGTGTGATTTAATTGTTTATTTCTATGTCAATAGAATTTTGTGTTTAAAGCTTAAAAAATATATAAAAGGTGAAAAAGTCAAAAAACAAAATAGTTAGGATTTTTTTTATTTTACTTTATTTGTCCTGGTATTTTGTATAGGTTAATTGCATGTTCGTTTTTATTTATAGATCGGCTTCATCAATTCATATTGAAATTAGTGTAAAAAAATAAACCAACATGTTTCATTTTTCTTTCTTGTAAATAAATGCATTTAAAAAATAAAAATAATATCCTATGTAATGATTAATAATGGTAATTTAATAGCAAATGTTATCTTCAATATTGTTGAACCATAAGGGTTTATTGAATAGCCAAGTGCTGACTTGAATCCTATGATGAATTTATCACCAAATTTTTTTTTACTTAATTAAAATCAACCAACACACAAATATTTTCTATAGAACTACGTGACTTTGAATTCCCTATTGCACTAGGGGATACGTAGGAGCAGGCAATCCCTGTCAAGCCAAAATTAATTTTTCTTAATTTATTCGTCAAGTTGTAAATATTTTGTGTAGATTATTTATTAGTTATTAAGATTGTAAATATATTTTCCAAAACTAATTTTTCTTAATGTATTTGTTTAAATTTTGAATATACTTGCCAAAATTAATTTTCTTAATTTATTTGTTAAATCGTAAATATTTTGTGTAAATCATTTTTTAATTTATGTGTTAAAATTGTAAATATATTTGTCAAAATTAATTTTTCTTAATTAATGTGTTTAAATTGTAAATATTTTGCTAAATTAATTTTCCTTGATTTATGTGTTTAAATTATAATTTTTATTTTCCTTATTTGAAATTTTTAAAGGGTTATTATTTAATTTGCACAATTCACTAAGGTACCGTTTAAATATGGGTGTACTAGGGGTGCTGTAGGATTAAGTTCCTATCCTTCCCTATGCATAACCGACTCCCGAATCCATATTTGGTCTACGAAGACTATTTTCTAAAATAAAATGGGTTTTTCCATGTTTTCCCAATTCAAATAAACTTGGTGGCGACTCCTAATTTTCAAAAACTTATTTCTCACCATCCCATCGTGATCTCGGTTGCGATAACAGTAAACTCAAATTTGCAGAATTTTTCCTGTCATGATATCTGGTTACCTCTATTCTCACCCACTTATTTCCATTTCTTTATTCTAAGTTAACTTTAAAACATAAATGTAAATAAGAAAATACCCCCCATTTGAATTCAAATAAAATATCTAAAAAATCAAAACTCCAACCAATCAAAATCTCATTTTTGAATTCTAGTTCGTATTCTGGAATTCCAGCGATTTTCTAAACTTGGGGGCTAAAAATGAAATATCTAGAGGCTTTCAAAAGTCCCTTAAAAATCACTCTTCAACTTGTTTCTCTCTGGGGAATAATTACCGGGACTTTTGGTCCCAAAATTGTGGCTCTAACATATAGTCCTCCAAGGAGGTGTAGGGCTCCAGACTTAGCAAAAACCCAGACCCGGCAACAGCAGTGGGTCCCAGGGGGTCTTAAGGTCATGCGAAACTCGTCTACTGACACGTGTACCCCTGGTATTACATCGGTGCCAGTCCTATCATGAGTGGACAAGCCTGCAAGTTTGATTACAACGGAACGCAGGTGTCACAACATACTTGGAGGACGTCGTAATACAGATGACAACATGTTTAAAATATTAGAAGTCACCACTAATTTTAATTCTGGATAAAATTGGAAAACCTTTGATTTGATAAACTAGTCTTTATAAAAGATTTTCAAGTTTGGGAGTCTGATTACAATTAAGGAAGAGTGGAAACTTAATCCCACTACACTGCTAATACGTCCGTATAAATACGGTTACCCTAGAGTTTATTATGCAAATTAATTATGACTTTAAAATATTTATTTTTTCCCCAGAAGTTAATAATTATGTAAAAGAAATTAAATTAAATGATAACATAATTTTAATGAAAAATTAATTTTGGCTTGATAGTTGTTTGTTACGTCAATGTATCCTCTGGTGCAATGAGGAACTTAAAGCCATATCGTTCTGTAGAAAATAATTGTGTGTTTGATAAATTTTAATTAGAACAAGAATTAAAAGCTGTGTTGATTGATTTTATTTATGAAAGATTCTTAATTAAAAATGATTTAAACAAATAAACATCTGTCTACGCATAAGATTTAAGGCAACACTAGACCACTCAATAAATCCTTTACAATTCAAAGCTGTGAAGGGAGCACCAACTCCTCAGTCACGATTATTGATTGTTGCTCAGACTAAAATATTTTTATATTTTTATTTTTAAAGATTTAGAATAAAGAGATTTTTTTTTATTTTTAGATAAAAGTTAACATTATGCCATCAGGATCAAATTGGAAAATAAATTGATGCAGAGAAATAGTTAGTCCCATGCTATTGAATTGACTACCCCCTAGTTTGTAAAAAAAAAAAATTCAGCCCAAAACACAAAGAGGACACCAACTTCTTATTTTTAAATGAACACTGGCCCGAATTAGTTTAAACAAATGTTCTAGCCCCCACCCAAACTGAATAAGTCCAAATGTGATCAAATAAAAAAAGAACCTAACACTCACTAAAAGAACCCAACATTTCTTTTCATTTTAAACCCAAACTAAAGTCCTAAATGCTAGCCCAAAAAGAATTTTAACCCAAAAAGAACCCATAGCCCACGGTCTTCAAAGGAAAACAATAAAACAAAACCAAGATAAAACTTGGCCAGAGATTGAAAAGAATTTTAAATTCCTAGATTACTAAATCATGAGAAGAATGAGGAACAGTGGCTAAGCAATACTCAGGGGCAGGCAGACGGCTATAGGGAAGACCACGGACCTTACAACGTGCGGCGATGCAGGTAGAAGCGGAGGGAATGGCTGGCACGGATAGCAGGGACGGAGCTGGCTTCGCGGTTAGAGGCGGAGGCTGGTTCACGATGGACGCTGGGAAGCTTCGCGCGGGGCAATGGCTGATCCGCTGGGGAAAGGCTGAGCTCGCGGCAGTGAGGACAGGAGGGGCTGAGCAACTCGCGATCTGGTCCGTCAGGAGATGATCTAGCGCGGGCTTTGCGTGGCTGGCTAGTTTCGGCATGAAGGCTGGCGCTGGAGCGCGACGCGGCTGGAGGTGCAGAGGGAACTCACAGCGGTGCGCAGATGCGGCAGAAGAGGGAGATCGCCGTCACGATGCTCGTCGGCAAGCAGATCGTGAAGTGCTATTTGCGGAACTAAACGTAGCAGCGAAAAGGGAAGCTGGACGATGGCGCGATCTGGAAGTCCGCCGCGAGCTTGCGATCTGGTCAACGGATTTGCTAGCGATGTCCGCAGCTGGTCTTTGCGTAGCTGTGTTGGCGCGTGAACGGCAATGGAGGGCAGAACTGCAATGATGGGTGAGACGATGATGATGATCCACTTGCTTTTTATTTCAGCTTTCTTTTTTATTTTAGCTTTACCTTTTCCTTTGGGTTGAAATGATGGTGATAGGGGTTTGTGTTTGCAAAGGGATTTTTGTTTTTTTTTTAATTTTTTACTTGTTTGGATTTTATGATTTTAATTAGTAAAAGGGGTTAGTGATGATAGTGAAGGATGAAGTTGCTGTGATGGTATTTGAACGATAGTTGAAATGGGTTTCTAAATGAATGGCTCAAAGAGAATGGTAATGGTGATGATGTTGGGATGAAGGATGAAGTTAATGGATTGTTATTTTGCAGGTTCTGGATGGGTATGGGTTTTGCAATGGTTTGGGTAGTTAATGAGTTGTTGTGATAATGGATGATGAGTGAAGGTGATTGTAGTAGTGATTTGTTTACAGTGATGATGGATGAAATAGGCTGTGATGAAATAAGGCAGTGACAGTGAAGGAGGTATTTTGATGATGTGAGTGGTTGTTTGGAGATGATGATGGTGATGACACCGTTGGATGAAAAGTTGTGGTTTGGTTTCTCAGCTGGGAGGCTATGAATGGCGACAATGGAGTTTATCAGTATCAGTTTTCTCTGTCTCTTGCCAAAATTAGCTCCTTGTTCTCTCTGTCTCTTATCAAAATTAACCCCTGTCTATGTCTGTGAATTTTCTCATTTATACCTTGTAATCCTTGATCCTAACAACGGAGGAATTAATTTCTGAATCTTGGCTGCTGAGATTGTCAACTTGATCTAACTCGGGCATTAAATGCAGTGGTTCCGTTTACTGTTGGAGCTTTGAATAAGATGATCAACATTAAATGTATTGATCCGTAATCAAAGAATTATTGTCCCTTCAGTATTGGAATGTTGAATTTGTCAACTCTGACATGCTTAAGGCATTAAATGCACTGCTTGGGAATTAAATGCATTGGACCCGTGTGCCTTTTTGCTTCTTTTTTTTTTAATTTACTTTTCTTTAATTTGACCACAATCTATCACGGAGAGACTGTGAATTGAGTTTTTAATGGGCTAACACTAACATGAGCTGAGAACTAGAATGGGCTGGTTTGTTTGTTTTTTTTTTTTTTTACAATTGGGCCAAAAGCAACAAATGGGCTAGGGACCTAAACTAAAAAAGAAAAGAATTGGGCTGAAAAAAAATGAAGAAAACAAAATAAGGAAATGAAATTAAAAATGAGAATAAAATGTTTGGACAAAATGTGGTGTTCACAACAAGCTTGCAAAGCCCTCAAAGAAGAAGGGTATGAAGTTATTCTCATAAATTTAAGCCCTGCTACTATAATGACCGATCCTGATGTGGCTGATAGAACCTATGTTACCCCTATGACCCTTGAATTGGTCGAGCAGGTTCTCTTCCGCCATTGATGCATCACCCTGAGCTTCTGCGCTTTCTTCTCCATTCCTAAATTCACTCTGATTCCTTGATTTCCTGTAGGGTTCTCATTGCTCTATTGTTGAATCCGTTTTTTGTTTTCTTGCAGGTGCAAGTAAGGGTGTTGTTATCTCTACGTTCAACGAGTCAACAAGGTTAGTCTTCAACCTCATGCCACAGTTTCACTGCTTCATTTCTTCCTATTATTTCACTCTTTGTTTTTAGTTTTTGGATTTTTTAGCATTTTCTTTTTTGTTCTTTTGGGTTAATGGCACGTGTTTCCCACCAAATTTAACATGTATTTATTCTTTCTAAACTTTCTTACAATTTATTTTATTTTTTTATTACCGGGTCTGCATGTATCTTCTTCTCTAAGGTTACCATGTACTTGGGTGTATTTGTGTGAGAATCCTGTAATAGTTTTAATGCTGCAGATTTTGTGCATAAAAGCTAATATCTTAGCTTTCAAATGTACCAATTGATAGCTGCATAAGACTATATTTTGTCCTTGATTGTATTTAGGTGCGAAGGTTCCAGGAGAATATTGCAAACATAACAAAGGCTATTGGCTGCGCTATTTGTGCAACAAACCTCAATTCCAGAGGTAAATAAATAGAAAAGAAATTTTATATATGTAGAGAATTAATATTGGTTTGATTGAGGGTGATTGAATGGTTATATCTTATTACAAGTTTGAGAAGTTGCTAGTCCTCTTGTGTGTTAGTTTGACATTTGAAGGAAGATAAATACCCTTACATTGTCCTCAAGTCCTCTGTGCTTGTAAATATATTTTAGGTCCATGGTTAATTTCTAAGGTAATCCAAAGTTCAGTATAGTACATGAGATGTAGAGTGCAATTTCTCTATTTGTATAGTTGTTTTTGTTCATGATTTGTTAAATTGCTTGGATTTCATTTCCCATTATAAACTCGAAGAATAAAAACTTTTATCTACCCTTCGAATTAGCATCTAATTGAGAACATTGTTCTACTAGTGATAAGTCCTAAAGTTATGATTAGATTATTGGCCATGATTAATGAATCTAGTGACTAAATGGAATCCACTTAGCAACCAAAGTCTCATGTTAGCTGATCCTTCCTTGTTCAACCTCAAGTAAATTGAGTTAAAACTATTCTCTAAATTTCCCTTTGATGTGTTGAACTCTTTTTTGACCTTAAGAGGATTATCGTGTTTTTAATTATGTTGGATTGTATGTTGGACTATTGATTTAATTGTTTACTTTTTTCATCATTGTTTAGTTGATGGCAAAACAAAGTGTGCTGGGGCTAAATTTTTTCATTTTATTCTAATTGCAGGATACAGATTTAGGCTACCTAGTAGAAGTAAGATGTTTTTCCTCTACTTATCAAGGACTCCAAACCCGAGGACTGTTATATCCTCATCTGTAGATCTTTTTTTTTTTATTTACTTAACACATTTAGCTACATATAAGAGTTACATTTTATGTAATAAATGAATTTGATTTTTAGCTATGAATAATTGGTTCAATATGCATAAAAAAAATTTACAGAGCCAAAATATTGGAGATACAAGCAAAATTGAAAAGAAAAAAAAATTATTAGCGATTAGAAGTTGCCATGGAATTTATTTTTTTGGTGAAAATGTGATTTTTAGCGGCGGTTAAAAACTGCCGCAAAAAGATTTTTCTTCTAACAATTTTGACAGTAGCGGCAATTTTGAGACCGCCACAATTTTTCTTAGCACATTTCTGGTCAAATTTTAACGGCGGTTTTCAATGGTTTAGAACCATCGCAAATAATCTGGTGGCAATTGTTCCAGCAGTTGTGACAAATTGTCGAAAATATGCTGTCAACACATGAAATAATGATGGTTTATGAATCGTCGCAAGTTATTTGTGGCAGCAATTTTAACTACTGCGAAACACAAAAACAACCATCGCAGATAACATTTTTTGGTTTCGTGTACCCACACCAAGAATATGAAAGAATGGTGAAAATGGAGACAAAATCTTACAACATATACTCACCTTCATGATTTAGGGGAGTTAGATTAGAATGTGATTGAAGAAAAAGAGAGAAAATGGTAGGGAAGGGTTCTGGTTTGTAAAAATGGAGGAGGAAGGGAGTAATGGAAGGGTTATATGAAAGTTGCGGGTATCGGCAAGTGAAATAACGCATTTCACACTGTTCATGCTTTAGGAGAACCAACACTATGCATTTATGTAAGTGCACAGACTGTGTAAGTGCATTCTTGTGACCGTTATAGTGGTGACAACAAAGTCGAGATGCTACATTTTATTGTCATCAGGCACCTAGTTACCTCTATACTCACTTATTTACATTTCTTAATTTTAAATTAATGTACTCATTTACTTTACTCACCATTAACTTTAAAACATAAATGTAAATAAGAAAATATCCCCCATTTGGATTAAAAAAAAATATAGAAAAAAAGATCAAAACTTCAACCATTCAAAATCCAAGTTTTGAGTAGTTCAATTTCATGAGTTCTTACAATTTTCTAAACTTGTAGGCCAAAAACGAAATATCTAGAGGTTTTCTAAAATTCGTTAAAAATCACTCTTCAGTTTATTTTCCTTTGGAGAGCCATTACTGGGACTTTTGGTCCAAATAATGTGACTCTATCATATAGCCCTCTAAGGAGGTGTAGGATCCGGACTTAGTGAAATTCAGGACCAGACAACCAGGGTGGGTCCTAGGGGACTCTAGAGCCATACAAAACTTGTCTAATAACACTGTATGCCAGGTATTACATTGTTGTACCTATTTAGACAAAATCATAGTATATAGATGTGAAAAAATTACAGTTAAGAATGTCAATTTTGCATATAAGTCTTTCAATTTTAACTTATAAGTTTTGGTCAAAACTTATAAGTTCATTACATCTCAGCCAAAAGCATCTCAAAGCATGTGATTGGACAGTATATCCATGTCAGAGTGCATTGTTGTACCTATTTAGACAAAGTGACATGGACAAGGGGTCATTTCATAAGTATATAGCTGTAAAAAAAATTGGCAGTTAAGAATGCCAATTTTGCATATAACTTTCAATTTTAGCTTATTCGTTTTGGTCAAAGCTTATAAGTTTGTAGCACCTCAGCCAAAAGCTTCTCAAAGCATGTGAATGGACAATAAATCCATATCCAAGTGTGTTGGAGCATGTCAAAGTGCACACTAATCTCGTGTGAAAATGTGTTGAAGCCTTTCAAATTGCATTATCACTCATTTGTAATAAAATCTATTAGATTTATCCAAAAAAAAAATCTATTAGTCATAAAAAATTATTTCAATGTGTTAATGATAGGTGGGGCGACAAAATTTAAAATTTAGGTGCTGTTATCCTTATAATGCATGAGGGAACTATTTCCAAGGTATTAGACAAATTGGAATGACATGTATCTGAATCTTGCTTTGGTACATTAAGTAAGGAACTTTTGCTGATAAATTGTTCATAATATGCTAGTAATTTTGGTATTATGCAAATAAGTTGTTCATGATATGCCTTTAGACGACAAATTTTCTTGCATAACATCATGAAGTAAATATAGAAGCATTATACAAAATTAAATATCCATATCCCAAATGAGAGGTGATCCATTGTACAATTACTATAAATCTCATGTAACTTATATTTGCAAATCTATATACATACAAATGGAGGCCTAATAAAACCTTTCCAAAATGATAGTCTAAACTATCAAAACATCTAAAAATAGTTTACATAAAATAAAAAATCTAGAAAAATATAAAACTTTTGGGACAAAAATAAATGTAAAAGACAACAAAGTTTTAAAACCTGCATTGTAAGATCCACTGATTAGCCTGTTTCCATCCTTTCCTGACCAAAAACCGTAGATCAAACCATATCTTTCAAAGGCAATTCAAATTATAAAGTATATTCTGATGATTATACCCCTTATCCAGCATATTAACTCAGTTTGAATGCCTTAATAAAAAATAATCGCTCCACATCACAGCCATACCTCACAAATCTAGTATAAGTTGAAATAACCCCTATAGCAAAAGTACAATATACATCAATTTTAAGCAACCATAAATGATAAAGATTCACCTCATTTCGAATTTGTTCTGCAGTACTCACCATAAAGTTAAACTTGATAGAATGAGTATTTTCAACAAACTGAATAATTGATAGCAAAAACAAATCTTTATACGGAATGCTATTACTGACCATTACTAATATTGGAGAGGGGAGTTCTCATGATGGGAACTAGTCACATAACTAGAAATTAGCAAAAAACCAAAAGTAATAACTCAAGAGTTTAGGAGTTCTCATAAGGGGAACTAGTCACATAAGAAATTAGCAAACAAGCAAAAGTAATAACTCAAGAGTTTATATATATATATAAGATACACAGAGAGAGATGTTACATATCAACCATAAAAGCTATCTCATATGGATTATCAACAACATACTCATTCAATGCATCCCCTAACTTGCAAATTTTGTAGACAAAGAAGATAACAAGAATAACAAAATATCCTAATAGGAATAGCACAAATCAATTGAGAAGCGAAAATATAGAGTTAAATTACATCAAAACAAACAAAACTATCTATACCCATACACAGACGACAATTGAAACACTAGGCCTAACCAACAAAATTAGTAGGCAACAATAGACATCCAGCTGCAATAAAACCCCAGTTCCTCCAACCAATATAACCATAAAGTGTATTAATTAACACCTAACTACTAAAGCATATTTTTGTCAAACAAAAAAACAAAAAAGAGTGACAGAGGAGAACCATATGTTAAGACCCTTGGAAGTTGGAACAAGTATTGAATTGAATGTGTTCATAAATGTTAAGCTCCTTGAAGTAAACTTGAATTAATTAATTTAAATGTCTTCATACAAGTAAAATTGATACGTAAATCAAGTCAAATCACTTCTTTTTTTAGTTACGACAGTGACAATTGATTTTTCCAATGAAACCAAATCAACTCAATTTAAATTATTTCTAGTTATGAGTGATATCAAATAAAACCATGAAAACCTACACTTTAGCATGTGGCCAGTAGACTTCTCCAAGCATAGAGTTTTTGGTACTATCACTATTCATTACAATATTATTCAAAATGAATTGTTTCCAAGAACAAAAATGACATCATTAAAAAAGTCATAACCATTCACCAGCATCACTAACAAAACTCGGATAAATTGGATCAATAATTTAAAAGGATAGATAAGTATTCATAGTTTATTTTCAAAAGCAAGCCTTTGAAATGCAGCATTATCATATATCAATAACAAATTTGATGACAAACTTCTAAGGTACCCATCAGTAGACAAATTCAACAAAGGGATACACAACAAAACAAAGTTAAAATCACTAATAAAGAAAATGGTACATGATTCTATTAAATGCAAAGAACAATATGATAAATAAGAGTTCAACAAAAAGAGTCAAGCTGGTGAATATACTTTTAGTTAAAAACAATAAACAAACTTACATTTCCACTGGAAGTCTCATGGTTGGAGTCGAATTTGATTCACGCCTTTCCACCCTCTGCCACCACACGTTTCATTTCATCAATGAACCACATACTCATTCATAATGTTAACGTCCCCATCCTAACATGTCAGAATTGAATTAAAGCTTTCATACTCCACAACCCCCAAATTAGTGTATATCATTGATGACAAACACAAGTACAAGCAATTATGAAGAAGCATTATTGATTAGTGGCAAGGATTGATTAATTTGGCTAACCTAAAATGGAAATTTGTCACAAATCAAAGCCTTTCTAAGCTAAGGAACAACATCGCAATCCTAACCGGTGTGAACATGACTAACCAAATCAGAGCACAACCTAAATCGGGAACAAGAACTCGATCCCTTTCTTTTTCAGCACCCATTGATTCCCCAAGCAGATCCAAATGCTCAAAAAGTTTAAATAAAAATAGAAAGAATACGTTAGCAATACAATGAAAATAGGTTTTAAAAAGAAAAAAAAATGATACCAACCATGCTATAGTGGATCTTCTTGAAAATCTTCTCCAACAATGATTCCCTCTTCACTTTCTCGTGCTTATGAAGCTCCACCATCTCTTCCTCTCATTCACAACTCCGAAAATGAAAATCGCTAAGAAACTCCTCCAAGCAGTTGAGGCTCGAAAAATTTCGCTACATAAATGGTTAAGATGGGAGGAGAAGTGAGGGACGTCGGTGAGGTTAGGGAAGGAAGAAGAGGGGGAGGGGAAGTTGAAGGAGGGGAACGATATCATTTAAGGAGGAGTTTGTAGAATACTGTGCACAGGGTCGTGGTTCTTGAGCATGGGAGTTGCCATTGGAGTGAGATGAGAAAGAAAGGGGATTAGGGATTTGACACTGGAGATGATAAAGAAGGTAGGGGTGAGGGAGACAAGTTTCTTAGCTAATCATGGAATAGAGAAAATATTGAGCGCTGAATTGATAGCCGGAGGTGTATGGCTTCCACTGGCAACGGTTTGTCTAAATGTTGTGATTCACATGTTATGCCCAACACCAAAGACAGTTTCCTTAACAGCTGTGAACTATGTGCCACTAATAGCTATGCTTGGTGTAGTAAGACAAGCAACCCTTGCATTTGAAAGTTGTGTTTGAGAAAAAGAAGAGACAAAGCTGCATTTGAGAAAGAAAACAGAGAAACAATGGTACATGGATGACGTGAAAGCTTTCTGCTTTCCCTCTTTTTTGAGCACTTTTTCATCTAAAGGTGTTTTTACTGTGAGCTTAATTTTTTAATGTCCACGCTCCACTCTCATTCCCTTTTTTGTCTTCTTGTGACAGGCTGACATAAGTGTGTAAAAATTATCCCTCCCAGTTGTGCACGTAACAACTCTCAATATCAAATGCATGCCTAGTCTCATTTGACTTTGGCAAAAAGGAATTGCCTTGCTAGTGCATGAATAGGGCAAACTATGAACTAATATTTGGGTTATTAACATTTCTGTTTAAGTTCACGATGTGAACAAGGATTTAGAGAAATATGAATAATAAAATTATATAACAAATATACATCATATACTTTATCATCATTGAATGTAATGAGTGAATGGATGAATAGGGACCATTTATCACATCCAATAATAATATGGTGCGTAGTATGTATTTGTATAATTTTATTGTTAAGTTCACGATGTGAATGAGGATTTTAGAAAAATATGAATAATAAAATTACATAACAAATATACATCATATACTTTATCATCGTTGAATGTGATAAGCGAGTAGATGAAGAGGGACCATTCATCACATCCAATGATAATATGGTGTGTGGTATGCATTTGTTGTGTAATTTTATTGTTACATATTTTTTTTTCAATTATAAATATCCATTGTTCCATAAGCAACACAAAAGCATATTGAAAGTGTAAACCAACATTGCCTACTTTAACGACCATGACGATCCACCTTCCACTTACGTTGCTCGTATGTTTCGTACTTCTTCATCATTTTCGTGGCATTGCATGCCATAATGTCACAGACAGAAATTCCCTATTTTCTTTCAAATCCCAAGTGACTGACCTAAAAAATGCTATCTGGTTGGGTTCCGGGTTCCAATCACTGCACCTGGTACGGTATCACCTGCTCCAAAATTGGAAGCAGAGTCAAATCTCTGACCATTCGAGGACTAGGCCTCTTTGGAAAACTCCACCCTCAGCTCTCCAACCTCACTTGCCTACACTCACTTGTCCTTTCCATCGACTCATTTCAAGGCCAAATTCCCCCAGAGTTGGGCCAACTTCAACATCTACAAAGCCTGGACTTGTCTGTGAATAATCTCACGGGTAAAGTCCCTCCAACACTTGGCAACCTCTCATCTCTCAAGTATCTTGCCTTGGCAAGGAACAATTTGCTTGGTGAGGTTCCAAGTGAAATAGGTAACCTCCGCAATCTTTCTCAACTTCAACTCTCAGAAAACTACTTCAGTGGCGAGTTTCCCATTCCTATCTTCAACATCTCTTCCTTAGTCTTCTTGTCTGTCACAAAGAACAATCTGCCAGGCATGTTGTCACATTATTTGGGTAGATCCCTTCCAAATCTAAGGAATCTCACCCTGTCAACCAATAGGTTTGAAGGGGTGATTCCTGTTTCCATTTCCAATTCCTCATAACTTGAACACATTGATCTTTCCTTCAACAACTTTCATGGGTACATACCCCAGTTCAACAACTTGAAAAACCTTACCTACCTGAATCTGGGCAATAACGTCTTCTCTTCCACCACCTCATTGAATTTTCAGTTCTTTGACTCCTTTAGAAACTCAACGAAGTTGCAAATTCTATGGCTCAACGATAACTATTTGGCTGGGAAACTACCAAGTTCTCTTGGAAATCTGTCTAGCAACCTCCAACAATTCTGTGTTGGTGATAACTGGTTAACTGGTAGCATTCCTCAAGGAATGAAGAATTTTCAAAGCCTTGTGTCCTTATCCTTTGAAAAAAACTATTTCACTGGTGAAGTACCACCAGAAATAGGAGATCTAGAGAAGTTGGTGAAGATTTTGATGCACAACAATAGATTGTCGAGGGAAATTCCAAATATATTTGGCAATCTTACAAATCTACATACTATTTCTATGGCAGAAAACCAGTTATCGGGTAGAATTCACTCGAGTATTGGACAATGCAAGAGATTAAACAATCTTTACCTTGGAATGAATAGGCTTGGTGGAACCATTCGAAGAAGATTTTTGAGCTTTCTGGCTTAATACTCTTGTCCGTTGGAGGAAACTTTCTTCATGGATCAATTCCATCCGAGGTCAACACCATGAAGCAGCTTGAGATCATGGGCGTTTCCAACAACCAGTTGTCAGGTTCCATTCCTATCGAAATAGCTGCCTGTTCTAGCTAGAAGATGCTTGTGATAGCAGGAAACAAGTTCAATGGCTCAATCCCAACAAGTCTAGAGACTTTAGCATCCCTAGAGACTTTGGATCTATCTTCCAACAATCTCACTGGCCTAATTCCCGAAAGTTTAGACAAGCTTCAGTATATGGTGACATTGAATTTGTCTTACAACCATTTGGAAGGGCAAGTTCCTACGAAAGGTGTTTTTATGAACCTTAGTCAGGTTGATCTCCAAGGAAACAACAAACTCTGTAGCCTTGACAGGGAAACTGCACAGAAGTTGGGTGTCATTATCTGTGATGCAGGAAAGAAGAAGAGACGCATTTTACTCCCTATCATACTTGCTGTTGCAGGTACGATTGCTCTTTTCATTTCAATGCTCTCTCTATTGTGGATGAAAATATTCCGAAAAAAGAGAAACGAAAGAGGAATGCTAGTTTGTCATCTGCACCTCTCAAGGGCTTGCCTCAGAGTATATCATACGGTGATATTCGGCTTGCCACAAACCATTTTGCATTCGAAAACTTGATTGGAAAAGGAGGCTTTGGCTCCATTTACAAGGGCATGCTCCACCTCAACACTGGTCAAACCACCACTATTGCTGTTAAAGTCCTGGATCTGCAACAAAGCAAGGCTTCTTAGAGCTTCAATGCAGAATGTGAAGCTTTAAGAAATGTTAGGCATCGGAACCTAGTAAAGTTTATCGCTTCTTGCTCCAGCCTTGATTACAAGGGAAACGACTTTAAGGCACTTGTTATGCAGTTCATGGCCAATGGCAATTTGGACATGTGGTTATACCCCATAGATTGTGAGTTAGGATCCTCTCTAACCTTGTTGCAAAGATTGAATATTGCCATTGATGTTGCTTCAGCCATGGACTATTTGCACCAAGGCTGTGACCCACCAGTAGTTCATTGTGATTTGAAACCAGTCAATGTACTACTAGATGAAGATATGGTTGCACATGTTGGAGACTTTGGATTGGCGAGGTTTCTTTCTCAAAATCCATCAGAGAAAGAGAGTAGCATTCTTGGAGTGAAGGGATCAATCGGCTATATTGCCCCAAGTACAAAATACTTTTTTTATTCCTAATTAACAATAATCATTTTTATTGTATGCTATTTATGCATGATAAAAGAAAATAACATGGCTATCTAATATTGGGATGATATGTATGATGATCAAAATATGGTCTAGGGGGCAAGGCTTCAACAAGTGGCAATGTGTACAGCTTTGGGATCCTACTGCTAAAGATGGTCGTAGGCAAAAAACCAACCGATGAAATGTTCAAAGAAGGATTGAGCCTAAACAAATTTGCCTCAGCCATGGATGAAAATCAAGTTCTTAAAATTGCTAATTGAAGGCTTATTAACTATAATGAATATTCAGCTCAAAGCACAAGCATTGATCACTCTAGGAGTGATGGCTATAGTAGTGGTAACATACAGTGGACGCGCAGAGTTGAAGATTGCATAGCTGCGGTGAAAAGAGTTGGATTGTCTTATATTGGTCAACAGCCCAAAGATCGCTGGACCAAGAAGGATGCCTCAACGAAATTACAAGGAATTAGGAAGTCTATGTTGGGCTTGTGAAGTAGGTCCCATTATTCCCCACTCAAAACCTTATGTTTTGACTTATTCAAAACCGTTTTTCTCTTTTCTCCTTAAATATCTTAACCTAGTCATGATTGGTAATAAATGGTTTCGTAGCATTTCAACAAAATTCAACTCATGCCATATAGCATTGCCCGTTACTTGTACTACCCAACTATCAATTAATTATATATATATATATATAATGGTATTGTTTGAAAAAATAATATAGAAGTTGCTATCAATAAGAAAAAATCATAATAATACTGTTTAGTTAATATATTATAGTTGTTTTATAATCCAAAATGAATATGATGGATAAAAATATTAAAAAGGATAATTTTTACTTTAATTGTCATTAAATAGAGTAATATCATATTAATATTTTAAATTTTAGATAATATAAATTAGTTCTAAAATGAACTTCATGAAATACTCTCAAAGTATTTCAAACATTGCAAAGCTACAAGCAAAAACAACTCAATTTTTCTATTCAACAAATAGAAAAAAATTATTTATGTTTTGTTAAGCCCAACCATATAGAGCATTTACCAAATCATTCATGCATAAATCATTCAGATATATATTTTTGGGGCACATAAATCATTCATGCATGTATTGACACAATAAAATCCCTTTAAATCCCTATTTTCTAATAACAGAAAATTTATTTGTTACAATCACTTTGTCAATCCACACTGTGCACAGTAACGGATTTAGAAAATTTGAGTAGTGGGGACAAAAATAATGCAGTAGCATGGAAAAAACAGGATTACATTGGATTTTATTATTTTGTTCAATTTAGAGTTGATATGGGGTTCAAATTTAATACAATAGTTATGTAAAAAAATATAAATATATGTAATTATTAATAAAATTTCAACATTGTTATGGGGACATAGGTCCCTACACTCATACACCTAGTTTCGTCCCCGACGCTGTGTGTGGATCTCACTCAATTTTCAGATAATTTGGAGATGTAAATAAAATATTTGAATAGGCAAGTCGCAAACTATTGCCACGGCAAACCGCAAATTATTTAACACATTATATTTTATATTCATAGTAAAAGTAGGTTTTATTAATTTTATTTGGTACTTACTCACTCATTTACATATATATATATATATATATATATATATATTTCATTATTTATTTCTTTATTTATTCTTTCGTGTAAGAAGAACCCGTACAAAAATTTTTCTTAAATTTTTCCATGAGGCGGGTCTGCAAATTATTGGCATACTATTCCCGGAATTGGACCATTCTCTCTCCTCTTCCAGAAGTTGACCCATGAACTGGTGGAGGTGGTCACTTCTTTAGAAGAAATTCAGTTGACCTGATGAAATCAATATAATATGAGCAATACTATTTTAACATTAAAAAAAAAAAAAGTCATTTGACCTACATTTGCTCATTCCAACAAGCAATGGATGCTCCTGCTTGCAAGCGGGGTTTACATATTTCACAGTTTGCAATTTTGCAATATATATATATATCACTGTGTGTGTGTGTGGCTGAGTAATTACAAAGGACTTGTAAACATGAGAACTTGGTATATATATGCTGCAAAACAATGTGGCAACTACTTTTAATATCGTGCATGGCTGCGTTGGAAAGTACATGCAAATTATTCTAATACAAATACATAGTGAAATCTCAGCTGGAAACACACTCATAAGAAATTCATACTATTACAAATGACGCAGTGACTTAGAATTACAAATGATGCAGTGACGCTAAGTCGGTAACATCTCCAATTTAGCACACATACCCATACATGGATAGTTCGGAGTAAGCTCGTTCTGGGCCATTGTTTATTTTTCTAAGGTACATTTAGTTGGAGAGTAAAAGTTGGGGTAAAATCTCTATAGATAAGTTTTATATATAAAATTATACATAAAACTCATTTAAAAAAGTTTACCCCTATTTTTATTTCCTAATCAAACACATTCTCAAAGCTAATAACAAGTAGTGTAGAAAAAACTTGTAACTCTCTAATTAATTAAGAAATCATATTAGCATCAGAAAACGACGATAGCATCTCCAATTTGGCTCACATCTGTGTAGTTGGGAGTAGACTGGATCTGGATGCGGGCCATTGGTTATTTACCCCTTCATGGGTAAGGAGGATATGGTGGTGTTGTTGGTACTGGGACATATCCTCCACCACCTACAGGAACATATGAATATGAATGAGAATTCCTTGGTACAGTTCCAGTTGCCTGTAAAAGTTTTCGCCCTGCATCGTGTAAAAAGTAAGACATATAAATAAAATGAAACAAGAAAGAAAAAAAAAAAAAGAGGATATCGGTCCCATGTTCTGCATTGGGAAATTACAGCCAAGATAGCCACGAATACGCATATCGTTGGACTTTGGATCAGTACATGATTCTTACTAGAGTAAAATTAACAACAACAAATTAAGTTAAATGCGATGACATGCCGAGTTTAATATCGGTTTGGTGGCACTGGCCAGCTTAGAGGACATGAATAAAACAAGTATTGCTAAAAGAGTAGCAAATGACATCAACTTGGAGGCACTGAACAAGAAAGCCATTTCTAATTGATAAGATCTTTGTAGCTAAGTTCAAGTCTTTTCCTTTTTTGGATGGTTCACTCTGATAAGCTAAGTTCAAGTTTGAGGATGCGAAGTATATAACTTGGAGAGTTAGTATTTATAGAGATGAAGATCACGAAGATGTTTCAGATTTGAGCGTGATCGTCCCGCCAATGACTAATTCTCCCCCGTAGGTTCCCCGTATCCTATACTGTCTAATGTGATGCATGACACGGATGGTATGTAGTAAAAAAGGGTGCAGCTGTTATGTTCATGATAAAAGAGTAGTGGTTTATCACATTCAATTATTGTGCAAAGAATATGTAACTCAACACCGGAAAGAAGCAATGGCTCATAAACCTTACAAAATTGATAATAAAGCAGGAACAGCAGTAAAGTAGTCAACACGATAAGGTGATCTCCAACATAACATAATGTGTAGCTTGTGATTTGTACTTCGTGTGAAGTTATATTCATTTCACGCGAGACTAAAGAATTAAAAAAGCAAATATTTAGTTCGAACTTGAAAAGGCTATTAATATAACAAAAATTATTGAGTAAGCATAAGTTTCACGTGTTATTTTTGTACTACCTACAAATGAGTATATTTTGAATAAAGTTAGTGAAACTCATTTTCATTTTGAGTGTGTAGATATAAAGTGATAAACTTGTATATAGGGAAGAATTTCTCCAATTTAACAACTTAATTAACAATCACTGTAGCCATTCTAAAGCGTAATTCTTGACTATATTATATTTTTTAATTTTATGAAAAAAAAATACAACAATAAGCATAGTAAACTTGTATTTTTTAAGCTAACTAATTAAAAATACAATATTAATCAAAAGGGAGGATGTGTCTTGGCGTAACGGTAAATTTGTTGTCTTGTGACATAAAGTTCACGAGTTCAAATCCTGAAAACACCTTTTTTCACAAAGCAGAGGTAAAATTATATACATCTATTCTTCCCAGGTCCCTCTAGGTGAAAGTGTTACAAAAAAATTAAAGAAACTAGCTCAAACAAAAACTAATGCTAATATTTTTCTTTCATTGCCTTTATTGATCACAAATGACTACATATATAATGGTATAAGATATTCTAGAACATTTTCAAACTAATAACTGACCCAAAACTATAAAATATTCATATTAAATATTCTTTTCTATCTCTAATAATTCTTATCCTAAATATTTCCCTAATATTGTGCCGTAACATTACCATTTCCTTGATATCAACCTTGTTCTCAATGTTGATAAAACAAAACAAAAAAAACTTGTCTAAAAATTATAAATTCTAAATAACTACTGTTATTACGGTTTTTTTTCCGTTTTACAACAAATACATGAAATAAAATTAATTAATCACAAATTTATTATTCTTTTTTATCATTAGTAACTTTTATCCTAAATATTTCGCTAGTATTCTACCATAATAGAGAGTCTCGTGCGCTTGCGGCCCTTTTTTTATGATATTAACCAAAATGATGCAACTTAATAGTATCCAGCATGTCTTCCGCGAGGGTAACAGATGTGCGGATCTGTTGCCTAATCATGGTCATTCCTTTGCAAATCGTGAAGCTGTGTTCTTGTCTACTGTTCCCCCTTTCCTTTCCCTTGCTTTTGTTGCTGGCTTTTCTGGCACCAGATTTACCCGTATTGTGGGTAAATAGTTTTGCTTCTTTGTTGGGCTTTTAGCCCCGTTAAGTATATATAAAAAAAAATAGTCATAAGCGGTACATGCACGCTTGAAACGAAATTTTTTTGTCAAGTATACATGCCTGGCTTCTTTCCCCTAAGACTTGGGCAACTGCGCTGCCTTGGTGCATGGGCAACGTTATGAAAGTTAACAATACGCTACAGTGAAGTCCATCAATACGTGTGACAATTACTTTTATGAGTACATAATATAAGTTGGATTTTGTAACTTGATAATGATAATGGTAATGATAATGATTGGCAGTTTGGCACCACCAATATATGTATAGAAGTCTAGGGCAGTCAGCGACAAACTGCAATGGATAAAGCCTACAATACCAATATGTCATTAAGTTAAAGATAAGGATTTTTGTTTTTCTTTGCTTATAGAGGAAAAGATACGGTTTGCCGTGAAATTTTTCAATATCAATGTGTCAAGCGCGTGGCTACTTTCCGCTTTGACGTGGGCAACTTACCTTGGTGCGTGGGTGTTACTACGGAGTATACAATCCGCATCACGTGAAGTCCACCGATCATACACGCGTGAGAAATGCTTGGAATGTCACGCGAAAATCGTACAAATTGAATGCCATTGCACACCTTTTTTATTTATGATTTTTTCGTAATCCTATCTTTAAAACATTGGTTAAGAAATTTTAAACGTATTCGGATTTCTCAAAGTCTCACTGTCGAATAAAATTAGAAATCTTGCAACTTCTTTTACCTATAAATTAAATATGCATTTGTTTGTTTGGTGTTGATATTGTGTAAGAGTGAGAATAATTCAATGTGTGGATGGTTTTTAAGAGTTGTTATATAATGAAAGATTTAAAAAGATGATTTGAAGCTTTAACTATTCAAAAGTTGTAGGTATCATATCATATGATAAGAGTGGTTTATTGTGTGGGTACGTAAGAGGATTGAATCTTGACAGTTAGATCTTACATGAATAGTCAAGATTAAAATATAAAGTCATATGACTTTTTTAAATGAGCATATGAGTATTAATTATCATTAATCAGTTTTCAATCTTGATTATCCGTGTATGGTTATACAACCCAGATTTTACACTTCTCTCTCTCTCATAGTAAACCACCTCTCTTATGTGAAACATGGTAAGGGGTATTTATGCCCCTTATCTTACTTATAACCCTTAACTTTTTACATGAGTTTAGCTACGTTATTGATACAAATAATTAGGATTTTTTACTTGTTTCTTATTGCGCATTCTTGATAGAATCATTGACTACTATTGCATTGATTTTGGGATAATTTGTAATTATACCTTGTTGTGTTTAACTTGTCTCTTTGAGTATGATTTTGTGCACGAGAACTTTGGATTAAGTGCAAATGTCAAGAACAAGGTTGAAAATTCATTGGTGGCAATGACCGTCAAGTATGACCCTTGTTTAGTATTTTTCAAATATCTTGAGTTATAGATGTCCAATTGATGCAATTTTTGTGGCATTAGAAAGCCAACTCAATTATCTACAAGTTCTATTTCTAACCTTGTGGCCAAATTCTAACCATGATAGAAGTTAAAAACTTAAGAAAGGTTAAAATGAAAAATAAAAAGGGAAAACGAAAAAATAAAATAAAATTTGTCAATGATATCTTTTATCTCCTAGTATCTTTCAAGCATTCTTCCCTTTTCCTTCCACTAGTCCAGTGCAAACTATCATCACTCTGGATTCTTTTATTTTCTGCATTTAGCTTATGTATTTTTAATTTTCTTCCCTCCTCCTTCCATGGTCTAAGACGAACTACTACCGCTCTAGTTTCTTTTATTTTCTATATTTAATTTATGTAATTTTAAATTTCTTTACATGATTTAATATTTGTCAAGGAGTCCGTCTCTTGCCTCCTTCTTCCCTTATCTCTCAGCCTTCCGCTCCCTTCCCAGGCATATATATATATATATATATAGGATGACTCTAGTGGGGAGTAATTTATTATAAGAGTGAGAAGATCAAATCTAAACCTATAATCATACACGAATGATCAGGATTGAAAGTTATTAATGATAATTAATTATTACATGATTATTTAAAAAATGTTATTGATTTAATTTTTCAATCTTGACTATTCATATAAGATCAAACGATTCAATTTTTTTTCCACTCTAATAATAAATCATCATTGTCATTTGAGTCATTCCTTTGTATATATATAGATAGATAGATAGTAAACATGAGAACTTTGTATATATGTGCTAGAAGATAATGTGGCAACTACTTAGTTTAATATCGTACATGGCTGTGTTGGAAAGTTCACGTGAATTATTCTATTACAAATACATAGTGCAATATCATCGGGAAAAACATACACACACACAGATATATATAATGAACATGAGAACTTTGTATATATATGCTGCAAAATAATGTGCCAATTACTTGGTTTAATATCATACATGGCTGCGTTGGAAAGTTCACGCGAATTATTCTATTACAAATACATAGGGCAATATCATCTGGAAACACACACATATACATAGTAAACATGAGAACTTTGTATATATCTGCTGTAAAATAACGTGGCAACTACTTGGTTTAATATCGTACATGGCTGGATTGGAAAGTTCACGCGAATTATTCTAATACATATACATAGTGACATATCATCCGGAAACACACATAAGAAATTCATAGTATTACAAATGACGCTAAGTCGCTAACATCACCAATTAAGCACACACACATGGATAATTTGGCATAAACTCGTTGTGGGCTATTGTTTATTTTCACCTTTTGTGTATGTTTGATTAAAGAGTAAAAATGGATAAAAAATTTCTAGATGAGTTTTATGTTTAGAATTACACATGAAACTCATCATTAATGCTATTTTAACACAAAAAAATGGGTATCTAAGTGAGACACTCACTCTGTCACCATTGGATGGGATGATAATCCCCACTATCTTCACTCTATGAGTGTGTTTGGTTAGAGGGTAAAAGTGGAGGTAAAATTTACATGAATAAGCTCTATGTGTAAATTGACACATGAAACTCATCCATATAAATTTTACTCTCATTTTTACTCTTCAACCAAACACAGCTCTAATGGTGATGGAGTAGGTGTCACACTTACACACCTACTTTTGAGCATTGAAACTCATTTAGAGAACTTTTACCCCATATTTTTTACTCCATAACCTAACACCCCCTCAAAGTTCATATCATGGTCGTGGTGGCTTGTACCCTCCATATGGAGGAGAATATCTACCTCCTCCTCCAGTTGGTGGTGTTGGTACATATCCTCCACTACCTGCAACAGGAGCATATCCTGCTGGAACAACCACAGGAGGAGATCGATAAACTTCTGATTGTCCAGTTCCAGTCTCATGTAAAAGTTTTCGCCCTGCATCGCGTAAAAAGTAAGACATACAAATAAATTGAAACAAGAAAAAAAAAAAAAAAAAGAAGAGGACATCGGTCCCATGTTCTATACGTTGGGAGATTACAGCCAAGATAGCCACGAATACGCATATCGTTGGACTTTGGATCAGTATATGATTCTTACTATAGTAAAATTAACAACAACAAATTAAATTAAATGCGATAACATACCGAGTTTAATATCGGTTTGGGTGGCACTGGCCAGCTTAGAGGACATGAATAAAACAAGTATTGCTAAAAGAGTAGCAAATGACATCAACTTGGAGGCACTGAACAAGAAAGCCATTTCTAATTGATAAGATCTTTGTAGCTAAGTTCAAGTCTTTTTCTTTTTTGGATGGTTTACTCTGATAAGCTAAGTTCAAGTTTGAGGATGCGAAGTATATAACTTGGAGAGTTAGTATTTATAGGGATGAAGATCACGAAGATGTTTCAGATTTGAGCGTGATCGTCCGGCCAATGACTAATTCTTCCCCCGTAGGTTCCCCGTATCCTATACTGTCCAATGATGCATGACCTGGATGGTATGTAGTAAAAAACGGTGCAGCTGTTCATAATAAAAGAGTAGTGGTTTATCGCACTCAATTACTGCGCAAAGAATATGCAAGTCAACCGCCGAAAGAAGCAATGGCTCATAAACCTTACAAAATTAATAATAAAGCAGGACCGGCAGTAAAGTAGTCAACACGATAAGGTGATCTCCAACCAAGCATAACCTGTAGCTTGTGATTTGTACTTTGTGGGAAGTGTATCCATTTCACGCGAGACTAAAGAATTATGAAAGCAAATATTTTATTAATTATTTAGTTCGAAATTGAAAAGGTGATTAATATAATAAAAAATTCTTGAGTGAGCATAAGTTCCACGTGTTATTTTTATACTCATATACAAATGAGTGTATCCTAAATAAAGCTAGCGAGACTCATTTTCATTTTGATTGTACAGATATAAAGTGTTAAACTTGTGTATAGGGAAAAATTTCTCCAATCTAACAACTTAATTAACAATCACTCTAGCCATGTCTAAAGTGTAATTCTTGACTATATTATATCTTTATTTTTAGGTTTAATTATTCTACATGATCCTATACTTTCATTCAATTTTCAATCAAGCCCCTATAGTTTAAAACTTTTAATTAGATCCCTATATTATATAAAAATTTTCAATTGAATCTTTGTGAATAATAATCGTTACAAAAAAATAATATTCCTAATATATTCCATTTTTTTAATAATTATTACTCGCAGGAACTCAATTGAAAAATTATATATAATATAGAGACCTAATTAAATACTTTTAAATTATAGGGATATGATTGAAAATTGAGTGAAATTATAGGTATATGCAGAATAATTAAACCATTTTTTTTATGTGAATAAGAAGATTCATTTAAAAATCAATAATAATGTTTGAAAAATTTATTTTAATTCTTTGAAATAATTTTTCCATTAATTTTTATATTTATATAAATAACTTAATGGACATAAAAACATCGATATGAAAAAGCACTAAAAATTGTATAACATTTGTTCTACAATATTTCATGCTGCCAAATAGTTTTTAGTCTTAAATATTAATTTTATTATAATAATTTTCTCTTATAATAATTTTTATAATTTTGTACATTTAATTCTCATAATGATTGATATCATTAATCCTCTCACTCAAGGTAATATTATAAAAGTTTGAAAAATTAAAAACTTGAAAAATTGTAGAAGATAATGAGTAATATATATATGTTATGAAAAGTCAAAATGAAAAATGAAATAATAATAAATAAAGAATTAAAAATTAACAATTATCTAAATCTAAGTGAAAATGTAGCAACTTTAGTGAAATAACTTTAATATATATTATAGAATATAGATAGATAGATAGTAGACTATAAGATTATCAAACACGAGAGTTTAGATAAAATTGTGAAATCATGGTAATTTTGAATTGTAAACTCAACTTGTAGGTTTGTAAAAGTTTACATATTTAAAAAATAGTACTTAAAATATGTATCTTAGTAATTTTAAATAAAATTTTTATGACTAATATTGAGGAATTTTAAACTTAGAACAGCATAAATAAAAGAATTATAACAAAAATATAGTCCAAAACTTGTATTAATTTGTATACCATACTTTTATTCTATATGCGTATTATTTTGTAGTTGTAAACACATTATCAAATAATAATAATAATAAGACAGCTAAATAAAATTAATAAATATCGGATAAGATAAACAAGTAAATTAATTTACCCAATAAAAGTGACAAATAATTTATATTTAGAATAGACTACTATAGATTGTAAATAAATTGATAGATGAATAGATATATAAGTGTTTGTGGGTTCGGTTGGGTAGTTAGGGATACTTTTTTGGCTCGGCCTGCTCATTCAAACTAGGTTAAGTTGAGATATGTTGAGTGAAAGTTTCCTTTCAGCTAGACTTGATCCGATCTACTCACAAGTTGGTTGGTTTGGGCCAAATACATCAGTCACATCTATTTTTTTTATAAAAAAAAATTGCTTTTTAAAATATATCAAAGTATATAGTCAACTATATTAACTTAATAAAAAATAATCAAACATATTAAAGCTCTTAACATATATAGCATAAGTTCTAATATAAATATTCAAACTTATATATATATATATATATATATATATATATATATATAGGGGGTCTATCACATGAAATGGGTGACTTATTATAACAGTGAGAAGAATAAATCTGGACCGTATAATCATACGTGCATAATCATAATTGAAAGTTGATTAATGGTAATTGATACTCACATGCTCATTTGAGAAAGTCACATGATTTAATGTTTTAATTTTGGCCATTCATGTAAGATCCAATCGTCAAGATTCACACATGTTACTCTCATAATAAATTACTCTTCTTATATAACAAATTTCCTATATATATATTGTTGGGCAGTAGAAGCAAAAACAAACAAGCAAGCAAATTTAAAGTAATTCGACCTTGATTGTCTACGTTCACATGTCATAAATCAATCCAAATTTTTTCACTACCTATAACTTTTGAATGGTTAAAAAATACTCATATAGTGGATCATTCTCACTCTTTGAAGATAGCAAAACCAAACAAACAAAGGCATATTTATAAGCAAAAGAACTTGCAAGATTTCTAATTCTAATTGATGTGAGACTTTGAGTTAAATCCAAATATGTTTAAAATTTCTTAACCAATATCTTAAAGATACAGATTAGGAATAAATAAATAAATAAAAAGGTGTGCAGTGGCATTTGTACGACTTTCGCATGGCATTCCAAGCAATTCACACCCGTATGATCGGTGGACTTCACATTATGCGGATTGTATACTCCACAGTCCATACTATACCCATGCACAAAGGGAAGTTGGCCAAATCAAAGTGGAAAGTAGCCAAGCACTTGGCATATTGCAGTTTGTCGCTGACTGTTCTAGACTTCTTTACATTGGTGGTGCCAAATTGCCAATCATTATCATTATCAAGTTACAAAATCCAACTTATATTATGTACACATAAAAGTAACTGTCGACACACGTATTGATGGACTTCACAGTAGCTTGTTTTTAACTTCATAACGTTGTCCATGCACCAAGGCAGTTGCCCAAGTCTAAGGGGAAAGAAAGAATGTATTCTTGACAAACATTTTGCGTTTCTAGCGTGCATAAGACTCTTATGACTATTAAGTTGCATCCTTTTGGTTAATATTATAAAAAAGGGTGGCCAATGCACGAAGCACTCTGTTATGGTAGAATACTAGGGAAATATTTAAGATAAAAGTTATTAAGAATAGAAAAGAATAATAAATTTGCGATCAATTAAATTTTTTTTTCATGTACTTAGCTTGTTGTAAAACCGAAAAAAAAAAACATAATAATGGTAGTTGTTTAGAATTTATAATTTTTAGGCAAGTTATTATTTTGTTTTTGTTTTAACAACCTTGGAAACAAGGTTGATATTAAGGGAATGGTAATGTTAAGGTACAATATTAGGGAAATATTTAGGATAAAAGATGTTAGAGATAGGAAAGAATATTTACTATGAAAATTTTATAGTTTTGGGATGAGGTATTGCGTTTGAGAAGATTCTAGAATACCTTCTACCATTATATATGTAGTCATTTGTAATCAATGAAGGCAACGAAAGAAAAATGTTAGTATTAGTTTTTGCCTTAGATAGTTTCTTTATAGGGTACTGTTTCGGGATATATTTAATTATTCACAGAAATAAATAGTTGGGAATGAAGCATTTCTACGTTTGTTATAAGTTTTATAAAATTTTTCCCAAGTATTAATTATTCCATGGAAAAAGATTTTCCTATGATTTAGTGAAATCTAATTTCCAAGTTGAAGGATGGGCAAAAAAAGTTCTCATAACTTAAGAATCATAATTATTAACCATAATTACTAAATTATCTCTCAATTATTTAACTTTTTCTCTTTTTATGATTGTCTTAAGGGTATTTTGAAAATTATGACATATATTTTTAGGAATATAAGTTATAAAACAAACAAGTTTTAAATTCATTCTCGAGAATCTTAACAAATAATCACATGAATGTTCAATACTAAACAAACAATTTTTTAAAGATAACAAGGAATAATATTCCCAGGAATATTATTTCCAGGAACATATTTTTAGGAATCTAATTTCAAACCTTAAAACAAATGCCCTCTTAATTTTTTCCTAACACTTCCACCTAGAGGGGTCCGAGAAGGGTAGATGTATGCAGTGTTACCCTTGCTTTGTGAAAAGGCTGTTTCCAAAATTTGAACTTATGAACTCCAGGTTACAAAGTAGCAATCTTATGTGGTATGAGTCCACCATACTTGCATAATGGTCAATGAGGCATGGGTTAACCTAATACTCTACTCTCTATAAATATAAATAACTTTTTTATTTTTTGAAATTTTGTAGTTGAAACTTCTTGTTTTCCTAGCATACATGTGCCACTTACAGGAAGTTGCAACCTTTAGGTTAGTAATTTATTTTAATTAACAAGCCACTAGAAGTGGGTTGATATTATGGTAAAGGATTTTCATAGTTTATATGAGATTATATGTTTAAACCTCATTACTGTCATTATATGAAAATAGAAAATTTAATTAACATATTGTTATTACTAATTAGTTATTCCTACTGGCATGGGGACGAGGTATAGTTTCAATGGTAAATTATACTTATTTCTTCTAAAGTGTAGTGTGAATCATCTATCTATTTTTTAAAATTGCACTGATGTCTTCTACAAATTTTATTTTATTAATTTAAGTGATAAAAAGATAATATGTGATATGTATATGATAGTATATATTAACTAAAATACCACTTTTTTTACAAGTTATAATTATAAGTTTCATGTTAATGTGATTAAAAAAAGTATTTTAATCATTCAATATTTAAATATTGGCAAAACATTATTAAGTTATTGTTAACAATTATATATATGTCACATGTTATTTCTATTGTCACTTAATTTAACAAACTAATATATGCAGAAAAGCTAATGTTAGTGTAATTCTAGTGAACCTAGGGGCCTTCATTGATAATAATTTTACAAAATAGAAGGGTACTAAGTGTAATTGTACTGATGCTTGATTTAGTATTATTGTAACTTTTTGACGGCCATTAAGCTCTTCGGACTCTCAAGAAGGTACTCTTAAAAAGTCATAGTAGTATTATTTGGTCAAATAATGTAGAAGTTACTCTCAATAAGCAAAAGTCATGATAATAGTGTTTGATAAATATGCTCTAAAAATTTTAAATGACAAAAATATAATAAATATAGATATTAAAGAGATAATTTCTACTTTTATTGTTATTGATTAAAGCAATGTCATATTAGTCTTTTGAATTTTAAGTAGCAAATATAAGCTCTGAACAGTCAGAAGGAAAAAAAAAAAACACTCAATTTTTCATTTACCAAACAAAAAAAATGACTAATGCTTTTCATAAGCCAGAATACCCTTCTAGAGAGTATTACCAAACTCAACCTTAGCCTCATAGGAGGTTAGTCTAATTTAATCTATTTTTATATAAATTTCACACTTTTATTATTTTGAGTACAAATTCATTCTACGGCATTGTTATAGAGCAATTGATGTTGTTGTTGGTGCTATTATGTAAAAGATAAAATGTTATTTGTACATAATATTGATGAAATATTGTGTCAACATGATGTTATCTATCATTTGATGGTATATGAGACCCAATTAAGTGGAATTTACCTTTATATGATGGTAGATGAGATTTTATTGGTATAGTACCTCACGATTTTGCTAACAAATGCATTATTTGGTGCACTTTTTAAAAATCTTGAAGACCTAGAGTGAAAGGTTTTTAATAAAAAAAAAAAGTAAAATTTTTTAATATAGGGTTTCTCTAATATTTCTATATAATTTAAGGATACTAGTACTTCTTAATTATTTGTAATTAAAAATAAATTATGTGTCCTACTAACCCAAATTTTTTTAAATCTATCAAATTACAATTTTTAATTACATTGGACTGAGGTAGTTACTCTCTAATTAGGGGGATAAGCCGTCCTTTGGGTTCCTTACTCATATTAAATGTTGCTCTCCTTGATTTTTTAACAAAATTTTAGCAAATATAATAATAATAATAAAAAATACAATACGACTTTCGCATGGGATTCCAAGCATTTCACACGCGTATGATCGGTGGACTTCACATTATGCGGGTTGCACACTCCACAGTATACCCATGCACCAAGGTAAGTTGCCCAAGTCAAAGCGGAAGGTAGCCACGTACCTTTAACATAATGACATATTCGTATTGGAGACTTTATACGTTGCAGTTTGTCGCTGACTGTTCTGGAGTTCTACATATTGGTGGTGCCAAACTGCCTATCATTATCATAGTCAAGGTACAAAATCCAACTTATACTATGTACTCATAAAAGTTACTATCACACCTATTGATGAACTTCACTGTAGCGTATTGTTAACTTCATAACGTTGCCCAAGTCTAGACATGTTAAATTTATTAATTTAGTAAATAACATTTATATGTATTATTATATTCAATAATTATTTTCAATTAAAATAATGTTTAAAAATATAAATGATAAAATCTAGACAATTTAAATTATTATTAATTATTTTTTAATTATACTTCACTTAAAAGATACACAACATAATCTTAATTTTAGAAAGTAATAACATTTACTTATTATAACATTCTAGTAAATGAGTTGTAATTGAAATGACATAAATTAAGATTATTATTATTTTATTAATTACAAAATATATTTTAAAATTGATATTTTAATTTATTAAAAGGATAAAAATAAATTAAATTAATTTATCATTTTTATTAATTATAAAACATATTTTATATTTCTATAAATTAAATATTCTAATTTACTAAAAGAATGGAAGTGATTCATGATATAGTAAAATTACTCACTTATTTTCTTTTATCATTCAATAACTTTATCTATCGAAATGTGTAAAATTTTCATAAAATAAACTCTTTATTATTAGTTAAAAGTCATCTATCGAAATTTTCTCAATCTTATAAATATGGCATTCAAAGTAAGATATAAACTAAAATTACTCATTTTAGATATATACTAATTTATATTATATTCATTATTTAATTATTTAACTATTAATTTATTTTCAATATTAATTTATATATTCAATTTACTGTAAGGTATATTTAATTAAATTTTTATTATTTTAAAATAGCGATCAACAAACTATTTTTCATTATTACTTTGTACATCACACGACTAGTGTGTGTATATATATTCAAACTCTCCTTGATTTTTAACACAGCTGACTTTTACTTAAAAAAATAAAAATACAAAAGTACCACTTAATTTATTTTATTCTGTTTACTGATTTAGCCTTCTTTTAAACAAAATTTCATTGAATATAATCAAAATAAAAAATACAATATAGTCATAATTATACTTTGTCGCTTACTAATTTGCGATGGAAGAGCTTGAAAATTTTCACGGCAAACCTTATCTTTTCCTTTATAAGAAAAGAAAAACAAAATTAAAATCCTTATCTTTAACTTAATGACATATTGGTATTGTAGACTTTATACGTTGCAGTTTGTCGCCGGGTGTTCTAGACTTCTATGGAATGGTGGTGCCAAACTGCCAATCATTATCAAAATCCAACATTATATTATGTACTCACAAAAGTAACCTTCACACGTATTGATGACTTTCACTGTAGCGTATTGTTAACTTCATGACGTTGCCCCTGCACCAAGGCAGTTGCCCAAGTCTAAGGGGAAAGAAGACGTGCATACCTGACAAACATTTTTCGTTTCTAGCGTGCATGTACTGCTTATGACTATTGAGCTGCATCCTTTTGGTTAATTAATATCATAAAAAGGGGTCTCCAGTGCTCGAGTCTCTCAGTTGTGGAAAAATACTAGGAAAATATTTAAGATAAAGGTTACTAAGGAATAGAAGAATAATAAATTTGTGATCAATTAATTTTTTTCTATTTACTTGTTGTAAAACCAAAAGAAAAAAAAAAGACATAATAATAGTAGTTGTTTAGAATTTATAATTTTTTGGGAAGTTATTATTTTGTTTTTGTTTTAACAACCTTGAGAACAAGGTTAATATCAAGGGTAGGGTAATGTTATGGCACAATATTGGGATAATATTTAGGATAAGAGTTATTAAAGATAGGAAAAAAATATCTAATAATATTTTATAGTTTTGGATGAGGTATTATAATTTGAGAAAGTTCTAGAATACCTTTTACCGTTATATATGTAGTCATTTGTGATCAATGAAGGCAATGAAAGATTGTTTACAGAATTTGAACTCGTAACCTCCCGGTTACAGGATATCAATCTTATCGTTACACTAGGACTCACCATCCCTTTTGATTAATATTATATTTATTTTAAATTAATATATTCTTATTAATAATTAGTTAATTAAAAAAATACAACTTTAGTTTACTATGCTTATTGTTGTTTATTTTTTCATAAAATTTAAAAAATATAATAAAAATAAGGGTTAATTACTCTGCATATTTCTATAATTTCATTCAATTTTCAATCAAATCGCTATAGTTTAAAAGTTTTTAATTAGGTCCCTATATTATATAAAATTTTTCAATTGAGTCCCTACGAGTTATAACCGTTACAAAAAATCGAATACTCCTAGTATATACTAGGAATATTCTAGGAATATACAAGATAAAAATGAAATATATTAGGAATATTCTTTTTTTGTAACGGTTATCACTTATAGGGACTCAATTGACAAATAAGTTATTATATTAAAAATGTAAGGGTAGTGGGAAACAATAATGGCATGCAAAATTGATATGGCAAATAAGCTATTATAGTTTTTAATTTCTCTTACTTTCAGTGTACCTAAGTATTTCTATTAAGATAGGCTCAAAAATAGCCAAATGGGCCGAGCCGGGTCATTGTGAAAGAGCTTTGATTCAAACACTTGTTAGTAAGATATATACATGGATATACATGCAATCAAATGAGTATTATTATTGTTGTTAATTAACACCATACTTTTACGATTAAATATCCTACTTTATTGACCAGATCGCCTGAATTAACTCAAGCTCAATGAGCTTTTGGAGAGACGAGCTCTAGCTACGAACTTATGCTCATTTCTTATTTTGAGCTCAAGCCATTTATAAAGTACTAGTCAGGTAATGATAAGTCCGAAAATAAAAATGTTTTTCACACTCACTAGCAGAAAATGCGCGTTTTCAACGGATGTTAGAAAATCTGGGTACAAAGAATAGAATATTTGGTAAGCTTTGAGGCGTAATTATCACTTTCTTTAAAGAGATATTGCCCATACACTCTTGGAAAATAAACAGGCAAGTCTCTTTTAAGGATATAACAAAGCCACTCAAACTCTCTTAATAATTGTTCTGAAATTTTTTGCGTATAAAGAGATAAATATAGCACATATATATAGAGATTTTTTAGCCATCTTTTTACTATAAAAAGATTACTAACATATCTCTTCAATTTGGAAACTACCCGCTCAGCAGTTATGCACTTTCATAGTTCGTTGCTTCCTTTCACAATTCAAAAGGAAAAGTAACGTAAACTTTTGCAACGTTTAAAACAACGTTACACTATATGTGCACCCTTCTCTTTATATATATATATATATTATAATAATTATTATTACAAACTACTCAATAATCCCCTACTAGTTTGTAATATCATCTATAATATCATGCATAATAGAAGGTATCTCATGGATTTGAACTTTCCATTAGTGTGAACATTTTAAGATTAAACAAAGTTATTGGTGTAAAAGTATTGAACCATAACTCCTCATGTCAAATCAAAAATATTATACACATGATATTATACAATTATTAAGAGGCTTTCACAACAAGCTTTTAGCACTTTTATGGCCATGTGCTAATCCTACATTCATGAATACTTACAAGGATAAACCCTTTGACCCTTGTTCAAGGCGACACCACCTTAATATTTATATAGGTGAAATTTGTCATTTTGTCCTTGGTACTAAAGACATTTAACAATTTTATTAAGACATCTAGTTATCCTCTTCTCATAACAGTACACACTAAGCATCATATGTAGAATGAGACCTTAAAGTAAAATCAATGTCTAGTCCAATACATAGTAACTTGTTTTTACCCATTGAACTTATGTTGTTAGAATTTCTAACTCAAAGTTGGGTTTCCATTACTAGTGCATTTTAATATCAAGGTTTCAATCCCATTCCTGTAGAATGCAATTGTAATGCATCTCTTGGCAGTGCTTTTGTAAGTGGATCAGTCAAATTTTTATTTGATCTCACATAGATTATAGTTAAGACTTCACTCTTAATTAATTCTCTTACATAGGCATGTCACAAACTTATATGTCTAGACTTTCCATTGTATATCTTATTGTGGGCTAAACACATTGTTGCCTCACTATCACAATATATAGGAACGGCTGGCATCGGTTGTGACCACAACTTTATATCTAATAACATATTCCTCAACCATTCCTCTTCTTTTGCTGCAGTTGCTAATGCAATAAATTCAGATTCCATAGTGGAATGTGAAATTCAAGTTTACTTTTTGGATGCCCAACTAATAGCACCACTTCCCAAAATAAATATCCAACCTGGAGTGGATTTATTATCACCAATACTAGTTATCTAACTAGCATCTGAATAACCTTCCAACACAATAGGAAAACCATTATAGCAAATAGACACATTTTATGTTCTCTTTAAATAGCCAAGCACTCTAATAATTGCTTTCCAATGATCATTACTTGGCTTACTTGTAAAAGTAGAAAGCTTACAAATTGCAAATGCAATATCTGGTCTTGTACAATGCATTGCATACATCATACTGCCTATTACACTTGCATATTGTAATTGTGCAACTATCCTTCCATTATTTTCTATTAATTTGACACTAGAATCATAAGGAGTATTAAACTCTTTAATTCCCAAATTATTATACTTTGTAAGCATTTTCTCAATATAATGAGATTGCGTCAAAGTTACACATTTGCCTTCCCTTTTAATCTTTATACCCAAAATAGTATCTACCTCATTCATGTCTTTAATTTTAAAAATTGAAGTAAGATACTTTTTGGTTTCACAAATTCCAAGCATATTTCTGCCAAATAACAATAGATCATCCACATATAGGCATATAATAATGCCATATTCTTTGGTGAACTTAGCATAAATGCACTTATCTGCACTATTGTGTATGAATCCACTTGATAGTATAACACTATCAAATTTTTCATGCCATTGTTTTGGTGCTTGCTTTAAGCCATAAAGAGATTTTATCAACTTGCAAACTTTAGTTTCATTTCCAAAAAGAATAAATCCATCTGGTTGTTGCATATAAATCTCTTCACTCAAATCTCCATTCAAGAAGGCCGTTTTAACATCCATTTGATGTATAAATAAATTATATATAGATGCTAATGCTAATAACACTCTTATGGATGTTATTCTAGCCACTGGAGCATAAGTATCAAAATAATCAATGCCTTCCTTTTGTGTAAAACCTTTTGCCACAAGTCTGGCTTTAAAGGATTGGATAGAACCATCTGTACTATATTTTCGTTTAAATACCCATTTACATCCTATGGGTTTTGATCCAGGAGGTAGATCAACTAATACCCAAGTATTATTGGACATAATAGACTCCATTTCATCATTGATGGCTTTTTTCCAAAATGCCACATCTCTAGAAGACATAGTTTCTTGAAATGTTTTTGGATCATCCTCAATGGTCATTACAATGGGTATTTTACTATAAATTTTGTCTCTACTTCCTTCTATAAGAAAAACAATAGATTGTGAAGAGATAAAATCAGAGCCAAAACCTTTTTCTTTTCTTAGTCTTTGGCTTTTTCTTGGTTCTAGTTGAATATCATTAAATTTTCTTTTTAAACTTTTAACACTAGAACGCACATTTTTTCCATGCACAAACTCATTACTACAAGAATCATTCAAGAATCTATTTTCAATGAATTCAACATGTATAGATTTTGCAATAACATTAGATTCTATATCTAAAAGTCTATATGCCTTTGAATGTTGTGCATAACCCACAAAAATACTTTTGACTCCTCTTGGTCCTAATTTTGTTCTTTGATTGACAGGGGCTCTGTAAAATGCAATGCACCCCCACACTTTAAAATAATTTAAGTTGGGTTTTCAACCATTCCAAAGTTCATATGGAGAAATTTTCATAACTTTTGAAGGTACTCTATTGAGTATGTACATGCAGTTAATAATGCTTCACCCCATAAATTATGTGGTAAATTTGCATTTACCAACATAGCATTAATCATGTCTACTAATGTCCTATTTTTCCTTTCAGCCAAACCATTTGGTTGTGGTGTTTATGGTGCACTCTTTTGATGTATTAAACCTTATTCCTCACAAAACTTGTCAAACTCATTAGGAAAATATTCTCCTCCTCTATTACTACGGAGTATTTTTATTTTCCTATCCTTTTGATTTTCTACAATAGATTTATATTCCTTAAACTTTTAAAATGCTTCATCTTTTGTTCTAATTAAATAAACAAATGAAAATCTTGAATAATCATCTATAAAAGTGATGAAATATCTTTTTCCTCTCCTAGTTAATTCTCCATTTAACTCACATATGTCAAAATGTATAAGTTCTAGCAACTGAGTATTTCTTTCAACACTAGGGAAATGTTTCTTGGTCATTTTTTATTGTATGCAAATCTCACATTTATATACTTGTTTATCTTTGCAAACAATGTACCCATTTTTTGACATAAAATTTAAAGAACCAAAATTTAAATGACCAAATCTAGAATGCCATAAAAAGAGTCACACTAAGCAATATAAGTAGAATGCTTATTTATTTCATTAATACTTAATTTAAACATACCATCACATGAATATCCTTTTCCTACAAATATAGAAGTTTTAGAAATAATTACATTATCAGACTCAATCACAATCTTGAAACCCTTCTTTGAAAGCAAACTAGCAAAGACCAAATTCTTGTGAATTTCCGAAACATGAAACACATTCAATAGTGTTAACTTCTGTCCCGAAGTGAAGTTTAATTCAACAGTCCCCTTTCCTTACACCTTGACAGTAACATGATTACCCATCAGCACTTCTTCATTCTGTTTCAATTCCACATAGTTCGTGAATTGATTTATGTTATTGTATATGTGAATTATTGCACCAAAATCTAACCACTAATCTTGATTTTTGGTTGAAGTGCCAGCCATATTTAATTCAGTAATCATAGCAACCAATTCTTTGACTGCTTCCTCCACTATATTTGCCTTCTTAGAATTTTCAAAATTGAAGTTTCTTCCTGCTTTCTTATGCCTACAATCTCGAATAAAATGGCCTTTCTTGCCATAGTGAAAGCACTGCACATTCTTTTTCTTTTTAAATAAAACACCTTTCTTGGATGCTTTAATTAAACTTTTCTCCATCAGAAGTTTTTTTATTGACAAAATTAACAGTAGAACTTGAAGGCATAAATTGTGCATCACGTGCACGAGTTTCACATTCAATTTGAAGATGAGTTTGAAATTGTTCTAATGTTAATTTTTCAGAAGAGTGCAAAACTTTCTTTATAGAATTATTCCATGATGGAGGAAATTTAGAAAGAATGGCACCAATTTGTAAGGCATCAGGAATCTTAACTTTGAGATCTCTTAGTCTTGATACTAACACTTGCAATTCATGCACTTGATTCATAATTGGCTTAGTATCAAATATTTTAAATTCAAAATATTGTAAAGCCAAGAATTTATCCGTAACTTGTTTTTCATTCTTATATGCAGTCTCCAATGACGTCCAAATTTCTTTTGGTGTCTTGAGATTGGAGTAGAGATCATACAAACGATCCATCAAGGTATTTAGAATATGTCCACGACAAATTAATTCATCTTCTTCACGTTTCTTTCTTTTGCTCTTGATTTCCTCAGAATCATTTGGAGTGGGGTTGGGCAAAGATTATAAGTCTGGATCTAAAACATAATAGACCTTCAATGCAGTGAGTAGTAACAACATCTTGTCCTTCCATTGAGTCCAATTTGTTCCATCAAAACGATCAAGTTTGATGTCTTGTTTAATAGGATATGGAGAAGATGAATTTGACTCTATTAAAATATCTCTTTAAAGTTGTTAGAAAATCTGGGTACAAAGAATAAAATATTTGGTAGGCTTTGAGGCATGATTATCACTCTCTTTAAAGAGATATTGCCCATACACTCTTAGGGAATAAACAGACAAGTCTTTTTTAAGGATATAACAAAGACACTCAAACTCTCTTAATAATTGTTCTGAAATTTTCTGTGTATAAGGAGATAAATACAACACATATATATAGAGATTTTTTAGCCATCTTTTAACTATAAAAAGATTACTAACATATCTCTTCAATTTGGAAACTACCCGCTTGGTAGTTATGCACTTTCATAGTTCGTTGCTGCCTTTCACAATTCAAAAGGAAAAGTAACATAAACTTTTGCAACATTTAAAGCAACGTTACACTATATGTGCACCCTTCTCTTTATATATATATATATATATATATATATTATAATTATTATTATTACAAACTACTCAATAATGGATAATTTCTTTTTAAAAAAAAGTTTGCCCCTTATTAGAATTTTTTTTTTGCCAGTAATATTACAAGCCGATTTTTTAACCATTACCTGCCTATGTTTTTGTTTATATTCAAATTTTCAATTTTTGCATCTGACTGTTGACATTATCCATGGATTTTTCGGCAAAAAAATCTAATGGTAACATGTTTACTTTTTTAATATTATTAGCAGAAAAATGTTGAAGTTATGGGTTAAAAAAATATTTTTAAAGAAATTATAATATTACTGATAGATTTTTCTGCCAGTAATAATTTAAGTGAAACACTGTATTTTTTGTTTAAGTTATCAACGAAAAATATGCCAATAAGTGTTTTAAATATCCAACTATCTACCATTATTTTTGTTTTGAAGTCTGCTGCATTTTAATCGGTTTTATTTTTTGAATTCGGCTCTATTATTGTTACCCATTTCTTCTTACTCTTTCTCTCTTTTTTTTTTTTGTTCATGAATAATGCTGCCACCACCACCATTGTCTTTACTCATTGCCGCCATTGGTCACCGTTTATGCCGCCAGAGATGCTACTATAGGTGAGTCCTTTTTTTTTTTTTTGGTCATAGTCAAACATGAAAATTCTTTTTTCTTAAAAAAAGTGTTTCCTGGCCGATTTTTTCCCATGGCAAGTCTAATTTTTTTCTCCAAAAAAGTATATTATCAAGAGAAAAATCCACCAATAATACCCAAAAAATCTGCCAACAATGATTTTCCACTGACAAACTTCTGACGAATTTTTCAAGTCTGTTTCTAACAGAATTTTTTCATAGAAACAATTATTAGTGGAAAAAATCCAATAATAATTTCTAACGACTTTATTACGTGCATCAAAATCTGCAGGTAATGAAATTTTCTACTAGTAATAGCTATTATTCTAGTAGTGACTTTAAAAATAGGTGTCTATTGGAACATTAACTTTATTATAATTGGATGTAATAAATAAATGCACTAAATAAAGACCATAAAAATGTCATCAAGGACAGCATAATGTTTACCAAGAAAATTTCCCAACTCAATTATCGCAATTTGCGAATAAACATTAAAGTGTAACTTTGATTAAATTATATCTATTTTGTTTATACTTTCAAAATTTTATTTAAAAAATAAAAAAAGGGAAACAGAATAAAATAAAATTTTCACTTCGAAAAAATAAAATAAAATAAAGTTGTATTTGTGCAGTTAAAGCTACTTAAATAGTATCAATGAGAATATTATTAATCTCGTAAAAAAAAAACGAAATATATTAATTTGAAAATATATAATGCTAGCCAAAAAAATGCAACTTCTAATAAGGAGTACATGCCCGCTGGAAACAAGAAATGCTTCTGCAGTTAAAGGTTAATACAGACAGAAACATAAAGACAGAAATATCAAATTCATGCCTATTTCTCCATTGACTTGGGCAACTGCCTTGGTGCACGTACATACTACGAAGTAATATTTGGGTAAACATTATTGCTTTAGGTTAGTTATACGATGTGGGTTTCCAGCATCCATGACTTTGTCTGGTGCCCGAGGAAGGCGTTAAGTAAAAGCAGCACATAATAAGCATGAACGAGGATTGATTTCAATTATAAATATCCGTGTTTCATGAGCTATGTCCATGTCGTAGTATCCACATAAGCATATTGAAAGTGCAACCCAACAAAGTACATTGCCTACATACTTTCACGACCATGACGATCCACATTCGACTTACGTTAGTCCTCGGATTTTTACTTCTTCATCATTTTCGTGGCATTGCGTGCAACAGTAGTGTCACAGACAGAAATTCCCTGTTTTCTTTCAAATCCCAAGTGACTGACCCAAAAAATGCTCTGTCTGGTTGGGTTCCACATTCCAATCACTGCACCTGGTACGGTGTCACCTGCTCCAAAATTGGAAGCAGAGTCAAATCTCTGACCCTACCAGGACTAGGCCTCTCTGGCAAACTACCCTCTCAGCTCTCCAACCTCACTTACCTACACTCACTTGTCCTTCCCAGCAACTCATTTCAAGGCCAGATTCCCCCCGAGTTGGGCCAACTTCAACATCTACGAAGCCTGGACTTGTCTGTGAATAATCTCACAGGTAAAGTCCCTCCAGCACTTGGCAACCTCTCGTCTCTCAAGTATCTTGCCTTGGCAAGAAACAATTTGCTTGGTGAGGTTCCACGTGAAATAGGTAACCTCCGCAATCTTTCTCAACTTCAACTCTCAGAAAACTATTTCAGTGGCGAGTTTCCTGTTTGTATCTTCAACATCTCGTCCTTAGTCATCTTGTCTGTCACAAAGAACAATCTGTCAGGCACGTTGCCACATTATTTGGGTAGATCCCTTCCAAATCTAAGGAATCTCACTCTGTCAACCAATAGGTTTGAAGGGGTGATTCCTGTTTCCTTATCCAATTCCTCGCAACTTGAAACCATTGATCTTTCATCCAACAACTTTCATGGGTACATACCCCGGTTCAACAACTTGAAAAACCTTACCTACCTGAATCTGGGTGGTAATTCCCTCTCTTCCACCACCTCATTGAATTTTCAGTTCTTTGACTCCCTCAGAAACTCGACAAAGTTGCAAATTCTCAAGATTTACAACAATTATTTGGCTGGGGAACTTCCAAGTTCTCTTGCATATCTGTCTAGCAACCTCCAACAATTCTGTGTTGCTAGTAACCGGCTGACTGGTAGCATTCCTCACGGAATGAACAAATTTCAAAATCTTGCGTCCTTATCTTTAGAAGATAACCACTTCATGGGTGAAGTGCCATCAGAAATAGGAGCTTTGAAAAGGTTGGAGCAGATTTGGGTACACAACAATAGATTATCAGGAGAAATTCCAGATATTTTTGGCAATCTTACAAATCTATATTCTATTGCAATGGCCGGAAACCAATTCTCGGGTAGAATTCCCTCAAGTATTGGGCAATGCAAGAGATTGAACAAGCTTTACCTTGGAATGAATAGGCTTGGTGGAACCATACCGAAGGAGATTTTTGAGCTTTCTGCCTTAACATTTTTGTACTTAGAAGGAAACTCACTACGTGGATCACTTCCACCTGAGGTCAATACCATGAAGCAGCTTGAGGACATGGACGTTTCCAACAACCATTTGTCAGGCTCCATTCCTTCGGAAATAGGTGCTTGCTTTAGCTTGAAGAAGCTTGTGATGGCAAGAAACAAGTTTGGTGGCTCAATCCCAAGTAGTCTGGGGAATTTAGCATCCCTAGAGACTTTGGATTTATCTTCCAACAATCTCACAGGCCCAATTCCCCAAAGTTTAGAGAAGCTCCATTATATGGTGACATTGAATTTGTCTTCCAACCATTTGGAAGGGCAGGTTCCTACGAAAGGTGTTTTCATGAACCTTAGCCAGGTTGATCTTCATGGAAACAATAAGCTCTGTAGCCTTAACTTGGAAACTGTGCAGAATTTGGGTATCATTCTCTGTGATCCAGGTAAAAAGAAGAGACACATTTTACTCCCTATCATACTTGCAGTTACAGGCGCTACTGTTCTTCTCATTTCAATGCTCTCCCTATTGTGGATGAAAATGTTCCAAAAGAAGAAAAACAGAGAGGGGAATGCCAGTTTGTTATCTCCACCTCTCAAGGGGTTTCCTCAAAATGTAACATACAGTGATATTCGACTTGCCACAAACAACTTTGCAGTTGAAAACTTGATTGGAAAAGGAGGCTTTGGCTCCGTTTACAAGGGCATGCTTAACCTCAGCACTGGTGAAACCACCACCATTGCTGTTAAAGTCCTGGATCTGCAACAAAGCAAAGCTTCTCAGAGCTTCAATGCAGAATGTGAAGCTTTAAGAAATGTTAGGCATCGGAACCTAGTGAAGGTTATCGCTTCTTGCTCCAGCCTTGATTACAAGGGAAACGACTTTAAGGCACTTGTTATGCAGTTCATGGTCAATGGCAATTTGGACATGTGGTTATACCCCACAGATGATGAGTCAGGATCCTCTCTAACCTTGTCGCAAAGATTAAATATTGCCATTGATGTTGCTTCAGCCATGGACTATTTGCACCATGATTGCGGCCCACCAGTAGTCCATTGTGATTTGAAACCAGTCAATATACTACTAGATGAAGATATGGTTGCACATGTTGGAGACTTTGGATTGGCGAGGTTTCTTTCTCCAAATCCATCAGAGAGAGAGAGTAGCACTCTTGGCCTGAAGGGTTCAATCGGCTATATTGCCCCAGGTACAAAATTTCTTTCTATTCCTAATTAGCAACAATCATTTTTATTGTATGCTATTTATGCATGATGAAAGAAAAATAATATGGTTGTCTAATATTGGGGTGATATATATGTATCATCAGAATATGGTCTAGGGGGCAAGGCTTCAACTAGTGGCGATGTGTACAGCTTTGGGATCCTGCTACTAGAGATGTTTGTCGGCAAAAAACCAACTGATGAAATGTTCAAAGAAGAACTGAGCCTAAACAAATTTGCCTCGGCCATGGATGAGAATCAAATATTGAATGTTGCTAATCAAAGGCTTATTGACTATAATGAATATTCGACTCAAATCTCAAACACTGACCTTAAAAGTCATGGCTCTAGCGGCTATAGATGTAATAATGGTAAAATGCATTGGACGCTCAAAGCTGAAGAGTGCATAGCTGCTGTGATAAGAGTCGGATTATCATGTACAAGTCAAGAACCCAAAGATCGTTGGACCATGAGAGAGGCATCGACAAAGTTGCAAGGAATTAGGAAATCTATGCTGGGCTTTTGAAATGAACCTTATACCCAAATAATATTTCAATGAATAATGTTATTTTAAATATATAATTTTGTTTCTCTTATGCCGTGTAATTGAAATTCTAATTTATCAATCCAATACCGCTACTTGTCAATAACTTTTTCTCATAGTACGCGTCAAAAAAAGGAGGAGGTAAAATCCCATCATAGTAAGTATTTTTAATATAGCTATCAAGGGTTGGCTAACTAAAAAGAAAGTTAATCTCGTAATAATACACATCATATTAGAACAACATGCTTCAAGACCAAAAGAATAAAAAAAAATTTTCAATGCAAGTTCGTATTAGGAATTCTTTCTAAAATGAACCGAAGTACCACGTAAAGTGAATGGGGTACATTCACATTTGGTCTCAGCAAACGCTGCAAGAGATTGGTGCATTCTTTTTCTTCTCTTAACCGATGATGACATCTTCAGGAGAAATGCAGTTTACTACTGACTTGGTGAACTATAAATTGTTCATTCGAAAAAGCAATGAAAAATTCCTACATACATGCAAGCAATTAAGGTGTTTACAATTTTGGCATTTTGCGATTTGCACACACAATATCGATCGCTGATCAGTAATTTCGAAGTACGACTGTGGATGAGAATTTCATATGCTGCAAATTAAAACAGATCTGTCAGCTACTCGGTTGGTATTGCACAAGATAGTGTTGCAAAGAAGACCCCAATATTATTACAATTTTAATACAAATAACATATAGAAATAACTTGTGATGGTCCTAAATCATAATTTGACATAGTAAGCTCACCCAAGAAATAATTCTACAGATGGAATTTCATGTGTAAAATTATACATAAAAAGGTCATCCATAAAGATTTTCACTCCATTTTTATTTGCTAACCAAATGCACTCTAAGCTGGCAATATTTCTGATTTAGGTGCAGTTCGCAGCAGACTGACTATGGACCATCAGTTATGTGCCCGGTCATGGTGGGGTGGTGGTGTATGATATCCTCCACCACCAGGATATCCTCCATAACCGCCCGGAGGCCCCGAACCATATTGGCAAAGTTTTCGCCCTGCATCGCATAAAAACCGAGAAATATAAATAAATGAAACTAGACCAAAAAAAAATAAAAATGGAGGGTGTATATAGAACTTGAATAGCGCAATTATCGATCCCAGGTTATAAGTTAGGGCATAGAGTTGGACTTGGTTCAGTATATTTATGATTCTCGCTATTGTAAATAATTGCAACATATATATGTATACGATATGACATACCGAGTTTATTCATATCAGGTTGGGTCGCACTGCCCTGCTTAGAGGACATGAGTAATACGATGAGTATTATTGCTAAAAGGGTAGCAAATGACATCAATATGGAGGCACTGAATAAAAGAGCCATTATATTTCTGATTACTGATAAAATCTTGTGCTTATAATTAGCTGCTACCTTAATCGATGATGGGAAGTATGTACTCGAAGAGCTGGTATTTATAATAGAGATGAAGATGATCATGGAGATCGAGATGCTTGTTTCAGAAAGTGTGATCATCCCTATGCATGCTGACTAATTCTTTGCCACTACCCCAGTTGTCTAATGCACTGCATGACCGAGAACTAAATTTCTTCCTCACATGTCATCTTGATAAGCCCTTTTGTGTTGTTTAATGCATTGCAGTCGAAGTCTCCGAGAATAATGCAGCAGTTCATAATTGAAAAAAGTAGCTGTTTACTTTTTTGTCACATACTGAAGTACAGTTCTAAGAATGTCAATTGCTCAACCGCTTAAAAAGTTATTGTTGTTGGTATACTACAAATAAACATGTAATAGTTAATGGTGTTTATTTTTTAATATTTTTGTGTATACATATCACTAGCTAAAGAATTGATGACTTGTATAATAAGCTTTAACAAACAACAATGTAATTCTAACATACATCCAAAAGTAGGAGTCTCATTTGGATACCAACTTTATTACTATTGGATTAGACCATTAGCTCATGCAATTATAGATATTAGAATATGATTATTGTTTAACAAATAATTAAACAAGGCCACTAAAGTAGTGAAAAAAACAGAAGGTCTATAAAGAAAAATTCAAGTATTGAACACCTAACCAAATCTGGCTTGTGATTTGTAGCTTGTGTGAAGATCAAACGTGTTGCGTGAGACTAAAGAAGTATAAAGGTAAAGGAGCTATATAATTTTATCTTATCATTCAGCTTTATAACAATTGCTTTTAATTAGTCGGATTAGTAAATTGATGGTGATTGGCAATTCGGCGCCAGCTAGAACAAACAGTGGCAAACTACAACGTATAAAATAACTTGAAAAACCTTGTCTAGTTGACTCTTGGTAATAATGCTTTCTCTTCCACCACCTCTTTGAACTTTCAGTTCTTTGATTCCCTCAGAAACTCAACTCAGTTGCAAATTCTCATGATCAATGATAACCAGTTGGCTGGGGAACTCCCAAGTTCTGTTGCAAATCTGTCCAGTTATCTGCAACAATTTTGTGTTGTTGATAATTGGTTAACTGCAGCATCCCTCAAGGGATGAAGAAATTCCAAAATCTCGAGTCCTTATCTTTTGAAAATAACTATTTCACTGGTGAGTTGCCATCAGAAATAGCAGCTCTAAAAATGTTGGAGCAGCTTTGGATATGCAACAATAGATTGTCAGGGGAAATTCAAGATATTTTTGGCAATCTTAGAAATCTAGATACTATTTCGATGGCAGAAAACCAGTCCTCGTGTAGAGTTCACACGAGCATTGGACAATGCATGGGATTAAGCTTCCTTGACCTTGGAATTAAGTCAGCTTAGTGGAACCATACCGAAGGAGATTTTTGAGCTTTCTAGCTTAACACTGTTGTCTTTAGGAGGAAACTCCCAGCATGGATCATTTCCATCTGAGGGCAACGCCATGATGCAACTAGAACTCATGGATGTTTCCCACAACCAGTTGTCAGGTTCCATTCCTGCGGAAATAGGCGACTGTTCTGGCTTGAAGACACTTGTGGTGGGAGGAAACAAGTTCAGTAGCTCAATTCCGGATAGTCTAGGGAATTTAGCATCCCTGGAGACTTTGGATCTATCTTCAAACAATCTCACAGGCCCAATTCCTGAAAATTTAGGGAAGCTCAGTTACATGGTGGCATTAAATTTATCTTTCAGTCATTCGGAAGGGCAGGTTCCTATTGAAGGTGTCTTTACAAACCTTAGCCAGGTTGATCACCAAGGAAACAACAAACTATGTAGCCTTAACAAGGAAACTGTGCAAAAGTTGGGAGTCTTTCTTTGTGATGCAGGTAAAAGGAACAGACAAATTGTACTCCCTATCACACTTGCAATTGCAAGTGCTATTGCTCTCTTCATTTCAATGTTCTCTCTATGGAGGATGATAATGTTCAGGAAAAAGAAAAACAAAGGATAAAGCCAGTTTGTCATCTGCCCCTTTCAAGAGGTTGTATAACATATGGTGACATTTGGCTTGCCAAAAACAATTTTGCATTTGAAAATGTGATTGGAAATGGAGGCTTTGGTTCTGTTTATAAGGGTGTGTTCAGTCTCAATTCTGGTGAAACCACCATCATCGCTGTCAAAGTCCTAGATTTGCAACAAAGCAAGGCTTCTCAGGGTTTCAATGCAGTACGTGAAGCTTTAAAAAATGTTAGGCACCGGAACCTAGTGAAGGTTATCACTTCTTGCTCCAGCATTTGATTATAAGGGAGACGAGTTTAAGGCACTTGTTATGCAGTTCATGGCCAGCGACAATTCGGACATGTGGTTATGCCCCACAAATGATGAGTCAGGATCCTCTCTAACCATGTTGCAAAGATTACATATTGCCATTGATGTTGCTTTAGCCATGGACTATTTGCACCATGACTGTGACCCACCAATAGTCCATTGTAGTCTGAAGCCAGTCAATGTACTACTAGATGAAGATATGGTTGCACTTGTTGGAGACTTTGGATTGGCGAGGTTTCTCAATCGGCTATATTGCTCCAGGTATAGAATATTACTACTTCCTAATCAACACTTTTTCTTTGTTTTTTTTAACTCATTTGTTGTTACCTTGCTATTTATGAATACCTAAAAGAAATTTATGTGAAATTATCGCTATCTAATACTGGGGTGATATGTATCATAAGAATATGGTCTAGGGGACAAGGCTTCAACTAGTGGCGATGTGTTCAGTTTTCAGATCCTACTCCTAGAGATGTTCATAGGCAAAAAAACCAACTGATGAAATGTTCATATATAGAAGGATTAAGCATGGATGAGAATCAAGTACTTAAGGTTGTTGATGAAAGGCTCATTGACTATTATGAATGTTCAATCCAAAGCATAAGCATTAATCTTGATAGGGATGATACTCGTGGCTCTAGCAGCAGCAGCTATAATATTGGTTACATATATTTGTCGCGCAAAGTTGAGGAGTGCATAGCTGCACAATAAGAGTTGGATTGTGTTGTACTGCTCAACAACCCAAAGATCGTTGGACCATGAGAGAGGCCTCAACAAGCTTGCAGGGAATTTGGCAATCCATGATGGGCTTGTGCTGTTGGTCTTTTTCACCCATGCTATTTTACAGGACAATGGAATTTTACATGTATATTTTGCTTCCATTCAAATTTCCTTCGAAAGTTTAGATTGTACCTATAACATTGATATCCATTGGGCATTAGAAAAGGGTCTAAAGTCTAAACCCAAAAGAAAATTCCATTTCTTTGTTTTGTACAACATGTATCCAAATCGCCCAAGCAATGCTGTTCTTTATTTTTAGGCGTTATAAAATTCTTGGCTTGGATAACACCTTCCCCCGGTTACCCTTGAGGTAAGATCAACAGGAAACAGAAACTCTTTCACGGCGCTCTCTTCCTTTCACAAGTTCCTAAGGCGTGACGAGTTAGAACAAAAATTATTCAACATTCGTTTAGTATCTCTCATTTCAACACTTGTTTAGCATATTATTATTAATTAATTATGTACACAAATAAAATCAACCTCCAAAGGTTCACTTCCACTATTTCATCATGAGACATTATGAATGTATTTGAAGAGTGTACATATAGACATAGTCTTCATCTCTCACATGATGAAAAAATTGTGCTCCGTACTAGTGTAAACGATTAGCTACAGAACAAAATCTACAAACAGTGGTATAGTAAGAAAATTACAAGACGGATAGTAAAGCTTAATGGGAATAGTGATCATATGGCACATGTGGTACGAAGGTGATTGGTGTCCTATGCCTAACAGTAATCATGGAGGGCTTTAGTCCGCTCCCACTTGTTCATGGCTGCTTGTTCCTTTTCACTTGAAAGAATTTGTCCTCGCACCAACAGCTGCATTTTTTTGTACCCTTAACGCCTCACACCTCCAAATTTTGACATATCGTATTCGTCGCTTCACTGGTCACTTCAGGTTGAAAATTGTCTCATTTGGGCTCCACCAAAAGTACCATTACTGCTGATACACTCCACCGTGACCAGCTTACAAAACATAATTCATGCAATTTATTTGGCACCTATGCAATTGCGTTGCTGGAGCTTTTCCAAGGAAAATTAAATTAGAAAAGAAATATATTCATATGCTAACTCCAATTTCCACCCATATGACAATTATGGCTAATTTTAAGTTGTTAAAAATCAACAGGGCTAACATTAAATTAATTTTGAAACGTACTTCCATTATTGATCCCGATGATGAGTGTATGGTCATACAAAATGACCAAGCTAAAACGAGCATGTTAGTACTTGATATTGTCGGGGACTGGGAGGGAGAACACTGAACAGATACTTGGTTGACACAGTCACGTTAGATCCATGTATTCTCCGACAACTTGGGCCAGGACCACACATCAAACAACCCCATGACATTCATTTTAGTTTTAGGTACACTCAGTGGTAGAGAGATATGACATTGTGATGTTTCCAACAAGGCGGAATTCGAAGCTGCGAAAAGAGTCTTCCTCACATAAACAGATACACAGGTTTTTCATCACAGTTTTTATATAACAAAACACCCCTAACGTAACAATAGGCTACAGGGCCTAAAGCAGCTTTATCCAAATGCACAGCACAGTTAGCCAAGATAAGCAAACAAAATCAGATTACAAAATGCTATCCAATTTTTAAATAAACCAAAGTAGAAGAGGCTAATTTTACTTTTGATTGAACCTGAGCAACGCAATCTCGGAATTAGCCCTTGATGATGCAACCGTTGGGCTGCTATTGCTACTACTATCAGACAATGAAGCAAGTGTTTTGTGCAGGACCCCAGATGGAGATGAGACCATTGTCCCTCCCAGAGGGCTGCTGCTGGATTCAGCATGTGCCATGACAGGCGAGGATGGATTGGAATTGGAAGCAGCATCATTGGTGGCAGTGACTGTGCTTCGCCTTAGAACTTCGGCTAGTGGACCACCAGGTGTTGAAGCCACCCAAGGAGTTGGAGTGAGCCAGTTCGAGAGATTGATTTTAGTGTCATTGGCAGTGTGTGTGTTCCCATCAGGCTCCATTAGGGCCAAACCAACCTCACTAGTACCCAGGTCTTCATGCACAGACCCACCTCCCATTGATAGATCAAGAGAGGAGAGGGATAATTTGCCAAGTGGTGCAACACAGTTCTTGTTGTCGGCATTGCTTTGTTCTGTTGCTGCGTTAGACCAGGCATCAATGAAACCCCTTGGTTTCTCTGATTGAAGACTTTCCATAGGAACAAGAAGAGGATTAAGGAACATAGCAGGGCGTCTACTCCCTGGTTCCAGTCCAGTACTATACAGTGCAAACGAGTTTAGATAGTGAGGCTCGGTGTCACTGCAGGAACTCATAGCATTCAATCCAACTTTGTTATGCATCAGAGACTGCCATTCTGACTCTGAAGCACCCAGGGAAATAGGATCTCCATTCAGCATCCAGTCCAAGCCCCTTCAATTCCATTTCACCAAATTAGTATGAGACTAGTCAAGCAAGTCTATGAGAGTAGAACAAGATCAAACAAGCATTCCTTCTTTCACTCTAATGAAAAATAAAGGCGCATACGAAACACAACAAAACATGTTTAGGACAAAATCTCGATGGTTCAAAATTTCAAATGAATGTAATGAAAAAGGGATAAAAAGAAAGCACTGGTTTACCAATCTCAAAAGTGGCCATGATATCTGAGGCCATGATATCTGAGGCCTTGGAGGGAGAGTTTCATAAAGGAAAAATATTTAGGTAGAAAAATCTCAAACCTTACTACCTTGTTTTCCATTTTGTTTATGCGTTTTGGTTAACCAAAGAAGGGGGTCCATGATGGGAACACACAGATACATTGTAAATCCAAACTCCAAACTTACCTGGGTTCCTTATTTGAAGAAACAGAAGCCACTGATTCAAAATTAGCAGCTTTCACACCACAGTTGTCAAGAGAAAGCGAAGATTCAAGGTATGGCTGAGTGGTAGTAGAAGTAGCAAGAAAATGGGATGAAGATCCATCTCTCCTTGTTGTGGGGTTAGAAATAGCCACAGTAACACCAGAGGTAGGAAAAGGGTCACAATCATGGCGAGCCCTCTTGAGTTGCTGGTGGCTATTAATGTTGCTATTAATGATGGTGGTGGTGGTGGTGTTGGTGTGAACTTCCACAGGCTTTCTTGAACGGGGACGGCCTCTATGCATATGGCGCTCGCAGTACTTGTGGTTGGGAGCCACATCTCTAGAACATCTCCATTTCTTACCATCCGTTCTCCTGCACCTACCTGGCTCCGGATCAGTGCTGCTTGACAGCCTCAGATTGAAGCCACCATCCACTGCTAAAAAAAGAGAGAGGAAGTGAAAATAGAATAGAAAAGAAAAGCACAAAGAATGCAAATTTCAAGAAAAAACAGTGAAATAGACAAACTTAACCGACATCATTAACTGCTGAAAGAAAGCAACATCATGGGAAGAAGAGGGGGGGGGGGGGGGGGAGGGGTTCACAGTGTGATCGAACAGCAAAAGGTGTAATCCTTAAGAGACAAATATAAGCAGAAAGAGGGCAAAGGCACAAACTTTTGAAGAGGGAAATAGAGTTAAAAGAGGCAGAAAAAGCCACTCGAGGGTATCTTTCCCTTCTCTTCTTATCTGTTGGTGCACGAGCTGTGAAAGTGAGATAATTAACCAGTAACCAGTAACACCCACCCACAACACAAAGACACAGATGACAAGAACAAATGATGAAAAGGCAACAACAAAAACAAAAGCAGAAGTGTCATACAATGAGAGCGAGAAGAAACAGGCGTGAGTGAAGAGGGGAGAAGGAGTTCAGGAGGAACAGGAACAGAAGCCATCATGTACTTATAAATCATAGCTTGTCTCTCAAGCTCCTTCCATTGTGCACCTGTGAAAGGGAACCCCAAAGAAGCCGCCATCCCACCTGCTATAAACACAACCAACACACAACAACAACAACAACCATGTTGTTCAGAATCTTGGACAGAACAGTCCTTAACCCCATTTTACTCTCTCTCTCTCTCTCTCTCTTCTGACCCTCCTTAACTTTCTTCCACTTTTATTTTATCCAGTAAAAAAGATGCAACCTTTAGAATGTAATAGTAAGAACCCACGAATTATAAGGCAAGCCCAGTATTAACTTGAACAAAATAAACCACAAAAACCTGGGGATTTGAAGGCAGAGCGAGTGGTTGTGGTGGTAGCAGGAGTATAAGCAGAAATATTGTCAAAAGGCTGCAAAGGTCTTACAGCATCAATAGCAGCACCAAGAGCAGGAACACCACTAAGAGCAGCGTTTATATGACGATGATGATTAGTCAAAGACGTGTCCTGAGTCGTGGGACCATCACCATCACCAGCAGCAAAGGAATCACTATTATTATTAGTAGTATTATCAAAGGGTGACAATGGACGGTGGTGATGATTATGATGCACCATCATCATCATGGTCGTCTTATAACTTGGGAATGCTTCAAGGGTATGCTGTTGCTGTTGCTGCTGCTGCACCTTCACACTACCCAACTCAAGAACACTAGTAGTTGTACTCATAGCACTGGTGCTATTTTTTTTAGCTTCCTTGTCTGAAACGCCAAATTCACCCATCATAATAACTCCAAACACTAAATTAAGCAGCATAAATAAACCACCTTACCCAAACAGGAAAATCACACTTTCCCATCAAAAGAAAAAGAATCAAACCCCACCCAACTCTTAAGTATACCCAACTTTTCAGGTAAACAAGATAGTTCTGTTTATGGCCTTAGGATGTCTATCTATCTATCTATCTAACAGTAATAACAACACACGCAAACGTCGCATCTCTTTCTCTCTCTATTGCCAGGTGTTGTAATTGAGAGAGCGTGAAGTTGATGTGGGGATTTATGATTGAGTTATGGGTTGCCGCCATTCTCGGCCTTTGCTTTGCTTCCATTCTTCCAACATTCGCACCACACGCTAGCAGACAAAATAGTGAAAAGGTATCCTTTTTATTTTGTTTCTTTTATTTCAACCCTTTTCTCTCTCTTGTAATTTTTTTTTTTTAAATCTCTCGTCATTATTGTGGTATCTATCACTTTCTGCATGTAAGGCTAAACCCCCCCCGCCCAAGATTGAAGATACCCTTATCTTACACCTAGTTTATTGGGAACGGTGGTACAGAACAAAACGGGATATGGAACCCGATTCGGGCACTGCCTTCGTTATAACGCCCACCGTTTTGGTTGTTTACAAACGTTACCGCATTTAAGATCCCCCTAGTACTACCACTCAAGTCTGACTTGGAACTAGGAAGCTTGTTCATTCTCAATTATGTATGTATTTTCAAATGCAGATATATATTAAGGAAGGTATTAAATAAATCTTACAAATTGTGTAATTTAAGAGTATTTTATAAAATTATCGTTATTTCTTATAGCGTGTTGTCAGATAATACATTAAAAAAAATAGAATGATAATTGTTTGAGAATTGAATAATACGCAGGAAGGAGAAAGCACACATTGGGGGAGTAGCTTCCTCTTTTCCCCACCCTAAGAATTAATCTTCTTTTTCTCTCAAAATTTGGATGGAACGAGAGAATTAAAAAATGATTCTGTTTAATTCTTTTATTATATTAACTTTCAAACATGATTGTTGATTTTTCTCTTCCATCCCTTGATAATTATCTAAACTAGTAAGGAATGAACTTGGTTCTATTTCCTTACTTCTCTTCTAATCACTTCTTATTAATTTTGATTCCTTTCGACAAGGAAAAAACATCCGGACACAATGTTAACAATTCATTCTATATTGATAAATACTCTTTTTTAAATAAAATAGTTAATACCCTCTAAATTTATTATAAAAACAAAAACAAGTTCTAGATAAACTGAATTTCGGAGATAAATTCTTATCTGGAAATAGAGAAAACAAAACCAAAATAGGAGAAAATTATACAACTTCAACTTCTTGTCTTTTTTGCAAAGTAAATCAATGTAAACTATTCTTTATCTTTTCTTTGGTCACTTTCCTAGCCTCTGTCCTAGGTAGCTCGATAGCTGTCGTCGTGGGAGCTTCCTTCAATTTTTTCACTTACTACATGCTTTGCAGTTTTCCAGCTTCAACCAAGGACGTACGAATGATACTGTTTTTGTCTCTGTAACTGGTGACAAAAAAAATTGCAATGCTGCCTGCGATCACAAGCTAGAAAAGCAGACTATATATTATATGCAAGTTGAGTAAAGTTCTTACCGAAGTCGCAACCTTCTACTTCCCAGTATATATTCGACACGTTTCCATTATCAGTTCAGCGTATAAGAGTGAGACACGAGTAAATTCTCAAGTTATTACAGTTTCGTCTACATTATAATTTTCCAAATATAAGAAGGATTCAATGTGCTAGACTGCTAGGTGAGCATGTTCCGAGATTCTTGCTGCAGTGCAATATATCCTCTCCCCTTGTCGATCAATCAAATTATAGCGTACATTTTGGAATCGCTAGCTAGGTGACGATGTCTATTTATCCCTAAGGTTTGACTTATGAATAATAATGCTAGTCTTTACATAATATCTTTACTGACATTATTGTGACACTGACACGTAACACTCAAGGGGTTGTTGTGAGGTAAATAAAACAATGTTATTAGTTCAGTGTATGAAAGTGTTTAAAACACGGTAAATGGTGTGTGATGGAGACATACGGCAGCCGCAGCATGAAGAATTAACATTTCCAAAGAGTAATGACCGTGTAATTATTGCTGAGTATAACCAGATCATATAGAAGTCATTGGCACATGCACTGATCCCTAACCTGTGATGCCATTTAATTTTAGTAACACTCTGCTTGTGTATTTTGCTTTATGAAATTCAAACACCAATCTAACATAAGAGTAGTGTTAAGTAATTAGAATTATTTATCAGAATTGTTGACAAATTTGTGAAGAATTAACCAACATAGAGTCAGTTAAAATGACGGATTCATTTCCCTTAACCAATAATGTCGAGTTTCGGTCATGAGTATATGAAATAATCAGTATTGAAAAGTTATGGCTATTACGAGATTTCAAATGTTTAATGGAACTGCCTCTAATAGGAGCATATTTGTAGAAACAAAAGAGTGCGTAACAGTATTGAGGGGAATTATTAGATTAATCAAAATAATGAAAACTGCCTATCAATCTAAAATTTATAGCAATAATTATACACGTTATTTTAACTTAATGGTCAATAATAAAATTCTGATTCTCTAATATTTTCTTAAAAAAATTTAATATGAAGGTGACCCCACTGAGGTAAGTATAAAATAAGGTGAAGTGTCCTCAAGAGAAGTGCTATTTGAACACCTAAAAGTGGGTGTCTGAAACAGACACCCACTTTTTAACCGTTGAATGTGATGGATGTTAAGAGTAAGTGAGGACATCCATCACATCCAATGGTTATAAAATAGGTGTTTATTTCAGACACCCACTTTTAGGCGTTCAAATAGTTTTTCTCGTGCCCTTAATTTCCCCATCTTTAAAGTTAAAAGCAATTGTCCTTGTAATATCGGGCACCAAGTTTTGTTAAAACATTTTGGTTTGACGAGGGCTTGTTTAGCCATAGCTGGTCAAAAGTAAAGGACAATCTACGAGAGACTAGCGGAGTGTCCTCCGTTACCCAGCAAGTTCTTTAATGATGATTAGTCTTTTCATATTATGAACGTCAAAATCAGAAACTAAATCTTGTCTTCCTCAATAAATAATCACTGCGTACAATTGTGAAATCCGCATGTGAAAAGAAGACTAACAAAAGCCACCAAAACGGGGTCATGTTTTTTGTCGTTAAATTATAGGCAGCACAGCGTGTTGTGTTGTGTTGTGTTGTGTTGAGCTGTGTAATGCGATGAGAAGGCGCTTTGGATTATTAACATTAGGAATGCGAATTAATGTTGCTTCCATAAAGTGAGGATATTAAATAAAGTGTAAAAGTAAAAAATTAATTATTCTTAAATTATTTAGTGGAACTCACGTATAATAGAAGCTCATCTTAAGGTGATTTGATTTAAAATTGTTTGAATTGATTTGGTTTGTACATTGAATTTTATGTTTTAAATTATTTAAATAGGAAATAGAATTGAATTGATTTGAAAATCGATTTCAAAATCAAAAGAATGGAATTACAATTCAATCCGTTTCTTAACTTTGTTCAAATTCAAACAAATGATTTGATTTACAAATAAAATCATTTCAATTTGTATGTCATTCTAAACACACTCTTTTACAAATGACTAATGATATATGTACAATATTTTTGTATAAAGAAGGTGATGGGCCAAGGAAATAAAAAATTCAAATGAGCACACCTCATTTTTTGTATATTTTTCTTATGTTGTAATATTATTGTATAAAGATATTATATACGTATCATTACTCTTTACATAATTACTCTTATACTTAGTCCCTCTATTTATTCTCTCTCTACAAGCAAGTAGCAATAATTTATTTAATAAGGATATAAAAAGAGAACGTAATTAATATTGTCTACATTGTTTTTTCAATTAATTATAAAAAAAATAAATTTTAAAAAGTAAATATTTATTAAACAACGGAGAGAGAGAGCAGATACTTGGATAACCACAGCAATTCATAATTTCTCAAGAGTCTAGATTGATTAAAACATTTTTACCCTTCGACATTAACCACCAAATATAAATAAAAACATTTTCGCTCATTCTCATTTCATATCATTTTTATTAAATAATGATAAGTGAACTTAATATAATATTTAATTATTTATATTCTATTTCTGTCATTTTGTAACAATGTTGAGGTGGTCAAGTGTATTATGAAAACATATAAGAGGCATTATCATAAACACTGATCTGAAATTCAATTGTCTTGATAGCTTCAAGATATTTTTATTTTAGTTTGTATTTTCTATAGCGGAATATTCTTTATTTTGAAGACCAAAAAGTTGATGATTTGCAGAATACACTAGTTTATATCTTCGTAAGATGTATCAGTTAAAAACTTAAAATGGAGTAGAATTTTATGAGGGACCGGGGGTGTGTGTAATCTTGGTACACTACTTATTTCAGACAGCATACAAAGCACATTAGTGCGTGAATTAAATGGGGATATGAAAAAAGATATTCTATTCAAGTTTGAGGGAGGCGGCAATGAATCCCAAATACTGAGAATTACATTATTTGGAACCATAAGCATGGAAACACTACAAAAATCTAAGCTGTCTCTCTATGTAATCACAATCACACGGGACACATAAAAATAACCCGGGACTGTGGAAGACATGTGCATGCCTGCGAAGACAAGATTAAGAGAAACTCAACCTTCACACGTGAAGAGATTTTCGTTTTTAGAAAGAAACAGGTTTGTTTTTAATATAATTGTGATTTAATTGGAATACACTTATAATATAAGAAAATTTTGCACATTCTATCCAATCATGTAATGACATATCAGTAAATAGGATCAATTTCAACCCCTATTACTTGAAAAATCAAATAGAAAAAGAGATACGATTGGATGACAGTATAAAATTTTTTTACGCTTTCAGTACATCATAATTAAACTCTAATTATATATAAGTGTCTACACTTAATTTTACTATTATTGAAGATAAAAAAAACTTTCATGTTTAACAATTTATCTAAAAAGAGGGAGAGCGATTAAGATTGAGAAAAACAAGTCGCACGTGTGGAAAGACGAGCAAGAGAGGCAAGGGTAAGAAAACAATGGGGAGAAAGAGAAAGAGAGAGAGAGAGAGGCCAAAAGGGAAGACAGCTGTAGAATGCAAGCGCGCTGTCTCCATCAGTACCTGCAATTTGCTAAGTACCACAGCAACCACTTCCCCCCTCCCTGCCCCCCCTCTCTCTAAACGGATTGAAATTTACTTTCTTTGCTACCATTCCCAATTTGCAAACCGTGAATTGCACTCTCTACGCCTCTTCTTTGGAAAAAAAGGCAAAAAAAAAGAAGGAAAAATTGATATGTTAAATATATTTTATATTTGACACCTGATTGATTCAAATCCCATTAATTAACATAATACAGTATTTTTTATTAAGATAGTAGAGGTTAATTACTCCAGTAGCTACCTCTTTTATCTCATGCACTCGCACACCCGGAGTGGCCATGATGCTTAGGGGACGAGGATTTGCATTAATGGGACTTTGGCATAGACGCAACGAAAAACGAACCCCTACTCCTATGTTATTGCCTTCCTAGGCCTCTGGCTCTACGCTATTTATCTTTTTTTTTTTGGGTATGCGCTATTTATCTTTATTGACCATTAATTAGGTTGTAACATGAGTTAAGATTTCTCGGGTACGAGCATTTAATTAGTTTAATTTCCTCCAACCTTGTTTTATTTCCTTTTCTTTCTTTTTTTTCCCCCGATAATTGAGTTATTATAGCCCTGCCCAAAAGAGGATAGGCCAGAGAACAAGTCTAGAGACCCCAGACATACTTGGTTTTCCTCCAACCTCGGTTTGGGCAAGCTTGGATAAAGGGGACAAAAATTGTAATGGTAAGTTGGTAACAGACGATTTTCACTCTTTTTTTTTCATTCCAAAAAAAAAGGGTTGGATCGACTTAATAAATTGAAAATATTAAATAAATAAAATGATATCTTAAATAAAAGCAACAGAATGATGAAGATATATATCGCAATTCGGAACATTACATTCCTGTCTCCATCGAGTAAAACTTGTGATATTCAACAGCTATTACTTATAAATCAAGAAAAGAGTGCCATGAGTGCATTATAAAAAGTAATGGTCTGTTGTTGAGAACATTTATTTTTGCTAAAAGGAACAATTCAAGGGTTCAAGATTATTATTTTCGGTGCTTCTTTGAAAAAAAGTAGTGTGTAATATAAATATTAAAAGTTATAACATTATATCGTGAATTAACTCTTGTTATGAAGTTTTCAAATTATGCTATAAAATGTTGTAATTTTTTTTTTCGAAAAGAAGAAGAAGAAGTAATATCAAAGTCAGCGGTAGAAAAATTAAAATATGCTTATTTTCAATCCATCACTTTTACCTTCTCATACAAAACAATTGTTACTATTTGTATTATTGCAATATGCAGGTCTCCAGGTGCCATGGGTATGATACTATCGATTAGGGACCAGGGTAGTTTGATATTCATGAGAGATCAGATATTATTATTGGGGGACAGCAGCATCAAATTGATGGAAATCTCAGTGTCAGAAAATGAAAAAGCAGTTTACTACTATTATTGTTTTAAGGTAAATCGAGAGTAAATAAAATTAATTTAAAAGAATAGACAGGACTATAAACGAAGATAATAGGGAAATGAATACTGATGTGTGAATATTTGCCATGACTTAATTATACATATAAATTTTTGAATTTGAATCGTCTAAAGTGAGATTTTATCCGTATATCAATAGAGTAAAGAGATCTCCACTTTTAATTTTATTAATTCAATAATAAAATTATTTTACTTTATCATCCTCGTTTTAGAGGATTCTTATCCAGAATTTTTACTGTTGATAAAATTCTGTTACACTCTGATCTTCTCAATTAATAACAAAAAATCACACGATGTGAAAATTTTACGTATAAAAAAATTGCCAGCCATGCGAGACCCAGTATTACAGTGTCTGAGAGTGAGGAACAAATGAAGCAAAACAAGGACAGCATGGGCTAGTTGGGATGTGCAGTATGGTGGTGTCATCATGAGTGCAGATTATTATATCTATCTCATCTCATCTAATTATCTGCCCTGCTACTTTGTCCGTCGCTGATTCCAAAGCTAGCTACCACCGCCAAGGAAACACCGACTTTGCAATGATTTTTCTATTTGAATTCTTTTTCTTTCTCTCTTTCTTAATTTCTTCCATTGCTTTGATGGTGGTTTTGCTTTTTGCCTTCTTTTCCTATTTGATAATTTAGAATTTGCCTTCTTCCCTGTAGGGGAGGGACCATTCCCCATTACTACAAAATCTGCTCAAGATGCAACCAATCCATATGGATATGGATGGATGGATGGCCGCTTCTATTCTATCTCCAGGGACCACCCCCCACATGGTCCCATCATCATCAACATAATTTTCTTTTTTGTTTTCCTAGGAAAAATGAATCATGTTCTTTGCCTTCCCAATGTGTATAATATAAGTATGCTGGAAATTGAAATGATTTCTTTCTTTCTTTCTTTTTTGAGGAAATGATTTCTTTGTTTACTTCTTTAGTTTATGTATTTATTATAATTTTATACAGTTCTTATGATAAAATTATGGCCTTATGCTTTTTTTATGGTAATGTATACGTATTAAGGAATGATATTTTGCTTTTCACAATAAATGCATCGTTTTTGTTTTGGTACAATGTACAATGTAGTAGTTAATATTTTCAAAACTTAGTTCAGAACTTTAAAATGTGTTTCGGGTACCTAACCTGCACATTAGTTAAGATGCCCATATTTATACGTGAATAAAAGGTAAGGGGTCTTTGACATGAGATTTACATTTACAATTTGTTACAATATGAAATTTTATAATTATTCATAAGAATATGGGATTTTTTAAAAGCAAATTTCATCAATCGCAAGATTTTAATATTAAAATATAATTTTTTAAATTAAATATTAATAATAATAATATTTTAATAATAAAAAATTATTTTTTAACTCAAATCTCACTAATACCAAGATTTAAATAACAAAAAATATTATTTTTTAAATCAAATCTTGCCAATAATAAAATTTGTACACCATATTTATATAAATATCTATATAATCTCATACATAAGAAATTATTAAATTAAAACACCATATAAAAAATAAAAAATCGAAAAGGGGATCGCCATTGGCATCTTAACGCTCACTACAGAGTCAAAACGGCAAGCATATGTCTGAATTGTGAACTAGTAGATAAATTCAACGAAGAGGAAAGGCCCAAAACGACGCAGCTGTCCAATATAAGACAGGCATTACTATTAGGACAGGCCCCTGAATAAGCATTTACTTCCATCTCTCCCTCCCTCACCCATTTCAAATGGGTTGGGGTTGGACAAGACAATTAATTGTGACACCACATCACTTACGCCCCACAGAATTTTATTTTATTTTTTTCACGGCAAAAAATATCCATCATTAATTACAGTGATTAATTTTCACTTTGACTTATAAATATTTTAATAGATGGGACAGCTAATCTAGAGATTTAAAATTTTTCCATACTCAAAATTAAGAATCAAACCTCGAATATTTGATTAAAAGTGAAGAGTTTCTTCCACTCAACCACACCTCAAATTTTGGACCCCACGGATTATAATTCCAGAAAAAGTCAAAAACAGGCCCATTTCCTTTGACTTTTTTGGTTGGATTCTTCTTATCAAATCATTCCAAATTCATCTTCTGTTTGAGCATAGATTTTTTTTTTTAATAAAAAAATGGGTTGACAAAAAAAAAAAGGTAACGAAATGTCATATTTATTTTCAATTTTCGAATTTTAAATCGGAAAAAGTTGTTTGTACGTCCTCCTCGACGCATGAGTCAACATCTTACGGCTGGGAGGTAAGTATTTCAATAAAAAATATTAAAAACAAAAAGTGATAAACATTGTTAACCGTTGATACTTGATAGTGAATGTGCCGCTTGAATGCGTCGACCTGCAATGTTCATATAACATTGCTCTTTTAAATCTCACAGTCTACATTATTAAAGTTTCCTTTTGAAAAAAAAAAAAAAAAGGAAGAAACGAGATCCAAAACATTTAACTTACACAAACTACCACCTAACCTATATCATGAATCTATTTACTTATGGAATGACATGTAGTTTCAGTGAAACGCATAAATTAAATTAAAAATATATATAATTTAATAATTTAACGAAAAAGTGAAAAACTCTAAACCAAAGAAGACAATTGTTGAACAAATTTCTTGGTCTTGAAAATACACCAGGGGTTTTTGAAAAAATAAATAGTAAAATGACAGTGAAATGGTTATTGGTTGGGGTGTTGTTTGCGTTGAGCTTTGGTGGATGCAAGATAACGAAACCTTCGACGGCGTCGCAAAGTGGCAAGGTCCGACCGAGCTTGCGGGATTTGGAGTGGCGAGCACAAGGGGAGAACGGTAGTGGGTCGCCACTGGAAGGGAGGCTATGGTGGTGATGAGTCTCGACAATGTGATGGTTGCGCGCAGCCTCTACCACTACCGCTGTTGGGGAAGCTCATGCGCCATCAATTTGCTTTTTTCATTGAGTACAAGTTGGATTCGTTCTGGCACTACGAAAATGTGAGTTGGATTGAGAGCGTTTAGTTTGGGGGGTATTTTGGGCAAAATATTTTTATCACTAACAGATCTGACACCGTGAAAACGAGAGAGGTGAATTGAGTGTGTTTAGTTCGAGGGGTATTTTGGACAAAACATCCTTATCTCTAACAGAGTTAACTTTCATTTAACATAAGAGAGGTTCTTGTCAAGAGGGGTGCCGCGTGTCATTTTACTGAACACAGAAAAGGCTTTTGAGAAATTAAAAAAAAATAAGGTTAAATTTTTTTTCTTCTTATGTTATTAAAGAAATCTCTTGCCAATCCCGGCCTTTGCTACCGACAAATGCCCCCCTTCCCGCAGACAATTTATGAAGAGATTTGACAAAAGCTCACTGAAGGAATTTGATTTTCACCTATTCAAGAGTTTGCACCAAGACTTGTGAGCCGTGATAAACAGCAAACTTCAAGGCTGGTTTCTTAGCAAAGAGGCACTTTGAGTGACTATGCCATGCAGGTTTTGAGAGAACCATTAGCCAACCTAATCCTGATCCACTTCCTGGCAGCTGACCATATAGGACCTTCTGTTTACTTGGGGCGTAGTCTTATCTTCTGTTAAAAATGTGAATGTAAACTAGGCATTACGTGTTAATGAAAACCATTTGATTCTTTTTATATAGGGAGAGAGAAAGTTTAGATAAGGAAAAGGTTCGCTCAAGTCCAAAATCGCTAAATCAAGGCATATCTCTAACATAGTTGAGCCTTATTACCCAGTAACATGAAAAGCCTGAAAATCAAACTCTAACCCACGACAATATATGAGCGAATAGTCAACCAACTAAGCTAATTCCCATTGGAAAGACCGTTTGATTTCCAATTAACTTGATTAAAGCTAAACTCATGTAATTATTCAATGCACGGCGTCAGTATTAAAAAGTATGTTGTAAACAGAATTTGGAAAGGGGGAAAAAATACACAACTTACATACAAAAGTGGGGAAAAGATTATGAACCGAAGCACAACTTCTCCCAAATATTCAGTCATCACCACAAACAAATGGCGACAAAAGCAGAATGCTCCAAGCTCCAAAAAAAGCTAGAAAAAAATCCATTTTGGGTACAGAACTGATCCTCGATCTTCACAGGAAAAAGGTTCAGCGAGACGAGGGGCCATAAAAATGAGTTAAATTTAACTTATTCCTAACAGCAGTAAACAGCCAAAAGTCATTTTTCATGGGTACATCCAGTAATTTTTTTTTTTCTTTTTCCACAAAACAATTAACTATAATGGATGGCTCAGTTCCGGCACTCATTCTGTTGTTTCCACATGTTGCGAAGTTTCAGTCTGTTTCAGCTTTTCTAACGCAGAAATTCGGCTGTCTAGTGATTCATGGAGGCTCTTCAGCTGGAAAAGCAAGGAAACCTTTGTTATCAATTGAAGCAGAACAGAGGTTGTACGTAAAAATTACAATTCCAATTTTCAAACAAAGCCCACTCATTCCCATACAAGGGAAGGGAGGAGGGAGAAGATGATTGCTGATATGCAAGAAAGCTTTTAGGGAAGGATTAATAAGAATCTTTAGAGCTTAGACAGAGTGATGCAAGCCTAGTTCAGAGGAAATATGAAGAAGTTTCATTTCGTAGAGCAACCAGCATATCTAATGACCACTATCTTAACTTCCCGAAGTTTCATTTGTGCCATGGACTTTGTTCCACACTTAGAAATCAATTCCATGTTCATGCTCCCCTCAGCAGCATGCAGTGTGAAGGGGATGATGCAAAAGTTGCGGGAGTTGTGGCCATTGTTTCTCCCCACCGGAGTACAATAAAAGTAAAAATCGAAGTCAGTAATCTAACTGAGCAACTAGTTGTGAACCTGGAATCCCGTATAAGAGGAAAGAAAAAGGATTATGACAATGAACATATGTTCACATGAGGAGGATTGGAGGAAAATATTCACTACTTGTGGCTAGTTTGTAATTTATCCTAAACAATAAAATATGTTGACATGGGGAGGATTGGAGGAACGTGTTTACTAGTCATATCATTGGCAATCACCTCAATCTCCAGAACCACAGTAGAGAAAATAACACTTTTTCACAAGGAGACAACAAACAAGATTAAGTCATAAGACCAGTGCCATATATCCAAGCAGGTAAGACAGCAAATCACTCGAGTCAAACTAAGAGAATAAAATAATAGATTAATTTCTATGCCCTATAGAGTAAAATACCTTTACATTGTTAGCTAATAAAATTTGAAAGATTTGACCAATCATCGGAGGTTGTTGTAACTTTTCACCATGATTTGACATTTTTCTAAAATTCTATTGGCTAACCGTGTAAAGTTATTTTACATCGTCAATAAATTTAAATTAAATCCATAAAATAAATCCATTAGAGAACATTGGAGAACAAAACAAGGAGAAAGAACTCGTTTACAGACTTAGGATTCAAGGAAAGAGAAGGCATCTTATGACACCATAATAATATTTTCAAGGCATGGGAGAAATAAGCCCAGGGCAGGAGGGACATATATAAAGAAAACCTGGCAGCCAAAAGAAGAGACCGTCTTGAACATTTTACACAAATTAAAGACAAACTCAAGGGGGGAAAAAAGCACAGATCACAAGTATGTGTTCATCATAACTACTAAATAGAGAAGAAATCATAGTTCTATCAAATGTTGGCTCAAAATGCCTGCAATTAACAGGTAAAGACTAAGGATCATGCACTGGACAATTACCTTTAGACTCTAAAGATTTCGAATATCTATAACTATGGTTCATTCTACCAACAATATATCATAATTGCCTGTCAATTATCCAAATTCATTATGCCTCCACAACACCACCACCACCACACAAAACAACACAACAAAAACACACATCCCACCAACTCCTCAGACCAAGGGCTTCCTGATCCCCTCCAACTATATGAGAAATTCTCATTATTGCTCACTCATAACAATAAACATAAGATATCAGAACCAGGACAATTAAATGAAGAAGCTGTCTGGCATTTAACAGTTCTCATCGATCGAAAGGCCGCAAATATGCATCCTATCATCCAAATTTGAAGAAATGAAAATTCACCCTCCATTTTCTACCTCCGGATCATTAGAACAGCTTTAAAAATACAGCACAACACACCAAACATTTGTATTTTTACAAGGGAGCAGATTTATGAGGCTAATAGAAAAGTCCAGCCTAGTGCAACAAGATTCCATACATGTTGAAATTTCCAAACCAGTATACAATTCAAAAATTATCAATCATCATACTACTTTATTCCTTGCATCCCTCTCTCCCTTTTGTCAACCAAAATTTCAATAAGCATAAAAGGTTATCAAATTACTGCCCACAAGTACCTTCAATGAATGGGTCTAGCAAATGACATTATTACAGAAAACAAAAACACGAAAAGCAACATAAATCACACCGAAGAATATCCGTAAATACGCAGATGCGCAAATTAAAAGAGAAAAAAAAAGGGGGGGAAATTGATAAGCATGTTCCAAGTACCTGTTGAGTGAAGGACTGGTGAGCAGTCTTGTAATCCTTGTGCAGGATGTAGAGACCAAAAAACGACGCCGTTGCAGCGCCGGTGAAGAACGATGCCAATCTCACTCTCAGGACATAACCCATTTGCTGCTTCTTCTTCTCCGCTCTCTTTCCCTCAACTGCAGAATGCCTAGTTAAATAACCCTTCAGTGCTTAAACGACAGAGTTTTTAATGCAGTGTACAAAGGACGGGTTAAACCGAGTTTTGAAACGCCGAGCTTGGTCATATTGTTGGTTCGGGTCTTTTTTGTATCCAAAGGCCTACTAAATTATGATTAGACAAGTGGATCGAATCATATTGAGTTCGGCCCAACTTTTGGATCAGATCATTAAGAAGTAACCTAGTATTGGAAAAAAAACACAGATAAATTTAAACATTAAAAAAAAATTTATAATTAAGTTATCCGTGTTTTGAAGTGACGAGTAAAAGCTAGCATATAGTTTACCCAAGTTTCATAATTTACTATGTTAATTGTATTTGCCGTCCTAATTTAGAAAGTCAAGAACTTAGCATTGTAAACTAAAAGGGGACCAATAGTCATACTCCCATTTCTATTAAAACTGTATGAGTTATAGTATTTGTACTCACAATATATAGGATATCGTATCGACTCATATCTCATTTACCATTAGATGAGATACGTACCTCATTCAAGTGAGATTCACATCCAATCCAATGGTGAATAAGATGTGAGTGACCACAGTGTCTCATGCATAGTGAGTATAAATAACATGTTTCAAACTGTATTTAACTTAACAATAATGAATATATATTGTCAAAATACCCTCTTTTTATAGTATAGAGTGTGAAGTGTGATTCCTATCATTATTTTCATTTTATTTCCTTGATTGCTAAAGCTATTTTCGTTATTATTCCTTAGAAATTTTTTCATCGTTTAAATTGATCCAACTAACATTCTATGGAACCTCGATAAGCTTGATGTTCAAGAAAATTAGTTTTAATCGAAAAGAGAGCATTGCAATATATGTCACTAATTTAGGGTGCAATCTACTTAATTTTACAAAATGTGAAAAAATAAAAACACAACAAAACATATTAAGTTACGAAGGCAAAAGGCATTTAACCTAAAAATAGTCAGTTTTGAAAACAATTTTTTTTGAATTCAAACCAAGCAAGACTAACTTCAAATATAATCCAAATCCAGCCTAATCTTGAGTTTAATCTTAGTGGTTTTTTTATTGAAAAGTAGGTGCCGGATAATTTGGTCTTCATTTGTTTTGAAGTATGTGATGGTCCTTTAATTTTGATGGTTAGATCTAAAAAATAATTAAATGAACTGTTAGGATTAATGACTGAAAATGATATAAAAAATTATTGAAATATATATAATCTATTGAAGATAATATAAATCTAAAAGTACCAAAATATTCTAAATACATCTCCTTCCCTGTCGACTATTGCACACCTTACTCCATGAATCATCTCATCCTTTCAACATAAACACTTTCGAATCACTCATCGCCCAACCTCCTTATTATTATTATTATTATTATTATTCAGTGTACCCACTTCAAAACTCGTTCTTAATTTTTTGGGTGATGCAATGAGGGTTTATATTGGTCATCAATCATGGGTGTCAACTTTTTCCTTTAATGTTCACCTAATAATTTCGCATAACATGGATTTAAAATAAACTTGCACTTTTGCGATGGTTGAAACCCAAAGGGAACTTGATTGGAAGGTGATTGCATTTTTTGCTTGTTCAATTTTTTCGTGTTTGGAGTTGATTTCATCAAAAGGGTATGCAAAAACATAAGACAGATTAATAAGAAAAAAATATTACAACTGGACTATGAGAGAAATAGCATTAGAAGAGAGCTCACCGGTGATTGGTTGGAAAGGAACAATGAAGGAAAAGAAGAATCAGTAACTGAAGGAGGAATTAAAAATTTAAACAAGGATGTAATTTTGTATAGTGAAGTAAGGTGTATGTTAAGGTCCAAAACAAGTGTAGCATCAAATTATCATCAACCATAAAAGTATAATAAGCGAGAAGGTATGAGTTTTTTACTCTCCCTTTGCAAGATTGGATTGTTGCCAATATTACTAACCAGTGGGGTTTTAACACGAAGTTGGATTGGGATACGGTATTCCGGGTGGCTGTTTGGAAAATTTGGAACTGGCGTAACAAGAAAATCTTTGATCAGGGGTTTGATCGCTCGAGGGAAGCTCACAAATTCATTGTTTCACAAGCTATTAACACTATGAAAGTGATGAACAAGAACCCTACCAAAATTCAGCAGAGACAAACTTCAATTATGCAGATTCGATGGCATGCCCCCATGACTGGTTGGTTTAAACTAAATATTGATGGAGCGGGTAAGGGAAATCCTGGGCAAGTTGGGTGTGGCGGTCTGTTGAAGGATGAAGATGGAAGATGGAGGTTTGGATTTGCAAAAAGAATAGGCACATGTACAGCATTCACAGCGGAGCTATGAGGCATCTACATTGGGCTCAAACTAGCTTGGGATAGAGGATTCAAGAAAATGTGTGTTGAATCTGATTCTTCATCTGTGATTTATTTGTTAACAACCCATTATCATTTTCCACCCATCCTGGTGAGAAGGATTCTTGATCTTGTAAAGCACAACTAGAAAGTTGAGTTCAAAACTACTTATAGAGAAGGCAACACTTGTGCTGATTGGCTTGCAAACCAGAGTTTCTCTTTAGGAGAAGAAGTTAGTATATGGGATAACCCTCCTGGTGGCTGTCTAATGTATCTTCGCAATGATGTTAGAGGGGCTCTTTTGCCCTGAGTTATTTAGGCTTGTCTGTCTTGGTTTCCTTTAGGCTTCAGCCCTCGCTTATACCAAAAAAAAAAAAGTGATCAAATTTTTAAGAAATGGTCCATTAGAAAAACTCAATTTTAATACTTAAACAGTACATTGAGGTTTAGGTATCTGATGAAAGATAATTTTAGTATAAATAGGGGTAGTATCATTTTGTAAGGTATGAAAGTAAATTGTTTAGTAAAAGACCTGTTCTCTCTTGGCTATTCTCTCTATCTTCTCCAATTCTCTTACTCTCTATAATTCACAAATTATTCACGCATCAAATGGTGCTTTCATTGACCTCCATACTTGATTTCTATGGAGGTTTGCCGAGCTCAATCAAAGAGCAATCTGGTACTGTAACGGAGCATTATCTAGCCTTTGTGGCTCATGCTCATCATGTTCATATGCATGATCCTAAAATACTGGTCCCTTGCTTTGTGAATGGATTGGAAATGCAGATTCGAAGAGAGGTTTTGTATGAAAATCCTAAAACTCTCTTTCGAGCATGGTACTCAGCAAAAATATGGGAAGAAAAATTTGCAAAAGCAGCACAACTTCACAACATTTCAACAATTGCAGATCAGATTCAACAAAGGCAAGAAGAGAAATTCCACAGCAAGCTCACCATGGATCCAGAATCACCAGCAACAATTCCAGATCCAGAATCGGCAGAAATTCAACGAACCAAATTTCAACAAAAAAATCAGAGATCAGAAGCAACATTAGCATATCCACAGCAAATGCACAAATCAACAACCATCACAGATCCAGAAATTGCAGCATCAAGAATTAAAAAATCACCAACAAAAATTTACAAAATAAAGCGACAAAGTAAATCAACAACACCATCAGATTCGTGCCTTCATGGAGCTGATTTAGGATCTTCAGATCCAGATCGAAGTAAAAGAGATCCACTCGCGGCAACGAACCGTGTCACAGTGGAGGAAGTAAGCCGCAACAGAGGAAATGCGGATCGCGGCGGAGTCGAGGACGCCTCCGTGTATATGAAGGGGGGAGAGCCACGAGCAAAAGCAACTGAGAAGAACCTCGACATGGTGGCTTCACCAGATCGGAGTAGCAGCATCGTCACGATGGAGAAGACGATTGCGGGCGGCGGCATTCTGTGCAAGGCAGTTCTGCAACCATCATATCTAGAGGCTGTGACAGCGGCTGCCACAAACGCCGGAGTTGAAGATCGTGGCGGTGAAACGCAAGAGCAGATCGAGAGAGCTCCACAAACGCCAACATTGTCAGTAGCCGTCGCGGATGTCGGGGTCGTGGAGGGGGACGTGCCCAAGCAAGGGCGAGTTTCGACTGCGACGGCAGTCCCGATCTGAGAACAATCCTCGACGCTTGATGCTGGTGCTACAGCGGTGGAAAACCGAGGTGGACGCATGGTGTTTTCGGTGACCAGCCACGGGTTCCCAGCAGCGAAGGGGCCTAGAGGCAACGTCGCCGGCAGCGATGGGGTGAAGCAGTGGGAGAGGCTGGCTGTCGACTTCATTGGTTGGGGTGCGGTAGAGGCAGCCGTGGCAGCAACAATGAAAGGGATCGAAGGTGAACTTGCTGCAGTGGCCGGCGAGGAACCATTGGCGGCGTGGGAGACAACTACTATACTTGGCGGCAGTGGGGTGCCCCAGAGAAGAATTTGGAAGGGGAGGAAGAAAGAGGCTTGGGCAGAGCTTCTTCTTGAACCAGGGAATGGGTTTATTTCGTTTGGACCAAGCCCAACGGGGACTCATGAAAAATGGTTATTACACCAAGCCCACATCTTGGCTGTAAGGAGTTATGTGGACTACTCCCTTCGGGCTAACATGGGTCTGAATTGCTTTAAACAGTGGGATCCAGGAGGAATTTTAATTTTTGTGAGCAATAGACAAAAAAATTTAGGATTAAATTTTTATTTGTAATTAGGAATTATTGTAATTAGGAATTAAATTGTGTCTTCTTCTTTTCTAGCAACCTTGAGGGCAAGGTTGATTTGAAGGGGAGGGTAATGATGGAAGATAATTTTAGTATAAATAGGGGTAGTATCATTTTGTAAGGTATGGAAGTAAATTGTTTAGTAAAAGACCTGTTCTCTCTTGGCTATTCTCTCTATCTTCTCCAATTCTCTTACTCTCTATAATTCACAAATTATTCACGCATCAGTATCTAAGTGTGATTAATCCTATATTCTAATGGTTGTGATTGTCTCATGCACATTGAGTGGGTGGTTGATTGACTCACATCTCTCCTTTCTCTATTTCCTTCGAGAAAAAATTCCTGACATTAATGCATTGTTAAAAAATAGAGGAAAAAAGGGCCCATTGTCTTAAGCGACGTCGTTTTGAGGACATCACGATGGCAACATACGTAGGCCATTTTGCTGTTCGTAAAAAACGCTTGCTATCGCTTCCGAAGCAAACACTGCAACATTTGAGCTTCTTCCAAGGCTGATTTCCGGGGAAGAACTAGGGTTAGGGTTTTGAAGTTGGATGTTTGTGAAGAACAAACAGGAAAATGTTCAATGGTGATCCTCCATTGCCTAATGCCCCTACCACGCTTTCAACAGAAATGATCCAAAAGGTGCCAACTTTCGTCATCATTCATATCTCTGCTTCATTACCCACATCACATTACGTTCCTTAACTCTCTAAAATTGTATCTTCGCCTTCTTCTTCTTTTTCGTGTTGAGGTTTTATAAAAAATGTCACCTTTTTCTGTTTTGAGCTTTTCTTAATCGATTTTTATGTTCATTGAGAAGTAGCTCCGAATGTGAATGGTGCTGACTCGTTATCTTACCTTGTACGCTAAGTTACTGATTTTGCTTTCCGCTTCCGTCGAATTTTGTATGTTTGCTGAATTGAATGCACTTGATAACAGTATCTATGTAAGTTGCTACGATGTTGAATGGTGTATCTCTGTGTGAAAGTAATTTCCGGGATTCATTTCCTATAGGGGTAGTGTTTTGTGGTGCTTTATGTGCATATTCCTTTCAAATGTCATGAATGCACGATACATTTATTAAAAAGTTTGGACCTTTAATTGAAAAAATGTTCACTAGACTCTTTCAGTTTATCTCATGTAGAACACTTGTTCTCCTTGGTGCAGTACTTGGAGGATAATGCGGAGCTGATCATGGCAATATTGGAAGGTCAAAATCAGGGGAAGTTTGCTGAAGTCTCCCAGTTAGTAGACTATTTTTTTTCCCTCGTCTTTTATTGTATTGTTGGGTAATGATACTTTAACACCCAAAAAGTGTGTGTCTATTCAGACACCCATTTTATAACTATTGGATGTGATAAATGTCCCCATTTATCTTTAACATTCATCACATCCAATAGTTATAAAATGGGTGTCTGAATAGACACTCACTCAGACACTCACTTTTTGAGTGTCTGAATATCATTACCCTTTATTGTTTTTGTTGCTCATGTTGATTTTTATGTGTTATTAAGTGGTTTCACTAGTATTTTCTTTTTAAGTTTGTGCCATTGGTCTCTAATGCATTCGCTTGCATACCATTAGTACTCCATGGCACGTGTTGGCACTGTTCTCCGCATGGGATTATATGTCACTTTTTAAGGCCATTAGCACGTGCATCGTAGTTGTGTTTCAGTTGACAATTTGCAAAGTATCATTTATGCTTAGCCCCGAGAAAACAAGACTACCAAAGTTGTATGTCTTACATTACAGCACATATAATCTGATGAAGTGGAACTCAGTGAAGGTTTAGACAAGGATTAATATGGGATAAAGTATGTAAGGAAATCTATTTTCCATATGCAGCTATATTTGAATTGTGTGATAACTGCGGGGGATAAACTTCTGTGGTTCTTACCCGTCAAAGAATAAATATGAATTTAGAAGAATATAGGACTGGAAAGAAGGCATATTTAAAACTTAAAGTAGCCAAAAGTTTTTCTATAATTGAATTTATTTTTAACAGAGTAATACACGTAAACTGAGGTGCTTTGAGTTGAACTGTAGTCTAATATGCCTGTTATCAGATGTGGTCATAAATAATGGGAAGGTAAAGGAAAATTGAAATAACAAGAAGTAATTGGGACAGTTCTTTTTTCTTCTTCTATCATTTACACGCTTATCTTGAGAAATCATATACCAAAAGCTGATTTCCATTTTTCTCATCTTTGAAACATGATTGTGCCACCCTGGGTTCTTAATGATTTCACCTTTTTTCCATCTTGTAGATCAGTTGTCTAATAAATAAAAAGATGCAGTAAGCCGTCAAGATTTTCATAACTCCTATGGCTTGTTATATTGAAGTGTATTGATCTATCTATTGAAATTTTGTCTTAAATCTAGATATTATACTTGGTTGCCTCATATCTTGCTCTATGCATTTGGTAAAAATTTAAAATCGTCATCAGGTGGTGATTTCATATTTGAATCTGCTTGTATTGCAACTTGCTAGTATCTTGTATTTAATGTTTTGCCTTCTCAATAGTTGTGTATGGTTAATCCCTAATATAATTACTCATGACATATTTCCCGAACACTGATACAGATGTCTAGCCAAGCTTCAGCATAACTTGACTTACCTAGCCAAACTCGCAGATGATGCGCCTCAGCCTCAAGCACAGACGCACTCTCAGGTTCTCAAAAGCTTATTTAACTGATCCAGCCAAGCCTACCTTTGAGAGGTAACTTTTGCTCTCTATTATGGAAGTTGTGCAGCTCTAACCCTGGTTTACCATGCCACAGGGGCAAGGCATGCGGCATCCTCCTCCTCCTCCTCATCCTCATGTAGCAATGTGTCAGCAACAACCAGATCTTCCTACCTTCAACTCGCCTTTCGGCATGAATGAGCAGCTGCAACAGCATCAACAACAGCAGCAGCAACAACATCATCTGCCAATGTCTCTCCAACAATCTGATATATCTGCTTCAAGGTTGTCTTTTCAGATGAATGAGCCGCAGCATAAGCTGCCAGGTTTCTTCCAGCAACAGCAGCAACTGATTCCAGGGCCTATGGTTAGCTTTGCTGGAACCAATAGTGGCGTGTATCAGGCCCCGCAAACCAGGCTCAGTAATATGCCAGAAACCAACCAAATTGGCTCAGACGTTAGTTCTGGTTGGTCTTTTGGGAAGTCACCATCTGGACCCACTAGTGGAAATAAAAGATCATAAAAATCTGTAATATTTTTTTTTTATATATATACTTTTTGAACATGAATAGTTGATATAAAACCAAGACATACAATTTACTCTAGTGGATTTTCTTTTTCTTTTTTTATTTCTTTCCTTGCATGAGTATACGTTAGTGCTATCATTCGATCATTTTTCCCGGCCACTAGGTTCGGTTCATTAAATATAATATCAATGCACTATGATTTCTATTTGAAGTTTCAATTCTAATCAATTAACTTTCGGGAGACTTTTTCACGGTCGGGCTGCAAAAAAGTTGGTCCACAGATCTGATTGAATGCGAAAAATCATATGCTTCTACGATTCTACCCTTGTTTAAAATTTCACTTATCTCTACTTTCGAATTGTAACGACAAATGTTAAAGATCGATTGATTGCATTTCCATAAAGACGGAAATATATAGCTATCCGGTTAAAATATGAAACCTTGTGTGATAATTACTTTCGCCGAACAATAAAAGAATGTCAAATTCAAGTCGGTCCAATAAGTCTCAGGTTCAATCGTTTTAACTATAAAATTATCGCCAAGAAAGCTTACAAAATCAGGGCCAAAGTAACAAGAGGATTTAAAAGGAGTCATAATTATTAATGAAAACACAACAGCATCACATTATTGTATATATTTAAATGATACATTTTTATAATTCAATAAATACATTTTACTTATCATACACGAGTTAACCATTGAAAGAATTTACAAACTTACCTACTATTGAATATTTTTAAAATATTATGAAAAAATCAATTTTAATACATACATATTTAATAAATATAACTTTTAAAATAATGAGTAAAAAATTGAACATGTTCTTATTTTTTAATATAATAATATATAATTGAATGACAATATAAAAAATTTATACTAATAATATATTAAAATATCTCTAAAATTTTATTTTAGATTCAAAATTTACATCACTAAACCATTAAATTTTAGATTGTCAAATCAGAGTTCAAAACTGACTAGATAATGATTAAAAAGGATTAAGCTATGACTGTTTAGGGTTGTTTGCGGAGAAAATCACTTTTCTTTTCTCCAAAAAATCATCTTCCATATATTTAAATATTTTTTAACAAATAATCAATTTTAAAAAAATATAAATCAATTTTTAGTTTTATTATGAAAATTATAAATAATGACTTCCAACGATTCACTTTTTTAATTATATATAAAATTTAAATTTTATAATCAATTTTCAATTTCATCGGACTCAGATCCTCAACACTCGTACCCTAAGTTTTCAATTATATCGGACTCAAATCCTCGACACCTGCACCCTCAGTTTTCAATTTCCCAATACAAAAGACTAACACCAGTAAACCAGGTTATTTTGACGAAAAAGAGGGGTTATCGTTTGACGAACCAATTCATCATCCATAGGTATTGCCAAAACCCAGATTTTAGAATTACTAGCATTAGAACGGACAAATGAAGAGATAGATTGCAAACTGAAATGTTAAACTATGTCGATTAAATTTTCAAGCATTCACAAAATAATCGCTCAGTTATGAGGTGCAATTGTTTGTGCATCAATATCATAGCATGAGGCCCACATTAATGAAAGCACGCCAAAATGAAACAGCAGGGAGAATAAATTAACTACAGAAAATGGAGATTGGACCGACAATTTAAATATCAATTTGCTCGGAACAGTAGAATGCTCCGACAACGCTTCAAAAAACATTCCCGCGCAAACCTATTCGCGTTTCATCCCCATGAGACACTATAGTCCAGGCTCCTCCATGTTTCCTGTCAACATAAAATACAGGGTAAATATTAACACAGCATGTTATACAACTGAATTATTCAGTTTAGATCTCTTACAAGTTCAGACTCATGGCATGAGTTAATTCCCCAAGTTTGCATTTTGTAAAGAATATCTAAGAATTTAATAGAGTAATTCAAAATGCGCTCCCTAATCCAAGAAATCAAGCTTTGCCGCCTTCTTTTTTGTGACCGTTACGGCAAACACATGCATAGTTGCATATATATACTCAAGAAATCCTAAAACTACTAGGTAAGAAACAAACAAATGAAAAACAGACTAATAACTTCGTAAAGGGGAGGACAGGTTCAAATAATAAACAAAAAACAAAATAGACCCAAAATTGCGGCTAAAAGACAGCATCAATGGCATAAAATATTTGACATGAACATATAAATGTAGAGTGCCAGTAAGAAGACTCACTATCTTCGAGAAGGGTACACAGCAGCAGTTGCCCTGTCATACAAGATCACTTTAGCACAATTTCCTCTTTTACCGGTAGTAGTTATAATCATAGACAATTAGATATATAGCATAGTGACATTATCAATCAGCAGCCAGTGTAGAGGCATACCTGCCCTGCTGCTTTGATGCGAAGTTTGAAACCAGCCTCCCATTTGCTAAGCCCGAATTTTGGGCGCTGTTCATACTTGTTCTGTCAAGTGCTCCCCCATTGCCAACAGGTAACTGTACTGCAGACTGGACAGTCCTACTTTCAGGGCCATCCATTTCCCGAGGATCCTTGGATTTACTCAAAATTTTGACATTTGAAAGACCTCCTGCAACACTGAAGCATGCACCATTTGACTGCTGATGCTGCATTACTGACAGTTTTAGAGGATCATCACCCATATTTGAAGAGATGACAGCATATTCCGGAAGGGTCTTGTCAGTTTTGATATTTTTGGAATCAATTGAAGGTACTTTCTTCAAGCGATGAGTTTGAGATATTGGTGTAATGGCCACAGTAGGCATATATGCGGAATAAGGAGATGATGCTGCAGCTGCTGCAGCAACTTTGGCAACAGCAGCAGTTGCAGCTACCATTTTTTGTGCTCCTTCACGCAGCTGAATGTAGTCACCCTCAATCATAAATAACTGAAATTATTAGGACAAAGAACAACATCAGACTGTAATAAAAATGCACAGCATGCCAGATAATTCTATGAAAATATCTAGACATCCAGAACTTCTGCCAGGATTCATTTGCACACTTTTTGGCTCATAGTCTCTAGAATTTATTCCGGCTGAATTCTGTCAAAATTCTGGCAACTTATTTCTGGCTGTAAAGCATCGCACTAAATTCAATATATCCAAAATTATGAACTTACTTCAGGATGGCTGGCCACAAAATCATCCAGCTTTCCATACTTTTTTTTGTAATCATGCCAATGTAAGGGAGCAAGCATCTTGCCCAGTCTGTTAGGGAGCTGTGTTTGAAACATAATACAAGCAAATTTAATTAGGTTAGAACAACAAAGGAGCCATAATATGTTAAAGAGCTAATATATTCAAAAGCTCATGCTTAATGCTTACTAACCGTTGAACTGATTCGAATTCTGCCACCAGCTGGAATAGTACGAACAATACAAGCTAACAATGATCTTTCATCAAGGAGAGAACTTTCTGTAGCCTTTGCAATTGCAGTTGAAGGTGCCTGGCCAGTGGAGGAGAATGCTTCAGGCAATACTGAATCAGTAGAGTTGCTCTGTACCATATCATTATGGTGAACTGAATGGCTTGTGACAGATGATGCATTTGCAGGAGAACTAGCTTGCTCAGCCAACAAAACTTGGTCCTCATGTCCATCATTAGCTAATGCCACAGAATTTTGCTCCTACAGAGAATAGTTACCTTTAATTTTCTCAGCTTTAACAGTAACCATATCAAAGCTGACTTTGGGATTGTTTGATGTAAATGCTTATTACCACCCACCCATATTGGTATATTCCTCAAAAGCCACTTTAAAAAAACTATTGAAGTGCTTTCTGAACATGGTTTTATAAGTTTATAGGAGATAGTACTACTATGTACTCTCAGTGAATACATGCAGAATACCTAGACATCTTCACATACAATGAACAACAAATATTTAGCTGCTGCAACTTATATAACTAGCTTCGAGAAGCAGCTTGTGAAAAAGGAAAAAAAAAAAACCTTCATTGCAGTGTCAAAACTGGCAATACAAACTTAAACTATCAAAACTAACCTCTAAGAACCGGCCAACAAACAGAAAGATCAAACTGGCAATTCAAGTATCAACAAACCTTAATTTCACCATTTGGATCAAAAGAATTCAATCTCAAGGCATCAGAGAACTGTGAAGAAATTTGCTGTAAGCTTTGATCTTGTTGGGAAGTAACAAGTTGACCCTTATCAACTGACTGAAGAACCTTCAAAAAGTTCAACCAATTGTTAGCATTTTACACAAATCTCAAGGGAAATAAATTATAAAAGGTAAATAACAAAGCAATTAAATATATAAAACCTTTGTTTCTCCAGAAGATGATGAAATTACAGTTGGAGGCTCCTCGCTTTGGTGGATGTGGGCATCCAAATAGTCTCTATGAAGAGCTTGTCCATTAACAGACATTTCATAATTAAACTTGTCATCTGATCTCATCAAATTTGGATCAGTTTGGGCACCTGAAGGATCATCATGTGAACCCTCTGGGATAGCCTGAAGAAACAAGAATATATCTCATGTCATTTATTGACTAGAGCAAAAATTACAGACAGCCTGAAGTTTGGATATTTCAATACCTGTTGATTCTGCCACTGCTGCAGAGGGGACAATGCCGGCACTGGGTGAAAGTGCCCAACATGTGACTGAGGAACATGTGATGCAACTGAATTGGGCACTCCTTGTTGATGCATAACAAATGGATGCAACGCAGTCACTTGGCCAGTTGGGAGATATGAAGGTGGCACAAGTAGTGACGATGCAGCCATGGGGACACCAGGAACATGATCAGTCTAGAATAACCATGAAAAGGAGAAAATCAAAAGGGGAATACACATTGCTGTTCAACTCTGAAAATATGTTATCTGATGTTACATGCAACAAAATAAACAGCATGCAACTTGATCATGAGGAATAAGTTTAACCATTTGATCATTTGAAAAATGTTTGATGTCATTCATAAAGACAGTATGCCAAACCTATATAAGCTTCACTTGCTCATTAACAATGGGCACACAATCGTAATGTCCATATCCATGTAAACCAGATTCATACTCTAAAAGAATCAATAAGATATCAAAGATTCCAAACATTGTGCATATGCCATTGTGCATCAGCGCCTAATGAAAATCTAAAAGTGACACTATAAGCTTACGATGAGATTAACAATTAAGGGTTCAATGTGGCAGAACAAGCTGCAAATTACATTTTTGAGAAATAAAACCAAGTGAACAACTAGCTGTTCGGCTATCAAAATGGTAACTTTGGACGCCCACCTGAATTGATGCATTGCCACTAGATGCAAATTGAGGAACATCATCCGAGCTTTCATTTGGAAGAAGGCCATTATTTCCACCTGATGCATTGCTTCCACTTAAGTCAAATTGGCTACCATTTTCCTGTCCAAACTGAGTTACATTCTTTTTCGAATTCATTTGGGACATCCGTGAATCATCATAAGTTCCATTCCTCTCCCTTGCATCAGCCAGCTCAAGTTGTAGTTGCTGAATAGCATGCACATGAACTCTTTCCATCTCCGCATACTAACACCACAAAACCAAAACCAGAGTACCATCCACAATTATTTTTAGTAAATAAACAAGGAGAGGACCCGGAAATTGCTTATACTGCTTATAAAGAAAATGTATATAACTGCTTCTGTTTCAGCAATGTACCCTAGTTTCATATGGCAAAAATCATAGACAATATAGGTCACCCCAGCACATGAATGATCTCCAAAACCAAAATCACAACAGTAAAGTAAACAGCAAATGTGCGTTTCTTTAGTGCACAACTGAAGGAGTCAAAGACACAAGACAAAATACATTGATGTGAGGGAAAACAAACACAAACACAATGTTAGAAGCAAAGAAAGGATTGTACATCAACCTGTCTCTGAAAACCCATCCAGAGCTGGTTATACTGCTCTGTACGCTCCCGCAATTCAGCCTGTAGTGTCTGGTTGGTTGTTGATTGGAAAACATCCATCTCACGAACACGAGCTATCCAAGCTTGGGCCTCTCTCAATTGCTCATCTTTATACATAATGGTCTCTTGAGCAACTCTTTGCTGGAAGAAACAGTCATCATTAGGCCATGTAAATCAACAAAATTTTTACATGAACTCTGACAATAGGAACAAGTCACATAGATGCAAGCTTCCTACTTGTTCCTGCAACTCAATAAGCTGCCTTTCTTTTTCTTGAATGTGTTCTTGAAGATCATGTATTTGTTTTATATGCTGAGCTCTTTCAGCTTCTGAATGATCACGCTCCCTTCTGCAAAAGGATTTTACCCATTGAAGCAAGTTGGGATTTGAGAAAACCAAATGCAAAGCCTAAAACATCCCATTAATTCATTTGAGCAAAAGCATACTCAGAAATAATGAACAAGAAATCATATTCCCCTCAATTTGAAGTGAACTCGCATAAATATGGAAGCATGCATGCCTATATGTTCATATTCCAGTAAAGTAAATATGATTAGGCAAAGGAAACCTGAAAGTTGCTAGTTCTTTGTTTTGCTCACGGAGAAGGTCTTGTTTAGCCCATGCCTAAAATAATAATTGGGGCAATTAGCACATAATTCGATTATTAAAAAAAAAAAGTCAAAATTACTAGCCGGCAAAACAATTAAAATTGGGGAAAGAAGCAGCACAACAAACCGCTTCATTGTCTAATTTTATAGTATGCAGTTCTCTTTCCTTCTCTTCCATTTTCCTCTCCAATTCATGAATTGTGCGCTCCCTTTCACAAAGTTGCTCCTGCAAGGGCAGGTAAAACATGTTTTAGAGGAGAATAACAATTACCGACCTGTGAGAAGCAAAACATGTGCCCTAAACTACATAGGTATCCCTAGTTGCCATAAAAAATAAAACAGCTGTATCTGCAGTTTCAAACTACCATTGCATTAGAAGTTTCATATCCACTAGCTGTTACCGTGAAACTACCATTGCAATAGAAGTTTCATAACCACTAGCTGTTCCCGTGAAAGGGCAGAAGTAAATATCTAAGAACATGCACTCCATGAAAATTCTCAGGAAAAGAATAATTTATGTTAAATCATTTTCAATGTAAAGCTCTTCTACAATTTCATTCATTCATTTATTGACATTTGATTTAAAGAGTTTGACTTTGTGAAGTGTAAACAAATATATCAAATACAAAATTCATTGGATGATATGGCAAAAATTCAATACATGATTTGGTGATAGTACAAAACAATGTTTCAAAGGTTGGGATTAAGCTAAGAATTTTCAGACACCTGAAGCTTGCTGGCACTGGTAGCATGTTCCTTGAGTTGAGCATCAAAGGTGCTTCGCATTTCCATTATCTCGGTTCTTGCAATCAACTGAGCTTTCAGTTCAATCTCCATTTGCTGTAACTCCTGCCTTTGTCTAACAACATTATGAATCTGTTGCTGCAAAATGTCATTGTCTAATGTTCCATCCACAGTAATTGAACAAAAATCAACATCAAGAGGCTCTCTTCCTTGCTGCACCTTGAAAAAATGGTGAAAATTATCTTCAGATTCTTAACTCCACTAGACTAAAAAGCAGCTTCCAATTCCATCACCTTACCTCATATATGGTTCTCTCGTCTGATTGCCCTACTTTTGCATTTTCTAACTCCTGCACGCCAACATATGTCCATAATCAATCAATCAAATAACAACCATGGGCAAAAACGAAAATAGAATGCAATCAAGGCTACAGCCTACAGTACATAGACACAAACTTTAGCAGCATCAATACGAGACCATTCTAACTGGACAAGACAAGATTACCCTTTAACAAATCATTAGAATCTTATAGGCCTCTAAGAAAAAGAGTATAGACACAAAAACTGGAAACCAAATATCAATGTGTGCTCAACTTAGATGCTTTACTCCATACAAACAAGCACCACATAATCAACCTAATGACCACATTATCGACCTTGATAGACACCATACAACATCCATTTTCAAAAAGACAAAAAACACAAAACAGTCAATGACTAACGTCAAACGGCATTGTGAAACCCTAATAACAAAAACATTAAAAATCGAATCATCTCTCGATTGGTAAAGCTCAAAATATTTGTAAGCACTCGTCTTCACCGTTCCCCAAAACACACACAACCAGAAACACACCAGAGAGACAATGCGAGGTGTTTTCCTTTAACCACACGAAATCAGTACCTCGTCGTCGGGGTTTCGAGACGGATGATGATGGTCCGAGACGGCGCGCCATTCTTTCCGGGACGGAGGGGGCGGCAACTGGAGAGAGGCGCCGCGAGCGGCGGCGGTGGCGGCAGCGGCAGCGGCGGCCGTGGCCTCCATTGAAGAAGGAATCGAGAGGGTGCCCCCACGTCTGCACCCACTGGGGTGAGTCACACTGTCAAAGAAAAAACAAAAAGGGGAGAAATCCCTAACCCTAAAATTGAGAAATTGAAGGGAAAGAGAGATAAAAGAATGAATGGGGGAATTGAGATAGGGGGGGAAATAGGGGAAGGGGATTTAGAATTTTAGATGATTGGAATAGAGGAGGAAGGGTTTTGGAGGGATGCAAAGGTAACAAACAGTGTTGAATGAACACGAGTTAGTGAGTGTGTGCGTGTGCGCGCGAGAGAGAGAGAGAGAGAGAGAGGGGCGAGATGATTGGGTGTGACAAATTTCGACCGGCATAGCGTGAAACGCCATTTATAGGGATTTGGTTTTCTCACTACGTGCTTCTGCTTCCCCTTCTGATCTCCTTTCCCCTCACGCTTTCCGCCCGCGCGTGGATCATACACTCTTTCTGCAGTCTTTTCTTTTTCTTGGGCCATGTGAATTTTTATTTGGCTCTCATCAACCAGACGGGCCTGCAATTGCATAGCCCGTTTAAGTTTCAGGATGAAATACAAACTTCAGGCCTTTTACGTGTCTTGGCTGAAGCAACAATCATATGAAGTCCTATTGACCAAGAACAATGAAAACAGTCATAGGTCGACATTTTGTTTTTGCTCTTTAAAAAAAAAATAAGAGAGAAAATTTGAGATTTGGGCCTTGAATGATTTTTGTATTAAGAGAAATTCTCAAATAACCACCAAGCCTAACACAATTGATAGTTAACTGAGTTTCTTAAGTATGTAATCAGGAATTTAAATCTTGACAGTGTGTATAAAGAAAGTTAGAATCCTCAGATTAACTGGTTTGTTCTATGTCATTTATTAATTAACATATCAGTCATTACATTATAAATGTTGAGAAAATGGATGACAATCGTGACACCTAAAACTAATATGTTAATTAATAAATTGAACAAAATAAATATTTTATTTTGCTCGCAGAGCACTTAAAAATTTTTCTTTTGTATACTATCTTTCCATAAAAACTTAATTAAATCTTTCCATTAAAACAATTTTGTAATTTTATTTTTGAACTTTCATTTATATTCATGTATTTAATTGTTTAACTTAATAGGAAATTGTAAATTTAATCAAATAATAAAAATCAGTAATACATTATGCAACAAAAATATATATGTTCGTATCACATTACATTGCAATTGAATTACCGTTATATTAATTAACTGATCTTTTCAAATGTGATTTAAAAGTATTACCAAAAAAAATGTGATTTAAAATTATAAAAAAGTTTAATTGATTCTATATGTTCTATTATATATTTGAATTTAATGAGTTTAATTTTAATATGTTAACAACTTTTTTACGTAGTTAGCCCATCATGTTTTTTATATCAGAAAAATATATTTGATTTTCATTTCATTATTCCATAGTCATATATATATATATATATATATGGAAGAATTTGATGGAATGACTTTATGCATTTAAATTAAATCCACTTCTAATAATAAACTAATAGTGTAAAATATTTGACTTACAAAATTATATTACATTGTTTGATGTTTATTTAATTTAAGGTCATCATTTCTTCATACTGATTGCAGCATTCCTACATTTCCATGTTACTTTATTCCACCAAATCCGCGTTGTCACTGAGCGTAGTTTACTGGTCTTGGTAGTGGATTAAATAAGGCATCTGGATTTGTACGTTAATTGAGCGAATTTCCTTTCACTAATAATCGTCTACACAATATAATATTTGGATTTATTTTAATACCATGAAAAAAATTATATAACTACTCAATTATATAATGCAACGTTGATAAATACAGTTAATTTTCATCCCAATATTTAAAAAGTTATGAAAATAAAAATTTTGATTGGATAATAATAAAGGTTCTGAAAATCGGATCGGGCATTGAACCGATCAATGTGAGAGTTCAGAGGTTCAACCGGCGTCCAACCGGAATATAACCGGTATATAATAAAACATGTATTTATATAAATATATAAAAATACAAAATAAAATATATATCATAAATAACTAAAAATTAAATTAGGCATCAACAAAACTCATACAATATAACATAATTCATCTCTTAATCAAAATAAACATTATCCATATGGACCAAATCTCTCAAGTTACTAATTCTCATACCAGAAAAGGAAATGAATTAGGAAAAAAAAAGATTTTAGGCCTTTTTTTAAAAAAAAACAAAAGCCCAAAATGATGCCTTTTGCTTCTTCTTTTTTTTAAAAACAAAAACGATTTGACCCCGCTAGGTCGATTTGCGCGGTTTACTGGTTCTCGGCCGGTTCCCAATTCAACCGGTTTGGTCCAATTTTCTGAACATTGATGATAATACATCAAAATTAAATTTGATAGTATTTGTCTAAAAATGAGAAGTATTAAAAAAGTACTAGAAAATGAAAAATAAGCAATTCAAGCCATATTTAACTCGTTTATGAATTATTTATATAGATGAAAAAAAACCCCACTTAAGTGTTGTTATGGACCATGATGTGAATCCAGATCCAGTGTGTAATCCATCTCAGAAGGCCTATTACATAGGCCCAAAGTAACGATGTAACACCGTAATATTCAACCCGAATACCACTAGTACGTACTGAGGCTAAATATTAGTCGTTACTTCTTGATTTAACTTAGCTAACTTTGAAACTATTTAATGGAAAATACGAGCCAATTTTTTTTAAAAAAAACTCTATTAAAATATGAGTCACGCGTAACATATATAATACGGTAACATAAAGTGCGGAAATGTTAACATTAAATGGCTCCACAATATCACATAACATCACATAATATATAGATAAATGCACCCACCATAACGGTGAGCTTAGTTCAAATACAAAAACTAAAATGTGCGAATACATAGAAACTGAAAATACATATAAAGGAAATACATGGAAATAATCCTACATAGTGCACCTAATGTAGACGACCTCTAAACAAAATAAGGTCATCATAAACTAAGGTGTTGTGCGTGCACTAATCTCTCTAAAAGCCTCTATGGCTGCTGTCCGGGGAATGGAGGAACATATTCAATCCATGGACGTAACACCTTAGGGACAGGTACACCGGATGGTCGTGCATGGCCTCCGCGCCTAGGCTGCATGGCCTGCCTCCGCGTCAACTGTGGTTGCATCACCGTGTCCTCACTCCTTACAGGCATAAGAGGGGGAGTGGAGGCAGAATCCTTCGAGTAGATGTGCGTAGGCTCGTCCTCCTCAGGGTCAGTCTCTGACAACCTCAAGCGTGGTACATAGTCGGGGAAGTCTCTAACAGCTGATTCGAATGGGCGAGTACGAAACTTGCGCTCGTCATGGGGACGGACTCTCTCGAACACCATGTTATCACCATAGGGAGAGGTAGGAGAAAAACGATAGCTCTGTACAGGATGCACAAAAGGGCGCCCCACGAACACGAACACACGAACCGAGCAACGTCCCTCTAAGTGGTATGATCCATGATCGGGGTCAAAATGAAACTCCCAAGTCGGCGTATCAACGAAGAGTACGAAGGTCGCCATCTGAATTTGAATACGTGACGAAAGAAAGGTAGGGGGAGTGAAAATCTTTACTAAAGAAACTCAATAGGGTTTTCCTTCTATCTAGGTGACATCATCTACGTCTCCAGGAACCTCGGGTTACTTATAAAAAGTGGGCATGTAAAAGTTCAATTATGAAGTTCTAAAACGTTAATTATTGAGGCCCGTTCCTTTTAACATAAACTCTTATACTTACATGGATGCATCATAATTCATTATGATATGCGGTAGCATAACTAACTTATAACATAGAACATAAAACATGGCACATAAGACATGGAGCATAAAGCATAGAACTTATAACATGAAGCATAAAACATATAACATAGAGCATAAAACTTGGCACATGGTGCATAGATTATAGATCATAAAGCGTAAACATGGAACTTGGTACATGGTACATGGATCATATTGCATAAAACATAAAACATAGAACTTGGTACATGGTATCTTAACTTGGTTACTTAGGTAACATTAAGACATTTACTTTGAACATGGGGCCACCCTAATTGTTCTCCCTTTTGAGAAACCTCTAGGTTATGAGCTCATACCTCACTAGTCGTCACTAGCACATGGTTCTTATCCCTTTTGATAAGATTAAGGTCCCGACATAAAGTACGGGCAAGGGGGCTAGAATCACCTTATCCCCACCTATAATTTGGTGGTTCCAAAGGATCATTTTCTCATAGAATCACCTCATCCCCATCTATAGTTTGATGGTTCCAAAGGATCATTTTCACATAGTTTTATGTCACCTTAAATCTTAGCATGTTATAACAAGATGCCACATAATTCATGCATATCACATATCTCATATTCTTAACATAGGCATCTCTAAGGTTCAAAAAGAACAATAACATACAATTGATAATTCTATCATCATATAGCATCATATAAGTCATGAGACAACACATAAATTCATCATTCATAGAGGTCACACAAATCATTCCCTTAAAAGCAAAACAACCCCTAATCAGGTAACCTCAAACTTCCAAATTAGTTTCTTGTACCTCTAAGGGATTGATTAACCTCATTACCATAATTTATTAAGTCCTAGAACCTAATTAATCATGGTTGGACAGCATAGGCAGTAAGCACATTTTGATGAATTACGGTGTTCTAGAAGTTACATTTTAGGTCCTTTCTCATTACCGACTTTTTCTATGTTGCAATAATTAATACCTAAACCAATTATAAGTCATTCTCTCTCATCTAAACATGATATAATATGATTCCACAAACTCTATCAAGGTTGGAACAGAATATACAATTTCAGTTCCTAGAGAGTTCTAGAAATCACATTTTCAAACCAATAGAGTTACTAAGCATGCCTAAGATGCCTAGAACAAATATCATACAATTGGTAAGGTATTTAAACACATATAGACCACCCAAAATAGAATTTAAGGTGCTGAAAAATAACAAGGCAGAATCGAAAATAATGACATCATATAATGCATAGAACTTTATTTCTAAAACACATAAATTGCTAGTTTCTCTTGGAACCTTTTTAGGGCTTTTAAAACTCACTTAAAAACAATTTATTTCTTTAAAATCTCCATAAAATACATGAGGGCAGTGACCATTTCAAATAAATCTCAAGGGGAATTTAAATCATAAAATCATGTCTAAAACATTTGTCATAGTCACCTATGCTTAAGAAAAATCCTAAGACATAGATTCCTTGTGACTAAATGAAACATATTCTAGATTCATTATCATCACATGGCCGAGATGTACATTCCAAGGAATGTTTCCATATTGATCTTTTTCTTAGGATGAAGAGGGCAAGTCTTTGAGCTCTAGGAGTTTTAGGTGATAACATAAACATAAACGTGATATGCACTCCAACTTATATTTCCTTAGAAAGTAAAGTGAGAGCTCAAAATAAATATGAGATGCAAGTTTCATTTCTTTATCTTTAAGTTAAGTGATAACTTGAAATAAAACATGAGATGCAAGCTCATTTCTTTATCTTGGGGATTAGTGATAGCATAAAATAAACATAGATGCAACATTTTTACATCTTATCTAGAGCTCCTTCAAGACTTTTAAAAGAACAAGGCTTAAACCCAACACTCATGCAACATGAAAAAGGTAAGCTTTACTAAGCTTCAAAGGTACAAGCACAAAGGAGCTATGTAACATAAGTAAAACTTAAAGAAAAACTCAAGTTTTAGAGATTTTCATATGAGATAAACACATAGTCATCTCTAGAGAACACTCATCATCAAGCCATTATGCTATGGGCCTTGAGGCTGAAAACAACAAGGAAATAGGGGAGCAAAATCGAAACTTGAAGAAAAAGGAAAGGAAAACTAAAATGCTTCAAGATCAAAAGCAAACTTCAAGCTTTAGAGGTTGTTCAAGTGTTAAACACCATCATGAAACCATCATCATCAAGCTCTCATTTTTCCAAGTTCCCAAGGGCTCGATGGCCGAAATCTCAAAGGAAAAAGAAAGGTTCCAAAAAGGTCAAGAGAAACATAAAGCTCAGTATTAACTTATCTTACAAAAGACAAAACTTTTCTTTAGAAAAGGTTCAAGCTTTAGAGGTTTTCTTGAGAGATGAACACAAGGTCACCTCTAGAGAACACTCATCATCAAGCTATCATGTACAACGCCTTGAGGCCGAAATCCATGAAAAAAGAAAAGAAGAAACCGAAATGAAACAATCAAGGAAAGTTCATCCATACATCATATTCCAATAAGATTCAAACATAAGGATCAAAGAAAACATTTTAGAAAAGCTCCCTACCAAGTGTTGGTGTTCTTTGAAGATGGAAAAGGTTTAATCTTGGAGCACCAAGAAAAAGAAATCCTCCTAGAACTTTGGTATGTGTTTCGGCCTTGAAGGGAAAAGGAGGAAGGAGATGTGTTGACTTGTGTTTGAGCTTGGGAATGTGTTTGGATGAGAGCTAGATGGAGATTAAAGGTGGAGGAGGTGGCAGTTTCCTCTTGGAAAAGAAGGAGGAAGAAGAACTTTGAGAGAACTCACACTTTCTCAAGAAAACTCAAACTTGGCAAATGATGTAAAGTGAAGCAAATCTCACCAAGGTAATGTATATATAGAATTTTGAGCTATGAAGGAGTGGAGGGGAGAGAAGAAGCCATGTGGCTTCTTGGAGAAGGAAGAAGCCATGTGGCTTCTTGGAGAAGGAAGAAAGAAAATATCTCTTTGAGTTGTCATTCATGGTGTGATGGAAAAGATAATAGGCATGGTTCATAGGGTAGCTTTGAGTGAAAGCTTAATTGACTACATAAAATATAATTCTTTTGAATTTTTTAGGGGAAAAAGTGGCGGTTTTAATACAACCATGGGGGGAGAATTTTTATTTCAAATAATCATGTATTAGTGGGGTATTAAGGAGTAAGCAAGATTAGGACACTAATCAAGCTTTTATGATTGAGTGTCTAGGTGACTAATTAAGTAATTTAGGCCATGATTAACTTAGATTTAAGAGAAATCTTGTTGGATTGATGGGATCAACTTTTTATGACAAAAGTTTCTAGGGAAAGACAAACTTTCTTGGATTGAGAAAAAGGTGAATAATGAAATCACTATTCAAGGATGCTTTGGTTAGGAAAAAGGTGCTAGAAATGGGTTTTAGGTTTCATTAAGCAATTTTAGGTTTTAATCAACCTCAAGTAATTATTTTGGCTCCAGATTAATTATGAAAATTAATTAACCTTTAATTAGAACCTAATATTGCTTAGGTTTTGTTTTTAAAACGTCATTAAGCCTTAATGCACTTAAGCAGGCGTAAAATCGTAATTTTTCTCAAAAATCGTAATTTTTCTCAAAAACCGCCTAGGACCACCGGGACTTAAACAAACATAGGTTATGCCTTAAAAACATTGTTTTAGACCTTTGGGACAAGTTCGGGTCAAAACAAAACTCAAATCTGCCTTAAATTACTGTAGGGGTATTTTGGTCATTTATGCGCGAAAACCTCAGAAATGAGATTCTTCTGCTCTATTAAGCACTCAAGTACATCTAATCCCCTTCATACATATCAAAGCTCTTATGAGGATGGCTGAGGTTGGCCGTCCTCGTGTTCCAGGTAAAATGACCTTAAGGGCATTTTAGTCATTTACAAGTTTAGAGAAAAATCGGGGCGTTACAAACGAAGCCGAACCCAGAGATAAATTATCTCACTGGATCGAAGGCATAAGCCAAGGACACGTGGAAGCGGTTATCAAGCTTCTTCTTCCTAGTTTCCCACTTCCTCCACCATGATGAATATGGAAGTGGGTATGTGAGAATGACATGGCATGAGTAACCGCCCTTGGTCTCTTCTATAAATACCTCCGGGGACTCCAGGTATGAACATGTTCTTTATTGTACCCTCATTCTGCTTGAATACCTCTCCAGGTGGAGTCCTTGTAGGTACCCCCACCATTGCCAACCGCATACAAGACGCTCAGGAAAGACCTGGTCAGGAGGCTTTCAAAGCACTTTAGTAGTGAGGTAACTTACTCACCCTCTCTCTCTCTCGTTACATTGGCTTTGTCTATGGGAACCTTACTGACTCTCTTTCCTGATCCTTCGTAAAAAACAACGATGTTGTCACGACCTGCCTAGGGAACGTAACTGGCACATGAGAGATTGAGTCCCCATGGAAGCCTCTATAACGTGACTGACTAAAATGCATAAATAAGTTAAAATATATTTATAACATCTCAAGTTTAACTAAATTCCATAATTCTGAAAATATTTCTAAAACTTTAATTCTGAACATAAAATTGTTTAGTAACCATAATCTGGCCTGAAGCCAAACACAATTAATAGAATAGCTGTTATCTATAAAATAAACAAAACCATATTAGTCATGTCCGGGATCTTGCCTACATAACTACTGGAGTACTACTAAACTAACATAAACTACTATAAGCTTCACTACAAAGCAAAGCTCACCAAAGTTGTTGCAACACTATTGAAGTGGATCCTGTGATGCAACTAGTTATGTAGCTGTATCTGTGGGAGAGGAAAAGAGAGGGTGAGTTCATCAAAACTCAATGAGCAGATGGCCACCCACAGTTCACATGAGACAACAAAGAACCACATAGTAATAATACCTACAATATGGATATGCATATAATTATAATAATAATATTTGTAGATATTCAAATCAAGCATCATCTTAACTAAGTAAAATCCAACTTAAAGGAAATTAATTAAAATCGATTTTATATTCAATGCGTATTCACTTGCATCATAAACATTTACTTACGGGTTTGTCCTCTTAAGTACCGTATCCTGTGATATATCTAAATCATAAATAACAGTACTCTGAATATGATGAATATATATATAACAACTGTCTGTAAGTAACTCTATTCTCTTTGGGCACCTCATTAGATCCCGAACTTCTTTGGTCTTTGAAAAGCCTGCTTCCATGCCCGCTTGACATACCGCCTCCATGGCAGCCAGGTATGCCAAGGTTAGAGTCTTATAGGATTGCCTCCATAGCCGCTTGGTATACCGCCTCCTTGGCAGCTAGATATACCAAGGTTAAAATCTCATAAGATTGCCTCCATGGCTGCTTGGTACACTGCCTCCTTGGCAGCCAGGTGTACCAAGGTTAACAACATTTCCAAGACATGCTATAATTCTACTATACTAACCTCAACATACATAAACTAACTGAATCAACAATAAACTCAAACACTGCAACTTATTCCTTGTATTATACTTGCTACAATTGAAATAACAATTTCATCGTTAAATATTTCATCATAGAAATTGTTCCACTTGCAACAATAATAGCAATACTAGTAATAATAACAAGAATTAAACTGTGAACTTTTAATTATTATTTATCCATTTTATATTGTTAAAAAATATTGGATTCTCTCATACTATATAAATTAATTTTAGGAACTGACAATAGATAAATACTACCTATAAAAACTGAAACTAATCTTGCTATACTGAACACTTATTATATTTTAATAATTAATTCATAATTTTATCATAGAGGCTTCAAAAGCTATTGATTAATTTCTATTAATTGACTCAGTTATGTCATGAATAATTATTAAATAAAATATTGAACTATTACTTAGACATTCTTATTATTCTGGATGTCACTCATATAATAAATTATAAGTATATATATTAATCTATTTGTATAATTAACTATTAACTACTCTCTGTCAACTGACTAAATTTTATCATGCTAAACATTATTATTTCATATTTTAATTGGGCACTATACTAGTTATTTAGCTGAGTTCTAATATCAAGCTAGGCTCTACATGTATAATTAAAATTTGTACAACATCAATTATGTTCTTGGTATTCTAAGTGCTATCCATATGGTAACTATTAAATAGTTATGAAATGTTTTATCTTCTTAATTGTTTTATAATAGCTATCTGGGTCACATTATGTTAGATAGATAATAATAATATTTTCTAATATTCATAGAAATTATTCTATAATGTCTTGCCTCTTGTTCATATATGATAATTAATTAATATTTTAACATTGAAATCATGATAACTGTCAACCTATTTTCTGATAAGAAGATTCATATTATGCCATATAAAATTATATATTCTTGACATATAATATAACTTGAATTACTGACACCTTCTGACAATCATGCAATAGATAATGGTCCCATGTGTTTTCTAAAATATGATTTTCATGATAATAACGATAATAATCAATTTATAAAATATTTTTAATGGCTAAATTATAGCCATGAGCAATTACCCACTCACCGTTGGTAATCGAGAGTGCGCTTTCACTGACAACTTGACTCTGGGGAGTAGGATTGGCACCAGTAATTGTCAAACAATATAATGAAAACATAAACAATTTAATTTAATCGCCCAAACTGAGTTTGGGATAATAAAGAGAAAGAAAGTTATGAGAAAATCATGCCTAATAGTACCCAAATTCACAAACTGAATAAAAAGAGAAAGGAATTGGCTAAATTTCATGAGGATTACTTACCGAAAGAGATTGATCGAAGAAAACTGAGAGAAACCGCGTTTTTCTCTTTAGAAAAAATTCCTTATGCAACTAGGGTTCTTAGAAGATTGTTTAGAAGTACTATAATATGCCAAATATATACTAGAGGCATAAAATAAAAACGCGTTTATAGCTTCAACTAGGATTACTTACCGCATGTCGTTGACACAAAAATGCTTCAATGTGTATTGATTCCTAGGATTTGAGGTTTTTTTTTCTTTTTATATATATAATTAAATAATAATAATAATAATAGTAATAACATTTATAGCTTCCGTGCGTTTCGTTACTTATAGCGTTCGTGCTTTGGTTATATATATAATAATAATAATAATAATAATAATAATAATAATAATAATAATGATACTTATATACTGATGCTTTGCGCTAACTATTACTTATGTATATATATATTTATAATACAATAATAATACTCATACACAACAATAATAATAATACTAATACCAATAGTAGTTCACATATCAATAAATTTCTTATTTGGGATATCACAGATGTCAACAACGAGGAGGATTCCCTTTGAAATACACCAAGAGGGAAATCAGACACTTGGAAACAACCTCCATGAGGTGGTAGTGCACACCACCTCAAAGTTCGCTTCATGGCCGAACACATGCCAACATAGAGATGATGTCCTGGACGCGGAGAACAGTCTTGCCAACCCCCATGAAATCCAAAATGCCAATGATGGCAAGGCTTGCTCTCCCACAGTGGCCGATATGCTAAAAGTCATAAGAGAACAGGCCCAAACCATTCAAGATTTGTAGTGGGACGTTAATGCCATTAAGGCAATAGAAGACAACCGCCGAAGACACGAGGAAGAGCGTCAGGCTGAAGAAAGAAGGGAAAGAGAAGCCACTCTGGCACGAGAGATTTGCCAAAAGGAAGTGTAAGAGGCTCGTCGTCAATACGTTCATAGTAAGCGCCTATCCGGAGAGAGTAGATATATGTCGGACACTCCACAAAGGCAGTCTTTGAGCCTAGCATGCAAGAATTCTGGATAACACCAAAGTAGAACTAGTCGTTGTGGAAATGACCCTAGACCACACACTTCGTACTAGAATGAGTACTCTATAATAAGTTTGAAGGACCGAAGTAAGCCTGGAGCAGCAACTAACACACTTTGTCCCCGGATCAAACTTGTTCCCATCCGCCGGAGTAGGACTGGTCATCGTGGAAATGACCCCGGACCACACACTTCAGCGACGATGGTGTCACGACCTGACTTGAGAACGTGATCAACACGTGAGGAATCCCATCCTCACGTAAACCTTCTGAGTGACGTGTCTCTCTAAATGCATAATGTATAAAAAATATTCATTCTTAAAACTTATCTTCATTTAAATCTTTATTCAAATATCTATCATAACCTGATTTCTAAAATAACAAATCTGAAATACTCTAATATACAAGCTCCATAGTTCTCTTAACCAGTCTTTGAAAATTTGTTTAACACTTGAAAACTAAATCATTAATTTATCTATACTTATTTACATAAATCTTTATTCATAATTTACATTTCAATTTCATACTTTGACTCTGAGAATATATACATAAATATTTAAATCTCTAAATTTAAATACATAGTCTGAAAATAATACGTGGCTTGGATCCTGCCTGCACATCTGCTAAAGCACTCTACTCTAACATGGCTTTAAACTAAGCCTTACTCCAAAGTAAGACTTACCACTAGGAAGAGCTATATCTACCAAACTGAGCTGAAGCTGAACCCGTACCTACAACTATGAAAGGAAGGGAGAAGGGCGAGTCAATGGACTCAGTGAGTGAGCTGTCACCCATCACCCACATGGGACAACCAATAATATATAATAAATAATACACATGCAGCAATCATAAATCATTTAATATTTAAATACATAGTTAGCTAAGAAACACTTTTCATTCTATAAATTTACAATAATCATTTCTAACTCAGAATCAAACAATAAATCATTTTAACTGAGGGTGTGACAAAGCATCAAAAATAGTATTGGCTGAGCATGATAAGTGCATGTAATGATATTGCCCCCATGGCCTTATAATAATATTGCCTTCATAGCTGTTTAAATACTATTCCTCCATGGCCGTCTAATAATATGGTCTCCATGGCTGTTTAGTAATATTGCCTCCATGGTCGTCTAATAATATTGTCTCCTTGGTCGTCTAATAATATCTCATCATACATAACTCAACAGAAATAAATAAAATCATCATTACTAAAAGGTGGGTACTCCATCCCTTGCAAACGTGAACCTTTAAATTCTTAGTACTTTGAGAGTTCTAGACTCATATAACTCTAACAATTTGACTTTAGCATAACTCTGGCTATGAAAATCAAGCCCAAGGATTCATCACTTGTAGGCATTCTGATTTCAAGCTCACAAAATATATATCTGTCAGTTACTAGGAATCATACTGAATTTCATATCTCTTGGTACCAAAAAATTGAAATTCTAAATTCATATCAAGTTAACATGTCTTTACACACTTGAAAATTCTAAAATCATAACTCAATCATTGTGGTTTATCATCATCATAACTCTAAAGTTATAATAATATATTTATTTAAAAGCTAAATCATACTCTTGTGTCACATATCTTCAACATAAATAATTATCTTAACTGAATATTCTAAAACATAACTTGAAATATAAATCTTGAAAGCATATTAATGTTATAAACTCGTAAAACGTATTTGAATAAATAGCAAGGTTGCTACAATATATATTTGCTTAATAAATTTCTTCTCAAACATATAAACATTTTCTATAACATACAACATAGCAATTATGGTCCTATAGTTTTCTAAAACTCATTCTTTCATGCTATCATTGTAAATCATAATTTTTCTAGCTTGATGAAATGTAAAATTCATAATATATAATTTATCTTATCTCAAATTCCATATTTCACTATCAATATGTAAGAAATATATTCATAATGAGGAAACTAAGGCTATGAGATCAAACTCACTCATTTGGAGGGAAGGAAGAGATGACGTCAACACCAACTGAGCTCCGGGGAGCCGGGAGGACACCGATATCGACTATAACAATCATAAAACTCAAGATCAAACTCTATTAATATCTAAATAACTCTAATCTAGCTCTAATAATTTTGGGTGAGCACCCCCACTTGACAATAATGAGAAAAACCACAACTCAAACCATACAATATGAAAAAAAGAAGAAAAAGGAAGCACAAACAACAACCAAACTCATCTTGAAGCTTGGTGGAAGAAGATTTAATGGAGGATGAGAGTGGAAGGGAGGAAGAAGAAGAGGAAGTGATATTTTTGGGGTGGGGTTCAGAAATGAGGAAGAAATCCCGAGTTTGGGGGTATATATTAGGGTGGAGGGGTTCACTTGATGAAACGGTGACATTTCTCATTGTTTATGGTTTACTGACACCGCTATGACCACTATAGTAGTCTAGCCGCTCCCTGTCTCTGTGCATTGATCACTTATAACCACTATAGCAATTATCGGACTGCCCAAACTCCCGAATTCACACACTGTGACCGCTATAGCAGTCCTAGACCGTTATAGCGGAGCTTCTACTAATTTTTTATTATTCTATCATATGAGTTCCTCCATACTCACTTATTTACTTTAAATTAATGTCATAACTTATTTTACTCTCCATTAACTTTAAAATGTAAATGTAAATAAAGAAATATCTGTCATTTGGATTCAAATAAAATATTTAAAAAATCAAAATCCCAATCTATCAAAAACCAATTTTTGAGTTTTAGTTCAAATTCTGGAATTCTCACAATTTTCTAAACTTGAGGGCTAAAAATGAAATATTTAGAGGTCTCTTAAAATTCATTAAAAATCATTCTTCAATTTATTTTCCTTTGGGAAGCAATTACCGGGACTTTTGGTCCCAAGAAAGTGACTCTAACATATACCCTTCCAAGGAGGCGTAGGATTCAAACTTAGTGAAATCCAAGACCCAGCAACATGGGTAGGTCCCGGGGGACCTTGAGGCCGTACAGAATGTATCTACTGACACCTGTACACCGGATATTATAAATGGGAACAAGTTTGATCCAGGGACAAATCTAGAAAATACATGGTGGAGGGGTCATAAAAGGCCAAGGTAATTTTGTCAAAAACAAATGTCACGTAACTTGCACATGGGTACTTAATGGAGTAAATGAATGTCTAATTAAGAGAAGGCCTATTTTGTACAGTTTGAAAACTATAGGGGGTCACATTGCATGTTTTAAAAAAGTAGGGTCTAAATTGCACATAGTCTAAAATTTAAAAGAGTAAATACATTTAAACCTTTCTTTTTATTTCAATCCAAACATTTATGAAACTGTTTGATTTTAGTCCTTGCTATTATTCTGTCTCAATTAAATATTGAGTTAAATAATAGAAAATCACATCATTCAATCCTACTACACAACTAGTGATATGTTACACGTTATATTATAATCATATAAGTCAAAATTCTACTATAAAATGATACTTGGGTTAGGGGAAATGCTTAAGTGACACATAATTTTTATCGGTCATTATTGTCTCTTACTTCATCTATATTTTTAATACAATAGCTGATTTATTAATTAATAAATGAAGCAAAATAAATGTTTTGTCTTGCTTTAAAAATATTTAAAAATTTTCTCATTAGATTGGGCTAATGACTTATTAGGTGAATATTTCGATACATGAGAATAGCAAATGCTACATTACTAGTTGTCATGTAGAATAAGATGGTGCGATTATTTGTTAGTCAGCTCAATATTCAACTTAGACAAATTAACAATAAGAATTAAAATCAAACAGTTCTGATATTATTTAAACTAAAACTATTCCTTTTCAATGACAAAAATTAAAACCTACTTATCTTTTAGGGACATAGTAAAAGATATTTATATCCTTTTTAGTTTTCATGAAATATACTTTTAGTGGTGTGTGAGGGACGTGGTTGTGCTGGTTGCTGTTGCTTTCTTATTAGAAGGAGTACACTAACAAATTTTCTAAAAAGGTATTTTAACTGTCATGCACAAGATGATTTCATCACGTCATAAATTCGTAATATAATACAGGGACACTTTTACATAGCTTATGTGGTATATTTTCTTTTGATTCAACTTGACAAGTCAATTTTATTAAAAAAAAAAAACTTGACAAGTCAATCATTATGTTATAGTTAAAAAAAAAGTTTGCGTGTTGAGTTCAGAGTTTTTTTTTGGGTCAATGCGGAGTTGAGAGTGTAGTTATAATTATATTTATTTTAATATTAATTAATATGATTGTTAAATTTAATTTTAGAATATTGAAATGGCTATAGAAAAATCTTTAAAATATTTTTTATTTGAAAAATTAAAAGTTGAAAAAATCCCGATATCCAAATATATACGGAACATAATTTAAAAAAATTGAAAAAAAATTTTAATATCACAAAATAGGGATATAAACGCACATCTTACCTTGCTTGCCTCAAAGGCTTATTCTAGTTTCAAATTGGTTAATTAAAAATAGTTGTTTTTATATTTAATATTAATTAGTATCATTATGAAATATGATTTGAAATATGGGATTTGGAAGTGACAATAGACAGTAATGTAATATCTTAATTAAGTGTAATTTTAGAGTACCTAAATAAAGATGCAATAGACAATAATGTAATATAACCCTTAATTAAGTGTAATTTTAGAGCATCTAAATAAGGACACTAGACAAAAAAGGAAGCGGCATGAAATTGATATTCAAACTAAATGAAATGAAAATTAATATTTTAATAATCAAATTAATATTAAAATATTTTCAATGACAAAATTAATTTCTACGACTCTTTCGACATCAATTTGAAATTTTCTTCTAAATCTCACAAATAAACAAAGACTATTTTAATTAAAATACATGAAGGAATTATAGTTGTGAAATGGAATGAAGAAAAAATCAACGAATACATGATTACGTGCTTTTGGGGGGAAGTTTTAGGTCAACTCCAATGCAAGGCTTGGATTTTTTTTTTTTATGGTTATAGGAAAATAAAAATGTAATAACAATAATTAATACTTATCTCTCGTCAAACCTGTAGATATAAAGTTAGGAAAAATAAGCATGCGCCGACTATATGCAATATTTGAATTATGTAGTAAGAGTTACATTAATCAAAATTGCTAGTTTGTCATCTGGTAGAGTGTAAATCTATCAATCACAAGGTGTGATGTGATAGTAACTCATTTTATTCCTTAATTATGTGATTAGGGGTTGGATCCTCACTCTTGGGTATGGAATGCATTTTGTGACCAACTGTTTACCTGTTTGGAAGAGCTCCTGCAACAAGAAAATTAGTCACTACTGCCTACCATGAATATCCATTAAAAAAAAAAGTTGTAAATCTGTCTCTGTTCATTGCAAATGAACGTGGCGCAGGCGGTTATGGTTCGACACTCACTAAAAGCTATGCGATCTTTATTTGTGAGTAATAATGTATATCCACCTAAACTTTTTTTCCATTTAAAAAACAAATCTATGTTCACTAAATTACATTGCAATTTTGATGATCCGGAATAATTATTCTTTTCCCTCTTCGTTGAATAATACGATTAGTGCAGTTCAGCAATGCCATGCCCCTTACTTCAATTTGTGGCTTTATCATTTATTTGTTCAAACGAGGAACCACAACAAGACCAAATGAAAAAAAAAAAGAAAAGAAAAAGAAAAAAAAAGGTGCCCACAGCAAGGATACGAAATAAATAACAAAAGTTTGCCAAAACATAACGTCAATGTTTAGGCGATTCCATTTCATGAGAAGTTCCGTTAAGGAACGCTATCTATGTTTCCTTGCAAAATCCTCGCACATTCGTCAGTCCTCCATGGATATTGACGCAGTCTTGTTAGCTTTATTTGACTACAAACAACTGCTCATCGTTTGCCAGCCTATGGATACTCTTGCATGAAAAAAAAAAAGGGGGAAAAATTACTCCCCTACACAAGAAAAAGCAAATACAAATTTTACATGCTTTGATACATGGTATAATGTTAACTAATGAGATCATATAACCCTACCATAAAAAATGATCTAGATAGATTGTAAAATATAGACAAAAACACATCACAAAGAAGTATCACTCCCATTTATCTACTGTCACTCCCTATCTATTATAATTATTTGTGGCATTCCAAAGATGCCCTTAATAAAAATATTGTTTAGTATTAATTAATTTATGTTAATTCAAATTTTAAGCAATCTTAGATAATTATATTGCTAAATAAAAATATCTAGGATAAAAAGAAACATTTTTTTTATAGATATTACAAATCCTAATTTGTGACAAATTAAAGATGACTCTTTTCTTATTTTTCTTTCATTTTAATAGAGTTGTTTATTAAATATTAAAATAATATATTTGAAAGATATTGCAAAAAGAGATTTGATGAGGGAAAACAATCAAGTTATAAATAAACAAATCAAGTTCAGTTTTATATATTTTTCAATAAGTCAATCCAAATTTTAAGTTTAACTTATTTAACTAAGTTTGATTATCATGTTATTACAATTAAAAGTAAGCTTCAAATGGTCGATTTAATTCAATCTATTTTCATTTTTACCAAGTCTCAAGTTAAAGTTCGCAACATCATAAACTAATTCAAATACAAATGCTCATTAATTTGTCTCTTGAAGTAATTTACATGTAGATTTTCATTTCATTTAATTTATTAATAATAAATTAATTACTAGAAACTTTTTGACATTAATAATATGGAAATACTCTGTATATTTAATTACGTTATCTTCAACAAAATAAAAAACTTCGGCCAAATTTTTTTTTTGTGTTGTTATATTACTCTGATTAACTAAAATAAGTATTAACATAATTAAGGAAATAGATATTGAATCTCCATGACCAAGTTTTAATGTGGTGTGTATATTTTTTTCTCTTAATTTTTAACATTTATAAAGAAAAAAGATAGTTTTATTTAATTATCATCCAGGTCTAAATGAACAAATATTTAAACAAAAAATAAGAAAAAAGTGCAAAATAATCTCTTCAAATTTTTTTTCTTGTATGAATAATCATTGTGAACTTCAAAGTCTTGGATAAGTTCTTAAATTTTAACTAATCACTCAGTATATTGTTCTGCTATATATAATTAACTAGTAGTTTTTAGAATATCCTTGTCATGAAATAATTTAGAAATTTGTCTATTTTATTCATTGAATAATTTAGTATTAATAATAATTTTATCAATTTTTTTTAATCCTAGATATTTGTATTTGGCAATGTAATTATTCAAGATTGCTTAAAACTTGGATTAATATAAATTGATTAATACTAAACATATTTCTTATTAAGGATATTTTAAGAATGTTATAAATAATTATAATAATTAAGGGGTGTCAATAGACAAATAAAAACGACAACAAAGAGCAACATGGGCACGACGAGAGGGGTGTAAGATGCATGCATACAAATAACATGTAATAAAACACATTGAATTCCAAAAACACTAACGAATCAGCAAAAATCAGGAGTTACATGGTATGTCTAGCATTTACATCGTTATTACTTTATATGGCGACAAAATCCAGAAAGAAACCATGGTCAAAATATATTGAATAATCAAAATGATGATTGGAAAAAGATGATTAAAAACAAAACAAAGGCGAAGAAATTTCTTGGGGGAGTGAAAAGAGGAATTAGGGGGCAAAAAAAAGGTGGTTCAAACACAGAGAAAAGAAAAGAAAAGAAAAAAGATCCAACCAACGTAGGAAGCAATTTACTTCTTTCACCCAATAAATGAATACAGTTGGACAAAGTCTCCCTATTAAGCTTAAATTAATTCTCTGACTTCAAAAAACTTTTCACTCACTCTCTCTTATTTTCTTCTCCCTGTTACTTCTTCCTCTTCTTATAACACCTTTTTTAACTCTTCACCCTCTCTTTCTCTCTCTACACTGTTTTCTCAATTTTGCCGGGGACCTTGTCTTTCTCTTTCTCTCTCTCTCTCTCTGACTTTCTACGATCACCGCCGTCATGGGCCATTGCTGCAGCAAGAGCGTCGCCGTCAACAACGACACCGCCTCCTCCGATCACCGCTTCAAGCATCCGCACACCGCGGCGTCGCCGGCCGCGACATCCGCCGTGAACAACTCCATCTCCGGCGTCAGCGACGCCACCACGACGACCACCCCCGGAAGGAGCACTCCGGCGAACTCGTTCTCGACGAGTCCGTTCATGAGCCCGCTGCCTCCGGGGGTGGCGCCGTCGCCGGCCAGGACCCCAGGGCGGAAATTCCGGTGGCCGCTGCCTCCGCCGTCTCCAGCGAAGCCGATCATGGCGGCGCTGCTGCGGAGGCAGGGGAAGACGAAGCCGAAGGATGGGCCGATACCGGAGGAGCAAGGTGAGGGTGGTGGCGGTGGCGGCGGCGGAGATGGAGGAGCAGAGAGGTCTCTTGATAAGAGCTTTGGGTACGGGAAGAACTTTGGGGCGAGGTTCGAGGTTGGGAAGGAAGTGGGTCGAGGGCATTTTGGTCATACTTGTTGGGCCAAAGGGAAGAAGGGTGACCTTAAGGGCCAATCAGTGGCCGTTAAAATCATATCCAAAGCTAAGGTGAGAGATTATATGTTGTCTGTTTTTTCTTTGCGTTGATGATTATGTTTTGTGTTTGTTTGGTTTTGAATTTTGATGATCAGCTTAAAAAAATAAAATAATAATAATAGGGGTTTAGTTGATGTTATGAAATGTTGGATTGTGAAGATCGTTTGACATGGTTTTTACTTTGAGCTGGTTTCGTTTACTGTTGGTCAATTTTGGGATTAATTCGTGATTTTTTATGGTTTTTTTTTTGGCACTGGAATTCTGTGTTATATTATTGGGTGGCAGTTGTAGTGGTAATTTAGCAGTCAAGTCCGTTTCTTGTGGAAATTATGGATACCAATGTGTCCATGTGTTCTGTATGGATTTTGAATCTGCTGTCGCTCTGGACGGAAGTTCCAAATGGTTTTGTTGGTGATGTTCGAGGCTGTTTTTTCTGGTGTACATATTATAAACTAATCATTGTTTTTGTCATTTTCTAAGTTAAAGCTAGTACCAGAGGAGAACATGGAGACCCTTTTTTCTGAAGAATATATATATCTCAAAAGTATGAAACCCAAATCTTTGCAGGATTAATAATAATAATTTAACGATGCTAGGTATCACTTTTGTTTCAAAGGGAAATTCTGGGGAAAAGTGATGATGATGAACAATGTTGGCTCAACTGTTGCTCGCTTGTTGTTATCTTCAGGGCATTACAAAAATTTCTTGAGAATAGGTGACAGAAGTTGTTGCAGGTCATGGGACAACTAGGGAAAAGGTGAAGTTGTAGCAAGGGCTAGTTGTTGGAAGATGTGGCTTTTGCTGAAGTTATTTTATGTGTGGGGACTATAACTATGATTCCTCAAAAACATGTTCTACATTTATTCTGTCAGTGGCCAATTGGTTTAGGTTCAAACAGTCAAAACTCCTTTGTTTAAGGTTTTAAGCTTAGCAGTTATATCTCCCTGTTGCCTGAAGCACAAGGATAGGGAGCAGGAGATTTGCAAGAGATCATACTTATTTGTTTGATAATTGCTGTTTTTTGCTCCAGCTAGATAATTAGCATACTGGTGCTTAGTTATAGATTTGAGACGCATATAGCAACCTGCTTTTTCATCCTCCATTAGGACCTAAATTGGAGGATTAGTTTATAAAGATAGATATGACATGACGACTGGCACATATTGACTATTTATCATTGATGAATGTTTTAATAATTGTCACCTTTGTTGCAAACCCTATGGAAATCAGATAACGTAATATTTCACTTCAGATACTTGACCTATACCTGCTGATGCTTTTGGGAAGAGTATGTGCAAAAGCTGACTCTATACTTCTTCACCCTCTCATTATTCTAGTAGACAATCAAACTGTAATTTGGAGTGGGGGAATTATGTGTTGCGATCTTGTGGTCATAGATTTCGATTTTTTTCTAATGACATAAGTCAATATGAATTGAACTTTGATTTCATAAGTTGGGGTCAACCTCACATTATAATTTTTGGTTGATAATGGTTATTGTAATTAACTGACTTTTATACGGCAGATGACTTCAGCTATAGCAATTGAAGATGTACGGAGGGAGGTCAAAATGTTGAAGGCCTTATCTGGACATAAGAATTTGGTCAAGTTTCATGATGCATTTGAGGATGTCAATAACGTCTACATAGTAATGGAGTATGTGTATAATTATTTCTGAAAATTGCTTTCACTCCTGTAGGGATTTTATTCATATTTTTATTTACTGGATCCGGATGATTCGTATCCTTGTATATTTTATGGTTGTCGGGTATAAAGGAATTTATCATTAGTTCATGTTTCCAAAAATATGCGTACTATAGCAGGTTTTATAGCTGGGGTGTACAGGTACATACATAAAATTATTGAATAAGAAATTTATTATATTTTTGTTCCTATCAGGTTGTGTGAGGGCGGAGAACTACTTGACAGAATTCTAGATAGGTAAGATTGAAAATCTATTTTTCATTTGTATTTGTCTCTCCATAATTTTTCCTTACAGAAGTTTGGTTTTGAATTACATTATTATAATTGGATTCGTTTGGTGTTAATTATTTGATACAGAGGTGGAAGATACACAGAGGAAGATGCAAAAGCTATTCTTGTACAAATTCTAGATGTAGTTGCCTTTTGTCATCTTCAGGGAGTTGTCCATCGTGATCTAAAACCTGAGGTATGGCATTGTGAACCTCAAACTACCAAAAAACTTTCTCATGCCTATCAATGAATAAGCAAAATTTTTGTTTGTATATTACCTCTCTATTTTATAACTTGTCAGCATGTATGCTTTGCCTGCCTTGCAGAATTTCCTTTTTGTCTCAAAAGATGAGGATGCTGTGATGAAAGCTATTGATTTTGGTCTATCTGATTTTGTTAGGCCAGGTAAGATGATTGATTAACCTACTATAGTCAATATCAAACAGTAATAATAAAACACATGAAAGTTGCTAACTTTATTGGGTTTTAGTATCTTCTCGTGTTGGTTTTGTTATATATTCATACACTTAACCAAATGGAAAGAATAACCAAGGAATCAAATATCATTATGGTTTTGTGCAATAGGGTTAATGCTTTTAGATTTTGTGAGACACTAACATGGTACAATAGAGGAATAGTAACATTCTACCATATCCCACTTCATCATTCATTAATTTGGTATAAACATGTCAAATTAAATTGTAGCCATTGTAATAATATTTTCCATCTGCTTGAACTATCTGATACGTACGTGATATCTTGATACAAATTTGTAGTTCCTTCATATTAAATGGCTTTTGCTTCTTGTAGACATTTTGTACAAAATTTATTCTCTCTAAGGTTTTTTGGGGAAACAAAATCAAGATAATATAATTAGAGATACTTGTGCTGTAGTACTTGTGTTGCAGGGAGATCTTATTTATTATATGCCATTTCTATTCGTCTAAGGCCTTTGGTTAATTCATTCTCCAAATTTATGAACAGAAATTCAGTACAAAGCCAGCTTTCCTCATAACTTTTTGTGATTTTTATGATTGATTAATATTGTTTGTCAATGCCTTAAAATTTGGAATTAGCCTCTCTACTGCTGAGTGGTAAGGTTGCGTACATTTATCCTCCTCAAACTTCACTGGATGGGAGCTTTGTGCAGTAGGTCGCCCTTATTTATTTGATGTAGCTCCTTTCCTGACTTTGTTGAAAGCTGCAAGTCCCCACAAACAGCCATTTGATTCACTTCAAAATCTAAGACAAACACGATCATGGGGGTATCCATGTGATGCTCATGCTCATATGACTTTTTTCTGGTTGCTACCTATTTTCCCTGAAGAACTCTTGTTCTCCATTCTTAACTAAATGAAGGCCATTCAACAGGCAACATATGTGTGTGTGTGTGTGTGTGTAATATAAAAAATTAATTATGATAATTGGATTTGTGAGAAAGCAATTTCGTATTACATGTTAAGATGATCAAAGTATTGATTGCGGTTGAAGAAAGGCAGATTGTTACAGATCCTCAAGTTTTAGTACTTAATGGGTATAGATTTTTCTGGCTATTCTTTTCTCTTTTTGGGAGCAACTGCTTAGTGCTTGCCCTGAAAATGACATTGGCTATGATATGCTGTTTTTGTCTGGTGATTGTGGTGAATTGAGAATGTTAAAGCTAACTCAAGTTTTAAGTGTGGCATAGAACTCACTGCTTGGTAGGAGGTAGGTGGTTAAAACACTGAGAATGAAAATGAGTGATGTCACTATCGTGTGATTTGTGTCCAAGTAGCTCATCAATTTTCACCCCAACATGTTTGTTTGATTTTTGTTTTCATTTCTGTTTTTAGAAAAATATGTGAAAGAAATAGTGGAAATAGTGAAAACAATAAAGCCCTACTTTCTTTTTTCATTTCCTGTTTACACTATTTCCTTCGTAGAATCCTGGAAACAAAATACATAGGAAATAAAAGCAGAAAATGAAAACTATAACTAAAAAGGCCCTCGAATTTTCAGTTCTGGATTTCACTCCTACAAGCACATCCCTAGCACTCTTTTTAAAGTCAATTATTTTCATTGTATATTCTGCCGGATTGTATCAAGTGTAGTCTTGCAATGAGACTAAGGAACATTCATTCTAAGGCTTTGCTAATATCTGTTTTACTAATTAAGTAATGTTATTCTCTAGTTTTATCAAAATCAATACATATTAACAATAACTTAATTATTTTCTATCGTCACTTACTAATTGCCTGCTTTAAGCTCTGCTGTTATTATGCAAGTTTGCTTGTTGAATGCTTTTGTTAATTTACTGATATAGATGAATATTAGGAGTCAGGACATGCTCGAAAATCTTTATCATTTGTTCAGTAATATGGTCGTTGCCAACCTCTATTGATTTTTGCATTACTTGTGTTGACATTTATACACATGCAGATCAACGCCTCAACGATATTGTTGGGAGTGCCTACTATGTTGCACCTGAAGTGCTCCATAGATCTTACAGTGTTGAAGCAGACTTGTGGAGTATTGGAGTTATATCATACATACTGTTATGCGGAAGTAGACCATTTTGGGCACGCACTGAATCAGGAATATTCCGGTCTGTGTTACGAGCAAATCCTAACTTTGATGATACGCCTTGGCCATCAATATCACCAGAAGCTAAAGACTTTGTGAGGAGACTATTGAACAAGGATCACAGGAAAAGGATGACTGCTGCCCAAGCTTTAAGTATGTTTCATTTAAATGTTTTGCTCAGACGTTACTTGCCAACAATTGATTGGTTATATTTGACATTCTCTCACACACATACACTAATAACCTTATTCAATGATTCTTGCTGATGAAGAGCTACCTCCATATTTGCAGCTCACCCTTGGTTGAGGAATGAAAAAATTACTATACCCTTAGATATTTTGATTTTCAAGTTAGTCAAGTCATATGTTCGTGGGTCACCTTTCAAACGAGCGGCATTGAAGGTAGTTATCGGTTATGCTGCCATTAAAACAAATGCATCTTGCATCATTCCTTCTTCCCTGCCTCAGGTGGTGGCAGGGGACAATGGAACAAGAATAATGTTTTGTGTTTTGCTTTAATTTACAATGCAGGCTCTCTCAAAAGCATTGACAGAAGATGAGCTTATCTACCTTAGAGCACAGTTTAACCTCTTGGAACCAAGAGATGGTTGCATTTCACTTGATAATTTTAGAGTGGTAAGTTCGAGGTCTTTGCAATCCCTCCATTACATCAAGATGTGTACTTAAACTACGCACAATATCATTATCTGTTAAACCTATTCATCACAAATATGTTACCCTCATCTGCTTGGTTTGGGAGACTAATTTGCCTTAGGTTGTCCATTGTCTTTCATTGTTTAAACATTGCAGTTGACTTTATTTGCAATTGTTTACAAATCTGTCAACTGAAATTAAAATAAAATTGCAGGCTCTTATGAAAAACGTAACTGATGCGATGAGAGAAGCAAGGGTCCCTGACATTTTAAATTTGGTGAGTCATCTTTGATTTGTAGTTTAGATATGTTTGTTTTTCTTTAAGATCGTTCATTCAAATATTATTGTTGCCCTTTTGCTAGCTCCCTCTACCTATCATGGAAAAATACTAATATGCACATTTTCTTCCTCCACGTGTATGTCAACAATCCATTGCTAAAAAGTAAGATAAAGGAGAATAAAAAATGATTTAAGGGAGATGTTCCGTGGAGGATTCATCCTCCAGGAGTAGGTTAGATGGACTCCCTAGCATGTACCATGTCCTGATTGTGAATCTTCCAATAAACTGAAAATAAGTTGCAGACATAACATAGTTGACACACCGGTGTGAGGTGAATCAAATGCTGTAGCCAGTAAATCTGTTAGTCTTGCACATTTCCTTGACAGCAGCAATAAAATAAGTGGCAGAAAGGAAGTATTATAAGTTTGTAGTGAAAATATGGCAGTATAGTTGAATATTCTGACAAATGCAAGAACTTACTTGCAACGCCCATTTTCCTTATGAAAGTACGTTGTTTTCTTTGATTGCATTGTGATACTGAAAATCTGGAATGCATATTTCTTGAATTAAGATGGAGCCGCTCTCCTGCAAAAAGATGGACTTCGAAGAGTTTTGCGCAGCTGCAATCAGTGTATACCAGCTGGAGGTTCATCAACAATGGGAGAGAATTGCTACCACAGCTTTTGAGTATTTTGAAGAGAATGGAAACCGAGTCATTTCAGTAGAGCAGTTGGCTCAGGTTTGCCCATTCTTTTCAAGAGCACATGCCTACTGGAGCTAACTTTGTTCACAGGAAGTTAAATAACCCTCCTATTTTTATTTTTAATAATGTTTCTCAGGAGATGAATCTGGGCCCATCAGCTTACTCTCTAATGGGTGATTGGATCAGAAGATCTGATGGAAAACTCAGCTTCGTCGGATATACAAAGTTTTTGCATGGTGTCACGCTTCGCAGTTCAAACACAAGACACCGGCAAGTAGTATAGCTAAAGTGAAAATTTATTTATTATAATTATTGTTGAAATTAGTTCGTGTCTTATTTTCTTTTTTCTTTTTATTTTTTTTATAATTTGAAAGGAAAGGGAAATAGTACAGAGGGTCTGAGCAATTTTTTTTGGGTTTGGGGATTTGATCATGGAAAAAAAAGAGCTAACATATTGTTTTGTTCCTCATGTGATTTGCGGTGCAAAGTAAAATGCTCCTGTTTTACTTGTGAGCACAGGTGCAACTTTTTTTCTTTGTAAGATTTCTTGTGAGGATTGAAAAGACGCTTATGCTTTGGTCAACTTAATCATGTGGTGACAATGTGTCACATTGTGTTGTTCCAAAAGAATATTGTGGTTGAGAAATGCGACCGTGAACTTGGGTCAAGTTCTTCTGCCGTTGCACGATTTTTCTGTGTATTTGGTCTAAATCCTCATCCAAAACAACGCTCTTCTTTTTTTATGTTGGCTTAGCACAATATTACTGGTCAAAAAACGAGGCGTGCTATTGTTAATATGCATATCCTTAAAAGAGTGTTGAATCTTATTGCGGTTCCATTTTTTCGTTTGCCTAAGAAGTTAAACAGCGAAGAATGCCAGGATCATTCAGAAAGAAGTGAAGCTTTCACAATACTGAGACCGCAAGAAAACATAAACTTGGAAACAAAGAGAATAATATAAAAAAGTAAAAGAAAATGCAATTAAGGAACTTTGGCTAGCTAAAATAAACATTTTCTTTCACGTAAAGCCTTCACACATACACTGAAATGCGCGGCTGGGACATTTTTGTCTATAATTTCATTCACATCTTAACTTTCTTTTTTATTTTTTTTATTCCCAGCCACTCGTTGACACGTTCTGTATGGACTGTGAGGTCAGGAATGTTGGCAACTACTATTTTATTACGATCCTCTTGGTGTGTTTAACAATTTTTTTAATTCCAAATCTCACTCGTGCATGTTATGTAAATTGCAATGGATGCCATTGAGCAAAATTCTAAATTAGAAACTTTTTCAGATTAATTGTTAGGAAGATGGCTCAATACTCTTTTCGTAACAGCTGCTATTATATTAAAAACACGTTTATTTTTAAGGTTAAATATCTTTTTAGTTTTTGAAATATAAACAAGTTTTGATTTTGGTTCTTGAAAAATTTTCGTATTCGGTATTGGTCCAAATATTTTCAAAACTACTTAAATTTAATCCCTTTCGTTAGTTTATCTATGTTAACTGCTGAATTCAGTAACTGAAAAACCAAGATATTAAATCTTATATGATAGTCACCAATCATATGTGACATATCATAACGGATTGGATAGCGTGATTTTTCATTACTTAACTCAGTATTATTAACTACAAAAATTAAAACCAAAAAAATTTATAAATATTTGTACCAACATCAAAAAAAAAAAAAAAAGGGTTTAAGAAATCAAACCAAAACTTGTTTATTTTTCGGACAAAAAAGAAAAGTATTCAAGCCTTTTTTTAATGGATTAATTGTCATACAAAACTCTCTTCTTATCCATACTAGAAGTAGGAATGGCTGCGTGTTCTGGTGAGTAAAACAAGTAATTACATCATCATTAGATTTAGAAGAAAGTAAAAAAGGAAATAGTCGGCACAACATGCCAAGTTGATGGGAGGAAAAGGATTGGTGGTTGAGGGCTGGAATGAGTGAACGCTGCAAAAACAAGTAAATAAAGCTGCTAACTGCAGTTAAGGCAAAAACACCGTTTGGAATTGGCCAACAACATACATGGACACGGACTAGTTACAATCCATAAATGTTCACGGGAGCGTACACACTAAACAAATTTGGGTAGGTTCATGTGGTTCCCATCATAAATGGTGGAATGGAATGCCTCCAACTTCTATCAATTTTTCAAATCCAAGTATTTTATTTTGCCATTGGGAACGCGATATGAGGGAGGGAAATTTCCTTGCAAACAAGTGTCGTGCGGTGCTGCCTTAGACCAACAAAGAAACTAGAAAAACAATACTAATAAACAAGAGTCAAACGTGCTCTTTGTTTTTTTAAAAGCAATTGGTGGTTGTCCACAACACAGCACCTTATTATTTTTTAAATTTTTATAACATTGTCAAAACATGAAATTGGATTGATAAAATATATTCAAAGTCAAGTTCACCCGCATTCAGTGGCAAATGTAATCTTCATCGCGTTTAATTTGTTGACCCCAATCTCCGCTTGAATTTTAATGTCATCTTAACAATATAATGTGCAATGCTACGTGAACCCAGGAACTTATTTCTTGATGGATTCATTGAGATAAAATGATCGACAAGAGAGCTCCCCAAGGAATTTAATAGTGAATCCCGTAATGATATGTTTAATTAAATTCCTTGCTTTGCTTTAATTTGCTTCAATATTATGGGAGCCTACAGTGGAAGACAAATGTGATGAACTAATGGGACGCGGGCACGCCAAGTCTCTTAGGTCCACAACCATCTCACCAAACTTCCTATGAATTTCCTATTCACAGCCATACAAAACCCCACCATTAAGAAAATCAAAGGCAAGCGGCTAGTACTTGATTACAAGACATTAAAGGGAACAATGAAACGACACAAATAGCTAAAAGCAAATGCCAAAAAACCTTGTCGAGGGGCCCCTCCCGTCCATGTCCTCTTTCTAGTTTCAACCACAGAAAAATATGAAGAGGTTATCAAATCTCAGATTTTCGAAGCTAATCTTTCTCCTGAAAAGCGAAAAAGACTTAAAGAAGGAAAATAAAAAATATAATAATATAATAAACGAAAGTCTGCCCTTAATTATCCTTGTTCCAAATTGGAACCGTGTCTTTCTCGCTTGCCGCTTCCAACAAACTACAGCTATATCTGCTTTCTTTTCTTCTTTGATTATTTTAAGAATTAAAAAATATGAAGAGGTTATCAAATCTCAGATTTTCGAAGCTAATCTTTCTCCTGAAAAGCGAAAAAGACTAAAAGAAGGAAAATAAAAAATATAATAATATAATAAACGAAAGTCTGCCCTTAATTATCCTTGTTCCAAATTGGAACCGTGTCTTTCTCGCTTGCCGCTTCCAACAAACTAACAGCTATATCTGCTTTCTTTTCTTCTTTGATTATTTTAAGAATTAAAAAACAGCTAACTACTTTAATTCGTTCATATTAAACATAAGGGTTTATAAGAAAGAAAGCCAAAGAGATAGGAAAAGAAAAAGAAAAAGAAAACCAAGAATACACATCGATCGTCACATCACGGCACTATTCTCATTTCATTAATTTTTTTTTCGTCAAACAATTATACTAAAAATAAAACATACAAATCAGGATCCAACAATTTTCGTTTCGTCATTATCATCATCAACACACCACATTCTGGGTATTGAGAGAAAAGCTCAAAAAAAAAAAAAAAAGAACATTTACATGTACATATATATAATTCTTAATTATGATCTTGAGTAATTGAATCAAACTTTGAAGCACCAAGCATGATGATGGTGGTGGTGGTGGTGATGATGGTGCTGAGATTTCTCCCTATCAATCATGCCTTGGACGGTGCGGAACTCTTCCACGTGGCATGGAATGGTGATGGGGCCTTTCTGATCGAAGCCGTATTCCTCTTCAGCTTCTTTGAGCAACTGCATGAACAGTGGGTGGTTGATGTAGATCACTGGGATCACAAACCTTTGTTGCTCTTCACCTTGACCCACCAAGATAGCTAAGCACCCTTTTGGGATGTCCTTCAGATCCTTCTTTTCATGGTGGTGGTGATGAAAATGGAGGTGAGGGACATGAAGATGAAAGCTCATGTGGTGCTGCTTTTGATTATGATTATCTCCTCCAGTGAACCCCATAATTCAAGAACCTACAAAATTAACCCCAAGAAAGGCTAGAGGTTAAAAAAGGAGAACACCAAACCCTAGTGTCTGTAGTTAAGCAAGAAGGACTGGTTTCTTGAGGGTTATAAGAGGACAGGAGAGAAAGGCCAGGGATCAGAGGATGATATGGCGAGGTTGAAGAGGGTTAGGGAGGAATCGGTGAGAGATCTTGGGATATTGCTCATGATATATGAAAACCAGAGAATACCCACATAACAATGAACTTGCAACAGAAAGAACGATGAAGAGGATTTGCAAAGGGTGAGATTGGGATGTACTTATAGGAGGCAAGGTAATTAAATAAAGGAATAGTGAATTACAAATGTGAAAGAGAGTGTTGTGGTGAGTCGTGATGGTTCTAGGGGTTTGCTTACTTTTTACACCAAGATTTGATCCGGAGAGGGAATAATAATAGAGAGATTAACTAATTGTTAGACTTTATAGGGACCCCAAAGTTTGGAAGAGTCATATCTTATTTTGATTGGGTGGCCCGGTCTGCTCTGGTCATCTACATCTAGGGGAGGATATATATTCTGTGTGAATAAAAGTAAAAGCTATTTGTTTTTTAATTTTTCTTTTTCATTGACAGCTGGAAAAGTTTGAGTGTGGCATGCGAGGGGCAGCGTGAATTTATAGGGTAAATACGTAGAAGAATCGTAAACTGAATAAAATTACATTTAAAAACGAGAATGTTCCGAGTTCCGACCCTGTTGATTTCAATGATTTGTTTTTGCGCGCAAGACTCTGCATAATAATAAGGGATATTAAGATTACGGCACGCTCTATCCACTCGTCACAATTGTTCTCCTCGCCATTCGCTAATAGTGACGCGGGCTTTCGTGGAGTCAAGAAAAATATATCGAGTTTCGTTTTTTTTCTTTCATATTAGTTTCTTTTCATTTTTAAGGTAAAGTTTTATTTATATCTCTTATATTTTATCAAAGTTTAGAATTAATTATAAAATATTTTTTCAGTTCTATTTATCTTCCTAATATTTAGAAATGTTACGCAGACAAAATAGTGTAAATAAAAATTTTACCAAAAAATAATATAATAGTATAAACTACTTATTTATTTGAAAGAAACCATTTATATCTTATTATTTTCGTACTCACTCTCTGATAAAAGTTTTTAGCTGTCTAGAATTTTCACGTAGCAAGATTCCAAATATTGTGTGGATTAGATAAAAGAAAGAAGAAATTATCTATATATTAAATTATATTTTTAATAAGATACGAAAATAGTAAATTGGCAGTAGGTACAACATACTTGCCACGCACTCGCTAATACGTGCCACGCAATTTTTACGTCCCAATGTCTCTCTGTTTTTTTTTTTTTTAAGAAAAATTCATTTTTAAAGGGATATATACATATATATATATATATATATATATATGGTAAAAATGCTATTTCAACACTTAAAAAATAGGTATCTCTTGAAATACCTATTTTTTCATCATTAGGGATGTATTTGGTTGAAGAGTAAAAAAAGAGATAAAGTTTATATAGATGAATTTCATATGTAAATTTACATATAGAATTCATTCATGTAAATTTTATCCTTATTTTTATTCTATAACCAAACATATCTTAGATGTGATGAGTTAACGAAAGAAATTGGAATCACTATCACATAAGGATAAAATGAGTATTTCAAGAGATATACATTTTTTAACTGTTAAAATGATATATATATATATATATATATATATACACATCATCATCATCATCATCATCATAATACAGCCAATCCAACATAACAACGTTGGCATCAATCTAGTTTCATATTTTTCATTTGTGCAAATATTTAATCAGCTTTCGGTGGAGTAGTTCATAATAAAACAAAACAGAAAAAAAAAATTTATTGAACTTTAGAAACAATTTTTGTTTTTTTGTTTTTTTTTCTGGGGTGGTTAGAAACAATTAATTTAATTACATAATGAATGTGTAAATCGTACTTAAACGTGGTACCCTGCAAAACACGGTTAAGGAAAGGAAAACAAGTGGAGCCCGAGAACCGAAACTGCCCTTGACTTTCGGGGCATATTCCCCCAACGATGGGACCCCATCACCCAAATCCTGCTCCACACAAATCTGAAATCCAATCTAGGAGCGGAAGTGGTGCCACGTTTTGTTGCATAATTGTTGTGTCAACAGACATAATTAATTTGTTCTATTGGCCAACATCTTGAATGAAATGGGCTCCATAATTACTTGATTGCTTCATTCTTTGGCGCCCCTTAATTTTCCGTATACATTAACAAGCTATACATTAGCAAACAGAAGTATAAAACAGTACTTGTAATTAAAGGGGTAGTTCAAGAGTTAAGCAAGCTTGACGTTAACAATCAACGACTTCTATAGTTAATATAAGGAGTTTGAAGTCCGAAAAAGAAACCCCAAAAAAGAAAACTGTTAAGTTTTGCACCTGATCAATTCTATCTGATTCAAGTAAATTTATCTCTAATAGGAGGATATAAGACTCGAGTAAAAGTGTCTGTTATAAGATGATAATTCGTGGTTTCAACCCAAAGTCTAGTAACCCAATATCACGTAAGAATAAAAGAATAATATTACTGACAATTTGTGTCGAGGAAAATAGTTTCTGTTTCATAATTATTGTCACTATAATGTAAAAAAAAATTTCGGAAAAAGTTAAATGTAATCGAAGAAAATAGTCATTTCATTTTAATCATATCAAACGTAACAATCAATATTAATAATCTTATCCCATTTGTGTTTTTATTCTATTTAGTTAATTAACTTAAATCTATGTTTAGATTATTTTATTTTGTATCTAAAAAAAGCTTATAATCAAGATATTAAATACAATCTTGTTACATAAATTGAAATAAAAAAAATAACGCATGTCATTTTTTAAGGGACATTTTTTTATATTGTAAAATGGCAGTTTAAATAATACCTTTTTCTTTTTCATTAGAAGTTAGAACAAGTCTTTTTTGGTAGATTCGAATAAGAGGACGTAATCAAACTCAATAAAGAATGACGATTTAAGTTTCTTTTTATTTGTGGAATAACTGAGCTTACACGCAACTTGTATTAAACCTTAAGCTCCGTTTTTTAATTTCAATTAATTTCCTTATTGGAGAATCCACATGACACAACTTGATTGAGAAGTCAGAAGGTGTTTTTGCTTAGTGTGTTGTAGAATTTTCCAGCCACAGCTAGTGCTGGCTAGTTAATCGGCATATGAAAAATTTGACAATAGATGTATCATATGGGCATCAGAATCCCAGATAATGGGGGAGCGGAAAGGAACATGAGATCACACGCATTTCACGTTCTTCGCCCCTTTTATATATTCTTCTTATAAAGTAGCCCTTGTTGTGGAAGGCATTGGTTTTAGATTTAATTAAAGCTTGTATGAGCTTCCCACTTTTTTTGTCAAAATCAAAATGATTATATCAAGGCCAAAGCAAACCATGGGTTTGGATAATGCAGCTTAGCAAAATTTCGTTTTTAGCATTTCTTCTTATCTCACCTACTTCCGGGTGGTGCACCTTTTTCCAAAATTTGGTGTTATTACTCATTAGAATCTGATTAAAAAATTTGGTGTAGCTTGAGCTAGGGCCTTTGATTTAGTAGCACCTTCACATTGGCGAAAATGATATATATCCATTCATAGAATTATTTTTCATTAGTCATAATCGACTATGTTATCAATAACAGCAAAAAGAATAACGAAAAACTTACAGTAATTTCATTAAAAAAAAGGACCTTACCCCACCACCAAGTCTCATCCGTATTATAAAAAATAGACGGTTTTTTTTCCCCATTAAATTCACATTCTGATTGAAAATTTTCTCAAAAGAACAAGGTTCGGTCTCTAGATCAATGGTTCAATACTTCAATCTCCGCCGAGTTAGCTACATTTCTTTGACAAGGAAGCTCCATTTTCAGCAGCAGGAAGCGCGATGCTAGCACATGTATTGAGAAAAAAAAAATTGTTAATCAATGGTCAACCATTAAAAGACACAAGGCGACTTTGAGTTGCAAAGATGAAGAGAACTTCTAATATAGGCACCTGCTCTCTGGAGTCTGCATGGTACGTGGGGTATAGTTGCTATATCTTTCTTTTCTTTTTCTGTGTTGAAATTTCTTCTTTTCTGTCACGTTAGCAGTGTTACAAGTAGGTATTCATTTTTATGACGAGTAGGTATATATTCTTTGTTTTTGTTTTTGGTCAAAATTTCTTTCCTTTTTTTTTTTCTTTTGGGTGGTCAAAAAAATTATTTATTTATGGTCGATATCTACAAACTGTTGGATTTTTTTAAATTTAAATTATTTATTTCAAAAGGTTTATTATTTATCTACTCATTATTTTTTTTTTATAATTGGTATTGAAGTGAGTAATTATTCAAAACTAAATATTACAAGCCCTTTTCAAAGTGAATCGTGTGATTGAATAAAATTGATATTATATTATTATTAATATTGGATTCCAAAATTTATGTGTGCGGATATACTAGTCACTAATACCAATTGTAATTTATCATATTCTTACTCTGTCCTTAATTGTGTTTTAAATAACTATTCTGAATGTTTTAAGACAAAAAGCCGTTGATTTGTTTTTGATGTATTACTATTAACTAATATCATTTAATAACCATAAAAGTGATATATATACGACTGTTTATTTCCTTTCTATTAAAAAGAAAATTGTGATCTTGTTTTATAGAGACATAAATATTTTTTTTTGAAATAATACTCATATATAGGTATTCTTTAATTTCTAGGTTATCAATTATAACATATCAGTAATAGTAGTTCTTGAGTTCCTGGTTGATTCAGAAGAGCTTGTTGTATCCTGGCCTCCTGGGGGATTTTTACATTATAACAGAATAATCCTTAAGAGCAGTATATAGCACACCTCAAACTTAACAAACCTTTTTTACTATTTTTTATTTTACAGGAGCAGAGATCAAATCTTCCAACAATCTTAAGGATTAATCTTTCACAAGAAAAAGGATGTGCTTGCATTTCAACTCCTATTGGGCTTATGTCTTTTGGTCATGGATCGAGAGAGAGGACTCTACCTTTTAAAGCTTGAGCGGTGAGTGCCAAAACTGTTGCAATGACAAATATATTCATTGGAGCAACAACCAAGTAAGTAACACACTCCATATATTACTCTTTCTCGAACCATTGTTACTGTTGTCATGGTTCAATTTTATTTGAGTGTTGATTTCTGAGAGCATATTAGATGAGTGTGAATCATGAAGTAGACTTGGAGACATGGGTTGTGATTCAATTAGCTTCCATTTCAGGTTTTTTCTTTTCAGGAGATTCAAAGGATTTTGATATTTAAGAATATAATTGAGAGCTATATTAATATTTGAATAAATAATTTTAAATCATGGAGAGATGAAATGGTGATATAATCGTCATGATTGATTATGTGTCTTTTTCTTATAATGTCGTTGGTCCAATAAATGAAAAAGAATATTATTATTTTTTTGTATATAATGTATTGTCTGTGATCTTTCATTGCAAGTAGTCAATATTAAAAGGCAAAGGGCTTTTATTTGTTCAATGCATTAATGTTATTCTATTTTTTACTGATTCCATTTTTATTTATTAGCCATAATTGATATTAATAATTATGGACATAAATTTTGTTATTTATGTCATTTTACTTAATAGGCATTATTTCTTTTATTCTTGATGAAATAACATGATTAATTTATATTATCTTTATTAGGAAATACTTTAATTAATATTGGTATTTCAATTAATTGCGCTGACATATCATTATTTTGTAAAGTAATTTTTTTAAGGTTACTTGTAATTTGCTATGACTATTATTTAGATTTACTGTGGGTAAATTAACTATTTTTTTTTTAATATTTGCCACTGCAAATCAAGAGTAGGTTGAAAGAATTATAAAAATATTTGGATGAATCTATCTAATTATTGTGATGCATTTGTTCTAAAAATAACTTCTTTGAAAATATGATATAACAAGTTTTACGATAACTATAATGCTAATTTATAATTACTATTATTTAGTATTTTACACTAATTTTGTTTATAGAAAAAAAAAGGAATGGCAGCTAAAGCCTTTTTGAATATATAATTGAAATTTTAATTTTATTAATGCTATATTTCAATGGTAATGATTTAATTTGGTGATATTATATGGTGAAATTATATTTCAATAGTGGTGTGGCTTAATACATGAAAGATATATACATTCATTTCTTTTCAATAATCCTAACTAAGTTAATTGAAGAAATTTTCTTTCTATGTAATTAGAGATCAAATTCAACTGTGAATTATTAAAAAAAAAAAAGTTTGGAGATATGGTAGCCTCAATTCTTGTCATAAACTTTATATGATGCATTTCAGGACTTTTAGAGTGTTGAAACTATTTATTAAGAATATATTAATGTGGTCAATTTAGAGGCAAAACATGCATGTATGATTATTAAAATAATTGATTTTATGTCTTTTTTTTTTATTGATATGAATAAAGCAAGCATGATTATGAAAATGTTAGAATCATAATTATATTGCCCCATTTTAATGTGTATAGATTTTTGGAAGTTTATTACACTTAGATGAAATATCTTTGAGATATACTATTTATGGAGATATCTAGGTGTACATAAAAAGCATTTTGATGATAACTAATTTTTCAAGTCTAATGAGACCAAATTCATATTGGATTTGTTTTATCATTGATTGAGGTGTTGTCGCTTGAAAATCATCAAGTAGACTTGTACAAGCAGATCTACTTTGGAGGCTGAGTTCATTATTAATTAATAACTTGGTAGGATCTAAAGATTGAAAAATTGAGTAATATTCCATTGAGGAAAATTTGACAAGTTCTATGTAAAGTAGCTACTATGAAATGAAGTTATATCCATGGATCATGTGGAGTTAATTATATGTAAATTTTATATTCTTTGACTAAGAAATTTTATGAATGCCACATTGAGGGGAATGGGAAAGCCAATTTGTAAATTAACAGGGATGAGAACCCAACCTTTGTGAATCGAGATCCCAAGACTAAGATTCATATGAGTAATAACAAGTCACTTGCTAATTCTTGCTAGCACATTATGCATCATTTCCTATGATATAAGAAATGTAAGTTGTGATATACTGCATTTATGTGAAGGTAAGCTAAATGCTTTTAATGAATTTCATAGCCCTTATGGGTAGTGTATAAAGTGCAACATACACTTAATGAAAATCACCTATATGAGTGTAGAAGTGGGGCCACTCTTATGAGATTGTCACTAAGTCTTTAGAACACTCATGAACAACCAGGCACACGCATGGGCAAAATGCGCAAAACAGCGTTAACAACGATGGTGATATGTTTTGGGGGTGTAAATGTGATAAGAGAGGATTCTAAGTTACACTAAAAAATGTTTAGTTCATAGAAAAGTAGACAAGACTTCACCAATGCATTGTAATTTAAAGTCCTTTCTATCTAGGTTTGGTTCATAATTTAAAAACACCATATTTGAAGCATTTTCATCTATGTATAACCCATTGTTGGAAAACCTTTTGAAATAGGTGGGAGATTGTTGGATTTTTTAAAATTTAAATTATATATTTCAAAAGGTTTATTATTTATCTGCTCATTATTTTTTTTATAATAAGTATTGAAATGACTATTATTCAAAATTAAATATTACAAACCCTTTTCAAAGTGAATCATGTGATTAAATAAAATTAATATCATATTATTATTAATATTGGTTCCCAAAATTTATGTGTGCGGATATACTAGTCACTAATACCAACTACAACTGATAATTTTTTTGCTCTATATATCCTTAATTGTTGTAATACCCCAAATTTTAAATAAAAGAGTTAGAATATTTCTCGGGCCAAAAGGGTGTCAGTTACTGTTATCTGTCACTTCGGGTCCTAAGATTTTTTCTAAGTCTGGACCCTACTCTTCATTGGAGAGCCACGTGATAGAGCAATATTCTTGGAACCAAAAGTCCCGGTAATTGTTCCTTAGAGAAAACTGAATTAAAGAGTGATTTTTAAGGAATTTTTTGAAATCTTTAAATAACCCGTTTCTAATGTCTAAGTTTATAAAACCGTGAAAATTTTCTGATTTGAACTAAAACCCAAAAATGTAGATTGGGATTGGGTTGGATTTTGATTTTTTAGACATTTTATTTGAATCCAAATAAGGGGTATTCCCTTATTTACATTTATGTTTAAAAGTTAATAGGAAATAAAAGTTAAAAAGGAAATGAATGATTTAACTTTAATTAAAAAATGTAATAAGTTAGTTTTAGAGAGGAGGAGACTATAGACACCATCCTGGACAGTGATAAACCTTCTTTGGTGAGCTGCAATGTCAACTGAGGCGCGCAGACCATTTTTATGCTCTCTGGTTAGCGCCGCAGCGCTGAGAGCGCTGCAGTGCTCAACAGAACAGTAAGGCGGTGCGCGATATGCTCTCGGGTGAGCGCCGCAGCGCTAAGAGCATTGCAGCGCTCAACAGATGATTTAAAAACCCAATCTCGGGGTCTAGAAGCTTCAAAACGCGAAAATCACCTCCCCCACCCTCTTCCTCAGCAGAGAAATGCGAATTTTCACCCTCCAACTCCATTTCCTTCCATTTCTCTCAATTCTAACTCCAATCCTTCATTCCTAAGGCTTTAAGGTATGTTGTTCTCTTGGTTCTGCTTTCTTTTCTCCAGTTCCTTCTTGTTATTAGAGTGTTTCTCCATGCTTTTCGAGGGAGAGAAGTTCTCTACCTTATTAGAGATGGATTCTTGAGTATTTAGAGGTTTTAGAGGTTGATTTAGAATTCCATTGCTCCTGTATCGAATCTTCTTTGTCGATTCTGCCTCCTATTAAATTTGTTGGTGTTAGCACTTCTCTGTTCACCCCTCCAGGTGAGTGGGTTCTCAGCTGTGACTTCTATATTCTGCATTAGAGTTATTTTCATGAAAGTATGATTTAATGATTGATTTTAGAAGAAATACTGTACAAGGACTGAAACTACTGTTGGATTATATATTTTAGAGCTATTGATTTTAGAGCATGAAATGTATTTTTGAGAAAACTCATGGGACCATGTTTGTTGAATTGATTTTAAATGTATTGGATGATAATGATGATTATGGAAAGCTTTTATGAATGCTTAATACTTGAATATACTATTTAGAGAAGAGAATGAAATTGAGATTATGAACATAACTATTTTGAAATATGATATTGAGAGTTTTAGTATGAAAACTTGATGGTTGAATTATATTTTAGAGAATTAAACAAAAACAGTTTTAGAGCTTGAATCTGATGAGATTCAAAACAGCTGGAGGATACATACTCTGTGAGTTTATGAAATCACGAATGTCTATACAGGGTAATCTCTTAGGCATGATTTCATAGCCATGGTTATGCTAAAGTCAGATTGTTAGAGTTGTATACTCGTAACAACTGCCAGCTACATATTCTATGGCTTTGAAGTCACAATGCCTTTGAACTGGTGACCCTTTAGACACGATTTGATAACCACAGTTATGCTAAGGTCAGACCGTTAGAATCCAATAGATTCAGAGTTCACAGAGTTAAAAGATGTTAAGGATTCTTATATTTATTCGTTTATTTAGTTAGACTGTAGCTATAGAGAAACAGACAGTGAGTTAACGGCTGTATGATCGTTAACCTTGGTACCAAGTTGCCTAAGGGCAATCTCTCAAAGCAGACCAGAGAATGGAACCTATTTAGGTGTCCACATTAAGTCCCCAGTGAGGCCCGTGTGCAGCCTTTGGTGGAGCATAGTAGACCGTTCAGTGTGGTGAGGCCCGTGTCTGGCACCCACTAGAACAAATCAGACCTTTCTGGTTCTCTAAGGGCTACTATACTATGAACTTATATGATTTTAGGTATAAAAGTAAATTGAAAATCTGATTATAGAATTTGTGACATGATGAATTGAGTATATATATATATATATATATATATATATATATATATATATATATATATATATATATATCTACATATCAGACATAACTAGAGACTCTTGTTTACTAGACTATTGTTGACCTTAGTTATGAAAATGACAATTTGATTATGTATATGCATATATGAAATGTTTTAAGACCGCTATAGTGTTATTATGATATTATGCATTGTTTCCTTGATGTTCCATGAAAGGGGGTTTCAGGTGAGGATTCACTCACTGAGTTTTGGTTGCAAAACTCACCCCCTCTACTTTCATCTCCATTACAGGTATTCTTCCAGCAGCATTAGAGATTCAGTGGTAAGCTCCATTTGAGTAAAGCACTTTCATTTCGTCTAGAGTGTTCCAGTACATTGCAGGCGGGGTCCCGGACCTTAGAGCATGTCTCATGTATTGTATAATATGACAGCATATTCAGACTTTGTACTTACCACTTAACTGTATTAATTATGGATATTTTGACACAAAGAACTTATGTTTATAGTGTGATACAGCCTCAGACTTTAGAGGCAGTTTATAAGGTTTTTAGACAGATGTGATGATTTAAAAACAGATGATTTATATGTTTTAAATGGAATGTTATATTAAATAAGCTTTGAGCATCATATTTACAGAGCATTCCAGGTCACGAGGCTTACGTGAGAGTGGAATTTCTCACGTGCCGGTCATGTGCCCGAATCGGGTCGTGACAATTGTGTTTTGAATAAAATATTATGAATGTTTTAAGACAAAAGCTGTTGATTTGTTTTCGATGTATTAATATTAACTAATACCATTTAATAACCATAAAAGTGATATATATGACCATTTGTTTCCATTCTGTTAAAAAGAAAATTGTGATCTTGTTTTATAGAGAGACATACATGCTTTTTTTTTTTAAATAATACTCTTATATTAGTATTCTAGAATTTATGGGTTATCAATAAGAATATATCAGGAATTGTAGTTCTTGAGTTCCTAATTAATCTCAAAAGAACCTGTTATATTCTGGAGAGATTTTTATACTGTGACATAATTGTCTTTAAGGTCAATACATAGCACGTTTCAAGCTTAACAAATCTATTTTTCTATTTTTTTTATTTTGTAGGAAGATCAAATTTTCCAACACAAACACAATGAAACTGTAAGCTGTACATATGCAATGGCCAATTGACCCTTGATCACATGGTACACCTGGATTGTTCCTTCCCTCCGAAATTGATTAGTTCATATAACACATAAAATTTAAATCGTAAATTTCAGAAATTGAAAATTCAAGTGATAGTTTGTAATATATATTTTAAAATATATTATATTAATATAAAAATAATATCACATTAAATAAAATGCATCATTAGTTTTTTTTTTTTTTTAAAAATTCTATAATTTCTATTCGGGTTGAATGAATAAAAAATGAAATATAACATAAACTCGGCCTGCTAGCTAAAAATGCAACGAGTTAAATCTTCAAAACATGAACATAATCTAATAAGTTTAAGGCCAACATAAGTTATTGTGTTGGACAAAGTCATGAACACTCATACTTTTGCTAATCATTTTAAAAGGCGCCGTTATCAAAACTGTCTTGGTTCGGCGTTAGGGAAACAAAAATAAAGTAGAATAAAAATAAAAGCCTAGGAAAAAGTTTTTTTTTAATTTTTCTCGTTTTTATTGTCATCAACGGATATCTACGAAGCATACCCAGCTTATGGGCCAAGCTGCAAAGGCAAACTTTATTCGGTCCGGCCTTCAGTTGAATTAATCTAGGACACACCCTTTAATCTATACATACAGATGCACAGATTAGAGGACTGCCCTAATTGAGCAAGGTAAGCTCATCAATTAAGATTTTGGTCTCAAAGCTTTTTTCTCTACTTGGGCCAGATCAACAAAGTTCATAATACTAAACGGAGAGGACTTCGACAAGGCAAAGGCCATAAGTATATCGGCAATTATTCACAAGCTCTTTTCTTTCTTTTATTTTTTGTTGGGTCAACACAAGCTCTTTTCCAAATGCTATGCCATGTTACCAAAAAAAACAAAAAAACAAAGGAGCACTACAGCACGAATAATTTTAAATTGAACAGTTTTTTTTTTTTTCCCGAAGTTTCAGTTTCTTTCAATTTTTCTATCCATAATTCTGTTTTCCCCTTATTCAATTAATTGCCACACACACACATTTGTCATAGAATTATTCCTAACAAATAGAAAATCTCGCAAAATTTGTAAAACTTTTGTAGTTAGGTCGTTGAGAAATTCTGGGATGCCTTAAAAATAAGAGAATCTATTTTTCTTGTTCCATTTAATAATGGCACATCAGTTATTGCATTAAATATGTATGAAAAATGGGAGACATGAATGACCTATAAAGCTAATGTGTCATTTATTTATTAAATAAATCAGAGCAAATATATTATCTTACTTTTATAGGATCTAAGTATTTCTCTGGCTCCTTTCGCATGATGAAATTGAATATTCTAAGAAGTTGTCTTATATATCATATACCTATTGAGTTGGACATGATATATTGTGTGTGTATCACAAAATATCAGCAACAAAACATCAGTAATATAATTAACAATAGATTAGAAGTGTTTAAGGACCCAGTTACAAATATTTTATAAGTTTACAAATCCAATTACAAGGCCTTATTTAATTTTTCCTGTTTTAAAAAAGTGTTGAGATTAAGGATTAATTTAAGCTTAATTTTTTTAAAAAAATATAAACTACAGTAATAACTTCCATACAATCTACTTCTTCGTTAATATTTTGAGTTTTCTTTTTTTTTTGGTGATGAATAGAAATTTTATTGTTGAGGAAACAAGTCAAGCCCAATTTTATTAAAGATATGTTTGTGAGTTTGGATTTTTGAGACGAAGGGAAGGGAGGGGAGGAGAATAATTGTTATATAAAATTATATCACAATGCAAGCTCTCTCCTCCCCTTCATTTCCTTATAAAATCTAAACACACAAACATGCCTTAAGTGAACAAACACAACAAAAAAACACTTACAACCCACAGGTTGAAACAGCTAAAGTACCTAGAAATAGAAAACACTTAACTTGTACAGGCATCATCAGTGTGGTCGAGGCATGACACAATAATTGAAAGTTTGCCTTGTTAGCACGAGATGCAGGGTGCACCTTCTCACATTGTTGTCATTTGTACATAAGTATATACATACTATGTAGCTTATGCTTATCTGATTTTGGACGTTGTAGAAATTAATCATAGCTACTTTTTATTAGAGGATTTAATTTTAACATAATGATAAATAGTTTTAGGAATTTGCATGTTTTAAAAACACAAACTCATATTTTCAATATCAAAGTTTCCTTTTTTGATTCCTTAAACACTGGTTAAGACATTAGTTAGATAAATTCATATTATTATTCAATTATATACTATCATACTCGTATAAATAGACAATTAAGTTGAATAACAATATTTCAGTTTATTCTATTTCCAATACATTAAAATTAAACTGTTTTTTTTTTATTTTTTATAAAGGGAACGAAGATTGATGGGGAGTACGACTAAAATATTGGGCCATTGTTTGCAATTTGCACTGAATCTAACTAGGTACAGCATATCGTTAACCCCTGGCGTGACTGACTCGGTCAATTCAAGTCTCGAATAAGGTTGATTGTCCGTATTTCATAGGGAAGCGTGTGTGTATACATCATGCTTCCTCATGATCCTATGCCAGTCTCGCTTTTGTCGATGAAGTTGCTATGAACTTCGTTCCAGCAATTTGCGCCCATTCGTTTTGGAGTTTTGGCTTCATACAAAAGAGTCCGTGGCAGTACAAAACTAGCTCAAAGGCTCGATTTCTCAATAGAAAATGTTATTTATCTTTATTACTTATATAATATCGTATCTATTATATTTATTATTTTTTCAATAATATATGCTATACTAGTACCAAAGATATATTCTTAATTAATATTGGAATGCATTTTCTTTAATTTTTTTATTCTTAATCAATGCACTAACAAAGTAAAAATATTTTGCAATATAAATTAATTAAGTACGTGTAGTTAGAAGATATTTTAATTAGGTGATAATTAAATCAAATATTTTTATTAATCCAGTGAATATATGATTGGATGTTTTTATCACATTATTTTATGCTTTCAAATTAAAGCTTAATTTTAGTACAGTGTAAAGAGTTTTATATTGTTATTCAATCAAATTTATTTTTTTATATGATTTTTTAAATAGTAAACTGAAAAGTAACTATTTTTATTATTGTGTTATTATATGATTCGATGAATATATAAAAAAAACTTACACTATTATTGTATTCCAATTAAATCCTTTAAGTTAAACACTTTTCTTTCCGTGGAAACACATGGCTTATGCGAATTGAAAATCTTAAAATGTCTTTAGCCACCCTCAAAGACAAATTGAATTGAAGAAGAAAATTTATTTAATTTCATTCAACTTTGTACAAATATTCTGGGTAAAGTAGAGAATCGTAAACCTGAACTGTATTCAACTGCATGTCACCCCTTATTATCACAACTACGATCCCTAATTATTTCAAAAGGAGAAAAAAGTCCATTTTCGTAAAGTATATTTATATATCACCCACGTCTCTTTATTCAGAATTTGCACCAGAAACCTCAGTGCATTGATTCCTAGGTTTTCATGGTACTATACAGACATGTCAAAACAATAAACATACATAATTATTTATATATGCCCCTTAATTTGATTGCAGATTTTTATCCAAATACGGTGAAGGAAGAGTACTAAAAGAATAAAAACACAAAATTAAGACACGTACGACATCATTACTAACTAAACTAAATAATAATAATAATAACGAAAAAACAAAAAGATTTACCAGTATAGAGTTAGAGGAGATGGAAAGAGATTACAGTAAATCCTTTTGTCTTTTTTGGTTAAAAAAAAAAAAACAACTTTACAATAGCCCCGTGCGCTGCACGTGCACGGGAAGAAGAACAACCAAAATCCTGCATCTAACATGACCGAAAAACCCTTCCTCAACAAGGGGAAAAATTACCACCTTACCCCACCATTCCCTCTAAACGCACTCTTCCCCTGCGGAGACCTTCTCCGGCGGCGGCGATCCCTTCCCACCGTCGCCACCATCACGTAGTCCCCGCCGTCCGCAACTCCCTCCAGCATCCAAAGCGTCCGAGATCGGCTTAATTACCATAACGCCCTCGCCCGTAGCAGCACAACAGAACGCGCCAAGGAACGCCACGAGCGAAATGACGCCGTGAACCTCATTGTCCGCCCTCCACAGCACCGACAACCCGAGAGCCACCACCTGCACCGGCAGCGACACGAGGATCGCAGCGGCGAGCACGTAGATCCTTACCCTTAGCCCCTTGTTGATCACCAGAGACAACACCCTCCAACAAGAGAACAAGAACCACGCCGAATACGTAACAACAAAACCCGCCAACACGATGCTGTTCAACAAAGGGTACGCGCACAAAACGGTTTCGTTTCCGAAGCCGTCGGTGAAAACCACCGAGGGCTCACGGAAAAGCCCAGGCAAGCGGTGTTGCAAGGGGTTGAAGAAGGTGAGTAGGGCTTGGAAAGCGGTTATGGGGAGCAGGCACGTGAGGAGCACGGAGGCGATGGTCCAGAGGTGGTTTTTTGGGGCGGCGGTGGTTGTGATGGAGGCGTTGAGGAGGAAGAGGAGGGTGACGAGGAAGGAGGGCTGGAAGAAGCCAAGGGAGAGGACGATGTGGATCTTGCAGAGCGTGGATTCTTGGTTGGAGGTGGTAGTGATGGTGGAGGATGGGAGAAAGGGGTAGAGGTAGCGGTGGCGGAAGAAGGGGAGGCGGAGGATCTCGGTGAGGGACCAGAGGAAGACGAGGATGACGAGGAGGAAGCGCACCGTCCAGAGGGAATTGAAGTTTTGGAGGTGCTTGAGGTACCTTGACTTTAATCTGAGGTGGAAGATGAAGCACAGCGACACCACCGATAGGAATATTAGTGCTGATATGAATATCACCGTTGTTAGCTCGAATACCGAATTCTCCGCTGGTAAAGCCGGCATGAACAACATCGATCGATGCCCTTTTTTTTTTTTTTTTCTTTTCGTCGCTCTTCCTTTCTTTTCTTTTTGTATGTTCTACGTACGTATGTATGTGTATATGTTTGTGTATGTGCCTATAATCTCGATGTCTCTCTACCCCACCAAATATTTCACTTGGAAAGGTGATGAGGGCCGGAGAGGATGGGGTTGTGGTGTGGAGGGTTGGTCTGGTGGCGGTGGCGGTGCTGGCGGTGGAGAGAGGCCGAGATTAAGCATGGGAGAATGGGGAATGTTGTAGGGTGGTGAAGACTAGGCATGTAGGTTGATGGGTATATGTATAGGGTGATTGATCAGAATTGTTTTTGTTGTTGTTATTGGTATATTGGAATGAACTGGGGGATATAGTGGGGTGGGGGGCCAAAGGATGATGAGATATGTTGGGTTTAGCTTCTTTTTTTGTTGCCTCTCCTATGATCTCTTTCTCCCTCCCCACTATTCCCAACCGGTGGGAGAACGGCTACACAAGAAGAAGATTAGAAAAGGAGGAGATAAACCTGAATGGATTCGGAAGTTTGCAGAAAGAGAGAGAGAGATTGAGGTGGCTCTTTCTCGGTTTTTTAGGGTAAAGGGGGAGGTGGCTTTGTGCTGTCATTAGATGGATCCTTTTATTTCGCTGCTGTGTGGTCACCAACACTAACACACTTTCTCTTTTCTCTTTTTTTTTTTTTCCCTCTTTTGGGCACTTCTCCCACGCACAAGTCCACGGCATACATCTATCTTTATAAATAAATGAAATAGTAATGCAGGCTTATATGATATGGCATTCATTCCTTTTTTTTTAGTTTTGATTTTTACAACCATATGTTCGCAATTCTAGTATGTTATGAAATTAATTAAGCTGGGTAATCAGGTCTGAGTTGTTCTATTTTGTCCTATATATACTGTTGCATGAGTAGTGATATACAAAATATTGTATGAGTATACATATAATACGCAAATACACCTGTATATCTCGATATACCAATGTATTCTTACATTAATATATTATTATGTTTATGATGGATTTAGAAAATAATTTTTTCCTTTATGATGGGGTTTTATTTGTTTATTTATTAACTAACTGCGCACAGAGTAGTGTAATTGATGAGTAATCCAGTTGTTGATTTCTTTATGCTGATTTGGCAGGTCAGTTAAGTGTGCAGTTGTGGTACATTGAGCCATTTGATGATTTGTTGTCTTAAATGAGTTACAAAACGGAATTCGGGATTTGACATTGTATTTATAGTATAATTAAGGAAGGGAAATGGAATGACAACGAATGTGTGCAAATGCAATGTCTAGTTGTGTTGTCTGTCTGCATGTACAAAAGCTAACAATCAGATTCGTTTATTTGGGCGTCATTTGATGGTATCCAGTTGTTGCAAATATGGAAGATTATATCAATAATATACACTCTTTAAAACAAGATTCACACAAAGCATTTCGACTTTGTTGACAACCAATCTTCATTTAGGAAATTACTTCGTGTGTATTTTAAGTAATTTAGGACTCTTAAGTTCATATTATAGTCTATCCTCCATACACCAAACATGTGAGGAGGTTAGAGTTGAGACTAGTTCATAAGTGGGTCAACTCATTTTAAATATCGATGAATTTTGAAATTTTTATAAGTGAGTTGACCCATGGGCTGACCCTAACCCACAAGGCCCACGTGGGCTTTTTAGCCCTTATGAACATGGGTCAAGATCAAATAGAAATGGGCTGATCTATTTAACACCTCTAGTATTCGGTGAAAGATTTTTTTTTTTTATTAGTTAAATAGGCCCAATCCCAAAACGGGGGAGCAAGAGGTTCCAAGCTAGAGTACAAGAAATATAAATACAGCATAACAAATGTCAACAATACAAAGCACATCCATACAAAAAGAGAACCTCACATAAACAACAAATGAACCTAAAAGGGAAAAACAACACATGCATCATCAGCCAAGGCTCGCAAGAAGCATACGGAAACCATATTGATTTTCTGCAGACAAACTCTCCGCAGCTGCAGCCAATACTAACGAATGATTTGTGTCAAAAAGATCCCAAGCCAACTACTCCATTAGTTATAACACATGCATTAAATTCAGACAAACATAATAATTAAGAAAGATAATCAATGATATAGTAATAGAGTATTTTTATGTAAAATGGAGCATATTAAATAGTTAAAAATAAAATATTACATTAATGGTCATTAATTATTTAGAGAGTGCTATTGGAATAAAAAAATATACTTTATTAAAATATGAAATTGATAATTATTTTAAAAAATAAAAAGTGAACAAATATTTAGGAAAGGAAATAATAAGGATGTCATTTATAATAAGATGGCCATAAAGATGTAAAACTCTTTGGAGTCAAGCTATGTTCATTGGGCATTAAATGTAGAGTCCTTCTATATGACTCTAATTATTGGAGTAAGAAAATTGGCAAAGCAGATAAATCACAAAGAGAACACGAATTTATAACAGTCTAGCACGGGTAAAAAATGACCAAATATTAAAACCAAAGAATCGTGACATATCATTTCGCGTACAGCTTCCTTGCCGTCATTGAGCTTTTTCCTTGGATAGAGATTTATGTATGTTTTGAGTTTTTCTTTGTCCGCAAAGTTTTTTTTTTTTTATCGTTGTATGTGATTAAGTTTTTGATAAAACAACAGCAACAAAATTTTATCCCATTAAATAGGGTCGGTTTCATAAATCAATTTAAATATGCCATCTATCATATTTGTATATCATATTTATGAGATTTTTCTAATAATGTGACAAATAAAAGACACTCCTCATAATTTTATGCTTTAAAATTTGGTTATTATTGTTTTTTTCAGAAATACAACTGGTTTACTGTTTCATCTGACCATTTTTTGGTTCATGTCATAATACTGATGACCACCACGTGTAATATATAGACTAAATATAATGGACTACGTCCCCTTCATAGTATGACAAATGGAAATTTGATAAAGAGTAATATTTTACGTTCAGAATAAAATTATCAGAATTTTACATAGAATACATAATAGTATTTGGATTAAATATTATGGTAAGACTCATAATTTATTCATCCAAAAATTATATTACTTATATCATGTGGTTTTGATACATTCTTTTGAAAAATCCAGATGCCTAGTATTATTCCATTCATTAATTACTTGAATAATATTATTCTTGTGTGCAGGCACAGATATTTTTATCTTGATACAAAAGATTTATTACACGCTGTGTGGGAAAGGAAGAATAGGTTGAAGTGATAATGAGTAATGACAAATAATAATACAACACCAAAACCTAACCGTACCGGGCTATCGGTTGAAGTCAACTATAATAAATAGCAATAGCGTTTCACCAGAATATATAGGATTCGTTTAATTTTTTTTCTTCTATTATTTTATGCTCTGGATGTGATCTAATATCCGATGAAGGATATTGTGCCTTCTATTGATTGTATATTTGAACACGAGCGCCATATTTGTGTGTTACTTTTCTTTTGTACCGCTTTCTTTCCCAGCCGTGTCGTGTCCATTTACATGGGTTGCGCTCTGTCTGTGTCATAAGAAATCGAATGCATACATAATACAGTAAAAAGTTGCTTATTCGATGAGTTCGTTGTCAAGAATATTTTAATCTCGTATGGAATGTGATTAAGGCTTTTTTTTTTTTTAAAGAAAATTAAACATCATACATATGATGGGAGTTGCATGGGTAAAGTTTTTGCTATCAGACTATTAAGAAAATAGAGATGTGTACATTAAAAAGAAAAATGTGAGTTATGTGAAGAAAATTGACTTACAATCACCATTGAGACTGTGGGATATCCAACTATGACCTAGTTTGGTAATGTTTTTTAATTGAGTATTTTTATTTTTTATTTTAAAAAGGTATGAGCGATAATTTTGAGAATATCTCATGACATTTTTAAAATTGGTTTATACTCTTTAAATTTTAAAAGACTAACATAACTTTACATAAAGTTGGTTAAATGTCAATTCACCGAAGTGAAGAATGAGAATATGACATTTGTGTACTGGATTTTCAAGACATGAAGACAGATTAGATAGTGGACATAGATTAAGGCAAATGAGAATGCGGTGATTACATTAATGATCTAATAATAGAGTCAAGAAAGAAAAAAGAAATGTATGTAACAGAAACAAGATGCCGGCAACATTGTTTTAATCGCTCCCAAACCAGATCCTGCACTAACCAAGCTTGATTTAGATAATTAATTAAGGTTTGTACATTCTAGTGGGAATAAAAAGCGGAGAAAGTGAAATCGGGGTATGATTCTGCCAACAACTTAACAGGCAATACATATAAAACCTACATTTCCAGTTATCACTTTCTGTTCCACCCATAAACATGTATATAAAAACCTTTTTCTTTTTGCCCTTTGTCCGTGTGTTGCGCACATCTGCATCCCACTTGTGATAATAAAAATATTGACAAATTTCGTTGTTTACTCATCCCTAACTAATACTATGCAAAGTGGTCCTAGTCATTTAACGTTTTGGTATTCAAGAATAACTCCATTTTGCTTAATTAATTTATGAAAGGAAGTTAAAAGAGCAAGGTGAACTGAGCAAATCAATCGGTTCCTTGCTTAGACCGGGGAATGTAAGAGATAAGAAAGAGAGAGTATCTTTATCCTGCAGACAAGAAAACAAAAAAAAAGTAAAAAGAGGGTCTCTCAGACCTCAAATTGAACTTCTTTTTATACACGGTCATGGGGCTTTGTCTTAATAACCGAGGAAAATTTCATGTCCCTTTATTCAGGTTAATCTGGATACAGTAGCAGCTGCCGCAGCTGGTCTATTTTAGTAATTTTGAGAAAGATTTGAGAATGAAGAAAAGCACCCAAGGGGAGAAAGAATAGTGCAAAGGGGTTGTCAGAAATCAAAGTTAATTTTCTTTTCATTACATTGATCAACAGAAAAGCTAGCCATAATTAATTAAGATAAAATCATTTTCTCAACAAACTGAGCGATGGAACAAATGTGCTGATCCAGATTATATGCATGTAAGCATGTGCCTGATCAAAATTCTGATTCTTAATTATATATGCATCAAAATCCTGATGCATGGTGCAATTTAAATAAATTATTATGTTAATTGAACAGTGTAGGGAATCGATCAACTCAGAATCTTCATTCAACAGTCATCGTCCGTTCACTCTAACAGTACTTACTGAAGCCATGAAGAAAACTCACTCTTTCGGATAAGCAAGATCTGCGCTGATGATCCTTTCACTTTTCCTTTGCCATCCTTTTCGTGCAAATGCAACAAAAAAGCTTCTTTGTTATGTGAAATGACCAGACGTAGGTAATTAAGATTCCTTTTGATTTTCATTTTCCTCTGTACATTATATGCGTGTAATTGTCCTGATGATTATATATATGATGAATAATATCTCAGGATTCAAAGCTAACCGTATATCTATCTATCTATCTCTATCTGTGTGTATCTATGTGTATATTACTGCTGAAAGATAGTTACGCTAATGTAAGACTCTGGTAAATTAAGCGTGCAATTACTTTGAATCAAATATTATTTGAACTTTAATTAGAATTAATTTGATACGAGACAAAGGAATATATTTTGCAGAAGATAAAATATAAAAAAGAAAGGCTTAAAAGAGGGATTCAAAAGAAAGATTTTCCAAAGACAGCAGAAAGATGCCTCCTTTTATAAAGAAAGAAAAGATGGCAATAAAATAGAATCTATTCTACACAGAATATTTTGTCACATTATACGCTTCAACTTACCATCCTCTCCATCCATGTCTTCCACTCAAAAGGAGCTTATTACAGAAATTAAAATGATGAAAAAAAAAGAAATTAAAAGAAATGAAAAAAGAACATTAATTGAATAATTGGTAAAGCTGTGACGGTGCAGATCCACACGGCATGCAGCAGGATCTGGAACTTACAGTAAATTATAATCTATACCAACACCCACAAACAAAGAAAATCAATTAGAAAATCAATAGATCATAAACCGTATAATTTATTTGTAAATTTTGTGTTTTGGAGAGTTTAAATAAATTTTCAATTTTGGTAGGTTGTTTTTCTTGGGCCTATACGGATGTTAGAGGAAGAACAGCTTTCATATATAGGTGCACACTCGCTAGCTATTTCACGTGTACCTTAAAAAGTCTAAGTAGTTGGCTATGAAAACCCTAAGAAACTAGGGAAAAGGATGGCAAACAGATCCTACACGAGATCCTGAAACCCATCATGTTGAATTCCGTTCCCAATGATTGTTAACAGCCAATAACAGAAGATAGGATACTGAAAGAGAAACAAACAATGATAGCTAGCCAGAACTGAAAATGTAAAACTAGCTACAAACTGATCAAAAGCAAATGATGGTTGCCTTTTTCTGTTCTGTAGAAGACAAGATAGAGCATGTATGCAGTCAAATCTTTCATCATTACATGGATCCAGTAGTAGCAGCAGCACTAAATCACACCATAAAACTCACAAGAAAATTTTAAAAAAAAGAAGAAGAAAAACACATGAGGATAAAGAAAATTAGCAGAAGGGTTGATATTAGAAAATCATTAAGAATAATTATGATAACTCACCCGAAGACTGAAACCTCATCAGAGAGAGAACAGAAGAACATGATCTATTTGTATTGTTGTATTGGTTTTGAAGGAAGCTTTAATTGAGGGGAATGAAGCCTGGTCCGAGGATCACTAACTCCGACTCATGAACCGAATTACAATCCACAATCAGATCGAGGATCAATGGCAGCTAGTGAAGCATGATCTCCTTGGACCAGACAGCAATCCCCGCAAAACTTGGAAGCTTCCCGATCTCTGATCAAAGCAAGCGAACTCATCACATATATCTGACCTGACCTGACCTGACCCTGCAATTCTGTGTGACAACGACTAATATATGGTGGTTGAGGTTATTGTGTGTGTGTGTGTGTGCGCGTTTGGCTTCAATCATTCTGATACCCAAGAAGGCAACATCTTCCCCTAAGTAATGAAATGATAATTGGGTTTGCGGTATGTGTGAAGGAAATGCAATGATGAAGATAATCATTTGGTTTTAATAGAAAGTAAAAGCAAGGGAGAGGAGAGAGAGAGAGAGAGAGAGAGAGAGAGAATAAGGAATAACAGGGAATAGCTAGGGAATGGGGATGGATGGGGTCATTTCTGGAACACAGCTGTAGTTGTTGGGTGAGGGAGGGTTAAAGCTGATTCTATTCTCCTCTTATTACGTGTCTCTTTCATTTCTTTTTGATTAAGGGGAGAGAGTCAGAGTGAGTGAGTGATGCAATATTGGAACCAGTACATAGGATAATGAATGGATTTCTAGTTTATCTGCACCATTACATTTGATAATTCGAATAACCAGCTTATTGCTCATTGGATTATCGTTAAACCTTATTCATTATGAATATTATTGGTTTGATTACATCTTGGGACTTGGATACAATGATAATAAATGTGGAACGGTGTGTGCATGTAACATTTTATGCATGTGTTGATAATTAAGATTTTTCTCTTAAACATTATTATATTGCACAGTATTCGTAGTTTCATTCTTTTTTTTTTTTTTTTAATGATACACCAGTTTTATATAACAAAATACAATATATATATATAGGGGGCATCGGATTGATTGAGTGATGAAACATATATTTACTTTGATTGTGTTAGAGCGTAGAAAAAGTTCGTATCATAGAATTTATTATAGTCCTGTGTAGTCACTTTTCTTGTTTTTTTCGGTGGAATGGAAATTATCTGTCCTTAAATATTGTCATATTTTCTATTTCCTATTTTTCCAATCATTTATCATCACATGAAAATCAAAGTATATTTAAAAATCTATTAGTTATTAAATATATTATACACATCTTTCACATGTTGACAAATAATTGGATAAATATATAGAAAATGATATCATTTGGAGACAAAAGATTTGTATGCTTTCCAGTGACATGTATACCTATATGTATGAGCATAGTTAATAGTTAATGTTTATTAGTGATATTCAATTCAGAAAAATGTTTATTATTAGTGATACATTGGGAGATCCTAGATTCCATTCGATTAGTTTTGAAGCACAAAATATCGCTTGGCAACTTTACTTATCTTGCCCCGTCAAGAAAAAAGCTTTACTTATATTGCAATCAAAATAGTATTATACCCTTAACTTCTAAAAATAGCAAATGAAGTGCCGTGTACTGTATTGATAAAAAAAGGCATTATTAACTTTATAAGTGCATTTTAAGTTAATTAAGTTGTATTAAAAAGTCAATTAATTATTTTAATAATATTTTTTTAATTTAATGGGAAAATATTAACCAATTTTATAAAACTATCCTTATATTAAAGTTAAATAAATTATTGATAACTTTGAGATATTTAAAATAGACAAAGAATTTGATACGTGGAAATTAAAACTCTTAATGAATTAATAAAGATTGTTTGAAACCACAATAAAGTTGTGAAGCATAAATCCGCATGGATTGACTTAGTTAGTTGCCTTTCCGTTATGTATCAGCATAATTTAAATTTAATCTCCTAATTCGTCCATGGATAGATTACTTGTATATATCTCTATAAATCATCGAGTCCGGAATCGTGTTTTAACTCTAGGCTTGTATAAGTAAAAATTATTGTCTACCAAAACAACTGTGAAAAACAAAATCAAGTGAAAATTTGAACGGTTATTTCATGTGTGAAAACGACAATAGAATCTAGTTTTTAGTTGGGGGTAAGAGTATTAGAAACTGATTCTGCCATCTCCTATTGAAGTTCAGCTAGAGCAATTGAAGCAGACCCTCATTAAAGGCCCAAAGCCATTCGCCCATTTTTCCTCTATTGTTCAGGGCATAAAAAACAAAACTTAACTGACAAAAAAAGATACAACACTTCTACTTTCGATAAAAAGCAAAAGGCAAAAAAAAAATCACCGCCTGCTAGTTAGTCTAGTGGGATGAGGCTCTAGGTCCCTTAAGTAAAATTGAGAGTTCAAATCATGGAGTTGTAAATGGAGCAAACTGGGTTGAGAGGGTTGCCCTCATAATTAGTCTCTCTGCAATACTTAAATCTGGATTAATGGCCAAATACCAGATGATTTCCACAAAGCCAGTCTTTTTTTGTCACCAAAACCACTCTCTGAATTTTTGTCTGCGGGAGTGGGGGTTTTTGGGGCCAGACGGATAGATGGAGATCGTTCCCTATATTAGTTGTAGTGAGCCCAGCCAGTCCAAATGGACAATCACATAATGTAGGCCCATTAACTACTATCGTACGTTAGCCGACAAAGAAGCCCAATTATTGGTGTGGGCGTCGTATGAGAGTAACAACTACAAAAAGACAATTGATAAAAGAAAGTAACAATGCAAAAAAAAAAAGTAGCGTTTTCGACCATTTTTTCGTAAGTTTTGGTCATGAACTGAAAAATATCTGTGTTCCCGCTTTTACATCATGGCATCGAACAAATGAGAAAGAGCTAAGGCTTGCCCGAAGTTAGAGTAAAAATCTTAGATGCTTTTAAAGTTTATATATATATATATATATATAATGTAATAATGAATATATTGATTTCAGTTTTTGGGTGTGTCTGCCTGAAAGATAAAACTGGGGAAGGAAAATTTGGTAGAAAAACTCTAATTATATGTGTAATTTTATGTACAAGACCCGTATATGAAAACCAATTGCCTCAGATCATATTTACTCCAACTAAACACCCTATATACTTGTTAATCAATAATAATGTGAGAATGCTGGAATCACTAGTCCTTTGCACGATACTAAATGAAGATTGTTTAAGCACACGGTTCTCATAAGTGTACTTTTGTAGTATTAAAGCTTTAACTTGGACTATCTCATCAATATATTATCCAAGTGATCATTTGTCTGCTTTATGTTCAACACCAAATAAACATAGACCCCAATTGGCTAGAACAAGTTTATAAGGCACTGTTTTATTTAGTATTTACCCATCGAACTACCTTGTTTAAAAATGAACCAACTAGATTTGTTTCAATTGATGATATTTGACAATGACGGTAGGGGGCATTGGTATTTCCAAGTTTCATTGCTGACATATGAGCTCTTGATTCCTATGCCAATATTGTCACAATCATTAGGCGAATCTAACTCAGCCTAATAATGATTGGATGACCAATCACCTCATTTTGGACTTTGGAGGCACCCAATACCTAACTTTGCTTGCCACTTGGTAATGAGGGCCACCCATTTGGCACATAGGCTATTCGATCTCTCAAAAGCACGAGGACCCCATGCCCCCTAAAGATTTTAAATAGCTTGACGTTTACTAGTAGACCAACTTGTGGGATAATTCATACTTACCCGAACGGAAAGCAAGGCTAATCATGGCCGTTTGAAGACAAAAAATGGTGTCATTTTCACATTGAAATAAGAGTCGGCATTGATAGAAAGAGAGAAAAAGAGAAGGGGGGGGGGTGGAGGAATGCTTCTCTCCCCACGCAGTTTCTAGCACAAAAAGATGAATTAGGAAAAAAAAACAAAAGCCTGCCAGTTTCTTGGACCTGGGCAAGAATCATTTGTCTATTCATACCAAACGCCTTAACAGACCGTGACCCACTACCTTTGCCAATTGATAACATTCATGGACTTTTGTTACATTGCATAGTTTGACTCCCTCCTCTACAACTATAAATTGTGTTTCTAAACTTCAATCTAAAACCTTTTACTGTTTTACTGTAGTGTCTCACTCGTTATTGTAGTTTCTCGCTTTGTCCCTTGATTTATATGCACTTATTGAGATTAATATATATCACCTTCCCTAGACATTTGGCATTGTTGGACATTGCAAGGTGTTTGGGATGTGAAACCTTTCCTCATATGGAATCGCTTCTTAGCACGTTCCAAAGAAAAAAGAGACTCACTCACTCTCAACTTGGCGTGCAATTATGATCTCTAAATTGTAGGGGCATCTCAGCTTCTTGACCTCAAGCCTTTTTCTTTGCTTGTATACACGAGACACCTCACCAAACATCAGCCACGACACCAAACTAGACAACGCAAGCCGCAAAAATGCCATTCACCATGGACGGAGCTTGATAAAGTGAACCTAAAAAACCTGCTAAAGCTTGACATGATAAGGACTCGCAGCCATGGTTTTACTACAAAACAAAACCAGGGATTAAGTGGCTTGGCAAAGGCCAACTTGTATGATTGTACAACAAATGTAAAAACTCGCTTTCTGTGATTTAACTCCACAATCCGACAATGTTTTGTCTTTATTAGGCGACATCTATTGACCCTTATCTTGTGCTGTGATAGAAGCTCTTCACTACTATTAAATGATTCCCTATCCCATCTTATCGTCTTATCCAACTGACAAACATATGAGAAAAAATTGAATACTGATGAATAGCTTATGCATTATTGCCGCTAAACTGCTAGTAGTAGTGATGATGAAGCTAGCAGCCTCCAAATTTGTGTATAAAAAGAAGAATTGCTAATACTACTACAACCGTCCATTCCAAAATAACATTTTAAAGGAGAACACCTTGCTTTCAGACGGGCAAGCAAATATATCTTTTGGCTAATTAATAAAGCTTTACTTTATTGACATTGCATGTGTACACAAAAAAAAAGTGCCTGTTAGGTTTAGCTGCTACTAAACGCGATCACAGGTTCAATAAAAGATAGTAAAGAAAAGTTTTGGTGAAAGGTGTCTCACAAAGAAGAAATCGTTAGACATTCACCCAATATCAGGTCTGTTCATTCATACAGTGACATTTTAGTTTACGCTTTTATCTGAAATTTTACTTCGAATTGACTAATACTAATTTCTCCCAAAAAAAGGAGGTTCTTTTAGTCTCTAGAAGTATTAATTTTCCCTTTGCAGCACGACCCAATTAGGCTGGAATCAGCAAACTAGTGTGACTGTGTGACGACCTTATTTTACACGTTTATGATAAAAAAGCTGAAGCCATTTTTTCTACCTTTATCTTTTCTACTTTATTAGCTTAGGAGCTACTAAAAAACGTATATCCTTCATTGGAATTCAATCATGTGTCGAAATTGCTTCTTTTTCCTCATTACCTTTGGTATGAACTGTGTATATCGAACAAACCATCTGGTCTCAGTTTGTATAATAAACTTTGCTATCTCAGTTTAGCCGCCCAACTTCAGAAAGCAACCTAAGAATAATGACAAAGGAATAGAACCTAGAACCTCTCGTCAACAGATCCAAACAACAAAAGAAAATAAGGTCCATTATGGACAGAAACATCAGTCCTCCCATATCAAAGAAACCTCCAATTTAGCTGAAGCTTATAATCATACAATGTGACACATCTTATTCCTGCCACTGGGCGAGAGTAATTAAGCTGAACAATCGTACTGATGTGCCTTCCAAGTTGTTCTTTTATTCCCTTATTTTCTTCAATTTAACTGCGGAGAAATAATTAACCTCAAATAAATTGCATATTACACACAGACCTTGTTTTTGTCAGTTTCTAAGTTGTTGTTGACCAGTGTTTCTATTCTTGTCACTTTTATTTCTTTAGGTCTTCAACATCATGACTAAGGTTTTAAAATATATGAATCTATACAGTTAAGTTAGATGGTTACTTGACCAAATGAAAAAAAGAAATAGCAAGTTAACACTAACATGCTTGTACAAGCAAAATCATGTCGTGTTTATTTTATTGGATCAAGATGCATCTAGTGGAGTTCAAAACATATGATAAAACTAGTAGGTGGAAGTACATCTAATTATCAAAACAGTCCTAATGCTATGCCAAAGTTGAAAGGCAAAGCATGTTAAATTCCAAGTACCAGCAATGACACGTACAAAAATATCTGATCAATTTGTTCTTCTCTAGATTTTTTTTCCCCTCATCATTCACTTATAAAAATGGAAAAATGGAGACGTGTGCTTCTGTGGGGTGACAAATGACAGCTGACAAGTAAGCAGTTCCTTCTACAAACAAAAGAGTACAGGACCTAATTGGCCTATAGATAGCCAACAAGTAAACAAGTAAAGATAATTTCCCCTTGCACAGCCAAAACACTAAGCGCCACACGGTATCTAATCCCATAGGTCACCATGATCCTTCCTTTAGAAGTCCCATTAACGTGAGAGAAGTGTCCTTTGGATGCTTTATCCCTAGCTATATATTATGCAGCTGACACTCCTCATTAGACTTTTAAATCATAATTTTTATGTTGGAGGCAAACAAAGTTTCTATCCATTTCCAAAATTCACCCCACCCCATAAACTCTGAAACCATATTAATCCCTTTCCCACTAGCCATATGATGGAAGGAGAGGAGTATATTCAAGCATCAAAAGGAAAAAATGTTGAGAGCCTCACCTGCTCAGACCCACCACCAGCTCAGAATCAAAAGAAGAAAAAGAGCAAGATGGAGAACAAGAGAAGGTTCAGTGATGAGCAAATAAGATCACTAGAATGCATATTCGAATCAGAGTCAAAGCTGGAGCCAAGGAAGAAGATTCAGCTGGCAAGAGATCTTGGCCTGCAGCCACGACAAGTAGCCATATGGTTCCAGAACAGAAGGGCAAGGTGGAAATCAAAGCGGATAGAGCAAGAGTACAGGAAGCTCAGAGATGAATATGACAATTTAGCATCTCGGTTTGAGTCCCTAAAGAAAGAGAAGGAGTCTTTGCAATTAGAGGTACACTTCTAGTTCTTATAATTTTATATATACTTCAGATATTGATACTGAACAAAATGCATTATATCATGCAGTTTCCTAAGCCTTAACTGTGTTGTTTGTTTTTCACAACAGTTACAGAAGCTCAGTGAGTTGTTGGTGACATCTCATGATGATAGAAGAGAAGGCAAGGTTACTAAGGGAAATAGCACAGATGATGGTGGTTCAGGCAGTGGCCGCAGTGCATACAGCAATTGGAGGGCTGAAGAAGCAAAGCCAAGTTTCTCAAATGAGGGTGTTGAGGACACAGCAGCCTTGCATTCAGATGATCAAAATGAAAAGAGCATAAAGGGTGAGAAATCTGAGGAGAGAGGACATCAACTTCTGAAGATGGATGATGAGCATTTAGAGATTCATTTGGCATCACTTGAGAAATGGTACAGTGAGGATCCAAGTGGTATATTGGATCAGTCATGCAGCAGTTCACAACAATGGTTGGATTTCTGGACTTGAAAAAAGTGCACACCACAGAATCTATGGTGCATGTTTGGTGTTTCCTTGAAGAAGGAACAAAGGCCGGTTGGCTCTTGTGCAGCCAGCATGTCAAAAGGTGCCAGCCCAAGCAGCATGTGGAAACTTATGTTGGATTGGCCAAATTGCTCAGAGTTGGAGTTTTGTAGGCTTGATTTGATAGGGAGAGAACTAAGATAGCCTCACTCAATTCAATTTTTTTTAGAGATTTGGAAGAAAAATAATGTGCTTTGTCTCTGTTTGCTCATACCTGCATGCCTTCAAATCCTTGTGTGTGTTTCTTTTTCTTTTCTTCTTCGTTTTTTTCACTTTTGGTTTTACACGGTATTATATCTAGAAACCTCTTATGTATTATTCTTAAATTGGCATCTCTTTAATCACTTTAGGCTTTAGCTACGCCCATATTAACGTGTGACCTTTAGGACATGACTGAGACAATTAAGTGCAAAATGGATAGAGTGAATGATAGTGCTTGACTTAATGAAGCAGTGAACTTGTTAATTTCTAAGTTTGTCTTGCATACAATTTCCATCTTAAACTGTATATGGATTATGGAATAATTGCAGCCTATAGTCTTTGATCAACTTTACTCAATAGGGCAGTATTTCAGTAAATATGGAAACCTGTCCGGAGAAAGAAATTGTTTCAGTTCACTTGATTTTCATTACTTTCTATATGTAATCAGATTATTGAGCCAGTCTTAAAGAGGAAATATAAACTAACCAACCAAGCAGATGTAACTAAGGGCTTCAAGCAAATTCGTCCATATAATAATGCCACACCTGAAAGTTGATCAATGCAGACAAACTTTTAGTGAAGCCGATTATCCAATGGACTGAGTTGGAATTTGAACCACAACCTCTGCAACTGTAGACACTGCTTGCAGATTGTAATATATATATATATAACTATCTTTTTCTTGTCTAATCTTCATGTTGTTGAAACATTATTTTCAAAAACAATTTGTAACTGAACATTGAATAATTTTTCTTTAAACGATTTAAAATATTAAAAAAATAATATTCATATGAACTTAATTATAGTTATACACGTTATTATATTTTATAAATTACATGATATTAAAGATGGATGGAGCGTTGCAAGACTTGTCTCCTCTGACCTCCAGCACACATTTAATCACTTATCCTACCACCCTATATTAACAAAGGTGATCTTAAGGACAAGGTAGATACCGCATCAAGCAGGAAGTGAATTAGTTGGCTTAATATATCAGTGATGGAGTAAATGCAAGCATTTAGTTCACTTTGAATGTATGGGACAAGTTGTAGGCTCTATATCCTACACGCTAGGGATGTACACGGAACAGGTTGGGTCTGGTTGGATAAAACCCAAAGCTGGCTCAATCTTTGGCCCAGATCAATTTTTGAAATCTAAACCTGACCCGATAATAACCCGATCATGCCTCGGGTCGTACCGGGTCAACTTGACATTCGAATAATATACAAGAATTTAGATATTGTATATAGTAAAGTTATAAAATTTTATAAGTAAGAAACAAAATTTTAAAGATATTTTACGATATAGGTTACAAAATCAACCATATCAATGTAGAAATAATATCAAGTTATGTAATATATATTAATTGAACTTGAAAATCTTATATTAATTTTACGAAAAGTGTACTTGGCCAAACTTCAAGACCTGAATCCATCCCAATGAGCTTCGGATTGGTGGAATGGGACAAATTATGAACACCTCTACTACATGCCAATTTGTCTTCACCTAGTGGCGGAGCTAGAAATTTTAGAGAAGGGAGTTAAATTAGTTAATATAAAATAAATTATCCTATAAAAAATATAAAATGAGTCATTATATAGTATTTTTTATATAAATTATTGGTAAATTAGGATTTATTTTATCATTTATTCTCTTTTTTCTTTTAACAAAAGATTCAATAATTTTCTTCATAAACATCTATTAGGTTCAACATAAAATTTTTTTTTATTAATCTATTATTTAACACTAAAATAAAGCATTGATCATAAATAATTAGTTAATAAGTAGAAATTCTAAGTAAATAAAATCAGTTAATAGAAAGAAAATTTTTTAGAAATATATTCTAGAAATATTTATATATTTCATACTTTTATATCACATATATTACTATATAAAAATGACAATTTTTAAAAACACCATAACATAATATATATGATTATACAAATGTATAAACTTTTGGGAGGACCTACGCCCCCAGTCCCCCTCCCTCCGCCTCTTTCTCCACCAATACTTCAAATAATATCTTATGCGTCCTTATCTGTTATAAAATCCCTACTATTTAAGATCAAATTCAATACGATATAGATCATATGCAAGCCACAGCCAACAAGACAGTTTGGCCGAGTGGTCTAAGGCGCCAGATTTAGGCTCTGGTCCGAAAGGGCGTGGGTTCAAATCCCACAGCTGTCAAGTTCCAATTTTTTTATTATGTTTCTCCAAACATGCTAAACTGATCCATAACGAGGTCGAGGATTCAATGGTTACCACACAAAAAACGGTGAGCGAACACAGCAGCATCAAACTAACTAACGACAACTGATGTTAAGTTGTGCTGAGTTCTGTTGCTGACTCTACTCAAAACTGGCGTCTGTCACCGCTGCTCCCATCATCACTCAGCAATGGCATCACTATCAGCATGCAGTCTTGGCCCTTCAAATATTAACCCCTTACCATTACCAATACCATCTTCCCTATTCAACTTTCTCAAATTCCCTCCCTTTTTGCAACCGCAAAAGGTTTCACTTTGAACTATCTCTGTTTGAGTTTTGAACTACTGTGATGCTGTCTTATATTATATAATAGCAAGCTTCAATGGTTATGGCAGGTGAAGATGGGCCCTCTGAGTGTATCTCCAATGGGGTTTGGAACTTGGGCATGGGGCAATCAGTTTCTTTGGGGGTACCAGCGATCCATGGACAACGAGCTTCAACAAGTCTTCAATTTGGCTGTGGAGAATGGTATCAATCTCTTTGACACTGCTGATTCTTATGGGACAGGAAGGTTAAATGGGCAGAGCGAGAAGCTTCTGGGGAGGTTCATTCGGGAATTCCAAGGTTCATCAGACATCCCTTCTCATTTTCGTTTGATTTGGCATAGATTATTCTGCTACATGTTGTAGATTGCAGTTCCATTGTAACCTAGCCTGTCTTCATTTCTTGGCTTTCTTGCTTGATTTATCTTAATTTTGTGTTTTCATGTTTAGCCATTCTTCAATTCTTTGCCATTATGTACTTAAATCTGTTACTTCAGAGTTTGTTTGTTGACCTCCATGTGTGATTTAGCAAAATTAAGTCCTCATTTGAGAGTTGCTGGCTTGTTTTTTTTTTTTTTCCCCTCAATACTAGCAGAAAAAGACCTCCACCATTCATGAATTAATGTGAAAACATATTATCATATTGTAAATTTGTGATGGACTCTAAGATTCCCACTTGTCCACCTATTTGCATATTCAACTCCGCAGAGCAAAAGGGGAGCCGGCATGATATAGTAATTGCTACAAAGTTTGCAGCATATCCATGGCGCCTTACGCCAGGGCAGTTTGTGAATGCTTGCAGGTATTCTTTTTTTGTGTTGCTTGTCCCTTATATTTTCCTATGCATCCTGATGGTACTGGATTTCTGTATCCATGCATAACATATCAAATTCCTCCTGAACTTCCCATCTCATCTCCCAAAAATATATTTGCTTGATTTGTTGCTTTGCCTACGGTATTGAACTTTAATGGAATAATTTTCAGGGCTTCACTAGATAGGATGCAGATTGAGCAAATTGGGATAGGACAACTACACTGGTCAACTGCAAATTATGCTCCTTTGCAGGAATTAGCTCTTTGGGATGGTTTAGTGGCAATGTATGAGAAGGTTACAATAATTCATGTTTAATAGTAGGATCATCTAATTATCGAAAAAAATGAAAAAATAGTAGGATCATCTATATATAAGTAGGATTATCTCAAATACACACACACATAAGCCTTGATTGGACCATTATTTGAGGACTTGACTCAACGTTGATAAACTAGTTCAACTAATTCTAAACACCAAAACTGAAGTTTGCAATGCAACATGAGTAGTATAAACATATGAGGGAAGGAAAAAAGAATCAACAGAAAATGGATAATTTCTTTAGTTCCATGGATTTTTATTTTTATTTCTTTCATATATTCCTTTTCAAATTTAAATGAGCATATTTAGACATTGAATTGAATGGTTATTTCTTCAATGACAAAAATTCCTGCACTCATACTTATGCTGCATTCAGGGTTTAGTTCAAGCTGTTGGCGTAAGCAATTATGGACCAAAGCAGCTTTTGAAAATACATGATTACCTGAAAGAGCGTGGAGTCCCCTTGTGCTCAGCCCAGGTATAAAGTTATGCATAATAGTAAAATGTAACATTCAAAGTTGGCTAGACATGTGAGAAATGAATTCCTTTCAATCCTGATAGTGACTAATGAGCATGGTCTGATTTTTCAAACCAATCAAAAATATCCTTGAGAGGTTAAAAGGTAAAGGCAGATGAAAGGTACTTATAACAGAACTGATAACTAGTATAATCTGTTGTCACGAGTCATTGAATTTCTGAAAGAGCTATCATATTAATGATTAATGAACATTAGTTGACTAAATAACTCCACAAGTTAAGAATGCGGCAACCAGTCAGCAACTGTCATGTTCCACTAGTTTTCTTATTAATCTTTTTTATAATTTCAACATTTAAGGTGCAATTTTCTTTGATAAGCATGGGGAAAGATCAATTGGAGATCAAGAGTATATGTGATTCTCTGGGTATTCGCTTGATTGCTTACAGTCCCCTAGGACTTGGAATGCTTACAGGGAAATACTCACCATCAAAACTTCCAACAGGGCCAAGGTGCGTTGATATTTAAGCAAATAGTATTTACAAAATTTACATAGGAGATTAGGTTACAGCCTAATGTATTATTAGCTTTGATTTTTCATAGTACCTATGTTCTTGAATTCATGACATTTCACAGGGCACTGCTATTTAAGCAAATACTTCCAGGACTGGATCCTTTATTGAGTTCCCTGAGAGACATTGCAAACAAACGGCGCAAAACCATGTCACAAGTAATAATCTGTTAACCCTTTTTTTTGTCCCTTTATATGCAAGTAATTTCATATTACTGTCTGATGATTGTCGGTTAGTTAGATTTCCATACGTAATCGCACTCCGAAAGTATATGTATATGTATATATGGTAAAAGAGGAATTTTTAGGTTCTCTTAAATCAAGATAAATTTTTTTTTATTCTATTTTTATTAATTGACAAATAAGTTATTGCATTAAAAATATAGAAAAAGTGAGAGACAATAGTTATCCACCTAACTTACGTGTTAATTAATAAATAGATCAGAATAAATATTTTCTTTTACTCTTGGTACACGTAAGTATTTTTCATAGTGAAATATGCATTCCAGGTTGACTAATCACATCATTAAGACTTAAAAAATTTGATTTTTATGCACTAATAATATAAATTTTTTTTTACACAATAATTCAATCAAATTTTGTCATGTCTACAAAAACAAGTTTGGCTTTTACCCTCACTACTTCAAAAGTTATGCTCTGTGCCCATGAGAGAATTTCACTCATCCATCTTTCTTCAGTCTCTATTTCTTTTACAACAGGACGCTTGCCCTCGTTGTGGGCTTCCAATTTGCCAGCTCATAAAGCCCGCATAAAGGAAAACAAATGTCTTATTGTGTGAAGTAGCTTGGCTTGTGCATAACAGATTGTTCAATAAAAGGATCATAGTGGGGTAATAGATATCTGAAATGACTTGCTGTATTTAAATCACTAGTACATTAGAACAGCTCTTGCTTTATGATTACGATCAACTACCAGCACAAGCAACTTTTAACGTTGGGTTGTGAAAGCCGTGTTCAACTACACAACTTGTTTTAAAAGTTTCAAAATCCGCATAACAAAACCACCGACCTACCCCCTTAATTGTCCTTGTCTTAAGGAGGGTGAAAAATGACAACGCCATGCTGACAAATTAAATTATTCTGTCTGACGGAGCTTGCCTGCGCCACATGGAGGAGTACTACTTTTTTGTTTCTTATCATCGAATGCTGTTTGTCCTTTCCTTATCATGTCAGGTTGCTATAAATTGGTGCGTATGCAAAGGAACAGTGCCAATACCGGGAGTGAAGTCAATAAAACAAGCAGAGGATAATTTGGGCGCTATTGGTTGGCGCCTCTCTTCAAATGAGTTGCTACAGTTGGAATATGCAGCACAGGAATCACCTCGCAAGATGATCCAGAACATTTTCCAAACCAGGTAGGTATAGGTATGCATATTGTTATATTACCCCACTTAACAATTTACAATTTCAGGTCTCAAATTATTTGAAAAGAAGACAAGAAAAAAAAAAGGTTGTAGATATCCAAGTGTTTGACGTGGGTTAGCATTTCATAACAGATAGTAATACATCTGCAAGTGAGGCCCCAGCATCAGCAAAAGGCGCAGACTGAGAATGAGAAATACAAAGCATAGTTTATATCTGACTTTGGGTCACGTTGTTTACATCATCTGATGTCGTGGAAGATTAAGAAGCAGAGAGCAAGTGAATGGGATGATTGAACCATTTCATATAACTCGTCCGAAGTGATACAAACCACAGATCACCATGTCATCCATAAAAATCTGGACTTGCGTGCGTACTCTGAGGAGATCTGTATTATCGTGAGCCCGGACGCCCCAACATAAGTTTGGACAATGATTTTGCACCACTTTCATTTTCTTTTTTGATAACCTATTGCATCACATTCATGGTTATATATTATATGGTATAGATATTTAGTTATATTTTTTTCCGATCAACATATTACTAATATCAAGTTTAGTTTTAATACATTGATAATAAATTTAACCATCAGCAATCAAGATATATAATATATCCCTTAAAATAATTATTATTAATCAGGTCAGAAAAAAATAATTCTTGTAAAATTCATATGTTTTGTAAACAAAATATTATACAATTAATGACAATTCATCCGTGACATAATCAACGTCAGATTAAATGCAAAATCAAGTCAAACACACTTTTTAACTTTACCCTAATGGGAAGAGGGCAGTGTGATAAAATAGGGGGTGATCAGAGGAGAGAGTGATTAAGAAAGGAGGTTAAACCCGATACAAGCCACATCTACACGCTCGACACAAGTACTAGTAGAGATGAGATACCATACATCTAATTGGCAATCTACCCTTTTTAATCAATTAACTTGGACTTTCATAAGTTGAAATGAAATGTTAAAAAGGAATCCGATCTTAGAAATAGGGTGAAAAGCTGAAAATACAACAGGAAAGAGAACGCAAGCATTATTATCAAAACCAACAAAACTATGTCATCATATGGAAATGAAGCATATTTGATATAAATAAGTCTCAAACTGAATATCAAAACCATAAAAAGTAACTCTGCCAGTGCGACATCCAACACATTCCCTATAACACTAAGACGCTAATGAAGTTATCAGGATTACAAGGCTTCCAGCAATCCATGACTAACACAACATTCCATCTTGCAATCAGAACAGCTTACTTGATCTTCTTCTTTGGCCTCAGCTGCAATAGAATAGACAAATACCAATGACTAAATAATAATTTAACAAAAATGCATACTGATTAACATAAGCAAAGGTAACAGAAATAAACACTAATCAAAATAGTGTACCTGGTTGCTGTGTCCACACTTCTTTTTCCTGCAGTTGACAGCACGGGGGTGCAAACGTGCATAACACCTGCAAAGCACAGCGAGACATAAATACAAAAGTGAATACCCTATTTGGTCCCTTAAGATTTTTACGTCAGACTATTTTGTCTTTCAATATAAAAAATTAATCTCGTGGTCCCTCAAGATTGAAAATGATGGACACACTAGTCCTTCTCTTAGTTTTTCATTAGTGGACTTACACATATGACACAATATATTGATGACGCGCCATTAAAATGTTAGAAGCAAGCTAAATGAAGCTATTTTGGAACTTATTACACTTAGTTTGGTGTCTAAAATTGGGTAAAATGAATCACTTTATGACTCATAATAGAGATTTAACTGACTCATTTTGTGAATTTTAACCACCAAAATGAGTCATTTGAAAGTTTATTCCTTTTCAAATGACATACATCACTTAACATCATGTCAGCAGGTCAATATGCAATTCTATTAGTGTTTAAAGAATCAAATACATACAGAGGGACTAATGTGTCCTATTATTAAAATCTTAAGGGACTGTGGGTTTAATTTCAATATTTGAGTGGCTAAATAGTATTGTAAAATTTTCTTGAGGGACTACAAGATATATTTACTCTAAATACAAAGCACAAGTAGTAAAAATAGCAAATAATCATTATACAAACCAACATAGAGTTGTCTAAGCTTCAACAACCATGGCAATTATCTTTCCAGTAGTTACCGTACATGAATAGTACAAAGTTATGGTATCACCTAAACATGTAGGTATCCTATCCTACAGGCACACCCACATGAGCTTGGTCCTCCTAAAATGAACATTCCTTATGAATAGAACCATTCTTTTTTGTCAAGTAAAGGAGACATAGCTGCAAGATTACTTCTGAATCACACTATTACATTTGAATCTAATACCAACTTTCTTCAACCATACAAGTCCACAATCAGAGGGAAACACTTCAGTAGTGTGTCAGTAACACTTGTCAGTATACAACTGAAAATTCATTTGAAAACAAATGGTTTATAAATCCAATCAAAGTTATAAAGTGTAAATATGAAAAAATCACATGCTACTGGTTGGTGAAAGAATTGAACAATCCAACAAGTTACACACAATAGGAGAATCCATTCGTAAATAAAAATATAAAATCGTTTCTTTATTTCACCGGTTCCACAAAGGCATTTAGGCTACTATTTGAAAGTCGATGCTATAATATACATTCAATATCATCTAAATTCAAGCACAATATATGTAACTTCTTAGAATATAGAGTTCAGGCACTAATACAAAATACATAATGGCTGTACTGCGTAAACTTACTTGCGGCAGATCATCTTATCCTGATTATATTTCCTGGCCAATGCCATCAAGGATGGCTCAATAATGCCACCACGAAGCCTCAAAACAAGATGCAGTGTTGACTCTGCAAAATAAAGCAATCAATCCCATAATGGCTCACAATCTAAACCAGTGTTACTGAGCACGATTAATGAGATTTAGGGTCCGGCAAGCTTAGCAGGACAAACGCATCAACACAATAAATTAAACATTATAAACATTATCAGTTTCTACAACATATATTTCGTAGAAGTTAACTCATCTTCAATTTTCTTACTTTCACTTTCTCACAATCTCACATTTAATTCATTACTCTCTCACAAACGCAGTTTCGACAAATCATGAAAAATTACAAATAAATTAAAACTAAAAAAAAAATCCCAAAATTAGGGTTTGGAATTGGAGGACTAACCTTTCTGGATATTGTAATCGGCAAGGGTACGGCCATCCTCGAGCTGTTTCCCGGCGAAGATCAACCTCTGCTGATCCGGCGGAATCCCTAGACACCGAAGAAAAGAGAGAATAGGAATCAGAATCAAAGTTCTTAATCTTCAGTTACAATTTACAAACCGGAAAAGGAACAAGGGCACAGTTAAGAGACCTTCTTTGTCCTGAATCTTGGTCTTGACGTTATCGATGGTGTCGCTTGACTCCACCTCAAGGGTGATGGTCTTCCCCGTTAGGGTTTTCACGAAGATCTGCATCTTTCCCTGATTTTCTCTCTCTTCACAATCCGCTTTGCTCAGGGTTTCTTCTCTGCCATCTTTACAATATATACGGAGACAGCGTTTTTCGATTAGGGTTTCTCAGGTTTCGACGCTACACTATGTTTGGTACCCCGAGTTATCTTATTCTCACTAATTCCACTAGTTGTCACCTGTGAACATTCTTGTTCGTTCGAGTTCTTTTCAATATATATAAAAAAATATAAATAAAAGGAAATATAAATATTTAAATAATTTTTATAAACAATTAATTAATTTTAATGCATCCCAGTATAAAAGAGTTTTTTAATGTCGTCATCCAAACACACGTTTTTATTTATAAGAGTTTTAAAATAATAAATAATTAAGTCAAATATTTTTATTGATATAATAATGTATGATTGGATATCTATATAAAATTTATTTACTTATTTATATTAATTATGAAAATCGGATTCATTATAAATTTAGAAAAATTATAAGAGAGAATACACTAAAAAATATTTTAGGATTAAATATCGAATGGATCAAAACCATTGTGTACATTTTTTTTATGCCATTTGTTTATTTTTGTTTTCTTGATGTCTTGCATGGATAGTTTGTTTGCATCTTTCTTGATATATTTTATGTGTTTACCATCCATTGACTAGCAGGTTGGAGTTGTCAATTGGTATCCAAACACCTTTTAACTTGTTTAGTTTCTAATTTTGATTCAATTTCAAAATTAACTTTGACTTTAGAATTGATTCTAATAAAAGTGATTAATTGTTATTTTTAGGTTTTTCCACCACTAATTTTTGCAAAATATCAAACTTAAACCACTTTGTTTTAAACATTAATTCTAATAAAATCAATCGCAATCGATTCAGTTTTACTTAAAATTAATTCTACAAAAACGTAATTATGCACACAATTGGGGAATAAATCTAGCATGGCTCAACGTTAGAAGAGATTGCTTCTAATAGAGTAATAGTAACATACGGATCCATACCTTGCTTCCAGTAGTGACAGAAGTATCCAAGCACTTTAACATAAATAAACGTGGCCAGCAACTATGTGAATTGCTGGCTACAAATCCACACTCAACACCCTGTTCTCAATCATTAACAACTACCACAGATGGCTACTTCTGCACCTTTCTCCCTCTCATGCATTTCACAAAGTAGATTGCTCTCCAAGCACAAGTCACACCCACCATCCCCTACAACAACATTGTTGCCACCCCAGTTTGGGCACACATCCCTTTCCCATCCTCTGAGATACAATGCAGTTTCTCCAATTGTCATGAACCCCAAGAGGACTAATGTTGGAGTGACAGTGAAGGCATCACTGGACAACAAGAACGTGGAGGTGATCAGCAAGGAGTACCTTCCCGTGTCTTTGGCCAAATATGTCTCTGATCTCTCCGATAAATTCATCAAAGAAAGAGGGTTCTTCACTATAGTTTTATCTGGCGAGTCTGTTAAGCACCTGAAGTAAGTATATATATAAATATTCAATATCCCTCCCTATATATGGTCATATGTATCTTGGATATATACTTCAGTCTTAGCTGCCAAAAGTATGCTGTAGTTGGAAATTATATACAAGGACAATTTGAGACTTTACATGGTTTGTTATTTGAGAAAGTTTGGTGATTGTTTCTGGATGCTACAATCTCAGGAAGTTGGTAGAACCTCCATACCTTAACTCTATCCAGTGGTCTAAGTGGCATGTATTTTGGGCAGATGAAAAAGTAGTGCCTAAAACTCACCTAGACAGCAACTACAAGCTTGCTTATGATAGATTCATCTCCAAGGTATGCTATATTGCATAGCATATTTTTTTGGCCAACATGAACTTAACTAATTGCTGAAACATGTTCTTATTAATTAATTGTTATATTTCGCAGGTGCCAATTCCTGTTCCTCGCAATGTGAATACCATTGATGATGCTCTATCAGCTGATGGAGCAGCCGATGTTTGTGAGACAGCTATCAAACTCAAGGTTGACAGCAATGTGGTGGCTTCATCATCTGGATTTCCAAAATTCGATCTCATGTTGTTGGAGATGGGAACAGATGGGCATGTAGCTGCTCTGTTCCCTGGGAACCCCGTCCTGGATGAGACTAGAAAGTGGGTTACCTTCATCAAGAACGCACCACAACCGCCACCAGATAGAATCACTCTTACCCTTCCTGTGATTAACAATTCTTCGAACATAGCAATAGTTGTCACTGGGGCTGGTAAAGCAGATACAGTCAGCACTGCACTCAAGGACGTTGATGGAGATGGTAAGCTGCCGGTTCAAAAGGTTTCGCCAAAAGGAGAGTTAAAATGGTTCTTAGACAAGGGTGCAGCTTCCAAGCTGTATAATAATTAGATCCTAAGTTATCCTAGTGATTTAATTTATTCATCATCTGACTTTTACTGGGTAAAGAATAAGGTGTATGGTGATGGTGTTGCACTGTTGCTGGCCACAGTTGGAATTATTTTACGATTTCTATATGATATGATGTGAGGCTCCACAATTTTTCTGATTTATATGTAAATGGGCACTTTTTTACTGGTGCTTTGGAATGCAAATGAATTCTACATAATTATATATTATACACATTTGGTTTTATTTGATCAAAAAGAAAGAGTGCCAAATAAAGAATAAATGGGCCGTCATATTTTTTATGTTCAAAGCTCAATATTTACACTAACTTAAACTTGCGTAAAGGTTAAAGATGTGTTTGGTATATGGAATAAAAAATAGAGATTTAATCTATAAAATTTCTATCGCCCCATTTTACTTTCGTGCCAAATACATCTTAAAAACATGATTGAAATTAACTTTAAATTGGCGTGAATTTTAATCACTAACCTAAAACGTGATAGAAGAAATTAAGAAATGGATATGCAAAATTGGGGTGTTATTTCAATTTCAAAGTGGCCTTTTCATTGTTGGTATCGCCAAGTCAACGATGAAAGCAAGCTAGTGCACGAATGTGGAACTTCCAAGTTAGTAACTTACAAACAATCGCTGATACTGCGACCGTGTTCCCCACCTCGGACGGTCTTATAAGAATCCAGCAGGAGGGTGCGCAGAGCGCATGGCCTACACCATCGCATCCACTTTCTTCTCCAGCACTACGCGAACCCCATTACATTCCCTCGCTATTAATCCAACCCCATTGTTTCCATCGTCTACCCCCAAATTCTCGTGCACCCCACTCTCCTTCAGAGGGCTCTCTCTGGTCAGTGCCAAACCCAGCACACTTGTCTGTGCCGTGAATAAATCATCGTCGATGGCGGAGACCCAGAAGAACGTAGTGGTTGATGTCTTCGAAAAGGAGGAGCTTGCTGTCTCTTTGGCCAAATACGTCGCGGATCTCTCCAACAAGTTCACCTCTCAAAGAGGGGCTTTTACCGTTTGCTTGTCTGGTGGCTCTTTGATCAGTTATCTTAGGTAATTTCACTCTCTTTTTTTATTATCGAAAAAAGTTTCCATTTTGTTGTGAACCCAACAATAAAGGGAAGGGGTTTCGTTAAATTTGCTTCGATTTTGTTGTTCTTTGTGGGATTAGAAGTAGTTTTTTTAATTTTTTTTTTTTTTAATGTTGGGATTTCAGGAAACTGCTGGAACCTCCTTATGTTGATACTCTTGAATGGTCCAAGTGGCATGTGTTTTGGGTGGATGAGAGGGTCGTGCCCAAGACTCATGAAGATAGTAACTACAAGCTTGCTTATGATGGGTTTCTCTGCAAGGTATCATTTGTGTTGTTCAGTATCTTTACCCAGCTTCAACATGTTTTCCAATTATTGTTGCGTGTAAAGAGAGGTTGGTTCAAACTTCAAGGTATCTGTCTGTTCAAATTGGAATAATAGCGCCAAATTGGAATAGGATAGAACATAGTATATGGACATGTTTTCCTTCAAATGGTTGCTTGGGAGCAACAGAGCAAGTGAATGGACGAGTACAAGCATTTTAGGGAGAGAGTAGTTAATTGTAGAAGAATAGGCGAATGGATCCCCTTGTCGGATAGGGATACTATTATATCGACAAGTTTAATGATGCAAGAGGGAAGCAAATTGCTGTCATGTTCAATATCAGCTTATATTTCATTTATGCAATTGAAATTGACAGGATAGCAATTCACCTCACTCAATCATGAGAAATTCTTACATGTTACTAGAGCACTTGGTGGATACTCTCTCTACCCAATATTTGAGAGACACTTTGGCTAAGATCCACCTTTAATATTCACTTTTAGTTTAAGTGTCACTCAATTATTGGATATAGAGCATATTAACCTATTGCTTCAAGAGCATGCAAGAGTTTCTCCTCTTGATAATCTTCAAAATAAGGGTGAGTCTCGGTGCACTGGTATTGTGGCATGGATGTCACACATATTCAAACCCTAGAAACGACCTCTCCACTTACTAGGGGTAATCCTATGTTCCTACTTATATTTACCCTCCCCTGACTCCCCAGGTACGAGTATTGTCCCTTTCGCCGCCTTGTGTAGTCTTCTTTAAAATGACTGTGTGGCCAAAGTACACTGTCTCCCTCCTTTGACTTCTGTTTGTATTGGTTTCTATAAGTCTGACCTGTTGGTACTTTCATCACGGTTCTCTTGACAGGTGCCCATTCCACCAGCCAATGTTTATGCAATCAACGATGCCCTGTCGGCTGAGGGAGCAGCTGATGATTATGAGACATGTCTCAGACACTTGGTCAAGAGCAATGTGATAGTTTTATCATCAGTCACTGGATTCCCAAAATTTGATCTCATGCTCCTTGGTATGGGCCCTGATGGGCACGTAGCTTCTTTGTTCCCGGGGCATCCTCTTGTGCAGGAGAATAAAAAATGGGTTACCTTCATTAAAGACTCGCCAAAACCGCCCCCAGAGCGAATAACTTTTACCTTCCCGGTGATTAATTCTTCGGCTTACGCAGCACTCGTGGTGACTGGTGATGGTAAAGCAGAAGCAGTTCACACTGCACTGGGTGGATCTCAAAATTCTGCGAAGCTTCCTGCTGCAATGGTTTCACCTGAGGGGGAGTTGAAATGGTTCCTAGACAAAGGTGCAGCTTCAAAGCTGTAGTCGGTATCCAAGTAGTTGATCTATGTGTAATGCTTATGTATTTGCCTATGCAGTTGATCAGTGGTTTAACCTGATCACATATTTAGTAGTAGTGGCATTACTGTATCTCCTTATCTCAGTGATAGTTAGCACTGGAAAGGGTTTTCACTTTTCTTTCTGTGGCCATAAAAGGCTAAACTGAAGGGCAGAGTCAATATGAAGATCTTTTGCTTCAAATTTTCTTAATGTTCAAATTAAGCTTGATTATCTTTTATCATATGGGGCATTTCATAACTAATAATGAAAACGGTTTATATTAAAGCAGCTGGTTATCAGTCAATTGGGCTACTAGCCTAATTTGAAAAATATGCTGCAGTGCTTCAATTATACTTCGATTGCTGTATCAGCAGCAGTTTATTGAGTTAGTTTCCCAAGCCCAAATTAAATCAGCAAAAACATACAAAGATAAATAAGAAAGTTGATTCGTTCTTTTTCATTTCTAAGAATTACATAACTCATCAAAGAACAAGCACCAATTCATGTGAATTAAGTCATTAAATAACATTGGGCTTAAGTTTCACATTACGTTTTGAAAAGTTAACGAACAAAATCCTCAACGAAAATTTAATCTTTTTAACGCATTCCGTATAGTAGTTAGTATAGTAGTTAGTGGTTTTAGTAAAATCAATTTAACTATAGACGGATTTCACATTATTTTAATATAATTTCATGAAATATGATATAACATTCACTGTTCAAGCCAATTGTAAATTTTGTAACAATCCCATTCTATAAAAATATTCAGCAGCACATGCCACGGTAATATTTTAGGCTCGATTGCTCATAGTAATGCAATTTTAAAATCAACATGTGACTCAAGGCAGAAACCTGGATTCCTACGACTAATCAGGATTATTCTATACTTCATGTAAAAAAGAATAGCATTAGATCGCCAATGTGAAAAATGCGTCATCATCCTTTATATGTTCTAAACTCAATATTTTCACATTGATTTAAACTTGCATAAGAGGATACAAGGTTAAGTATGTGTTTGATATGGACCAAAAATTAGAGCAAATTTTTCAAGGATTGTATTTATGTATAAAATTATAAATAAATCTAATCTATAAAATTTCTTTCCCTTCTTCTACTTCCTTACCGTATAGATGTTAAATATATAATTGAAATGAATTTGAAATCGAAATGAATTTTAATTTTTAATCACTGATCTAACATCCGTACTACATTATGGAGTAAATCGAGATTAAGAATAAGAAGTGGACATGTGATTTAATTGGGTTGCGATTTCACACAGACAATGAAAGGCAGCTAGTGCACGAATGTCGAAGTTCCTAGGTACTACAATCACTGTCACTGTGTTCCCGCAAAACGCATTGGACGAACTTTATATAAGAAAGAGAAAACCTAAAATAGTCTTTAAGGATTTTCAAATAGGATAAAATGGTTCCTAAGAAATAAAAATAGATAAATTAGTCCCTTATATTTTTAAAAATCGAATAAAATGGTCCCTGACAAATAAAAAAGGACAAATCAGTCCTGTAACTTTTCAAAAAAGGGGTAAAATGATCCATCCATCAATATGAAAATGAAGATTTGTGAGGAAATGTGTGACATATAATTTAGTTTAATAAGAGTAATTAAGAGTGATATGTTATCCATTTAATAAATCATTAATAGAAAATTTTAATGGAAGGACTATTTTATCTAATTTTTGAAAAGATAAGGAACTAATTTATCTATTTTTATTCGCCAGGGACCATTTTATTTGATTTTTTAAAAAATAAGAGACTAATTTATCTATTTTTATGTCTCAGGAACCATTTTGTCCAATTTGAAAATCTTCTAGCAGTATTTTGGGGGTTTACTCTATAAGAAACGAGGCGCAATGAGCATGGCGTAGACCACACCACACCACACCACCGAATCCACTTTCTTATCCAACACACCTGTCTGCACCGTGAATAAATCAATCATCATCGTCGATGGCGGAGACCCAGAAGAAGGAGAACAACGCGGTGGTTGAGGTCTTCGAGAAGGACGAGGATCTTGCCGCCTCTTTGGCCAATTACGTGGCTGATCTCTCCAACAAGTTCACCTCTCAAAGAGGGGTTTTCACCGTTTGCTTGTCTGGTGGTAATTTAATCGAACAGCTCAGGAAACTGGTGGAGCCTCCTTATGTTAACGCTCTTGAATGGTCCAAGTGGCATGTGTTTTGGGTGGATGAGAGAGTCGTGTCCCTTACTCATGAGGATAGTAACTTCAAGCTTGCTTATGATGGGTTTCTCTCCAAGGTATGCTTTGTTCTTCAGTATATATACATTTCATTTATGTAATTGAATTCGTCAGCAATTTGCTTCCCTCTTGGTTCTTGTCACTTCCAGAAAATTTGAAGTAATGGGAGAAAGATAATAAATGAATATAATAAACAGTTTTATATAATTTTTATCTTAATGTGGGTTAAACATGATTTAATAATAGATATATACTCCTAAAAAAAATTTACATCTAAGCGTAGGATATGCCCCCAAGCTCCGAACATGGATCTGTCCCCGCCTCTTGCATGATAAATTCTTACATGTTTTTGTAGTATCTAGTGGATACTACAAAAATTGAGTGATACTTTAGTGGTGAACCATCTTTCATATTTACTTTTAATTGAGTTGCCACGCACTTACAGGTTTAGATCTTGTAAACGACCTCTCCATTTATTAGGGGTATGGCCCCATACCCCGAATACGAGTCTTCTCCCTTTGGCCTGCTTTGCCGCCCTTATAGTCTTTGTTGGTTTGAGCGCATAAAACTCTCACAATTGATGATGTTAGTGGCTGGAAAATGAGAACTCAAATCTGAAAGAAATGCAGGACATGAAAACAGAGCAAGAACAGGACATATGTTGCTGTAAAATCATCGAACATCACTTTCTTCATACCCTATTTTAGTTCAAATAACAGCGAAAAATTACAGCAGCTGCAACAAATTTTTTTTGACCATATTAGACACATTTATAGCCAGATAATCACGTTTCTAGACTAATCTAACAAGGATACATCAGCAAAACAAACAAGATTTTTACTAAACATCACATAACTATCACATGACAACTCTCATGGGCCAAAAACATCACAAAATCTCCGCCCAAACCAACAGTCTTCTTTAAAATGACTGCATGACCAAAGTATACCGTCTCCCTCCTTTGACTTCTGTTTGGATAGTTTTCTATAAGTCTGACCTGTTGGTACTTTCCTCATGGTTTTCTCGGCAGGTGCCCATTCCACCAGGCAATGTTTATGCAATCAACGATACCCTGTCGGCTGATGATGCGGCTGGTGATTATGAGAGCCGTATCAGAGACTTGGTCAAGAGCAATGTGATAGCCTTATCACCAGCCACTGGATTCCCAAAATTTGATCTCATGCTCCTTGGTATGGGCCCTGATGGCCATGTAGCTTCTTTGTTCCCAGGGCATCCTCTTGTGCACGAGAACAAAAAATGGGTTGCCTCCATTAAGGACTCCCCGAAACCACCCCCAGAGCGAATAACTCTCACCTTCCCGGTGATTAATTCTTCGGCTTACGCAGCATTCGAGGTGACTGGTGCTGAGCAAGCAGATGCAGTTCGCTCTGTACTGGCTGGATCTCAAAATGATGATGACAAGCTTCCTGCTGCAAGGGTTTCACCTGAAGAGCAGTTGAAATGGTTCTTAGACAAAGATGCAGCCTCAAAGCTGTAGATCCTGCAGCTAATAAGTAGTTGATCCATGTGTAATGCCCATGTTATGTATTTGCCTATCTATGCAGTTGAATAAAGGTTCACATAGTTAGTAGTAGCAGTACTGTATCTCCTTATCTCAGTGATAGTTAGCACTGGGAATGGTTTTCACTTTTCTTTCTGTGGCAATAAAAGTACTAAAGTGAAGAGCAGAGTGTGCAATATGAAGTTCTTTTGCTTCAAATTTTCTCAATTCTTCCTCTCCCATTTTTTCCTTTGTGGAATTATTGCCTGGCAACCCCACTATTCCCTTTTTCCTGAGTTATGTTCATCATTCAGTTGATCAGATTCTTATGCTAGGGAACAGAAAAACTTGATAAGTGGACTTTCATTGACTTTCTTTCAACTCATCCTATGAGTTGTGTTCGATACCTGTCATTTAAATTAATGAAAAAAAAGTGATCATTATATGTCAACTTTTTTTTTAATTGTCTTTCCGCGCAATCAGTGCCCCATGTATTCACTAATTTACCCCACATGTTCCTTTTCCGTGGCGATTATTTTTCCTTCTTCTTGGGGTTGTGAGTTTGCATCACCATTCGCTACTGTAATTGGAGGCTTGGCTTTCTGCAACTAGCACTAAATTGCATAAACTATGGGCTGAAAAGACAAGCTGAGAAGCTTGAATCTATACAAGACTCAGAACTAACAAATGATAGTAACTGGTGAATTATTTATGCAGTTATGCTGCGTCACTTGATAAGTTGCTGTTTTCATTGATTCTTTTAAAAATTGATATTTTTATTCAGTTCAACTTTTCAAGATTTTTTCTTTAACAGCTTGATTATTGTTTCGTGTCTGGATGTTAAAATTTTCAATGAAGGAAACTTGATCATTAATTTCATTTCCATGTGGTTTATGCACAGCTTCATTGGCTACGATAGATGTTTAGTTGATGAATAAAAATTGAAGAAATATTTCATAAATATATACATACACTCCATGTGTAAATATGTAAAATTTCTTCTCATTTTTATTTTTTAATCAAACACACAAGAGTTATTAAGGGTCATTCGTTATCCTCCTTTACAACCTCATCTTCTCTTGCTCCAAGTTTCTAGGTTGATATTATACACTTATTTTTCATTTTTACCCTAAAAAAATAAGGATATATTTAATTGAGGGGTGAAATTGATGGTACAAATAATATAAATGAGTTTTATGTATAAAATAATAATAAAGTTTGAAAAAGTAATTTTCACATCTACTTTCACCGTCCAATAAAAAATACCCTTAAAATATCTTTGATTAAGTAGAAAAAATAGATGAAATCTTTCGCGACTCTTGGAATTCTTTGTGAAAATTACAACTCCATTTTTACCTATTAACAAAGAATCCTTAATGCACAAAAGTTATATTTTTCATGGTTTAGATTTTCTTTTAAATTAATGTATGGTGTATACAGCGCATGGTGTTGGACCCATGCCTCTTCCAAATCCATTCAGTGCCTCGTTTGGTTGTCTGCGTGATAAATATATCTGACAAGTGCGTACCCTACACAGTGATTGGAGAATGCCTGTGTAGTGAAGACTACTACTCTCACATTGCTAGCAGTGTCCCGTCCCGTCTCGGTGGGTCTCTCCACTTTTATCTAGATATTTTTTTTGTGAGATTTTTATCGGTGTGATTTCCTTTCCTCATAAATAATCTTGGCCGAATGGAATGATTTATCCATGGACTCGCCTAAGCAGACCCCAGGCGTGTTTATTTTTGGCTATTTTAGAAGGGCATTTCTCTCAAGTAAAACTTCTAATTATGAAATATTTAATATAAAATTTAATTAATCTAAACACACACTTTTTGAATTTTCACATATTTTCATGGTGTTTAAAAACTTTTAATGAATGAGAATTAAATTGAATTTCATTAAAAATTAAATTTCATTAAAAATTGAACTAAATTTTTATATTTGGAATAAATTATTAAATTAAATAATTTAATTTAATTTCTTAATTTAAAATAAATATAAAAATAAATTAATTTAATTATTTTTATTATTGAAAATAAAATATTATATTCAAATAAAGATATTTTTATATTTATTAAAATCCAATTTCTATATAAAATAAGTATGACATAATTTTAATTCTGGTGTGATATTTCAATTCCTTCCCTTAACTCAACGTTCTCAAACTCCTTGTTCATGACATTCCCAAACTTCTTGCAATGACCCTTCTCTCTCCGCGCCCTAGGTTTTTTCTTGCAATGGCTGGAGAGGGACGTGTCTGTGGCAGGGTCAGAGCATCGGACACCGCCGGAGTTGGTCTAACTCCCACTGTGTTCCCCGCAATAACTCCTTGGACGATCTTTGTGTAAGATAAGAAGGATGCGCATTGCCTCCAACACGCCATCGAATGTACTTTCTTCTCCACACACACACACACACACACACACTCTCTTGCACTTATCTGCACCGTGAATAAATCAATCATCATCGTCGATGGCGGAGACCCCGAAGAAGAAGAACAATGTGGTGGTTGAGGTCTTCGAAAAGGACGAGGACCTTGCTGCCTCTTTGGCGTAATACGTAGCCGACCTCTCCCACAAGTTCACCTCTGGAAAAGGGGTTTTCACCGTTTGCTTGTCTGGTGGCGATTTATTCATAGAGCTCAGGAAACTGGTGGAACCTCCTTATGTTGACACTCTTGAATGGTCCAAGTGGCATGTGTTTTGGGTGGATGAGAGGTTCGTGCCCAAGATTGATAAAGAGAGTAAGTATAAGCTTGCTTATGATGGGTTTCTCTCCAAGGTATGCTTTGTTCTTCAGTATATATGTAGATTTCGTTTATGTAATTGAATTCGTCAGCAATTTGCTTTCCTCTTGGCTCTTTTTATCTTAATGTGGTGTGAAACACGATTTAATAATGGAAGCAGAAGCAAAATAGATATATAGGTAAATACTTCTAAAACAAATTTACATTTAAGTGGGGCATATGCCCTCAAGCTACAAACATGGATCAGTCCCCGGCTCTTGTATCAGAAATTCTTACTTGTTTTTGTAGTATCCGGTGGATATCAGAATATGCTTTGTATTCAATAATTGAGTGATACTTTAGTCGGGATCCATCTTTCATATTTACTTTTAATTGAGTTGCCACACACTTACAGGTTTAGATCTTGTAAACGACCTCTCCACTCATTAGGGGTTTGGCCGGCCGGCCGCCCTTTATAGTCTTTGTTGGTTTGAGCACATAAGACTCTCACAATTGATGATGTTAGTGGCTGGAAAATGAGAACTCGAATCTGAAAGAAATGCAGAAAAGTGCAGGACATGAAAACAGAGCAAGAACAGGACATTATGTTGCTGTACAACCATGGACCATCTCTTTCTTCTTACACTATTTTAGTTCAAATGACAGCAAAAGATTACAGCAGCTGCAAAAAAAAATTTCTGACCACATTAGTCACATTGTAGCCAGATAATCATGTTTCTAGACTAATCTAACGAGGATACATCAGTAAAATAAGCAAGATATTTACTAAACATCGCATGACTATCACATGACAACTCAATGGGCAAAAAACATCACAAAAACTCCGCCCAATCCAACAGTCTTCTTTAAAATGACTGCATGACCAAAGTATACTGTCTCAGTGTCTCCTTCCTTTGGAAAATTTTCTATTAGTCTGACCTTTTGGTACTTTGATCACGGTTCTCTTGGCAGGTGCCCATTCCAGCAGGCAATGTTCATGCAATCAACGATACCCTGTCAGCTGATGATGCGGCTATTGATATGAGAGCCGTATCAGAGACTTGGTCAAGAGCAGTGTGATGGCCTTATCACCAAACACTGGATTCCCACTATTTGACCTCATGCTTCTTGGTATGGGTGCTGATGGCCATGTAGCTTCTTTGTTCCCAGGGCATCCTCTTGTGCACGAGAACAAAAAATGGGTTGCCTCCATTAAGGACTCCCTGAAACCGCCCCCAGAGCGAATAACTCTCACCTTCCCGGTAATTAATTCTTCGCTTTACGCAGCATTCAAGGTGGTCTGGGCCTAGCAAGCAGATCCAGTTCTCTCTGTGCTGGCTGGATCTCAAGATGATGATGACAAGCTTCCTGCTGCAAGGGTTTCACCTGAAGAGCTGTTGAAATGGTTCCTAGACAAAGATGCAGCCTCAAAGCTGTAGATCCTGCAGCTAATAAGTAGTTGATCTATGTGTAATGCTTATGTTATGTATTTGCCTATCTATGCAGTTGAATAAAGATTCACATAGTTAGTAGTAGCAGTACTGTATCTCCTTTTCTCAGTGATAGTTAGCACTGGGAATGGTTTTCACTTTTCTTTGTGTGGCAATAAAAGTACTAAACTGAAGAGCAGAGTGTACAATATGAAGTTCTTTTCTTCAAATTTTCTCAATTCTTCCTGTCCCATTTTTTCCTTTGTGGAATTATTGCCAGGCAACCCCACTCTTCCCTCGTTCCTGAGTTGTGTTCATCACTCAGTTGATCAGATTTGTATGCCAGCGAACAGAATAACTTGATAAGTAGACTTGCATTGGCTTCCTTTCAACTCATCCTATGAGTTGTGTTTGATACTCGTCATTTAAATTAATCAAAAAAAGTGATCATTATATGTCAACTCTCTTTTTTATTGTCTTTCCCCGCAATCTGTGCCCCATGTATTCACTAATTTACCCCACATGTTCCTTTCCTGTGGAGACTTTTTTTCCTCCATGGGGTGGCGTGTTTGCATCGCCATACGTTCCTGTAATTGTGGGCTTGGCTTTCTGCAACTAGCACTGGAATGCATAGACTATGAACTGAAAAGGCAAGTTGAGAAGCTTGAATCTATACGGGACTCAGAACTAACAAATGATAGTAACCGGTGAATTACTTATGCAGTTATGCTGCGTCACTTGATTTATAAGTTGCTGCTTTCGCTGATTCTTTTAAAACTTGATATTTTTATTCAGTTCAACTTTCCGAGAATTTTCTTAACGGCTTGATTATTGTTTCGTGTCTGGATGTTAAAATTTTCGCTGAGGGAAACTTGATCATTAATTTCATTTCCATGTGGTTTATGCACAGCATCATTCCGTATCGTAACATGTTTGGTTGGTGAATAAAAATTGGAGAAATTTTAATAGATATATATATATACACACTCCATGTGTAAGTATATAAAATTTCTCCTCATTTAATTTCCTAGCCAAACACAGAGTGATCAAGGTTCACTCTATTCCCTTTTTGTAGGCCCATCTTCTCTAGCTCCAATTTTCTGCGATTAATATTTTACATTCGGGGCATATTTGATTGAGGGTGAAATTGATGGTAAAAATAATATGAATGAATTTTATACATAAAATAATAAATAAAACTTTTAAAAGTAATTTTCATATTTACTTTGACCATCCAATCAAAAGTGTTTTTGACTAAGTGAAAAAAATAGGTGAAATCTTTCGAGACTATTGAAACTCATCATAAAAATTTCTAATTTATTTTTACCTTGACCAAAGAATCCTTAATGCACAAAAGTTACATTTTTCATGATTTAGATTTTCTTTTAAATTAATGTATTGTGTATACAGTACATGGTGTTGGGCCTGTCCTCTTCCAAATCCATTCAGCACCTCGTTTGGTTGTTTGCTTGGTAAATATATCTGACAAGTACGTACCCTACATAGTGATTGGAGAATGCCTGTGTAGTGAAGACTACTACTAGTAGTGTCTCTCCACTTTTATGTTTTATCTAGCCATTTTTCGTAAGATTTTTATCGGTGTGATTTCCTTTCCTCATAAATAATCTTGGTCGAATGAAATGATTTATCCATGGACTCGTTCAGGCAGACCAAAGGCGTGCTTGTTTTTGGCTATTTTAGAAGGAATTTTCTCTCAAGCAAAACTTTTAATTATCAAATATTTTTAATATAAATTTAATTAATCTAAACACACACAGTTTTTGAATTTTCACATATTTCATGACAGTACAACTGATCTTATACTAAAAGCCACTACAACAACATCCACATAAAACAACTTGAGACTTGTTAAATCCATTAATATATATAAGCAAGGGACCTACTCTCAGCACATGGGCAGTGCAAGTTTGAGAGAAAAGCAAACAATGTATTCCTTACCTCGCATTTCATACTCTATTTTTTTCAACACAACGTTTAATGTGTCTTTCGTGTTTTTACATGGCATTGGTTTTTGTACACTTCTCTTTTCCATGTAAAGTATACTTTGGTTTCTAACCCCGCATTCATTTTCTATAACGAGAGTATCTTTCCTTTTGTCATTTGCAAGCAAGTTGGATGCTTGGCCCAAGAATATAATGTTCTGTTCGGTGTGGTGTTTTCTCTTTTGCTCTCCTCCTCTCTCCCTAGCCCCCCAAGCCAAAACCCCCACTTTCTGTTATTAGATGTCACTTTTAAGCGCATGGCTATGAAAGTAGTCTCTGCAAATAGCACATTCTGTTCTTACTTGACAGAGTGATCTACCACATTTGCCAGCTTCATTCTTCCTCCACATAATAAGACCATCACATTTACTATTACAAAATGCGAAAGAGCATAAATTCTGTCAGATTTTAGTTATTAAAATAACATGATGTGTTTACTAACTCTTAAATTAATATGTAAGTAGTATCACTTTATTTTATTTAAGAGTATAATTTTTATCAAGATTTGGATAATATTCTTTTATTGTGTAGAGGTGGTCTTTACTATTAATTCCCACTCAAACCAAAAGGTGCAAAAGGGAAAAAACAAAAAAGGATCAAAAGAGAAGAAGACCGAAGGGAGAAAAGGAAAAGGCAATGTACTCAGAAGTGCGTGAAATTGAATCTCATGTCAATAAAATTTGCCCATTAACTGATGGCGTATTAATGTCTTTACATTATTTGTTTTTGTCCTGTAGTGTGGCTAGCTGGTTAAAGATAGAATTAGTGAATTACTACCCTCTGCCATGCCACTATGGAAATGTCCCAATCAAGGGTAAGAGTTGCTTGAAAACCAAAACAACCGCTTCATCATTAGCACATTTGACTGCAATCAATTCACATAATTAAGGCCACACTTTAGGTTAACAGCGAGTGCAGTGTTGTGATTAGGGGGCAAAACTTACAGCACACCCTTGGCATGGTGGTGTTGTCATTATCCTAGGGAAGACAAGCCTCACTTTGGAATCACTGTTCATTCTTTAGAATCTCTTTCATCATTGTGGTAGATGATGAAAAGGACCCATAAACATGAAATATTTAAAAGGGTAAAACACATGGGCCACAGAAAATCATTTCTTTTCATTTATTTATTTTACTTCTTTACTTCTCATTTTTTAAGAAGGAGGGGTCTTACATTTCATGTCAATAATCTGATGAATATGCTTTATGGTTTCCCTGCTTGTTATTGGCATGGCCACTGTTGCTGTTAATGGAGAAAACATGTGGTTACAGCTCCCAAAGATTTGTGCGTAGAAAGGTTGTACATGGTTACTTTCAAAGCTGCCCCTTCATCATGACAATGTTGGATGGAAGAGGCCTACAAACGAAAGGCCTCAATTGCAGCAACGGAATTGTAGATAGAAGTTGTGATTTGCACCTATTATATGAGATATCATATCAACTTATATTTTATTTATGATTGAAGATTTTATTCAAGTAGAGTTCTTATCTCATTCAATAACATATAATATATGAATTGACATAATATCTCATATTATATGAATAAAATTATCATTTCTCTCGTAAATAATATAGTATAATGGGCGATAATTTATGGAAGGAAATTCATATAATTTTGGGAGACTTAATATAGTCCAACGTCGGATCTCAAAGTGGTAATTGATGGGATAGCAATCAACTTAGAGGAGAACTATGGAGCCCACAGGAATTCGAAATACCATGTCATCTCTAAGTACCGACTCTCCAAGGAAGAAAAAATAAATAGCGAAGGAGTATAGATTTGGATTCATACTAAGTCCACAACATACCAATGATTTAAAATATATTTTAATATTATAACATATAAATAATATAAAACTCCACAGTTGATATGTTACCACACATCAGGATGCATATAAATTTGAGCCGGTATTATTACCGTTCTAAAAAAGAACACAAGAAAAGAATTCCAATAGCAATCTTGTATAGTACGAAAACAAATCCATTTTAACATTTTTTTAACTTTTGGAAAATTTATATTGAAAACTGAAAATCAAACTTACCATATATAAAATTGATGTTTAGTTGTTAAAACAAGTCATTCAACTATCATACTACAAAGTTTAGCTATGTTAAAGAAAAATGTTTAACTATTAAATTTATCTTGTGGTCCTTGAAAAGCAGGTATTTTCAAACTGAAATTTCGAATTAAATAACTATCAGAATTTTCTTAAATAGTGAATTTGTTTAAATTTAATTCTTTTATTATTATTTTTAACTTTGCTCACTTTTTCTTTTATTTTAAAAATTTTCAAAAATCACGGCGCCTGCTTTTGTTGACTATTTTCTTCAAAATTCTTATTTTAGCGCATACACGATCCGAGGTTAGTTGTTAGTTACTTAGTTGGCAATCACCACTTATTGAAATATCCTTGGTAGTTCAAAGAGTCCCACCTAATCAATTTTTGCTGAATGTCCTAATTAAGCTTGGTTATACTAAAAAGTAGTACCAAAACTGTTCACGTAAGAAAGTATTTAAGTTCTGCCAATCAACTACCATTGTGACATATTCAATCCCTTCAAAAGTGGTCTGCAGTTTAGTTAGACAAGTCGGTGGTATGACAGAAATACGTAAACGCTCCTAAAGCATATTTAATGTGTATTCTATAAATATTTATAATTATTTATTTTTAATTTTTATATAATTTTAAATATTTTAAATTAAGACTGAAGGTTATGATTGTTTATGAAGTGCGAATTAAATGTGTTTCAGGAGCATGTAAATATTTCTGATGATATTGTCTACTGAACAAATTCAATCTCCTTTTGACTGAATATGAAACAGGGTTAGGGTTACAATTATTGTATTTTCTTAATCAATACATGTTGACTGAAATGCACCATCATTTATCATATGGGGGTTTCATATCTAATAATGAAACATGATTGATTTAGTGAATATCATTATATTCAATATAATTTCAGAAGTATTATTAGAAAAAATCAATTGGACTACTAGTCTAATTTGAGAAATATGCTACAATGCTTCAATCATACTTACACACATAAATAAGATGTATATGAAAAGAATATCATGGTTAGATATTTACCTCATTAGTTGGGCTCCCACCTTGAAGGTACTAGTTATTATTGTTGTCAGGGGATACCTAGGAAATCGAAAGAATAAGAAAGCTGATTTTGTTCTTGTAATCTTGTTCATTTATGATAATTACATAACTCATCAAAGAACAAGCACCAAATCATGTGAATTAAGTCAGTTAATAACATTGGCTTAAGTTTAACATTACATGTTGAAAGTTACGACCAAAATCCTCAACAAAAAATTAATCTTTTTAATTCATTCCATATAATAGTTCATTATTTTAGTGAAACCTAATTTAATTATAGACGGATTTCACAGTATTTCAATATAATTTGATGGGATATAAATCTAACATTTTCTCGTCAAGTCAATTGTAAATTTTGTAACAGTCCCATTCTATAAAAATATTCAGTAGCACATGCGATGGTAATATTTTAAGCTCGATTGCTCATAGTAGTGCAATTTTAAAATCAACACCATGTGACTCAAGGCAGAAACCTGGGTTGCTACGACTAATCTTAATTTGATTATTGTTAACAGATTCTGTTCGCCACACTACAAATTATAGTAGTTTTCTGTGTATTTAATTAAAATATTAAAATTAATTTTATAATAAGGCTTCAATTTTTAAATACATGCAGAGTTATAGACACTTTTCTTTGTTGGGAGGGAGCTAGGGATGGCAACAGGTAAGGTTTTGACCCAACCCGGTTATGTCTCGTAGCCTCTTGCGTAAGTCCCAACTTGTCCATAAGTCACTCAATGAGTCTTGAAAACAAATACACACACTCTACTATAGCAAAATATCTGAACTCAAACCCTAGACACTACATTTCTTAATATCTTTATGATTTTTTTTTCAAATTCGATTTTTATACTAATTAATTAATTAATAGTTTTTCATAAATTGAAAGACGTGTCGAAAGCATTTTTTTTTCATAAATTAAATAAGTAATTGGATAAAATAATACATGTGAAAGTAAAGTAAAAACAAAGGCATGATGCAATAAGGGTGCAGATGGAGGCATAACGCCATAACAGGAGAGGCCAACCAGTGGCAAGGGTACGACGAGACAACCGTAGAGACGAAAGATAGTGGATCATGAAATTTAAAATGGTTTGGAACAGAGTTTAAATTAGTCTATGTCGGTGTGTTTGGCTATGCATTTGTAGAATTAGTTTTGGGGAAAATTTATTTTTTAAGAATTAATTCTGTTAGAATTGATTGCAAAGTAAAGTAATTCATATTTGATAGTTATATTAAAAATAATTTTGACAGAAAACAAGAAATTGGGCTCGTTTGGTTAAAATTCTACGATAAATATTTCTTCAAAACCAGAAGCATAAGTAGAAAAGGAAAATTTGTATATGTTTAGATGTAATTGTACAAGTATTTTTTATTATAATAATAAATTGTTAAACTTTTTGAATGAAATAGATATTGAAGTACTTTTTTGATGAAATTATATTTAATAATATGATATGATTTGTAATTTAAATAGGGCAAGTGGTAAGATTTATTTAACAAAATATTATTTTTTGTCTTTTCATAAAATATATGAGGAGAGATTTGTAATTAAATTAATTTTAATAAATAACCAATAATATTCTCATTGTTTCACTACTTCTATGTCTATAAAAGCATGTCCCTATCAGCTTTTAAAAAAATAGAAAAAATAATTATTTTTTATTTCTGCTTCTTTTGAGAAGTACAAACAAACATACAATCCTATAAGTGCTTTTTAAAAAAAAATTGAAGAAAAATACATTTTTTTCTTTTAAAATTTTATTCAAACGAGTTAATTTTTTCTTCTCTCATAATTAATTCTAGAAATAAAAATTGGTTATAGTTTCTCAAAACCAAACATCACCAAAATAAAGCAACATCACTATATGTGGGGTGCAGGATGACCATGTGAGCAACATATTGCATACATATATCTTGAAACATTTCTCTCCCTCTCTTTCTCTGTGAGAAAAACAATCTTCATAGATGGATAATAACAGGTACAATTGAAGCAAGTCTCGTAATAAACCGTAAGCAATAAATAATACATGCAAACTCTTTTAACAATAGTTGACCTTACTAACAATGATGCTCCTTAAAATAGCAACCGAGAGCCAATCCTTTCTAAGTAAGAAAACAGAGAAAAACTCAATTTTCTTCTCTCTTTGCCCAATATAAGACATTTGAAGATTTATCCTCCATATCTTTTTACATTACTCCCTTACAGTATTCAAGTATTGATTGACAATTTGGAGCGACTAGGGGTTTTCATGATCTGACTTGGCATGCTAACCCAGCTCGAACCAAAGTTTATTTGGATAAGTTTGGCTTTTCATTACAAATGTGTAAGCTTCAAGACCTTTAAAAAAGTATGAGCTATATTGTTTGAATAACAACAAAGCCAATTTAAAAAAAATACTTTGAAAAATGACTAATGACTACCTTAAGTTTCTTGATTAAGCTTAACAAGTAGAATTTCAAAGTGCATTACACTGACTTAAGCGAGAACAATTTAACTTTACATGTGTGAACATGTTTTATCTCATGGGAAAAGAATAAGATAAAGTGAGTATTATATCATGTAAAGAATGTTCATATACATTAAGGAATGAAGCAAACTAATACAAGAGCAAGAAGTCCAAGGAAACAATATTAAGAAAGTAACACGAGACTTCAGAAAGTACATTGAAGAACGAGGAAATCATGCCAACTCTGAAAGTAACGTAGTACTCGGTCAACAATCATCACAATCACAAATAAATCAGTATCAAAGAGCCTAGATTGAAGACTAAAAGATCGAAGAATGAGCAAGAGATTGATTATGCTGTTAGAAAGCTCACTTAACTGCAAAGCACAGAACGCTACAGGAAAAAGAGGGAAATTCAAAATTCAAATTTCAAATATCGAATCAAACTCAGTTTTTATAACTGGTATGTCATATCTTCTGCCTGATTGATTCATGATCCTAGCCTATAGAAAAAGGGGTTCAGAAACCATAATCAGAAAGTAAAAAGAAAGAGGACATCAGAAACCTCTACAATACAATGGCTTTTGCAACTTATGTGACAATTCTGTCAGTCTATCTCTTTAGAATAACGTTCCAAGATACAACTGATGATCTACATGTGTCACTTGAAGATCTGATCAAAGGCAACGGTAATAAAGAAACACCTGTATAAATAGAGATGCTACACTTGAATGCCGATGAGAGAGTTGAATACATAAGAGTGAAAACTCTGAAAAAATCTCTCTACACTTCCTGTGCAGTTCATCATAACATATAATCAATCTTCATGAAGTGTAGAAAATCTTCTTTCCATATTTTGTAATGATTTATATACTCTTCTTAGGAAGAGATGTGACAAAGAAGTCGCTCATATTTCACAGGTCTGTATTATTGAGTATTTGTAAGGAAATATGAGTGTAGGTTAGTTTGAGTGGCTACCCAAACACATACCTTTGGCTTTGGCAACCCAAAATCTTCTACTTGCAACGTGATAGCAGAGGTATCTGCTCATCACGGTTCAGCTTGGAGAGGCTGCTTCAAGATTACTTGAAACATGGTAGTAGAATTTTTCTGCAGATCACGGTTTAGCTTGGAAAGGCTGATTCATAACTACTCGGTTTGTGACAGTTGAGGTTGTCCACCGTTCACTGTGAAAGCTTGGAAAGGCTAATGCAAAGACTATCCATTTTACTTTCTCAGGTTGAGAAAATTGTTGTTAGTGGAATCTCAACATGTGTTGAGTACTGGATGTAGGTAGGTTGACCGAACCAGTATAAAAATACTTGTGTTCTTTTTCTCTTCCATGTTCTCTTATTTTCATGTTATGCATTTTATATTAGTTAACAGCTTAAGATTTATTAAAATTGTATTATTATTATTATTATTATTATTATGCTTGATAAACTTCAGAGATCTACTTTCTGAAACTATTAATTATTGTTCCGTTGCACTTCAAGCCTTAAGCTTGATAATATTTTCTTGTTAAAAGTTTTAGATTTGGAAGAAATCTGCAGAAAGCACAATTCAATCCCTTTATCATACACCCTTTTTTACCAATGAAATGCCCTAAAAGCATTTATTAGAAAAAGCCTCGAAAGTTTAAGGTCACGTTAATTAATTTTTGGTGGCAAATATAGAGAATATGTAAATATGGGTGTGCAAAGGATGGGTTTCAACCGGGTTGGACTAAACCCAAACTCGACTCAATTTTCAGATCGAGTCATTTCTCAGAGCTTGGATCCAACGTCCTGACCCACTAATGCGTTACCTTGGCTTTCAAACAACATTTAAAAATCTGGACAATGCACATAATAGAATTCTCAATTCTAACAAATAGGAAATAAAATTTAAGAAATATTTTATAATACATATTTAAAAAAAACATATTAATATACGAATAATATGAATTTATTTAAAATATATTAATTTAAATATAAAATCTTATAATTTATCATTATAAAAATATATTGTTATAAAATAATTACTTAACTTTGAGCCAAGTAAACTTGAAATATAGCTAGTATCCAACGAACAAACAAACACACACACACATATTTCGAGCATTCGAACTCTACCCAAAAAGCCTCGGGCGGGTCGGATGAGATCATAGACATGTATATGTAAAGCATTAAAACCGTTTACCCGTATTTAAGTGTGTTTTTAACCCATTATTATTGGTTTGGATCGGAGGGCAAATTTTTAATATCATAAATACGGCAACGGGGACGGGGCAGTGGTGGAGCTGATGTTGTTAACATAATTAAAAATGAATTAATTAAGGACTCAATCTCCAATAATAAGGAGGGTTGAAAGAGCCAAAGAGGTTAGTTAGTTCGAAGCCTTGAATGATGTGATTGAAGATGGCACGAAACGTCGTCGCTTAGGGTTTGGGGAAGGAATACTACTAGCAATGGTTGCCCTCTGACCACCTATGAGAGTAAAAGCCTCCAAAAACTCTTTTCCACAGAACCCATATGCAATAGATTCTTCCCTTCCTTCCATCTCCATTCCTTCTCTTCCATCTCTCTCACTCTCTCTTTCTTTCTTTCTTCACGCGCCGAAGAAGAGAGACAGTGGAAAAAAAGCAAAAAGTGAAAATAAAAAGGAAAAAGAGATAAAGCCCCTTCTTCTCTTCTCTCCTCTTCTCTTCGCTTCGTTTCTCTCAGAAACGAAAGGAAACCGAAGAAATTGTGGGAATCAGTAGAGAGGAGGGAACATCGAAGAGGATCGCAGCGAGGGGCATTCCAGTAATTTGAGCTCCTTCCTTCCTTCCTTCTCCTCCATGTTCACATCTGCTCAGTTGAACACCAACAACAACGACAGTCCCTTCATCTCCGGCGGCGGCGGAAGCGGCAGATTCACCTTGATGGCCCCCCCCTCCACTCAGGCGGTGGTGTTGACGGCCTTGGCTGGCCTCGCTTTCGTCGCCGTCGTCTTCTACGGTGCTCGTAGGTAAAGACCCAAAGCCCCCTTCCAATGAACCAAAAAAGGAAAAATTAGAGAGAGAAAGTGATAGAGAGAGAGAGAGAGAGCATCGTGAAAACCCTAGCTCACTCCCTCCTCTGCCATATCTGATGTTGTTGTTGTTGTTTTCTTCGATTGCGATTTTGTACATCTAAGAAAAGGAAAAAAAAAAAAAGGAGGAAAGAGAAAAAGTGTAAATATAAGGGAATTTTGTTATAGATGAATCCTCTTAGACGAAGTAGCAATAATTCGAATTCTTCGTCTTCGAATTCCTCTCCTTCATCGTCGTCGTCGTCATCGTCTTCGTCGTGGATCCATTTGCGTTCGGTCCTATTCGTTGTCACTTCTTCCTCACCAGCGTCTTGTTCCTCTTCCGATCGGTGAGTTCTTCCTCTCTTCTTCTCTCTTCTTCTCTCACTTTTTTTCTTTTTAACTTTTCTTTTCTCTGAACCCTAAGATTTGTTTAAACTCAGATTTCTATTACTGTGTTTTTTTCTTCTGATTTTGTTGCCAGATCTCCACTTTTGGGCACCTCGAATGTTGCTATCAGTGTCAGCTTAGGTTGCTCAGCTTGTGTCTGTGTGATTCCGCACTTCCCATGTTTCTGTTTTGGGGTCTCTTTGTCCGGCAGCATTTTGGTGTCTGATTGTTGTGGTTCTGGTAGAAATGGTTGATTTGGTTGGAATCACAATGCTCTCTTTTTGTCTTGTTTCTGATTTGTCTGTGAAGGTAGAGAGAGAGGGGAAGGGGTTGAGGAGGACGAGATAGTGAGAGGGACACAGATCTTTCCTTTGGCTTTGGTGAGGGGTATTATCGGTTTTTCCCCTCAGTAGGTTCAATCTCAAGTTCCTTTCCTCTTGCCTTTGAACAGTTTATCCTCGGAGGTTCCCCATTCCTCATGTCTAATCAGTACATCAGTGCTTGAAGAAAATGTGATTTAGTGATCATCTTGATCGATTTCCAAGCCCCTGTACTTGCAGTGCCTCCTGCTTGTATATCTACCTGAGCTGTAAAGGAAGATCTTGCTAGGGTATATTTACTATTTAGGAGTGAGCATGTTCATCTGTAGGATGAAGGAATGTGTTTAATGGACATAATTAAACTTTTGGAGTCTAAGATTATTTAAGAAAATATGTTATAATCAGTCTATCAATCTGCTACATCAAGGATTATTGTTTTGGTCTTCAGTATCTCGGATGGGGTATATATATCTGAAGGATGTTGATGTGTTCAAGTCTTCAAGGAGAATCTTCTCTGATATCTGCCCTTCTCTTCTTTATTTTGTTAAAAAAAAGAAAAAGAAAGAAAGAAAAAAAATCTCACTCTCATGTACCTGCAAATGTTTATCTGGAATAGTTTTGTCCCTTTCCTCCTCGGGTTAAATTAATTGATTGCTGAAGTTAAAAATTTTAATGAATGCTGGCAATGCTGTAATCTGGATGGAGCTTGTAATGATCTGGTTTGATTTTTTAAGGCATTTTTTGGTACTTTTGGCATTACACAGTGGAAAACATGTTGTATTATTGAAGTGGGTGTTGAAGTGCATATTGAACTGGAAATCTGATGATGAATTAAGTTGTAGACTGATGGGTTCTCAAACACGTTGGTTTTCATTCATAGGTAGAAGTAGGAAGCACTGACTGACTGACTGCATTTAATTGTTTTGGGGCAAAGGCAGTAAGTTAGTTCTTTAATAACAGAAGATTCATTACAAAATCCATAAATACTAACAAATTGAAATTTATGGAATGTGTGAGAAAATTTTAATCCACGATTGGCTTGAAAAAGTTCATCTATTATTATTATTATTATTATTATTTGGTTTCATCTATTATATTGGAGCACTGTGATGTGCTTTTTATCTGGAATAATATATTTTTCTGCGTACTGTTTCACTACTCTAAATATCTTAATTGATTGTTTACTGCTCATTGTCTTTTCTAAAATTTGCTCACGCAGTAGTAATGAGTAATTCTTTTTGACAAAATTCCAGGGGCCGTCTTAAATCACCATGGTCACGCAGGAAAAGAAAACATGCCCTTTCACCTCAGCAATGGAAAAGCTTGTTTACACCAGATGGGAGATTCCGTGATGGAGGAATTAAGTTCCTGAAAAGAGTTCGCAGTGGAGTGAGTTTACTTATCTGTTTTCAGTGACTATAAATTTGTGTTCTCCGTGTTTCCTTTTGGAATTAATTACATTATAAATATCTGATGCAGGGTGTTGATCCTAGTATTAGAACTGAAGTTTGGCCATTCCTTCTTGGAGTGTAAGCATGCTGTCTTCCATTTTCCATTTATAAATAATCTTTACTATTTATTTTCTTGCATACTTGGGATCTGGGAAGTATAGATATTGAGTTGGACACAGATATGGAGACATAAAGATGCAGCAAAGTTTTTAAGTTTCCCATTAATATTAAGTGTCATATTGCCTTTTTCTTCTATTGAAATCTGAAGTCTGTTTCTTAACTTGGTTCTGATGAACCTTAACTGTCTTTCACTTTGTAATAGCCCAAACTTGGTGCTTTGCTTTATGTTATGCATTTGGGAGGGTATTGACTACCATGTCCTTTCTTTGTGTTAGGCTCTTAATTTTCTTTCCCCATACTTTTCTACACGTATTCGTTTGCTTAGACAAACTTTTATATGGGTACTGATTACATATTGATTTGAACAGCTATGACTTGGACAGTACCAAAGAAGAAAGAGATGCTATAAGAACTCAAAATAGGTAGGCATACAAGTTTGCTCCCCAATTCAATGCTCAATCCATTTTTTTTGCCCAGTCTTTGATTTGTTTTTGATTGGTTGTACTTTTCTCTTCTATTTGTTCAGTTTAACATAATATTGCTTTTGTCCAAAATCTTTGAACACAGAAAGGAATATGAGAAACTCCGCAGACAATGCCGGCAACTACTAAAGCTAAGCAGTGGGAGCTTTAAGTTGAACGAAATTGGAGAAATCAGCTATGAAGGAGATGGTGGAAATCTCATTCAAGATTCTGGTTCTCCTAGTTCTGAAGAAGCAACCAGTGCCAGGGAATCCCTTTCCAGTGGGGAAAGGAGCCCAGATGTTGAATATTCAGATGATCCATCTGGTGCCCTGTTGGAAGGGGATGATGTGCCTAATGAAAGCAATGCTGATACTGCACTGGATACTGATTCCACTGATTCAGACTCCTCGGATGGTCCTGAGGTTATTCAGACATATCCTTCTAATGAGTTTCAAGAGAACACTTCCAAGACAGCTACCACAGAAAATTCTTCTCCCTCCCAAATGAAAGGCCCTTCAAAACCACTAAATAATGAAGATTTTGCCACATGGCAACGGATCATCCGACTTGATGCAGTACGTGCTAATGCAGAATGGATACCATACTGCCCTTCTCAAGCTGTTATACCAGAGACTAGGGCGTTTCGATCTGCTGAGGCTGTTGGCTTGAAGGATTATGGTCACCTGGAGCCCAACAGAATCTTTCATGCTGCTCGATTGGTTGCTATTCTTGAAGCATATGCAGTGTATGACCCTGAAATTGGCTACTGCCAGGGTATGAGTGATCTGCTATCTCCTATAATTTCTGTTTTAGCAGAAGATCATGAGGCATTCTGGTGTTTTGTTGGATTCATGAAGAAGGCACGGCAGAACTTTAGGCTTGATGAGGTGGGTATTAGAAGGCAACTTGATATAGTTGCAAAGATAATCAAGTTTAAGGACGCCCACTTGTTTAGACACTTGGAGAAGCTTCAGGCCGAGGATTGCTTTTTTGTGTATAGGATGGTGGTGGTGTTGTTTAGAAGGGAATTGACATTTGAACAGACTCTTTGCCTTTGGGAAGTAATTTGGGCCGATCAAGCAGCAATCAGGGCAGGTATTGGGAAATCTGCATGGAGCAGAATCAGGCAGCGCGCCCCGCCAACGGATGATTTATTGCTGTATGCAATAGCAGCTTCAGTGTTGCAGAGGAGAAAATTGATTATCGAGAAGTATAGCAGCATGGACGAGATCATTAAGGAATGCAATGGCATGGCAGGACGCCTTGATGTTTGGAAGCTACTGGATGATGCGCATAACTTGGTGGTCACCCTTCATGACAAAATGAAACTAGAGACATCCTTCCGATGACTTTCTCTCAGTTGATACTCACAAAACTAGTTATTATGTCGTCAAATGATCTTTACTTTCAGGCTGCCGGATTTCTCTTCTGCGTCTGAAAAATAAGCGCTGCAATTGCTGGGTTTAGTACCACAAGGTCTGCTGCTTGTTTAAACTTGCCATTGCTTATTTACAAGGCCTTAGTTTGGACTATGTTTTGGTTAATTTGGGGACGGAAGTTAGCTAGATTTACAGGGCGTCTTTTTTTTTTTTTTTAATCTTTTTGGTCCCTTTTTTCTTTTCTTTCTTTAATTCTGATTGGAGACATCTCGGGGCACCTTTGCGAAAAGCAGGTGGGTAGGTGCATGTAACCGGTAGATGAGGCTGAGATATTATCGACAATTATGAATGATGTCTTTTTTGACTGAATTCATCAATTCCTTGACTCTGAGTTGCTGACCAGGTTCTGCGTCAAGACTCAAATCCGTCCTTCTACTTATTTTAACCCCAAGGTAATTGAGCAGGGTTTCAGTAGTGAAAAGTGAATCTTATCGGTTTGATTCAGGTTTGCATTGATGCCAAAGTTTTATTTATGAAAACTCATTTTTCAACTAATATTGAAGTTTAAATTATTATTTTGTCATGACCATAGTTTTGTATTAGCATAATTTATTTTTTATGGGATATCTAAGCTATTATTAATTGCGTTACCTGTTAGTGTTGGAATTATAAACTAATGACCACCGAACTCACTCTACCAGTCACCCCACTTTACCTTCTGGTAACTCCTATAAGCTAATAATGGCCACATAGTTTAGTCCCGTAGCTCGCATCACAATATCGGCGCAATAATTAATTGTACATTGCTTTTCTTCGTCTCCTAAGGTATTCTCTTTGACCAACCAAAAAGGTGTTCTCTGGGCCACAAAAACAAGGGTGCCCTTGTATGACTGGAAAATTCTTTTATTCTATGGTACACCTAGTTGAGGCGAGAAAAATAGGAAAAAACAAATTATGATGGTTTTATGTATAAAATTATATAAATCTTGTTTATGAAAATTTTATTTTCAATTTTATTTTTTAATCAAACACACTTTATAAGATAATATTCTCTTTGGATTTATTTCTCATTCTTTCAACTGAAATCAAGCCCTAAGATGCTTCATGAAGGATTTCTTGAGGAGTATTCAAGTCTGACTCACCATCACTTGGTCCAACTATAAAACATTTTTCACTTCTAAAAGAACTCTTTTAATTAGGATTTAGATGTTATTAAATAGTGTAAAAATTCCTAATAATCATTTAGTTAGGAATTATTTTCTCACTCGCACAATTCCCCCCTACTAGTTAATTATAAGAATGAGATGAGTAAATATTGACTATTAGGTTGGGGAAAATGTTCTCAACAATTTAGTATTAGATCACGCTTCTGACTCAATAAGCGCTTACACATTACTAATAGATGATAATTAGAGGTCCAAAAATAAAACTCTCAAGTTACAACAAAACATGGTCGATAGATGATCAAGTTACCCTTTAACTTATCAGTGTGATCCCATTCCCGAAGTCTTCCCCCCCCTCCCCCTAAAGTGTCTTCTTTCTTCATTCTTGAATTAGTTTTCTTTCGAAATCTCCCTATTCTAGTTCTGCTGCTAGGCAAATTTTTTTTTTCTTTTTCACGTATATAACTCTTTTTTTATCACATGTATTATTATCGTTATCACTTTTTTCTGCCACCGTTGGACTTTAAGGATATAGTAATATATACCAATCATGGTTGACATCAACTTGCAAGCCCCAACCAATGGTATTGACGTTGCGGTTATTCGTATATCCCACGATAGGTTCTATGCTGTATTTATTTTTGGAGCCGAATTGCTTGTTCTTTGTAAATACATTAAGGTTCAGTTGTTTTCAAAACTTTGTTTGTTACTCAGTCCATGATATTTTAACCACATCATGTTCTTAATTATTGATGCATGGCAGTGAAATATAAACCTAGACACCAGAAAATTAATGAGTAACTAACATTTTTGGTCATGATGTTTTCAATTTGATATTAATTTAGTCTTAACAAGAAATTTTATATCAATTTAATTCTAATATCTTTAACTTTGACATCGATTTAGTCGTTATATTGTACCTTCACTTTAATATGATGACTAGAGTTTGGATCTTCTAATATTATATACATTTACCAAAGAATGTGTTGGTGATGACTACACATTTCTTGTGGTGTATATATTTAGGGAATATTTAGATTGATGGAGCATAGTGGAGCGAAGTAGGGTAGAATAGAATAAAGTGGAGTGGAGTGGAGTGAAATAATTACTTCGTTTCATTGTTTAAATATGTCAATAAAATAAATTAGAGATTATAAATTTTTTATTTCTATAATACCCTTAAGTTAGAATGTAAGTAATATTAATAATAGGGGTAATTAGTAATTTTATTTTTTAAAAAAATTATTCCATCCAATTCAACCCAATTTGGGCTTGAGAGAAATAGAAAGAGACAGTAGAGTTAGGTGAAATGAACTTTATCCATCTTTATTTCGCTCTACTCAACTTAAATTTATCTAGACAATAGAGCTATTAAGTTCCACTCCACTCCATTTCATACACCTGCATCAATCCAAACATACCCTTAGCGAGAGTCATTGAAAAGAGAGAGAGAGAGAGAAACTGAGCTTGAAGTGAAGGGTGTGTTACAGTGTTACGGTGTACGTGTGATGTTAAGGAACAAGAAGTTGAAAAAAGAAGGATGCGTTAGTTTACCCTCTTTTGTCTAAAAAAGTGATGGCGGTGGGTAGGTGAACTGAAGGTGAGACAAATGCATTGTCAGTGTTCGATAGGAAGAAGGGGAGAAAGAATAGAAGAACAAATAAGTAATTTTATTAATATATTTTGCCGATAAGTGAACATGTAAGTTCTTACATACCTCTTTTCTCTACTCAAGTATTCATTTGTCATTGCCCTTGTTGTCGAGTTCCTGGGGTAGCCACAATCACCCTTTCTTTTTAATGAAATTAACTATAATAGACCGAATAATATAAAATTATTTTACCCTGTCAATCAATAAAAAATTGACAACTCATCCACTTTGTGTAATTTTTTAAAATTTAAATTAGTCATGATTTGATAATAGATTACATGACAGCTTTTTATTGCTTGACGATATAAAAATAGTATACTCTCAATGTACGGTAATCACACACACTTCTTTAATTTTGCTTTTTCGCACACCTCCTGTTTACTATCACATGTATTGTTTTTCACTTTTTCTACCACCGTTGTACTCACGGGAAGGATATATGTAAATCAACTTGCAAGTTGCAAAGCCCCAACCCATGGATATTCTGGTTGCGGCTTTTGGGAATCCCAAGGTAGATTCTATGCTTTCTTTGTTTCTGAATGTAATTTGCTTTTCCTTGTCCTCGGTCAATAAATTAGGGTTGGGTTGTTCTCGTTTCATTTTTTATTTTTTGGGTTACTCAGTCCATCATACTTAGGCACATTATTATGTTCTAAATTAACGATGAAAAGCAGCCTAAGAGCACCAGAAGATTTCTCCCTCCAATAGCCACGAAGGCATGGCGGCAAAATTAGGTCCTCAAATGAGACGGTGAGACAAGAACCTGTCCGACAATCTTAAACCCATCACGCTATCGGAAGATGAAAACAAGTAGCCTTAGGGTTAGTTTGGTTACAAGTAAAAAACAGAAGGAAATTTTTATGAATGAACTTCATTTGTAATTTTACAAACGAAACTTATCCATTAAAATTTTACTCCTATTTTTATCTCTAAACCAAACATGTCCTTAGGATGATACCGCTTTAATATAGGGTTAAAGCTTGTTCACAAGAGGAAAAGGAGGACCTCAAAAGGACACGAATTAAATCAGGGATAAAAGAGGATAAAAGAAAAATTTTAATGGGGCACAGAAGCTGAATAAATAGAAACAAAATAAATCATCCAACATTAGGTTATTCAATTTTAACGACTAGTACCTTGCCAGAGAAAGTTGGAAGACATTGGCTAGTCTATAATCCAGTTTCATGCTCAAATACCACAAAGAAAAAACAAAACACTGTTCTTTTAAATGGAGTTATATTATTTATACTCACTATACACGAGATACCGTGCCGACTTTCATTCCATCCAGCATTGGATGAGGTGTGAGTCAATACGATGTCCTATGCATGGTGAGTACAAATAACATTTTTCTTTTAAATGACCCTGTATAGAAGAAAGCTAATAGACCCTTCGCAGGGGTCCAATTTTAATTAAAAAGGGATTACTCTTTCTTGGTGTAATGCCGAACAGCAAAGGCCAAGCCCAATATGAGGAGAGGGACCAGGAACTGCAAAATCTTGATCACGAAGTCTGGAGTCTTGTCAGGATTGTATTGAGCTTGCTGAGCAGGAATGTAGGTGCGCTTTAGCGGGACGGTTGATGCATCAATCTCTCCAATATAGTATTTGCCCATCAGTTCTTTCGCAGAGTCACTGTGTCCCACATCCTCAAAATCGTTGGTTGCATCTTTCCCTGCAATGCACAAAGCAGAGAATAATCAATCTACCGTTTCTCTTTGGAGCTTTTGGTAATACTCTTCAGATGATATAACCATACCTGTTGCAGATAACAAAACTTCATCGCCTCCCGGATGATCCTCCATGAAAGGGGTGACATCAAACACCTAATGAGATTAAAGCACATAAACTTGTTAACTGGCAGATATATTAACTCCATAATGAAAATGGATCTAGCTAATAAAAGAGCGAAGTGGATCTGGCTAATAAAAGAATCTACAGCCAATAAAAGCATCTAGCTGATAAAATGGAGGATCAATGGAGATCACCCCTTGGAGCAGATTTGACAAACACGTTGGTGTTTGAACAGAAACATAAACAACTTGCATTAAAAACAATGCTACCATGCTGTTACCATGAGAGTAGTCCAGATTCTCCCCAGTAAGAGTATCTATGGGAGTTGGGAGGGGAAGCAATCAAGTTAGGGAAAGGAAGAGTAAAGGAGGTTAAGTAATAAATTCCCTTCCTTCCGGATGTTTAAATCCTTGTAAGCCCTCGAAATCAGTGGAGTTGTAAAACCTTAAAAAAAAATTAATAATAATAAAAATGGGGGTTTTGGGGAGTTCCACTTCCATGCCAGTCCCCCATTTTCGTCCTCTCAGGTTTAGAAAATCCTAAACAAGGGTGAGGCTTCAAATTATCAGAGAGATATTCAGGTGAGAAAGCCCCCACAAAATGCAAATGCATATGGAAGTATCTATCCGCCGACTGACAGTAAATTTTGGTTGCGCTGTCAATCATTCTGCCGCTGTGGATAAACGAAATCTTGTACAAGTACAGGGCCGAAGTCAAGGCAGGAACCTTAATTTGATATGCATACAATCCAGACACAACATGAACATAAACAAAACCTGAATCAGCTTCACTCTTAAAATCAGGAAGCTAAAGTGGCAGACAATTTTATCTAAGCAAACGCGAGCATAAAAAACCGAGATAAAACAAACTCTAGAGAATCCATCGAAGCAAAGAATATTCTGCAAGGAGACAAATGCACAAGCTGGGGCAGTTAAAACACACAAACAAACACACAACAAAGAGGGAGACTAACACCCAAACGAACCAGGACAAAAAGACATGCATGAGGTTCAAAAGATCATGAAAAAAAAAAAGAATCAAACGAGGTATCTAAATTTCATAAATCAACAACCACAAACACAGAACATGCTGAAAGCCCTTTACTTTTTTTTTTCCCCATTTAATTGTCCGATCAATCACAGCAAATCAGAATTCCTTCACCCCAGAAAAGAAAAAAAAAAATTACCTTCCCATTAATGACAAGCCAGCAATCTTTGATCTGACTGTGCTTTGCTACCTCTTCGAACTTGTAAACTTTTGGATCTGAAGCCATTTTTATCACTGCCACAAAATCCAAAAAAAGAGCAAGACTCAGAAAAATTCAAATCAAACACACAATTTTTTCCTGTGCGGCGAAAGAGGAAGGGATCTAAAGGAATAAACTTTATGCTTACATAAGTTACAAATTAAAAAAATAATAATAAAGAATTTTGCAGCTTAGAAATGAATGGGATTCAAAGAGATTCGTGTTAGTCAAAAACACTCACCAGAGCAGCGAAAAGAGAGCCCTTTTCTTACGTTAGTTTCGAGATACGGAGAGAGGAATGCCCCTTTCTCTCTCTCTCTCTCTCTCACTGTTTGCGTTGATGAATGACAATTGCCGAATGCTTGTGAATCTCCTCACACTCTCTGGTCTCTGGTCCCTCCCTGTGCTCAGTTATATATGAAAATTGACCACAAAATTAGCCTCGTTATTTCTTCGAATTACGTAATTGGCATTCCGATCAGATAACAAATGAACAACTGACAATGCCCAGAAATTCTAAATGAAATGGTCATTTACTTACTATTAAGGGCATGCTTGTTTCACATTTAAAAAATACATATTACAAAACTTAAATTTTATGCATAATCAGAAAGAATTTGACTATTTTAAAATGAGAAGACTGATAAAATAAGAAAGTGAAGAGTTAAATACCAGGGGCGGAGCTAGATTTTATTTTAGAGGGGCTAACAGTGAAAAAAAATATATTCATGCAAAAAAGTAAGGAATTTCCCTGGTATTCTATAAAATTTATAGGTATTAGTATTTTTAAATAACTTGTAGCTCGAATTAGTCACCTATCTTGCTAATTAAATTTATCAATATTTTATACACTCATGATTAAATCATAATCTTTGGATTTTAAAGAGTACCGGTACTTTTAGGATTATATTTGTGAATTTAGATTTTGAAAGGAAATGGAAGGGAAGGAGAGCTTGTGGTGTAAAATTTTATACTAAAAGTCTTACCATTCATTCTCTTTCTTTCCAAAATCTAAACTCAAAATCATACCATTAGAGTACCAAAATAAAAACAAAAAAATAATATATGTTAATTTTTACTTAACCTTAAAATTCTCAAAGAAAGTCATAATATAGATATAAATCTCAAGCTGGCCTTATATAAAAATAGCCCCAGATAAATTGATTTTTAAGGAAAAATACATTTATGGTCCATACAATAAAAAATATAGAATAAATTAGTTCACTCTCAATATTTATTTATCCTATTTATATTTTTACTACCAATCAATTTGAAATATTTTAAATCATTAAAAATCAATTTGGCTTATAAATCTTTTGAAAATACTGAGGAAAAATTACCCTAAAGATTTTAAGCATTTGTATTATAACTGATTAATGTTATTGTTACCTACCACTAACGTGACTTACATTTATTTTGTTTTAATTTTTGTTGCTGTTGATGCTTTTGTTTCAAAAGTGATTGATTATCAAATTTTCGTTACATTTCATGCTCAATCAAGCCGTTCTTGCCGATTAGCAATGCTGTTTGCTATGTTTACACACGAGAAATTAAGAGAGAAAGTTGGACTAATGTTAAGGATTTTAGTAGTTTATTATGCATTTCTGAGTTGTGCGTAGGGCCTTTGTACAGGAAAGTATTGCTCTTGACAAATCGGAGGCTTGTCGAGTCCAATATCATTTGTTATGCAAAACATTTTTAATTTTAATCCTTAGTCATGCCTGTAAATGTAATTTTAATAATAAACAATATTTATTAAATCGACGGATGAGACTGAGAACCTGAGTCATACCGAAAAGTCTAAAACCAATTTTCATACATATGTTAACGTCACAACTTGGCTTTACGAACAAAGAAAACTCCACTTTAAACATATAAAAAAATAAATTAATTAAAAGGAAAAACTTGACCAATCTACAGCTAACTCAGAAACGGTGGGCTGATCATGGCTGGTTGAATCGTAGGGAAGGAACGCAAATATAATTTGCAAATGTCATTACTTATACAAAATTACAATGATTCATCTTTAGTTGTTCCTTTTCTCTCTAAATTAAATGAAGATTATATTTTCTCTTCTATTAAATTTTCTGGCAAAGAAACAAAACCAGACTTACAAGGACAGAAACAGAAGGGGGAAAAAAAGGCCCACGTGCACACCTAACATGATAGCACACCAGCACACCATCACGCCGTATGATACATATAAATTGATAAAATTAGAGCAGCCCATGGTTTTAGAAAGAGTTAATATTCAATTTAATTCTTAATTTTTAAAATGATTTAAATTAGTTATTGATATTGTAAAATTTGAATCAAATTAATTCCTTATCTCATTTTTATTTCATATTTTGTTAATTAATGATAATGTGTAATGTTAAATGATACTTTAACAAATCATATGTCATCTAAAATATAATAAAATTTAAAATAACTTATTTTGATATTTAAAATTATATAAAATAAGTCATTTTGTGACTTAAAAATGATATTTAAATAACTCATTTTATATAATGTTAAATATTAAAATGAGTAATTTTAAACTTAATTCCACTTCAGATGATATTAAATATGTCATGCTATCATATAATATTACATATCATTATTTAATTGATAAAATATTAAATAAAAGTGGATTGAAGGATAAATATGATTAATATTTTATAATATTAATAATTAATTTAACTCATTTTAAAAATTACGAGGTATAACAAACATTATTTCATTTGAGTAATGACCTCTTTTTTTTATTAACAATGCGTTAGTCAATTCAATTGTAACACGGGGCCATACCAACAACTGAAACACTGGCTCACGCACACTACACTTGATTTAAGGGTCTCTCAGAAACAAAAAGATGGAAACTTCATCTTCCAATAATCCAATTCCAGTTCCCAAACTCGAGCTGAAAGAGAATCTCATTTTTTTTCCTGAATAGTTTTAGGCTTTGATTTACAGTTTTCGCATATCTGCATCAACAGCTGACACGAGCCCTTTGTTTGATTGGGTTGAAAATAAGAGAAGAAAATCTCTGCAAGAGAAAATCAGAGAAAAGAAGAAAAATAGAGGAAAAAATTGCTTGGCGTCATAAAATTATAATTTTATCTCTGTACTATTTTCCTCTACTATAAAAAGAAAGATGAAAAACAGAAAAAGTGATTGGTATTTAACCACACTTTTTTTTCTCTCTTTTATCTAATCAAATAGATTGAGAGTAATATACCCAAAAAAGAAAAAAAATAGTTAGAGAGTAGCCAACGAAAATTAAATCCTTGTTCAACCTTTCTTTTATGCATCACGATGACTTTAATTAGATTCTCAAATTGTTTTGTTGGTAGGTTTGAAGGCGTGCGACTGGAACAAATTTTACCGAGACAACTTAAAATTTCAAGCACAAAACAATTGATGAGAAAAATATCATTTTCTATTTTTTATTTCTATATTCTATTTATTTTCTCCATCGGAATGAATCATGCTTACCCATGGCGGGAGGATGGGTCCATACTTCTTTATTTAGAAATTTCTGTTTAAAGTTAGCCCACTCAGCTGCCATTTGCCTAACCCTCGTGATGCAGGGTCCAAATCGCAGACTTTCTTTACCACGAATAAAATAAATTTGACGAGTGTATGTTGATTAATTCAACTACAAAATTGAACATCAAAACGCAATTGTTTTAGAAGCAAATGTCAAATGAAAAGGAAATGGTAGACCCGCAGATCCAAAATAGTCGATTTGCTAGACTTGTATACATTGGAACACCTCGCCTCTCAATTGAAATATTGACCAAACTATTCAAAAGGAATTGTTACAACTTATTTGTTTAAATTTTTATCATTGATTATCTTTTTATAAAGTGCTAGTATTGCATAATCTATTGAATTTTAATTAATAATGGTTTAGTTACATTGATTTATTATTGAGATGAAAATTTTGTAATATTAAAATATGAGATTAATTTTGATGCATCATTAATATAAAAGAGTTTTACTATATCATCTAATTGCATGCTTCTATTGGCATGACTCTTAAGAAAGTGAGTGATTGAGTTAAATATTTTTCTAAAAGGACAATATAGAATTGGACTTCTGTATAAATTTTTTTTAAGCTAACATTACATTCGAATCAAATTCTTAAAATATTTGACAAATAATTAATAAATGTGTTTAAATTTTAACACACCGATAGTATTAATACAATAGGTGAGTGAGTGAGTGATCTTCTGGTACCTTGTGTTGGCCATTACCTAACCTGTCCGATTCCAAACAAGCCCAATATTATTCTCTTGCCGGACTGGTAGGGTGGTTTAATTTTTAATGCCTATACTTTCTTTTTTATATTATTATTAACTGCTGGACATAAGCTCTTTAATGCCAATAGTATAATACTTTCTTTTTTAAATAAACATTAAATTATCGACCAATGAAAAATAAGTGCTTAATTTTTTGTGCATTAGCACTTTTATATAATTAAATTCTCACATTTACATGAGCTCTCAAATAATGAGTGTAAGAGTGAATTAAAAATAAAAAATTACTTATATTTATTGATTTAGCATGATTGAATAATAATATCAAACATTTTACATTATCAATATATGAAAAGTAAATTCAAAAAATAAATATTCAATTTAATTTAATTATCAATAAAGTGAATCTTATAAAAATAAATTATAGTAGTTTTAATTATTTTATTACTCTTCAAAATAAATTCTTCTACTTCTATCAACATTGAATCTGGATTATTCAGTTTGTTTCTCATGTAAACGTAGAAAATATTATTTAATTTACATGGAAGCACAATAATTTTAAAATTAAAATTTAATTTTAATATTCTATCAGTGTAAAAAGATTTTACTTAATTACTCAAAAATATATTATCACATCACAAATACCTGATTTGTGCACCCACTATCTCAGAAGTCTCAAATATGTGATTAAATAACAATATAATTTTTTTTTATACAAATCTTGCATTATATTTAATCTCTTAAAATTATTATTAATCAGGTTGGGCGAAAGTACATCCCACCCACCTTGTTGTCGAAGCTAACTAGCACCAGCAACGGCGAGCAAGGTCCACCTTTTTGTTTTTTTTTTTTAATCTATAAGACGGCCCAGTTATTATGATATAAAACTAAAATTGAAAAATAATGATTATACCTGACGAGAAAAATAAATAGATAAATAACGATTATAAGAAGCAATTCAATTAATAACATAGCTATTCATCTGGACAAACTTTATGTAGCAAAGAAAATTACATTTGAGTTTAACTTTATTGCATTGAGTAAAATTTTTACGCAATCTACTAATTATATATCATGACACCTATTATAACCTTTGGTTTGAGATCGCTATTATAAATACATGATTAATTAATGATATAAAAAATATTATCCTAATAATAGATTAAAATTAATATTTTAAATTTTATTTAAAACACCTTATACGAGCCATGCCAGGAGACTGCTAGACAATAATTAAGGGTTTGAGACAGAATTATAGTCAAACAGTATTGAAACTTTCTTCAATGATCAAATCAAATTACAAGTTACCACGTTACATGTTAATTTGGTTATACACAATTTCAAGTCAGAGACGGTGAAGTAAACACCAAAACGACATTTTAACAAGTGGGGTAAAAACTATAGGATTTGAATAGATTTGTTTACGGTCGCAATTCATTTTATTTTATTGTAACCAGATACTTTTAAGGATATCTTGAAGTATGTTATTTAATTATAGGTCTTATATATAGCATTTATCATAAATATTAACTATCAAATGCAAACGTTATTACTAATAGTTCGAAAAAAAAATGTAACTCCAAATCTCAAAACTGTAATTGCACCCAAGACCAATTTATTGAAATGTCGATACAATAAGTCAAAAATTGACATATTTGAATAGAATTATATGTCACAAATTTGAATATACTGACTTATGCATGCGTAGAATGATGAGAATTGCGCTCAAGTTGGTCACTCTTTCTATTCAAATATGTCAAAATCTGTTACTATATTTCTGCCTACAATTAGGTGCTCCAGTTTAAGCTGAATTTACATATAGTTTCTACATGTTTATGAATTAAACTGCTAACAACTAATACGCATCCTCTTCCTATGACATTATGTCTTTTTTTTTTGGCACATTTGAAAGAGAATGAGGTTTGGCTGCAACCTAGTGGCTTAATTAATAATTGCCTTAGGTAGTAATTTGGCTATATATCTAGAAAAATATTAATTGTACTCATAGAGTGTGGGATACCGTATCAATTTACACCCCATGAGTACAAATAACACCACTTATGTATCTATTGTGAAATTCTACTTGGATGGGAAAAAGCTCATGCAGATTGGGGGATTAACCCTGAACAAGGCAAGAATGGATGAAGGCAGAATCCATAATCCATCTCCACAAATCAAACCAGAAGCAACTGCAGGAACCATCAACCTTGCCTCATCTCTTTTTAGTGTGTGCCAAGCATACACAATCAAGCTACCTACACACATGTCGATCGCGAAGTAGCCACCAACTAGGAAAGGGACAGCCATTGCCATTGGAAGTGGAACCCATCCTCCAATCCTTCCTGGGGAAAGATCCCTCACCAAGTTGGCTGCTATGGCAAATGCAAAAAAACCACAACAAAGCTGCAAGCAATGATGGGGAAGGGCCGAAAAGCCTTCGACGCCAAGGATCGCCATGTTTCTATATATGATGGCATATGGGGCCTTGTAATCACCATCGGGATTCCCCACATCAAAGGCCTTGTAGAAAAGGAAGAATGTGAGAGGGGCTACAATGCAACCTATTGCTGTACCAATAGCTTGGCTTAGAAGCATCGAACGAGGGGATGTGAAAGTGAGATGGCCAGTCTTGAAATCATGCATCAAATCAGAAGAAATGGAAACAATGGATTTAATCAAGCCACACCCCACAAGTCCAGCAACCACGCCGTTACTTTCTCCAGCCAGGGCTGCAAGCAAAAAGAGAGCCACTTTGCCATAGTTATAGGCCATGTTCATGTCAGTTAAGCCTGCGCCATAAGCATTGCAGAAGCCAAGAGAAGGCGCAAGAACATAGGCAACCACCACAAAGTACCACTTCAGCTGGGGGAACATCTTGGGGATTACAAGGATAGAAATAATGGAGAACAATATGTACCCTGCACATGCCAACCACATAGGAATACTTTCCCTTACAAACACTTCATTCCGTCTAAGATCATCAAGAGGCAGCTGCTTTGGATTATCTAAAGCTGCAGTGACCAAGAAATAGTAGATTTCACAGACACAGATATATGAGACTGGCTGATAACATAAACCACCATCCAGATTAGGACACTTCTGGTCGGCTAAACACCAAAAACAAGCTTTAGTAAGCATAAAAGAACAAGTGTTAGTATCTGTTATTAGAATGCTTACATGTATTACGATTCTTCCTTTTCATGTTATGCATATTTGCAGCTGTGAAATATATAATTTTGACAAAATTGTAGAGCCCATCACCAAGGATCAAGGCAATTGAAATAAAGACCTGTAGCAAGGCAAAAAGAGAAAAAATTCAAGCCTTGAGATTGGAAGAAATTGAATCAAATAGCTCTGATGGAGTCCTTCAAGGGTGGTTCAATTTATACCTTATAACCATTGAGACTCTTCATGCTGCTTTCTGGTAGATTCGCAGGGAACCATTCTCCTTTTAGTCCCCTGATTAATGGCCACATAATTCCCCATGAAATCACAGCACCGAGTAGCAACGATAAATTTACAAGATGGGAACAAATCATTCCTGCTCCAACGTAAGTCATGCTGAAATCAAAATAAAATCTGCCAAATTCAAGTGCTTTAATCAATGACAATGGATAATTATTCCATGGTTGAGACATTTAGTAATGGAAGAAAGATGAAGGAACCTACGAATTTTTCCAGGCTTGCAATCCAAAAGTAGGGAACTGAACAAATCCACATTGATCTCCACCCGAATAGAACCATTGAAAGAACGCCCAAAGAAAACTGAATGAGAAGAATCTCATGAAACCACGAACCTGGTTCCTGCATAAGAAGTTGAGCTAGTTTTAGCTTTTATAAAGATTCTCCTTGATTTAACTTGAAAGAACCCACAAAAAAATAAAGGACAACAGGAAGCAACAAAACAAAACAAATTCATACTTGGCCATGGCATCTCCCTTTGGAGTATGGAAACCATTAATAAGAACAGCAGTAGCAGTTCCACTAGGATAAGTCAATTTGTAGTCAATTATCATGATCTGTGAAATAACAAAGGCTTCATCACTATTCAAGTCACACAGAACCAAATCTTCAGAAATTTAGATTATCATCAATTCTAATGCCTTTGAATAACCAATTTTATCCAGTGAATCTTTTAATGAAGAGCCATAGAATTCATTACTCATAAGAAGTACCTTTCTTATGGGGACCAACACCAATAGGCCAACAAAGCTGGTAACAAAGAGAAAGGATGTCATCCATCCAATTCCAGGCTCCTTAGTGCTACCAGGAGTGTTCCCCTCTGTATCAACTCCTGCTTGCTCATATGTCCTCCTATTCAAGCCCAATAGATAAGACCCAAAACCACCTACAATCAAACACAACGTCAATAAATCACACAATTCAAACACCATCACCTACACACATACAAGAATTAAAAGGGCTAAATTTAGACAGCAAACAGCAGATAAGACACACCTCCCACCGCGATGCTGTAGCACGCCACGGCACACGTCTGGGTTATGGTGTTCTCCTGTCTAGTGAAAGGTGCTGAAACAATATTGGCTTTGGAGAGCAGCTTGGTCCAAGTCCTGATGAACACAAAGCCAAGGAGTGCAGCTGAGACATTGAGATTGGGGACTAGGCCAGTTGTAAGGTTCAGCTTCATCACAATCACACTGTAAATGATTCCAATCAGGAAGCTAGCAATTAGTCCCCGGATTGTGATCTGGTTTTTCCATGGTGCTATCCTAGACACCTCCTCAGGCTCCACTACCGGACCCTCTTCAACATCCTCCCTGTTGGAATTCCCAGCTTCTTTGAGTTCTTCACTGCTTATACTAATACTACCCATTGGATTCATCAAATCCTCAGCTCTGAGTTAATCAAGCATCACAGAAAACAAAATAAGGGAACGTAATAATATTTAATGATAGTTTGAACATTCAACACTTCACTTGGCATCTCTATTTAAATGAAGACATCAAACTCACAAACAGACAATTTATGAACCAACCGAAAAATGGGATTATGAATGTAGAAAGTACAACAGAATACAGTCATTGTAATTGCAAAAGAAAGGAAGCTAATAGTTAAATGAAAAGTGATTAAAAAAAATCTGGTCTGCTGCAGCAGTGAGAAATGGAACAAAAGGAATTAGAATCCGATCCCAGAATGGAAAAAAATCAGAGATTTGATTTTGTGCCACGTAACTAGTAAAAGATGAAGCCCCAAAAAAAAATATTTAATTCATACCTAAACGTCAGCTTCGATGATTTAAGCCAAAAAAAAAAAAAAGGAATCTTTGAGAGAAGGACCAAGGCTTTCAATTCTTGACTGTGATGGCAATAATTGTATTCTCCACTGGGTTAGAAAAGAACAAGGAGGTTGTAAATATTGGCGTCCTCGTCCTTCAACCTAAAACATGGAAAGTGAAAACAGAACAACCTCAATTCACTGTCGAACGCCACCACAAAGGCACAAACTTAAAAAAAAAAAAAAAAAAAAGAAGGGGGGAGGGGAACAGAACAGAACAGAACAAAACAGAGACGCACGCACCAAGAGAATGGGGAAGCGGAAGCGTGAGAATCCCAGAGACTTAGTATCATGTGCTGCTGAATATAATGGCTGATAGATTATAATAATAAAAAATCTAACAAGAGAATCAAGAGGGCTTATGGAAAAATGCGCAGCAAAATCCGGTATTTATACTTGGCCATTGTAACTGAATCCATGCTTTACCACCACAACAAATCAAGTCCTAACACACCCTCCTTCCCTGCATGTAGTACAACGTAGGGGTGTGTAGTACTACAAAACTAGTGTTTTTTAAAACAGAAAAGAAAAAAGGGGGTGTGTTATTGTACTACACGTGACACTTGTTAAAAGGTGTTGAACTACCCACTTTGGAAATAAGGTGGGTTGCAGATTTGTCGTTGGGCTGTGACTGAAAATGAAAACCAAAACCCCTTGGCGTTGACTCTCACATAGGGATGGTAGTGGGGGGAAAGAGTAGTGGGAGAAAATAAATAGGGCCTCCAAAGTTGGTTGGCTTCTCTTACAATTGGAGTTTGTGTTTTGCCTTTAAAGTTAAATGAATGAATGTGTGTGTTGTGTTGTGTTGTGTTGTGTTGTATTGTTATGCTGTCTATGATGGAGAGAGTGGCGTGTGGAAAAAGCATGGCCATGCGAGATATGAAAATTATTTATGGGAAGATTGGAATGTGTTGGACGGAGGCGGAGGGAGAGCACGACACACACACCCTCTCGTTGGAAAGTCAACGGGCTATAGTAACTCACTCTTTAGATGCAGCATCAATAAAGTCTTAGATACTATTAACGCAGGCGCAGGGCGTGCCTTGGCCTTGCAGAATTTTTCTTGCAGAGAGACAAGGAAAATGAAAGTGAACATGGCTATGGGGTCCACCAGGAAAGTTTGACTTGACACGTTGGGATTATCCATCCCTCCAAAGCACAGAAAATTGTTCGGTGATTATTGTGGAGCAGCTTGTCCTCACTCCTGAGTCCTGATCTCTATGTTAATTTTGGTGGAAGAATTTATCATTCATTTGTGTATTTATTATATTTATTTATTTAAAATTTGATAATATGACTAATTTAATAGATAAATGGTACAAGTTAGTGATGAATTTTATTAGTATTAACTAAAATTGAAATGCGATTTTATAAATAAAGTAAATGCAAACTTACGTGGTGGTTCAGTAATAACGCTCAATAATTTCCCAAGGGTCACAAGCCAACTCATTAAAAAATTCAAAGTGGCTGTGGGAATGTTACGGCAGAACATTAGGATTCTTCACAAGGTACAAGACAAGCCCTAAACAATTCCAATTAGGGTAAAGTTCTCTTGCTTTGCCTCTTTGATCACGCTTCACCAAAGTGCATATCTTCAGCTATGAAATATTATTTTAACACTTTAAGAGACAATTTTTTTATTATAGTTAGATGTGAAAATAACCCCTATTTACTTTATTCAATAATTATATTTAATAATAATAAAATAAATATTTTAATAAATATTTATTTTTAAAGTGTTTAAATAATAAATCTTAGAGACTTTGAGTTTTTCTTTCTCTCTGCACTCATCTCGAGATCTCTTCTTGAATTTGGAACTACAATTTGCATGCCACGATACATAGTATGCTGTGTCTGTTTAGCTATCAGATCCGACCTAATTCAAACTCACTCGGAAATTTTTTGTTTGTGCCTGCATACCCCATCCAACCAAGAAACCCCCCGAAATTAAGAAAAATCAAATAGGTAGTGTTTATAATGATTAAAACTATGAAATAAATTGAATTTTTTTTTTTACTTGGTTGTTCGTTAGTTGAATTTATTTGATTTTTAAGCTAAATTTTATGTTTGGAATGACCAAATAAATAGAAAATTTATTTTTTATTTAAAAATATATTTTTATGTCTGGAATGTTATAGATTGTATTTGAAATAATTAAAACAAAAAGTTAATTAATTTGATTTGATTTGTATGTAAATTTTAAAATCAATTTATTTCCACCCAAATCACAGGGAAAAAAATCAAATGATTTGAAAATTAAAAGAATTGAATTTAATATAATTACAAATTAATTCATTTATTAATTTTTTATATTTTAAACAAATGATTCCATTTTCTTTCCTCTCATTCCAACTAAACTCGAAAAAGGAAAGGCATACGGTGGAGTCCTAGAGTAACAATTGGGGCTTCAAAAAGAAATTTTCTATCTCAATTTAGTGTCTCATTCAGTCTCTATCAATAATATATATATATATATATATATATATATATATTATGAATAATTATTAAAAGTTAATTTAAAAAATAAAAAAATTATTCTTGATAATAGATATTTATCAATACATAAATAGAGGGACAGAGAAGAGAACAGTAAATTTGAAACAGAGGATCTCAATCCTTATAGCTCCTAGGTAGGATTTGTTGATGAATGGTTGGGTATGCCAAACACCGTTGGATAGTTCGTTCAGGACGAACACGATAGATCAGCAAAAGAGTGACCCTATATATATTATATATATAATATTAATACGACCTGCATCATCCACAACAAACACAGCACCCTCCATTTCCAATTATTATTATTCGAAGAGAGGTGTAGTACAAGTACATCACATCCGAGGCTCGCTATAGCCGATAATGTTATTGCCAATTTTTGCTGTGCTGGCTTAAGCCACTAGTTGTTATACTGTCCTTATAGGCCAAAAAAAAAAAAAAAGAAGGTTTCTTCACTCTATTGATAAACAAGCTGGAATGTGATTACCAATTCCATATTGAGTTACATACACTGTTTGCACATGATCAAGTAAACATGCACACATTTTATAATTTTTCTTATATATACTACTAATATTTTACTTTTACCTTAAAATCAAATCAATAGTAACCCAGTGATGAATGGGAGATACATGGGAGATTATGTTGGAATCCGATGCCAGGGCAACGTTAACGAGCACGAGTTGCAACAAAATTCTCCGTCACTCTCATTTTTTATAACGTAGCTGGCTTGCACTCTTCAGTACAATTTCTTTATAGATTATCATTTAACAGCGCATCATTATATTATTGGATAAATTTGACGTATTATATGTTATAAATATCAGCAAATGATGTAATGACGTAACGTTTATTAGACATTAATTTAAAACTTCGATACTAATTATACATATTCATTATTTTTTTTATTTTTCTTTTAATTTATTGCATATGAAATGAAAGTTCATATCTTATTATTTCACAACATGTTAATCAGTCTCATATGCTATTTACTATATTAGATAGTTAAAAGGGTTAAAGTGAGTGAGCTAGTATAAAAAGGAAAGGGATCATAAATTTAAATTTCATTATCTTTTAATTAAAATTGTGATTCAAAAAATAGTTAAAGAGGGTTAAATTATCCAATTGACTTTTTACTCAGACTTCATTATGTTTATATTTCATTCCAAAGTCTTATTATTGATGGATCCTTTATAAATACCCATGAAAGTATTAAATAAGGCCAAAGCATAATCTTAGATACTTCATCATTTATATTTTTTCTAGATTATTTCTGTATATTTAAATTAACCATTTTTATAAATAATTAATAAAGAGTGTGTTTTATATATTATAAATTATAAGTTAGTATTAGTATTTACTTATAATTATAAAACCTTATACGTGTTTCCTGCTTAATTTATGGCACGATAATACTTATTATATATAGATTAACAAATCGATAAACATTAATCACTCCAAACAATGAATTGCAGCATGTTTAGATTTCAACACACACACACACACGCACGCAAAATTTATCCTAAAATTGTTTATCTTGATTGGTTGCTAAAGATCAGAATAAATATAGTTTTTACAATAACTAAATACTCATCTTAATCCCTAAAAAATAAATCAGTGAACAAATTAACCTCTTGTATTTAAAAGTTTCATGTTGATTCTTTATAATTTAAAAAAGAGACAAATTGGTCTTTCTATAAGTCTATATATAATTAACAAAATATTATATGGACCAATTTGTCTTTTTTTTTTTTTTCATTTGTGAGGGACTAATATAGGATACTTTTAAATCTTTTTTACTTGTGTCTCTTCCATTTCATTTTTTAAAATAAGTTTTATACATTATTTTAAAACATTATTTATAAATCATATGAATTGAGTAAGAAAGTGATAAAATAATTTCATTAACTTGTGTGGGACTTCGGTTTATATACATGTGGGGCTTGTAACTAACTTTACTATAGTTTAACTAACTAATTAACTTTTCCAGAAATGCTCTTAATAACAAAAATGAGATTCATAAATTCTGTTGAGTGCTAGAGTATTAGAAAGTTTATGCAAAACTTTATGTCAAACGTGATCAACCTAGTCTTCAATGCCATAAATCTAAAGTAGTAGTAAAATTGATGTGATTTATTGGAGAAGTGAGTATCAGTTCAGTTGTTGTGATAAGAGTTGTATCTTGCTAAAAGACATAGAGGTCTTTGTGCAAATTACCCCTTCCAATCACCTTCATTAAATTGTTGCCCTGAATCAGGAAATGAGAAGAGAAAATTGTTATGGATAATGGACAGTGTTTCAATAATGCAGGAACAAATAAGAGGTTGGCATGAAATTTAGGAATGTAAAACACATTGTGAAGAATAAGATCTTTTGCTAAATTAATAGTACCAACTGAATGAACTAAGACTCTAGATGCATCTAGTAGATTAACATAAATGTTTGACATAGGTTGAGTAGTAGAAAAAAAGAGCTGAAAAACAAGCAACATGTGAAGTAGCTCCACTATCTAAATCCAGGAATTCAATTTAATCAAAGATTTAGGTTGTGATGAGGAAATAATTAAACTTGTGGGTTCTATATTCTAAGTATCACCTAATGTAGGAGGAACATGTTGGGAGTTCAACAAGGTCAGCAATTGTTGAATTTGAGTGGGGATTCAATTGCGGAAGATTCTCATCATGTTTGTTAGTAGGGACATGATGGAAGGCTTGTTTTCCTTGGCCACGCCCTTGTCCAAAGGGGAAACTGAAGATTCGGTAGCATCTACCCTTGGGGTGGCCAAGAACGTTGCAATTAGTGCATGGGGGCTACTCTTTCTTTGCATTTTTTCCTTTCGAATCATGTTCAGATTGAGGAGTAGTGCCTCCTACATAGAAAGCAACTTTGTTCAAAGAGGAACTAAATGAGGAACCAACAAGTCTCTATTTTTCTTCTTGAGTGATCAAGGCAAGAACTTTGTCCCCGAATTTGGGAGTAGGAGTCATCTAATCCCATTAGGAAGCAATTAACATATTCTGCTTGCAAGAATTCCTAAAGAGGGCAATTAGTCTCACAATTACAATTAAAGGAAGGGCGAAAAGGGTTGAGTTTTTCCCAAAGTATATTGATCTTGGTAAAATGTTAGAAGACAATCAATAAACCCTGGTGAAGAGCAAGCAATTCACGCTTCAATTCAAAAATTCTAGGTCCCATGTTGAAAGCATTCTTGAAGATTATTCCATAACTCTGCTGCAAAATCAGTATAGACCTAGGAGCTTGCAATTTCCTCGACCACAAAATTAAGAATCGAAGAATAGATGATGTCGTTGACACACTGCCAAGACTCAAAAAGATTAGGGTCGACATTAGGATTTGGTCAAGGAATGGTACCAATGATGAGCCCTAATTTTCATTTTTCATTTAGAGCACAACGCATTGCACGACTTCAGGAGTGATCATTCTCCTCAGTTAAGGGCTGTGAGACAAGCACTAAGCTAGGTTGATTAGAGGGTTGAAGCAAGTATAGATAGTTGACAATGTTCGCCATTGAAAAAGGAAGTCAAGAAGGAGAGGGAGATTGAAGGAAAGCAGAAGCGATATTATATAAAGTTTACTGATATCATATTAAGATGAAAGTGATCATTGAAGAAAAATTATTTCATTAACTTGTGTGGGAACTGAAGTACATTTTGATTTATATATATGTGGGGCTTGTAACTAACTTTATTGTAGTTTAACTAACTAATTAACTCTTCTTGAAATGCTCTTAACATAACGGGACTTAATGGTACAATATTAATTAGGAGTAATTAATCCCTGTTACTTTTAAGAGAAAAATTATGAATATATCTAACCACGACTATAGAATGATAAAAAATGATGTGTAATAACTAATAAAAAAGTTAAGGCTTGAGATAACGTAGCCTTTGTATTTAGCCAATTGCATAATTTCCTTTCAATTGAATTGACCAACACTTGCATAAATTCTATTTCTATCAAATCGTCAACTCTCCCCATACCCTTAGGCCCCATCGCAGCAGCATCTACAGGCTATAGACACAAACGTATGCGGTCTAGCTCCTTTACATATTGAATGATTTGGATGACTGATATCAGAATATATTTGGATAAGGGTTCTTATATGCCTAAACAGTAACGAATAAAATAGTGGCCTTCGTCCGCGAAAGGGTTCAATTACTTGTTATTGGAGAAGTGGTCATTTGCTACACGCATCAATCACTTTGCCGGTCATTATTTTCAATATGGCTTTGAGTATTACAGTTACAATAAAATGACATTTTTTTAAAAAATTAGGCTGATATGAGTTTATGAAATCTCGGCATAGAGCGAGATTCATAAAAAAAACAATTTTAAATTTTCTATAATTGAAAAAGACAAAGTAAGAACCCAAAAAAAAGGATTGACAAACGAAATCTCGCAGAACGACAAACCATTATATTCTAGTTCATCATTGATTATTAGCTCTTCAAACATAACCTTAGTTCTCCCCTCCCCTCCCCCTCTTATTATTAATTTCATTGAATATTAATTAGAGTTTATCTTATTTTCACAAAATCCTAAAAATAAAAAATATAATAATAAAAATAGAAAATAAAAATTAAATCAAATTGGCCCCATTTTATTTTTTTTTTTGGAAAAAGGATAATAGTTGCTGGAGTACCCACAAATACCTTCGTTTGTTTTCAGTATTAACTTTAAAGACTTTGAAAACAAGAAACAAAACAAAAAAAAGAATGTGATGCTTTTATAATTAATATTGTAAATATAAATAAAATAATATTCTCTAAACCTAAAGCGACACTTTTTTTTCATTTTTGTTTTGGTCCGGGTCTACACCGTCTTTCCTTTTTCGTCTTTTTCTGCTTAGCTTTAAAAAAAAAAAGAAGGGAAAGAATTGCTTAAAAAAAGTGTGATGGGCTCAATAAGTTCAAAGAAATGGTCTCGATTTGAAGTTGGAGAGCCCAGCCCAAGAGCAATGTGGGCCCAGTGAGACAAGCCCCTGACCCAGGATCTAGCCCTTTCGTCATCCGTAAGCATTCATGTTTGCGGATTCTTTCACCTCCCAGACAGACACACACAGACGCAGAGAAAGAGAAAGAGGAAAGAAGAAGAAGAAGAAGAAGAACAACAACAACAACAACGAAAAAAAAGAAGGGATTTTGATTAGTACCCATATCAGAAGGAATGGGTGGTTCATCAGATACGAAGTTCCTGCAAGATTTGCTGTTGTACGCAGCGAGCGCTGCCATGAGTTGCCTTGTGTTGTTCGTGGGGCTGCGACAACTCGACCCGACCCGAGAGGCTTCAAAGAAGGCCCTCGAGCACAAGAAAGAGATTGCCAAGCGTCTTGGTCGCCCCCTCATTCAGACTAACCCTTACGAGGTCGGTACTCTTCTTTCTTTTTCATTTCCATTATTTTCTCAAAAGTTTATTTAACTGCATTGGAATTGTTAGTTTGTCTTTGGTTCCTTGTTTGTTATTGCTTCAATTACGTGGAATTTGGGTGAATTAATTTATCTATTAGGATTTCCTAGTACTCGCCAATTTCTTTGTTGCAGAAAGTTATTTAAGCATAGAACTGTTTGTATCCCAATTAAACAAATAAACAATGAAATTTGAAAAGAAGTACTACTACTAGTTGGAGTTCCTAACATATGCCCTCTATGGATATATGCCCTTGTTTGATTTTATCAAAAGTGTTTGTAGATTTTCTGTAACGAACAAATGAACAATGAACTGGAATTGAATAAAGTCCTATATTTCATTTTGTTTGTGTACAGGATGTTATAGCCTGTGATGTCATAAATCCTGACCACATTGATGTGGAGTTTGACTCTATTGGGGGGCTGGAAACAATCAAGCAATCACTGTTTGAGCTTGTTATTTTGCCTCTGAAAAGGCCTGACTTGTTCTCTCATGGTAAGCTTCTTGGGCCGCAAAAGGGGGTCCTGTTGTATGGGCCGCCTGGCACTGGAAAAACCATGCTTGCCAAAGCTATTGCTAAGGAGTCGGGAGCTGTTTTTATTAATGTGAGGATATCAAACTTGATGAGCAAGTGGTTTGGTGATGCCCAAAAGCTTGGTAAGTGCACTGTAACTTTATTTATACTTACATAATACAACATAAAGCTATAGTCTATTATACACTGTAGTATCTTCGCGATTAAATTTAGTGTGTTCATGTGGACAGTTATTATTGTTTTCGTTCAATAAATTAAAACTCCTCTATATTCTGATCCTTTTTCCCCCGATAAACATCCATGGATATATATATATATATATATATATACACACACACACACATGAAAATTCAAATGGGAAGATGGTATAGTGCTTAATTTGTTGACATTCCTTTAACAGCATATTGAGAATATAATGCTCCCCAGTGCAATTTCATCCAAAGCAAAAACATTGTTACTTCTACTAAAGTTACTTTTGACACTTCGATAAGTGAAAACAAACAGACCATATAGTGTATCGTTGAATATTATTTTATGTGAACTTTACAATTGGCCTGTCTTTATTATATTCCATGATGAAATCCCAGATGATTACTTTGAGCATGTACAAGTTTGACATGCAGACTGTAAGAAACTTTGTGCTTAATTTACTTTGTCTTTCCCTTATGTGAATTGAATGTGATGCAATCTGGTTTCACTTTTTGACTGTAGTGGCATCTCAACTAGTTGTAAGGTTAATCATGTCTGCTATGATCAGATAGGATTCAAGCATTTCTAATGTAGTTTCTTTTGTTTGAAAAGGATATATTATAGTTGATAGGGCATGTGGCAATTACTTTTTGAAGATAATGAAGAGCTTGAAAGATCTTATTTTATTATCCTATTATTTGAAAACAATGAAGATCTTAGACGAAGAAATAGATTAAAAATATTTTGACTTTTGATTATTAAAGTGTTAACAAAGCAAAATTAGTTGAAAAATATGAAAGTCAAAGAGGCCTCCAGTAATGACAACACTTTCCCTCGTTGCGTTCCCAGATGAACTATTATTTTAAGGGAAAATTCTATTTTCGTTCTTGCAGTTCTCGAAACAACCTCTATCATCATGTGGGTGTTGTTGTGTTGTACTCATTCTCTTTTTTCAGTGAATGAATTGAGTAGCTACTGCCTTTCAGATAGCAAACCTTATATGGAATACTGGTTATATGTAAAAACTTTTGTGCTAAATTCAACACAATGTAACTTATTTACTAATTATTTCTGGGTCTTTCTAACCAGGCACTAGTTAAGGATTCCAAAACAAGCAACTTTATAAACTGTGTCTGTGATGATGGAACTAACACTCTGAAAACCGACACTCTGAAAACTTAATTATCATACTTTTCAATGAAAAAGCCTTTTTTTGAAACCCATTATTTTTTTTAGATGAACTTTTACAAATATCTTGGAAGATGATATTGATGTAAGGGTATCTTGGTATTTGTAACTGTGCTTGCTTAGTTTTCCAAACCCTGCTGCTTGATTAGATATCCAATTTTTGATGTGCTTACTTATGTTTTATGTTCTTTATTTGAAGTGTGGTTCTTTTTTTTTTTTTTTTTCCAATTAATGCAATTTTAATATTCTCCTATTGTTCTGCAGTGGGTGCTGTATTTAGCCTGGCTAATAAGCTCCAGCCGGCCATCATATTTATTGATGAAGTTGACAGTTTTTTGGGTCAACGTCGTACAACAGATCATGAGGCTTTGTTAAATATGAAAACTGAGTTCATGTCTCTTTGGGATGGATTTACCACTGATCGTAAGTTTTAAACTTGTTAACATATAATTTTTTTTTACACACAAATATTCTAGGATAATAGCAATTTTGATGAAGGTTTAGATGTTTAGTTAGTATTCTCAAGTTATTAATATTTGAGTAGAGTTGTTAATTATAATGACTTTTGCATGTGTGTGTAGAGAATGCTCAAGTTATGGTCCTTGCAGCTACCAATCGTCCTTCGGAACTTGATGAAGCAATACTCCGGCGTCTTCCGCAAGCTTTTGAAATTGGAATGCCTGACCAGAGGGAGAGGGCTGAGATATTGAAGGTTATCTTGAAGGGAGAGAGGGTTGACAATAACATCAACTTTGCTTATGTAGCTGGCTTATGTGAGGGTTACACCGGGTCAGATCTATTTGATCTCTGCAAGAAGGCTGCCTATTTTCCTATTAGAGAACTACTGGATGAAGAGAAGAAAGGGAAACAATCTTCTGTAAGTATATTTTTCATTCTCTTATACTTTCTCCTCTGCTTTAATCTTTCCATTTCCCATTTGTGGATATCCACAGCTTTGACCAGAATGCATATCCATTTCAGTTCCAAGTTCTGTTAACTAGAGAACAAATCATTTTTCTACTTTATTTAAAATGATTGGATGTGCCTATAGTTATATTTGCGTGCTTGAAGTTGAACTACATCTCTAGTCAGTGGAAACAACTGCATTATGTGCAAGATCACTTTGTGGCTTGGCTTAGATATGACTTTCATATGTTACTTCTTTTAAAGGCTTTGCTATGGTATTGAAATGAAAGCTGCAAGTTATTTTCTTTTTACATGGGGTTTAATTGGATAAATATCTTATTTAAGCCTTTAAGTGGAAGGAATTTTTGAAAAGTAACTCATAAGTTGTCATGTATTTTGATACTTATTAACAGACATGCTTGTTTGAGTGTTTTATGATGTGCTTTGTGAGAGTATATATATTTGAAGTTTTAACTTCTCAAAAAGTGCTAAAAATGATTTTTTGGGAAGTAATAAGTTGTGTATAGCCAAATGAGACAAAAACTTAAATTTGTGACTTTTGACTTCCAAAAAGTAAAAAAAAAAATCATAAATAGTGTTATTCAAACAGAACCATAGAGTAGATTCATAATGCTTTGTCTCTTTGTTGTTATTTTGTTACTCATGGATGGAAATGGCAGAAAAAGCGTAGTGATTGGTCTTCTTGGTGTTTTTCTCATATAAGTGCTGGAGATGTTGACAGTCACTAAACTTTTGATCTATTTTTCACCTTTCAGGTGCTCAGGCCTTTGTCACAGGTAGATTTGGAGAAGGCCCTTGCCACTTCACAAAAGACGAAGGTTGCTGCAAGTGCATATGGAGGAATTAACATGCAGTCATCACCAAGATGGCACAATGAGTCAGGTGATTATCAGCTTCAAGCTGCAATCAATGAAATTTCTAAGCTTGTGGTTTCTCACATGATTAACATCCAGTCAGATGCGCAGGATTCCTAAAATGTTTGACTTTTTTAGAGCATTATTCTGCCCTCATTTAGCCCCGTCCAGATTGTACCAGCAATAACTTCCTTAGTTATACTAATTCTAGAACATATTTTATAATGATATATTCATTTTTATAGAAGTGCCGGTGTTGGCTTTTGCATTTTGTTCGATCTGTGTTGCATCAATTCTTATTGTCCCACTTCTTAAAGTTCCATTTGTGTAAAATTTTCAATGTTAGTGTTTTGGTAATGCAAAGAAAATTGTATTCCATCCTCCTTTGTGTATTGTTACATGGTATGATGCATTAAAATAACATGAAATGGCAGCTGTCTAGCTTGTGTCTATTTAAGATGTCTGATACATCGAAATCAAACGACATTGGATTGTACTTGAATAACGCAGGTTTGAATAACGCATTCTATTATGTTCTGTTTAGCTTATGGAGAAGTGGGAAAACATACTATTTGAATCAGTTCGAAACAACAGATACTTTTACTACTGTTGATACTAACATAAGCACATGTTAATCTGCATTGCTATGTTATATGATTAAATCCTGATTAACACAGTTGGGATCTAACACTGACCTGCCCAATAACTTCAACAGAATAAGCCTAAGATTCGTCAAGATGTAGCAGTTAGCAAGTTGCCATCAACCATCAATGATTGAGACCTCGGGGAAATAACTGGCATTGGAGTGGGTTCGGCATGGTTATACCTTTAAGCATTGTGGGTCAGTAATCATCCTTGTGTTTTTGTTGTCATTCTGGTCCACCCGCATAAGATGATGATTAACTCGAACCCTAGAAAGTTGCAAGCTTTTCTTCCCATCTCACTCATTCATTATCACAGGGCCACAAATTTGTACTTTTCTTTTGCTCTCAAACATATTTCTACAGTGAGCTCTGGACCACTACTTTGGCCCGTACCATGTGCGGGTTTGTTGATGCCCCTCCCTCGTGGTTCCATCATTACTAAACAAACCACTTTTATTTTAAGGTTGGAGGGGAAGAAAAACTTTAAAAAGTAGAACATCGACCACATTAATGAATTGGGAGTAAGAAAAGATACATGGCCGTAATAAGTTGATCACAATCCATCCAAGAAGGAACAGTGTCTCTTTATCAGATTTAGGGATTTGGAAGTGGCTATTTGGTTTTGAAATATCCCTGTCACGATCGAAGACCTGGAAGTCTTGTGGAGATAACACCATTTCGTATGATCGGACATAAATTTAAAATAAATTGTGGCAATGCAAAGTGGCATGACAAGTCTGTATTCTTTGACGAACATGACAATCTAGGATTCTTGTAGATTGTGGCCTCAATCATTTTTATAGCAGGTTATAATTATTCAGGCTAATGAAGCTTTTGATGCTGATTCCTCCCATCATAAGCTTTGATTGATCCGAAAGGAGGAACTGTCCCTATTGATTCATGTCCTCGTCTTTCCTCGCCACCTGAGTATCTTCATAAATTTAACTTATTCACATGGCTTATAGAAAGACTATTCCTCATCCAGTTACATGGATTTGACTCTTCTAAAATGAGGAAGTTGATAAAGTATAAAAATAAGGGGTTAATCAATCTTGAATCAATAACTTTTATTATACGTATATCATGTATGAATCTCATTAAATAATCCACAAGTGATTAGTTAACCCTTCATTGTTATATTTTATCAATTTACTCAATTTAGAGTAGCCAAACCCCAATTTTGAGAATTTATCAATATCTTTAGAAAGGGAAAAAAGTATTTTGGTAAAGTTGGAATTTACATCCTTATTAGGTTATTCCAATGATTCTTCTCCTCCTTAATTCATGCAGTCCTAGTAAATAGTTGTCTTCCACAAAAAATGCAATAAATAATTTGTGAAACTCTTGGCGGATTCGACCAATTAATTATTTGCCATCAGAAGAATTAGGCCACTGTTATGATAATAAGTAATAAAAGAAGTAAGTTGTAGGCAGTTGGAAATTGAATCTACGTTTACGAGTTCAAAACTGGCAACCTGCCAACACCTTCTATATCAAAGGAGACCATCAAACATGCCTTTGAAAGCAATACTAACCTATATAATGTCTTCTTTTTTATTCAATTTTCTTCTCAGGTTCCCTTTGGCTCCACCATAAGCCGTGTCCCAAAATTAAAATAATAATTTAAAATACTTTTCTTTCTCTGGGCATCGTGTTGTATTGTACACTTGTTTGAAAAGTATTGTTATGGCTCGGCCGTTTAAGGAATCGGAATATATCGTTTGGTATATATGCTTGTGAATTGTGATAGCCAATCATCATTGACCAACAAAATTTCTTGAACTACATCAATTCCATTACTGCGCGTAACGGGTTTTTAATATCTACAGTAAATTCAAAGTGAATTATCCGACATACTGGTTTGCACTAAGCTAAGAATAAAGCAGTTAATGATCTTGTACGTCATTGACACTCACTTTCGTCAAAGATATTTGTTTTCGAGCTTTGATTCTTGATACATATTAACATTAACACGTATTATCTTTTCTTGCGCTTCTACGTAGTCCAAAAATTTTTGTAAAAAGAAAATGTGATCAAATTACCAGAAGTATATTTGCTAATAAATAAGAGTGTAATTGCCTTGCACAGATTGTGCAGCCATGTTTACACCGTGAGACAAACAAAAACTATCATGTGATCCATTATGAGATCCTGTGTGATTCAAAATTGCTTCTAACCACAAAATCATTTTCATACACACATTTAGGAATCAAACTCCTAATTAGATGCTTAACTCTCAACTAGTTTGGTATCAATTGTGTTAGGTTCCCTGGTTTCAACTTTATATTAGTTGATGTTTTGCAGTTAATTACAATTAATTCCACCAGAACCCATTATTTTGTTTTAGATTAATAAACTATATACGATGTTGTATACGTATATATTAATATTATATGAAAGTATACAAAATTTTAAACTTAAAACAAAACCCTTCGATGGATTACTGTAACATCTCATAATCAAATTACATTTTTTTACCAAATCAAATTACATGGTTTCTTTTTACCTTTTTCACAAACTTTATTATGCGCCCAAACACACACAAACACAGCAAAATTATTTAAGATACAACTCTTGATAAGAACTTGATTTCAAGTTCAGTTCAGCACCATTGCTAACACAATATTATTAGTATTAGTTAATTTAGCACTTGAAAATTGCAAAGTGTTGCCTAATAATCTCTATCTCTCTCTCGGCCACATTTTTATTAAGCATTCAGAGACTCTAACTACAACAAGTGAACAAACGAAATTAATAAACGGTGCATGCTTGCATGGTTAGTTGATTAAGACAACTTACCTACAGTCTGTCATTTTCTGCGAAGCAGTATCACTTCATGAATACACACGAGCAACCTAAACCTATCATTACGCATCATTCATTGGTTATTAAAACCGGTTAATGAATACGAATATATGGACATTCCAATAAAACCCAAAAAAAAAAAAGGAACTCAGAGAAGAATCTTTTTTTTTTTTTAAATTTTTTTTCAGAAGGGAAGGGATTGTAAAGAAAAGGGGTTTAACAATAATTGAGAAATTTATGCGCTGCGCAAGTAGGAGTCAAAAACCTTGAAAATGGAAACATCCCGAAGAAAAGAAAGAATACATGTTGATACATCATTTCGTTTACTTTGAAATATAAATATAAAAGTTGCCGGCACTGACCTGCTGCACGACGACCTCTTCAAAGTTCAAACAAAGAAATTCCATTAACATTAACACTGCCAATTTATCATTCCCCTCAAACTCATGGCATGATAAATCAGGTGATTATGTCATTCATTCTCCATTAATTCTCCCATATCTGCGTCTGATCTCTCCTCACAAGTCACAACACTACTTGCAATTCCACAGCAAAACTGAACATGAAGCCTTGGCTTTGGCCTTGGGCCACCACCATCACCTCCCTCATCTTCATCTTCCTAATCCTCCGCTTCTTCCGCAAAACCTCAGCGCTCCAAATCCTCAAGAAATGGTGGCTCTCCTTCGAGGACCGCCTCCACGTCCACCAGTCCTTCAAGGTCCCTCTCTACAACCACCATTTCCAGGAGAATCAACTCTACCGCAAAATCCTCACCTACCTTGATTCCCTCCCTTCCGTTCAAGACTCCGATTTAACCAACCTCTTCTCCGGCCCCAAACCCTCCGATATCTACCTCCACCTCGACGCCAACCAAACCGTCCATGACACCTTCCTCGGTGCCAAGCTCTCCTGGACCAACGACGCCGCCGCCAACGGAGACTCCAATTCCGCCGCGCTCGTCCTCCGCATCAAGAAGAAGGACAAGCGCAGGGTTTTCCTCCAGTACTTCCAGCATATTCTCTCCGTCGCGGACGAGATCGAGCAGCGGAGGAAGGAGATGAGGCTGTACACGAACTCCGGCGCCGGTGAATCCTCGCGGTGGCGATCGGTGCCGTTCACGCATCCGGCGAGCTTCGACACGGTGGCGATGGACGCTGAGCTGAAGAACAAGGTGAAATCGGATCTGGACCAGTTCCTCAAGTCGAAGCAGTACTACCACCGGTTAGGGCGCGTTTGGAAGCGGAGCTACCTCCTCTACGGTGCATCCGGAACGGGGAAATCGAGCTTCATCGCCGCGATGGCGAAGTTCCTCTGCTACGACGTGTACGACATCGACGTGTCCAAGGTAACGGACGGCTCCGGTTGGAAGACGCTACTGATGCAGACGACGAGCAAGTCGATGATCGTGATCGAAGATCTCGATCGGTTGCTCCAATCGGCGGGGAAATCAATGAGCCTGTCGAGCGTGTTGAACTTCATGGATGGCATCGTTTCGTGCTGCGGCGAGGAGCGCGTGATGGTGTTCACGATGAACGGCACGAAGGATGAGGTGGATCAAGCGGTGCTGAGGCCAGGGAGGATTGACGTTCACATACACTTCCCCTTATGCGATTTCTCCACCTTCAAGATTCTGGCGAGCAGTTATTTAGGGCTTAAGGAGCATAAGCTTTTCCCTCAGGTGGAAGAGGTTTTCCAGACCGGGGCCCGGCTCAGCCCGGCCGAGGTCGGCGAGATCATGATATCGAACCGGAACTCACCGACCCGGGCCTTGAAAACCGTTATCACGGCCTTGCAGGTTCAGTCCAACCAGAACAAGTTGAGTGAGAGCGGCTCGGGTCGGAGCAGCGATGATAATGAGCCCGGAGCTGTGATATGTAGGGAGAGTGTTCACACGGTCAGGGAGTTCCGCAAGTTGTATGGGCTTTTGCGTTTAGGGAGTAGGAGGAAGGAGGAGAAGGAGAACCCAGATTCCGGGCCCATTGAGAAAGATGCTCCACGGATCGAGGGTCGGGTCGGTTAATTTAGGTCCGGCTGGGAGGGATATTGATTTTTTTGGCTTCAACAAAAATGAAAAAACAATGTAAAGCTAGTTGTATGGGAGCTGGGACTAACAATTGTATTGCATTTTTTTTTTAGTTTTCAGTGTTTAATTATTTTGTTTTTTGTACCACAGAAAAAAAAATAATGTATAGCAGCAAATACAAAGGACAAACAAGTCACAGTCTAGTTTTTCTCGGCTAAATTATGTTGTGTATTATAGGACCAAAAAAATGTGATCTGGTTGCAAGGCTAAAAGAAAAGAAAGATTGCTGCGCTGATGAGAGCCCATGTCTAGTGCCTCACGTTATTCTTTCTTTAAATTCCGCATTGTTTTGTCAAACATTCTTTCTTTAAATTCCTCTGACTGAGTCGATATTTTATATTCCTCTTTTCCAATTTGGGGTCAGCATTCGTCTTGATCGAAGATGGAAAGTTTGGATTGGAGGCTGACGGGCAAACAAAAGTACAAGACCTAGGGCCATGAAAACTAAAATCTATTCATTTGGTCACAAAACCACGAAAGAATTGGTTGTATTACTCTTTACAGCCTTGGATGAAGTTTGGATATGGGTCAATCCCTGTTAATTCTCTACAATCATTAAAAATAGCTTGGAGCTCGTTTTGGAGGCCTCAATGGTGAAGTGTGCTTTAACCTTGATTACGCGATTACTACAAATATGAATTACACTGAGAATTTAAGGTAGATGTTGATTCCCACGTCAATATTGCACCGAGAGCGAAAGACCGAACTCTCGAGAGTGCAAATAGAACATGCAAACCAAACAAGAGGGCCCAACAAATATACGCATAGCATAACCTAGCAGAAATGAGAACAAGATAGCCAGCGTGGCATCTTCAATGTTTTACTCAACTTCATTCCATTAGCTGGCTGCATTCACATGTTGGAGGATTGGAGATTCGTTGTCCATCCAAACGCAAATCGTGGCAAGAACTATTCAACCTACATTAGTTGCAGTCTCACCACGATTTGACATGAACAATAATATCCAAATCCAATTCGTGAAAATAAAACATATGTTAAACCAAATTAAACAAAGGCGTCAATTGGACCGTTTTCGCCGACCATTCGTCATTTTAAAATTTTTTCACGTTAACTATATTCTTGATCCAGCTCTCACATTAAGAGGGCAATAGCCAATAACAATACTCCCAAACTATTAATTAAAAAAGTTTCTGAATGTAGATTGAGTTTAAACTCAAGAGCTACATTTCCTTGACCATTAAGTCAAGTCAGTCGTTTACATTTATTTATTATTGTATAAGAAAAGCATATAAAACACACAGTCATTTGTCCATAGAAAATAAAATTCATTTTTTTTTATAATATAGAAAATGTACTTCTTTGGAAAAGACCAGGACAAATAAAAAAGGTTCTGATTTATATATTTAAGCAAGAAAGCACAAATTCATCTATATATACACCACTAATGAGGTTTAGCGCAATTAGTAAAATTGGGACTCGTCCACTAAGTTCAGAAATTGTGTCATGGCATTGGTGAGATGATCGGAACCAACTAAATTTTTTCAATAAAAAAAAATCAATCATTTTGTGGCACTAAATTTGTTGTGCTCGGTTTTATTGTTTTGATGACTGGCTCATATTTATGAATTTGATGAAAAAGAATTTCTATATAAAAATAAAAGTTGTTAAAGAATGAGATAAAACTTAAAACCATTATTAAGAGTCGAGGTTCTGGAAAGTGGAGACTAATAAATCCAAAACCGTGTGCTTTGTTTGACAAACGGATGCTATTAAATCACAAAACTATTGACATGTGCCGTAGAACAATTCACATTTGCACATAAAAGAATCACCCAGGTCGTTTGCATCATTTGTTAGACCCAGACCAGACCCCAGCAAGAATTTATTACAAACTAGGTGTACTCCATGAAAAAATGAAAAGCCGACTAACGTGACAAAAACTTCAAATAGGGTCGGTCAAACTAACAATTTTCTCTTGTCAACTGATTATTTTTTCATTCGGACATTTTTTTTTCAGAATTGAACAGCCTTAAAAATGCAAAGCAAAAGACCGAACCATAACCAGGCCCAAAATGATGGAAAGATAAATTGGGCCCATACATCCACTTAATAACAAATGGGCGTCCATACGGCCCAAAGTATACACATCTCAAAAAAGGAGGAAATAATTACTTTCTCTTATAACCAAAAAACAAAAAGGAAAATTACTTCATTAGCCATTGCCAGAGGCAGAACAAAGCGGTAGAAAAGAAAGAAAAGCAAGCAAGCTCGGTCGCTGGGGCGTGGCACAAATACAAATTATGTTCAGATTCCGCGAGCATCTTGTGCTGGGTCGCGGCGTTCTAGCTTTCTCCACGCTCGGCGCTAAGCGCGTGGGCACTCACAGTGGAACCTTTCACTGCGACGAAGCACTCGCCTGCTTCATGCTTCGACTCTCGCAACGCTTCTCTAATTCCCACGTGGTCAGGACAAGAGACCCAATGGTCTTGGAAAGCCTTGATGCAGTGGTGGACGTTGGAGGCGTGTATGACCCGCAACGACACCGTTTCGATCATCATCAGAGGGGTTTCGAGCAAGTCTTCGGTTATGGCTTTGCCACTAAGCTCAGTAGCGCTGGCCTTGTCTACAAGGTGTTTGTCTCATTGTCTCACCCCCTCCCCACTTTTTCTTTTACGTTGATGGTTATATATATATATATATATATATATATATATTTGCATTTGTCATTTTACTGATGTAGTGATCGAATTCATGTAGCATTATGGGTTGGAGATAATTGCAAAGGTGCTTCAGCTTGATGAAGGGCATCCTCATGTACTCCAGTTATATAAAGCTGTATACAAAAACTTTGTGGAGGTAGTTATTTTGACGGTGCTTTTCTGGAGGTAGTTATTTGGTAGTTGACTAGGTGTGGTGATGCTTGCTGGAGTTGCTTTGGGCCGCCTCGGTCTTATAGTTGCTTAGCACAGAAACCTTCTTCAGCTTGATGCCTTTGATGTATTATCTGTCAATATGGAATTATGAACTGCTCGTATGTAGTGCACTGCACTAGGACGATATCAAAATTGATTTAAGGTTGGATAGTACGGACTTCAGAGGGACATTAATTTTATAGGTAATAAATCTGCAATTCTGGATTGGGGATTGTGATTTGTAGTCAGTATTCCATATAGCGATTGAACAATATTCATGTCAGTAGCTGTAGCTGACATTTTTTTTATCCTTTGATTCTGAATTCCTCAAGTCTTAACAGAAAATGAAAATAGGAAATGAGAATAGAAACCAAATTCAATCGTTTTATCCTTAGCTCCGGCTTTTCAAGATATAAGCCTCTCTATCTCTCAGCTTATAGTTGACTTACTATTTTGCATGCTTCTGTTGGTTGCAACGCCTTTCTCTTTGCAGGCAATTGATGCTACGGATAATGGAGTGAATCAATATGACCAGAATGAACCCCCAAAATATGTAATTAATACTAGCCTGCCCTCTAGAATAAAACGATTGAATTTGGACTGGGTGGATACTGATCAGTCATCTGATAGAGAAAATGAGGCCTTTCATCAAGCAATGACCCTGGCTGGTGGTGAATTTTTGGAGGTGAGACTGCTTTGGAAGGAAGGACCATATTTGATTTTTGATCGCTGTATTTATACTCTTTCTCACACTTGCAATGTTTTAGTTTTTGACAAACCAGCAAGAAGCTGGCCACGAGAAGGAATAATTCTTTTTATTTTTATTTTTTGTCCTTTCGGGATACTACAGAATGTGAACTATTATGCAAAATCATGGTTACCGGCACGATCGATTGTTATGGAGTGTCTTGCAGCAAGAGAAACTATTGATTCTAGTGGAGAGATTATAAAGCTAAACCGATCTTGTCCTGTAAGCATGCACAGCATTTAATTAATCTTGCACAAATTTTAGTACTTATTAGAGTTTTCTCTTTAGACCAACACAAGGGAAAATTAGTCTTTTGTGGGGATAATGATATTTGGTTCTGAATATCAATATATCGTTGACTGTAATTGTTGCCTTTTCTCACTTGCTCCGCAGTGGAAACTTCACGTACATGACCTTGAGGAGGAAATGGAAATCAATCCTTCCATCAAATATGTTCTTTACCGGGTATGTATGTTTAAGTGAATTAGTTGGTGAATCTTTAAGATTAAATATAAGCAACACTGACACTCCAAAAAGTTAAAAAAAAAACTCTACAGTGGATTAGTAATCTTCCAATTCCGTATTCAATTTTGCAACTGGGTCATGATATCTAGATTCTAGGGTGACTTTGTAAATTTTTAAAGTAGTAATGTCTATCTTCTTAACATTTTATTCTTTATTTTGATATTTTACTGTTTAATTGTAAATTACTATTTGCTCTATAATATATGTGATAGGTAGTTAGGTACATCTTTCTCCTCCTTTGTCTGATGACTTCTTTTATTAGAAGTATTTATATAGTAGACCTTTGCTGCTTGTAGGATGATAGGAGTGAGAATTGGAGACTGCAGGCAGTGTCGGTTTCTCCTGCTAGATTTGAGAGCAGAAAACCATTACCATATCTTTGGAGGGGTTTGGAAAATGACAAGCTCTCTGAGGTTGCTGGAATCCCAGGTTGTACTTTTGTGCACATGAGTGGTTTTATTGGAGGAAATCGAAGTTATGACGGTGCTTTAGCTATGGCGAGAGCATCCTTAGAGGCTTAGGCTTTGGGTGAAAAGATTTTCTTTTTTCACCCTATGGGACATACAAATTAATCAAAAGCCATAGAACCAGAAATGCTTGAACACTAATTGTGTTTCAATGGAAGCAGTGTGCTTCAGAGGTTCAGAATCTTAGTGTATTTATATCACCAAATCGCAAAACGCTGATAACACAATGTAAGGGAAGCAATCTTTACACAATGTAACTTAACATTTTCTTGTCAGTTCTGGCACACTAATTTTCCGCGCTAGTTCAATGATGACATCTCATTTCATTGGTTCTATTATTTATAGGAACTCATTATGGTCAAAAGTAAGTAGTTCAAGCTCATGCTTGGCACCAGCTTCACTCATCTGAAACACTCGGCAGACCCTCTTTAAACCATGAGTAAAGACCACCCTCTAGATGGAAGACATTGGTGTAACCGTTAAGGACCAGCAAGTAAGCTGCTATAAGAGACCTGTGAAAGAATCAAAATGTACCCAATTAGACCAGCATATTAATGGTTTGGAGAGTTAATAATAATTTGTCATAATCACATAAAAAGTGATATGCCACATACAGAGTACAACTATTAGAACTAAGAAGATAATACATTGCAACACAAGTGAGCAGGCTGGGTAGACTTGGTATCCACTAAACTACCAATCTTGCTTTCATATGATTTCCTCTGATATTACATGCATGCAAACGCAAGCTATTAATTAGTTGCACCTTTTCTTGTGAATTTCAACCAATGAAGAACTCTATAAAATGTCATTATCAACCAATTTTGGACTATATTTACTTATAGCATAAGTATAAAATTCTATGAACAAAATTGGAACTCTAGAGGGAGAAGAAAAGAGCCACAAGGACAAATAAATAAATACAGAAAATTTAGTACCTTGATTGTTGACCTTCTGGCAGATTTTGTGATGGTCTCGTTGTACCCCCGGTTGAGCAAGCTACTATTATCTTTGCATTTCTGTCTAATTTTGCTTCAACAGCTGCCAGCATGAATCAAGTATTTGGTTTCAGAAAACAAGAAATGCATGAATTCAAGAAAGGCATCACGACTTGACTATATCGTACTCTGTATGAACTCGGGGTTCTCTTCTGTACCAGCAAAAATACCAAAAAAAGCAAATGCAGCGCGCCGGGCAATGTCCCATGCTGTCCACTCCTTTATAAGCCTATATATTTGCACATTGATGGCATCTGGGGGATGAGCCTGCACTAACACCCAAACCCATCAGTTTTAAATTAGAAGGATCAAAGAGACATAGAAGCATGCAACATGAATATGCAGGCAGTACATTGGAGTTGGAATATACCAGGCTTCTCTAGAAATTCACTTACCTCTTTGAACTCTGCTTCAGGCCTCACATCCAAAATCACAAAATTATTTTCTTTCTGAAGGCGCAGAGCTTCCTTTGCCTCCACACTTCTTACCTGCAATATTCATATCATACACCTTTGATTATTTTGCTCTTTCTGGTGGATAACCGGGGCTTTAAATATTTACTCCGAGAATTTACACATGAAATTTATTAATATAAAATTTTACCCTCATTTTTACTTTCAAACCAAACACACCTAAATGGTATATAAATGACATTTCACATTCCCTCAGTTTTACCCAGACGAAGCTCCACATGTTGTCACAAGAAAAAATGCTAAAGACTTTACTGTGTGAAATAATTATTCATCTTTGTATAAACAAATAGGTAATGCTTCTTTTCATTCAGCAATTACCTTTCTTTTTACTAAAGATTCTGGCTATCTCTTTCTAGCTTTGTGGCATTGTTCTGTTGTTCTATTGTTAGTAGTATAGCATTTGTTTACCTAGTCTCTAGTTGTCTCGCTTCTGCCCCTGCTTCTATCATTTTATGATCTGTGGGTTTCTCCATCTCTTGCCATTCTTTCTTGTCAGATCATAGTTCTTTGGGTACTAGAGAATTTATCCTACTATTCTAACTAAGGCATGGGATTTCATATGCCTCAAAAGACATTTCAAGCTTGTTGTTACCAGATTGTTTTGCACAGTGCCCAATATATTGAAATTTCTCTCTGTGATACTGAGATGGAGCTGTACCTTTTTCTGCAACAGATATTCCCGCTTAACCTTCCAGTCTTCTTCAGCTAATATCTCAAGAAAAGTGAGAGGGAGCTGATTAAGGTTCTATGGTATATATCTTCAAAATGCTAAGACAATTCAATTCGAATCAATTCAGCAACAATAACTCTCAGAAAACAAGTACCTGGTGATTTTGCAGGTTTTGTTGCTGCACAGTGAATTGTAAGCCCCCTTGCAATACTCTGCTGGTGCAATCTCTGGCCTGTGGATTTGTGTGATCTCACTCTCACCCACCATGAATTATGATCACGGGTACCTTCCAAAGAAGGTGCCAGGGGTTGTAAATATGATGGGGATGAGTGCTGTAGAGCAACTGATGTAAAAGCAGCCATTCTTTGAAGCTTTAAACAGGAAAAAAAACCAGATATGAGAACTCAAAAATTTCAAGTTAATGGTTTATAGTTGAAGTACTTGGGATCAGGTGTCTTACTTCTGTTATCTAATTAATAAGAACTTTGAGCAGTTTGTGGGACATAAATATCTGCGTATTGTGGCTATTGAGGGCTCAGAATCTGAGTTTGTGGTTCATGTTTAAGTAAGGAGTCCATCGTTTGGATATCCTTCGTTGTCATCCTTTTGTCTTCTTTCGTTTTTTCATTTCAATTGAAAACATTTTAGTAGTGTATGATCTGCTTGTTCTTTTTTCGGCACACTAGTGTTTGCCAATTTTTCTCCTATTTTTGTGGTCATTGAAATTTGACGTGAAAAATTATATTAGGTTTTGATTTACACAAATTCTTTTGAGTATATACTCATAATAAAGTATTAAAATGTTATTGAATGAGTGATAAGTAGCTTAATTTCTTATAAAGGTAACAACACAAGTTCAGAAGAAAAATATACAATTTTATTTGTAAAAAACAAAAAAACATGCTCATAATGAGGTTTGTGGATCCAAAACTAACTCTGCATCTTTAACGAAGTTGCTTGACGTAATTAGATAAGAGGGACTAGATTTACGGTCTAAAACCTAGTTTTGATATAACATTTATACTTTTGAAAGGGTTATCCATTACGGTTGTATATATCAAGGAAGAGAAAATCGGACCGGGTATCGAACCGACTGAGATGCTGGTTCAAAGGTTTAGAGGTCCAATCGCTTCAACCAGGATATAATAAAATATATATTTAAATATAGACATATGATTAATTAGAATATAAAAATTAATAGTAACATAATCAACAAAAAAATATATATTCATAAGTTTATAAAAATAAACATAATCCATATAAAATTTCTCTAGTCTCAGCCTCATAACACAGTCACAAAAATATTTGAAAACAATATTTGTTGGTGACCAAAGAGGTTTATGATGAGCAGCTAGCGAATGACGGAGAGAGAAGAAGGATAATCTAACAATCTTTGTTAATACCCGTCTTTGATTCTATTTTTCTTATTTGTTGCTCTGTAACAAACATAAGATATCAGTATTTAAGTTTTGAAACCAAACAAATAAAATAAAAATCAAAGGCTCTGAACCGGTCCAATCGGTTTGATTCACCTGTTTTTTCAATTTTTCCTGATTTTGACCGACTTTGACTTCCCCCGTTTTTGAAGGTTAACTGGGTCGATCAGGTGACCGGTTCTCAATCAAAACCCGTCGGACTGGTCGGTTCGATCCAGTTTTCTCTTCTATGATATATATACACAGTTGCTCAGTTAATTTTTAGTGGAGGTAGCTTTTTTTTCTCTTTTTTTTTGTTTTTGGTAAATGCAAAATTTAGGATAAGAAAACACTTAAAAAGAGGAATTTACAATTACCTCACTCCAAAAAGATAAGCAGAAATTCAAATTTGCGACTTGTCAAGTAGACCGTGTCACGCTGGATTAGTTGAGGGAGTAGTTTGTTAAATCTCCCTAAAGAAGTTTGTTTTGTATGTACCTTTCCCATAGTAAAATTTTCTGTGTTGATGAATAATGTTGCATTTAATGAAGCTGAATATTTCAAGCTCAGTACAACTTCCACATTCCGATCCCCATGATACAAATATATCTTGCTTAGCAGCTGAAAGCAGGTACGACCAAAATAGAGAAATTTCACGTGCACATAACAAACAGTTTTTTATTTGATGGTATTTATGTTATGAGAAAGTAACAACCAAGTTTTCTAATCTATTTATGTGTAGTGTAGCTCACCTGAAGGCAACTCTGATGCATCTCCTGCTAAACTTTACTGGAAAGAATAGCTACTGGTTTCATTTGCCGTAAATGAGAAGGGATTACGATTGGCGATTTGACACTTACAATCTTGTCATATTATACAATACAACATTTCAATAGAAACTATCAATAAACATTAGTCTTTAAATACTGCAGTTTGTTTTCAAACTACAGGTGGTCCAATCCGAGAGAAGATAAGATCTCTCATTCACAGATTAAAGACATTCAAAAATCACAAAAATGGAAATCAATTTTTTTTATTTAATTATTTAATTCATATTAGCATATTATGGGTCTCTCTTTCTCTTGAAATATCTACCCTGAAGCCTTGTTACTCGCCAACTCACAAGGTGGATGTCAATGTCATCACATAAAACAAAGTAGCAGATAAATAATATATATCTCAAACATGAATGTTATTAATCCAAAACAAGACTCTGTGTGTACGCTAAGATTGCCGAGGAATCCAAAGTGCCAAGTGTTAGCTTCCGAAGGAGATTACTTTATTTGCTTGTATTTCCAAATAGCTAGGCAATTGTGTAATGGCTTCAACAATCCACACATACGCAAGAACAGCGGGAGTAACTCAGAAGGCCTCATCAAGTGGCAAGTGTGCAGATTATTTACATTACCTGTCTGTTTCTCGATGAAATTTGGATTGAGATATCTTTTTAGCTTTGGATCCCTTGATTCAATTAATTATAACAAATTGATTAGTGCGGAAGATGATTTAGAAAACAGTCATTTTACATTAATTTTTATTATGGGAAATTAGATAAAATTGAACAAGAATGTTGCTAATTTCCTCAATAAATGTTTGAATAATGAAACAAAAGACTTTTTGGCCACAAAATATGTAACATAAGACTTTTTAAACAATATACTAACATGAACATATTAATATGTAACATAAGAATATTATAATTTATCTATATACAGTTAATTAAGACGGTAAACAATAATCTTGATCCCCTAAAATGAAGACGCATTATGTGAGAGAGAACGTAACTCTTGTGGAGGACAACATAATCTTTGTGCTCTAACAATTATTAAAGCAAAAAAAAAAAAAAACTATTAAGTGAATTAAGAATCAAGACCAGCGATTTTAGTATTTTACACAGTCGAAGAATGCATATCAGCCAAACCGCTTACTTGGTCATTGAATGCTTTTCAGAATTAGGTGCTCAATTACTGAACATGCCATTTTCGTTACCAAATTTTCACACCCAATTTCCACGTTGAAATCAATTAAACGAGAAGATTTCGCATCATCGTGACTTCATGAGTTTTTTTTTCTTTATACAATTTTATTATCAGCATTAAGTCCAAGAACTGGTGCAGTCTTTGAATCTTGACATTTCTCTTAATTTGCTAAATTCTATCTTAATATTCTGCTAATTATTAAAGGGGCATGTTAAGGAACGCTATATCACCTGTACTTTATTCAAGCATCCACAATAATCATTGTTTGTGCACTTTTCTTTCAATTTTTAGAATGCTCGAGGGTAAAAGTATTATTCCAACACTCAAGAATGGGTCTCCATTACTGTTGGATGTGATAATGGTTTAAACTTTCTTTACACATCCAAAAGGTAATGGAATAAGTGTCTCAATTGGACACCCATTTTTAATTGCTAAGATAGCAATGCTCGGCTCAAGAGTATGAGCTTGCTTGATAGTGTTTTGATCCCCTCCTCCGCATATCGTTCACCCAAATCTCATATAACTCAACAACCTGCTTCTCCCTTCTATGATCACATAATTATGTAGTGTTTGGTTAGTGATATAGAAATAGAAATATGGAGATACTGAATATACAATCCTATTTGGTGGTAAAGTCAGGAAAAGGAGGCAGAAAAATTTTCTGTCCTCAAGATAAAAAAATATAAAATTTTTGCACCTCTAAAAAGTGGTGACAATGGGAACAAACTACGAAGACAAAAATTTAATATTTTTTTCAATAATACCTTTATATATATATATATATATATATTATTTATGTTCCTGTCTCCACTGTCTCCATTGTCCCGGTACCCCTACAAAACACTACCTCAGAGGATGAATCTCACATATCTTAATAGCACCAGAAAATATGTATAATTCAGGTGTGGATATACTTATTAACCAATCACTGCCTCTTACTCTTAGTATCGTATCAACATTGACTTGAATGTAAGAGTCTGTTTGCTTTCAGTTTTCATTTTCAATTTTCCAGTTTTCAAGAAATTACAAAGAAAAAGCTGAAAAAATTGAAAACTGAAATTCATAATTTTTAGAATTTTCCATATTTCTTTCACAAAATCTGAAAAATTGAAAATGAAAATTGAAAACTGAAAACTGAAAGCAAATGGTCCCTAAAAATACCTCTCTAGCTTGTTGCTTGTTGGTGTGGCATGAAAAAAGATATAGATAGATATCATATTGGTACTTCTTCCCGCTTGTAAGGTATGTATATTATTCCTTTCCTGAATTCTTGACGCAACAACTTATAAGCTTGTTGATGAGGATTTAACACTTCACAACAAGACATCTATTTCCATTTTTTACCTTGTGCATCTACATTCCCGACTCCTAGGATCCCTAAGCCTTGATTATCCCGGTGTATTGGAGCTCTCCTTTAGGCCCTAGTATAGTGGGGTCCCTAATCTCTTTGCCTGACCCCGGTAGGATTATTGCCCTTCTTCACTTGTGGAATTGTTTAATTCCACCCCTGATGAACTAGCTTCTATATATTCTTGTATTATTATGTATTTTTGTTTGCACAGCTGTTACATGAGTTAAATTGTTGAATGGTGAAACATGGACATGTAAATGCAGAAGTTCTCGCTAAATTACCGGCCATCCAGTGAATTCAGCCAATACTTAAAAAGGAAAAATTGAATTATGCTCTAAATCGTGATTAAGGTGGATTAATTATAGGGGATAATTGTGCATGCTAAAAAAAAACAATAAGGTTCTTCCTTTTTTATTTGGTCTGAAGGTTCTTGTTTAATTTGATTTATTCAAAATGCTAAACCAAAACCAATACCTGGTTATTTTGCTGGTTTTGTGGCTACTTATGGGCTCTTAGCCCATTGGGAACATCGGGATATTCTGAGCATCTACACTTTTTATGTTTTTGGGCAACAAGAACATCTAATCTAGCCTCTAGGCCAAGTGAATATTACACACCTTATCCCAGCATAAACTATTGCAAGTATTGGGAAGATTGCAGAAGGGAAGTATACATCAGATTGTTAGAAAATATCATTATTTATCTTGCTATGCTGCCTGGTTTATATTTCTGATCAAGGATATGATTATAGGTTCAATATATATAATCACAAAAAATATTGAGAAGAAACATAATTTTTTTTCTTTTGATCTCAGTATAAAATAGTTTAGTAAGACTATCTGGAAGAGGTTGGCACGAACGCGATAAATAAAAGTATATGTATAGTTAGTTAATCTTGGTCAATGTCAGTAGTGCATAAACGTGAGTGTCTAAGTCCACTTTGTGGGCAAACATGCGTAGTTAGGAAGAAAACAAATGAGAACATGGTGGCTAATGTCAATGTCTGCCATGAATCATGAAGATGACTTGCTTAGCAGTCAGAAATTGTACTGTTCCAGATCCATAGTGGGAGCATTACCGACATTCTAGATTATTTCCATTTATTAATTTGTTTGGGAAAGAACAGCTACCTATCCACCCTGCCCCTTGGTTAAGAATATGAGAATAAAGAGATCCACTTTGCCTCCTCTGTCCTCGCGTACCTTGTATAAATGTGTAAGGGTAAAAAGAAGTAGTGGTATTTAAAACATTGATAGTTAATCCAAAGATAATTCAACTTAGCCATGGCCACTGTATGGTTTAACGGGTGTATTGTTTCTTTTGCTCTTTGACCTCATTGGACCTAAAGAAAAGATTCCATCTAAGCTTAAAGCTAATAATGTTGGACATTTTGCTTCAGTTAGACAACCATATAGGAATTTCTTCTGTTCTTTTTCGCTGAAAAACACTACGAACGGCCATTAAAAAAATACTCATCGTTCCTAGCTAGCTTTTCCCAATCAGGCAACTTTCCAATCTTTGTAGGAATATTTGTTTCATTGTCAGTCTCGTTATTTTTATTTCTTTAGTACATTAGAATTTTCAACTTATAATTTCATGTGAATTATCTAAACCTCTTATCATTATTCCAATGTCAGTGGAATTTATTTAATAATTTATCTCTTTGGCAACCATATGATATAGTACATCTGAATATCAAAATGTGTCCGGGGTTCAACTGATAGACGCGAGAAATTAAGTTTCCGAATCCTAAGTACAAGCAGTAGTTGCAACGTACAAATATGAAACGCAAACTGAGTAAATGTACCCTGAAAAATAAGAGCAAATCAAGTGTGTGTGTGTGTCTATATATATATATACACGTACGCTTTTTACTTTCGTCTCTCAACTGAAGGGGGGCATATATTTGCTTTATGCATGGAACAAAAAAGAACTAAAGCATGTCTAAAAGACTAAAACACTGGTAATTTTCAGGGTATATATTATAAAAACGGTTTGACTATAGTTTGTTTATTTTAACCTTTGGCTTCTATTATTGCCACTTCCATATGTTTGCATGGTGACAGCATTTTCAAATATGAATCTTCAATACAATTTTCAATTGGGAAAACAAGTGTAAGGTTATTGCATGAAAAAATAAAAATAAGTGTAAAGTAACTTGCTTTTCAATCTTTTACCGTGAAGAGCTGTCGAAAAATATTTTTATGGACTCTACCAACAACCTTGACAGTTTGTTTTCAATCATAGTTTCTTTTTCTTTTACTCAAATTGCATTCTATTTAGTATTTATATTAAGAATATTAATCACTTTTGGATAAGCGGTGATATACACTTTATGATTATTATTAATAAGTCCTTTTGAAATGCTGATGAAAGTCCAAGAAACAAAAAATGCAAAAGAAGTTTTTCCAACTTTAAACAAGTGCCTTTGTTTCCAGTTTGTATTATCAGATAATTCTATGATAATATTTATGTAGTTAATTATCGATTCATTAATTGAGTAGAAAGACTATTATACTTATAGTGTAAGCAACGTGTGAAGGCAAAAATAAGAATCGATGGTGCAATTAAGGGAGGGATGAGAAGGTGGGGTTCGGTCCAGCGCACTATATCCAATTATGCAATTGCATTGCAGTGAGTACAGAAACAGTACCGCTAGATCCGAGACCTCGCCGCTAACAGCATCTGTGTGCCCGCGGCAAAGCCAATAGCCACCGACACCACAGGACCACCAACCCCCATTTTTTTTTTTTTTTTCCACTCAACAATGCCACTGGATCCATTTTTTATTAATAGTTATTATCAGGAAATTGTGTAATTTTGATACATTGATTCCTCTCCTCTTCAATTTCGATCACACCTTCCATTTTCTGCCACGTGTCATCCCCCATCCCTTAGAAACGGCGATCACTAGAATATCTAGTACTCCTATATTATTATCAGCTGCAAACCGCGTCTTCGTCCACCACATTATCCTCTACAGTGTCATGTCACCATTTCCCACATTCACGCGCCTTATGCCTTTACCTTTTACCTATACTTTTTGTTTTTCTGTTTTTGGTTCCCTGAGATGAGAACGCGCTGCTTGGTTCACACAAGTGGTTTTTATAATTTCGTTGTCGGTGTTATGAAACTCCTGCCATCATTTAAACTCGTTTATATACAGTACATCACCTCTGAATCAATTTTAAACTATTGCACTTAAGAGCTACTATTAAATGCCGTGATTAATGACTAACATGTATCCGTGATCGAAATTAATAAGTCTTGAATCTGAATGAAAAATAGATGTTAATGAATGCACTTGTCAATATTTAAATATGGTAGCGATTACAAAGCCCCCATACAAAATGGCACATTCAATGTTCTTATACAGAAGACCGACTCTAACAAGTTTTTTATTTTTTGCTTGTTCTTTTTTATAAATATGAAAGTACTATTTTACCCTTCAGTTTGAATCAAATTTTCCGATCAAACCAAAACGTACAAAAAGAGTTTGTCTTTATCATCTCAACCCTAAGCTAATTGTCAGCACCTTCTAATGAGAAAAGCATAAGAACTCAACAATTTCGGATGGAATAACCAAAAAACAAAACAATTGCCATTGTTCTATTAGAATATGTCTTTCCATCATTTATAAGATGCACCCTTTTTTTCTTTCCCCTGAAACTAAAATAAAAATTATACGGACTTAAGAAACTGAAACTGAGACTGTGCACTCTTGAAAAAAAGAAATGGAGGAATATTGATTAACAATCCAAGTGCTTGTGAATGGATCCAAAGAAAGGAAGAAGAGTCGTCGATGACCTCTTTACAACAATGCAAGGTCCTTCACATCCTTTGGAGTTGGAACTCCTGCAAAGCATGCTCTTTCAAATGTTTGATATATTATTGCAACTGTAAGTAGTAGACGCTGCCACAGGACAAGAGGTCGCTATGGTTCTCTAGTTGGTGGTGGCTGGAAAACGGAGGAGGTGAGTGATGCTGGGTGCTTGGCAGCTACAGAGAGTGGCTCGATGGCTTGATTGACGAAGGTGAAGGCGAGGTTGAGATCCAGAGAGTTGCTGTCCGCGGTGGAGTTGGAAAGCGGCGTGCGCCGTGGTTGGCGTTGGCGGTGGTGAGGCCAGCTCTGGGAACAATCTGGATGGCGGTGATGTGAGAGTAAGGAGCATGGAGAAGGTGGCCATTGAAGTAATTTTCCCCTCTATAAATTTCTTATTGTTACACAGAATTGTTGGGTTACCTAAAGAGTACCCATGCTCCGAACGCAATGTAGACTACCATAATGATTCTTTGTCAATATCAATCATCGGATTCATTTTCATGTTTGATCAATGGTTAAAATTAGCAGCAATGTTTCGATTTTAACGGAACATCGTAAACGTGACCTTTAAACATTGTTTAAATATGTGTAAGAACTGTCAAGGTACTCTTGATTTGCAATCACAGTTAAAAGTCAAATAATACACATATTTAAAAAATTAAAAAATATCTTCATAAATATAAAAAATTAAATGAGTTAATAAAATTATATTTATATAGTTATTATTATTAATTTTAATAAATATGTTAATTACTTAACTAATATATTTACACTAATAGTATATATGAAAGAAAAAAATTAATACTATCAAAGATAATCTAAATAGACAAATATTCTCATACATCAAAAAGTTAAAAATTAAAGATTATTGTGAAATAAAGGTATTAATATAAAGTTTTTTTTTAAACGTGTATTTGTTATTTTCTACACCCTTAACATAGTTAGCAATATAAATTTACGATATTAGCATTTTAGAAAAAAATGCTAGATAAGTAATATTTTCATGTCATAATTCGCAGGTCTTGATACAATGATGTGACATTAATACAGTAAAACATAACAATGGAAAGAAAAATTAATTTTTCTTTTTCAAATGGTAAACAAGTAAAATTTAGATATTAAAATTCTTGACAAAATGGTGTGACATTAACAAATAAATGGTGTTAACAATTTTATTTTAAGTAACAACTGTCTAAATTTTATTTAAAAAACTGCTACATCTTTACGAAATGTATGAATGCTTTGTTTCTGACACTATTACGGCAATTAATTACTATGCCATTGTGTGTGTATATATATATATATATATAAAAGTCTACGAAGTTGAATTTTTCAAATAGCATAAACAATTTGAATGAAAGAAAGATTTTGATAGGCTAATGAGTCAACTAATACAATCTAACCATTTACATTAAAAAAAAAAGTGTTTATGCGTAATGTATTATCATGTGAACCATCAATCATGGTTGAAACTCTATGAAGGATGAGCATGGTCTTAGGAATGAATCATAGGGAATGGCAACATTGGTAACGGCCATATTCATTCAGGCCATTAGCGAAGCAGAACATCCGACAGAGTCAAACCAAATATAAGTCCAATCCAATAATTAATAAATACAGAAATAAATAAATAAAAGAGAGAGTGTCATAGCCTAGACGTGGTAAAATACAATGGGATAGAATAGAAGCAAGTGATAATATGAAAGTGTGACCAAGCGGTAGGGACTCGTTCACCCTTAATAAAAGGTCAGAGATTCAATTCCTGTCTTTGAAAATGGAGAAGCTTTTCCAAGCTAGCTATCTTATCCTTTGAGGTGTCCGAACAAACTGACGAAAAGATTAGTCACCGCGATCGACGGTAAATAATTTTAGGAGATCAAAAAATAAAAAAAGAATAGAAGCTGTGATGTGAGGGAGGGAGAGGGAGTACCACGATTAGCAGCGCTGTAGCGTCGCACTTGATCACAGCACCTTGCAGAGGCCACCACTACTATATATATCGTCATGTCGTATCTGAGAAAGAAAAAAAAATCGCTAAGCACTCTGCTCAGTGCTTCTGTCTGGGCATTCTTCAATTTCATCTTCATTGTTCATTGTTCTCTTTGCATCACACACACACACACACACACACACCCTCTCTCTCTAGAACACAAAAATGGATTTGTTCTACTACATGGTGTTCGGTGGGTTGGCGGCAGTGGTGGCAGCAATGGAGCTGAGCAAGAGCAACAAGGACAGAATCAACACATCTTCTGCCTTCAATTCCTTCAAGAACAATTACCTCCTTGTCTATTCCCTCATGATGGGTACGTTTCCGCCTCAGATCTATCTTCCCTCTCTCAGATCTTGCCCCATTCCCCCTCTCCATCTCTTGTCTCTCCTCGATCTGCTCCTTTTTCTCTTCTTCCCCTTCGATCTGCACCTCCTTTCCTCAACATTTCTTTTTTTTTTTTTTTTTCTTCACGTGTTCCGTTTCTTTGTTCGTTTGATTTCTTAAATTCATTTGAATGCAAAGTTCGGTAGTGTTCTCTTCAGCATTTAATCGTGCGAATAAATAATAATCCTGCTTATGCTATGGCTTCTTTGTTTTTTTCCGATTTTCTAGCTTGACGACAGGCACTTTCATGGTATAATTAAAATTACTGAGAAATTGAACATTTTGAGATGGATCTTAATTAAATCTAGGCAAGTTTGTTGCCTCTGATGGTAGTGATGCGTCTTATGGTTCTGGAAATTGTGATTTGTATTCTTTGTTCTTTGTGTTGGGTAAATGGATGCTTGATTGTGGATGATTCACTTTAGTTATTTATGGTATTGTCAAATCGTTATGGATTATGGGATACTTTATTTCAGTGTTCTTAAAATCTTGGTGTAACTGAGTTACTAGTGTAAATTTTTTCGGTAATCTAATAGGGTGGTGTTTCTATGGCTATAGCTGGAGATTGGTTGCAAGGTCCATATGTGTACTACCTTTACAGTACATATGGGTACGGGAAAGGGGAGATAGGACAATTGTTCATTGCAGGTTTTGGATCTTCCATGCTCTTTGGAACCATTGTGGGATCTCTAGCTGACAAACAGTGAGATGCCTTTTTTCTTTTGTTTTTTGAATTCATCTTTCCCACGGAATATGTCACATAGCATTTTTTTTTTTCAGTAGTATCTGATGCTTCTTACTTTGGAATCACAGGGGTCGGAAGAGGGCCTGCGTGACCTATTGCATAACCTACATCCTGAGCTGCATCACCAAGCATTCTCCTCAATACAAAGTCCTCATGTTGGGCCGTATCTTGGGAGGCATTGCCACTTCACTGCTGTTTTCATCGTTCGAATCGTGGCTTGTTGCTGAGCACAACAAGGTGAGGAATTAGTTTTTATAGAAGGTTACCTGATGGGCATTTTAAAAGGATATGTTGATTGTTGACACACAGAAAGTGCCCTATAATTTGAAGGCAGTCATAACCTTGCAAATATGGTAATATGGTTGTTCTTTCTGTCTTGGGATTGCAGATGATTTGAATATTACAGTGTTATCATTCATAACTACTGTAGGCACACGAGTTGGTTTTATAAGCTGACATTCCGAATTGTGTGGGCTGGGTTAGATTTATGTATTCATCAAAATGCATTTTCACCCTCAAAATCTGTGACAAATCATTTTACGATGTTCTTAACTAATATCTGGATATTGTTCATCCATATTGAATATTGTATATGTGAATCTTAATTCTCCTTTTTCTTAACATTATCTGTCAGAGGGGCTTTGATCAACAATGGCTATCGTTGACATTCTCTAAAGCTATATTTCTTGGAAATGGTCTTGTTGCTATTGTGTCTGGGCTGTTTGGAAATGTCCTTGTTGATACGTTGGCTCTTGGACCTGTGGCTCCCTTTGATGCTGCTTCATGTTTTCTTGCAATTGGTATGGCCATCATATTATCTACATGGACAGAAAATTATGGTGATCCTTCTGAGAACAAGGACCTTCTTACTCAATTCAGGGGAGCTGCTGTGGCCATCGCATCTGGTAGATTCGTTACTTTGAATAATGTTTTTCTTGCTGACATTATACAATAGTTTTATGTAAATACTGTAAGATTGAACTTTTGAAACTGTGCATTATATTGATCTGCGTAAGGAGTGCACTTGTCACCTTTTGATCCCATCCTGGCAATGAAGCATGCCAAAATGAACCATTGCCAGGTGCCTGATCTGCTGCCAAACAGTTAAAATTAGGCAGGTACTTGGCTATCATCCCTGCTGTTCACCAGGCATTCTGAATCCCTTGCTAACTACATGGAATGTATATATATTTACTATACAACTCTAGAAGAGACTTTTTTAGTAACCAATAGAATTTGTTATTAAAGCTACCCTACATATCATTGGGCAAGCAGATATTCTCTGGTTTTACTTATTTTGTTGTTACCATTTATTTTTATTTATCTTTGGTCTTGTATTCATTGTTTACTGCCCATGTTCATATTATCACATTACGTATTTCAGATGAAAAAATTGCCTTGTTGGGTGCCATACAGTCTCTCTTTGAAGGTTCAATGTATACTTTTGTATTCCTATGGACTCCCGCCTTGAGTCCAAATGATGAAGAGATTCCACATGGTTTTATTTTTGCAACATTCATGTTATCTTCGATGTTGGGAAGTTCATTGGCATCTAGGTTGATGGCCCGCTCATCACTCCGTGTAGAGGGCTACATGCAGATTGTTTTCGCAATTTCTGCTGCTGCTCTTATGCTTCCCATTCTGACCACTGTATGCTGCTCTTCCAATACACCCTCTCCTTCCTCTCCCTAGTATTTGTTATTTTTTTTTTTTTTTTGTTTTGGCATCACATACTATTCTGCTCTAAATTGACTGGGTAATTGTGGAACAGTTCTTGGTAGCTCCTTCCAGAGTGAAAGGTGGAGGCATCTCGTTCGCAAGTGCCCTTCAGGTTCTTGGCTTCTGTACTTTTGAGGCTTGTGTTGGCATATTCTGGCCATCTATTATGAAGATGAGATCTCAATACATTCCTGAGGAGGCTAGGAGCACCATCATGAATTTTTTCCGCATTCCTCTGAACATTTTTGTGTGTGTTGTGCTGTACAATGTAAGTTGCCAATCTACCACTTTGATACAATTTCTATGGGTGTAGATTGCACAGATTGCTGGAGTCAGACAGCCTAACCTGCTTTCATATTGTACTAATTTGATCATGGAATTATTAACCCTTTCCAAGAGTGTCTAGTTGGGCCAGGTGCCATCCCATTGAATTCTAGACCTACATCCATTTTCTTGGATATATACTCAATCCCTTCCTCTTTCGACACCACCCCAATTGTAACTGTGCACTTGTATGCATTTTGACTGTGCATTTTCTCTCTGCAGGTTGATGCATTCCCTATCACTGTAATGTTTGGCATGTGCTCAATTTTCCTTTTGGTGGCCTGTATCTTACAAAGGCGACTGATGGTCATTGCAGATAAGCCAAGTAAGACCCTCACACTCTGTTCTGTTGGTTATGTTGGAGATATAGAAATTCGACAGCAATGAGCTCTAAATTATTTTTCACTTTATCTTGTCTGGGAAATTTTTGTATACCTTTGGCTTGACATGATAGCCAACGAGTGTGGAAATGCAATATGAGGCAATGAATTGTTCTTTTCAAATGTTATAAACTTTATTTTTTCCGGTGGAAGAAAAATGTTCTTACTTGGAACTGGGATTATTTGTTTGAAACAGAAGCAGGAGAGTGGCAAATGAAAGAAAGAGACACTGAATCAGAGCCGTTGAACATCTAAGTGGTGTTAAGAGTAAGTTTTGTGGAGGCACTGAACGCAGCTGCTTCAACCCTACATAATGCAGTTTGTCTAAACTGTGTACGATGCGATGCGACCTAAGTGTGAAGATAAACCTGATACCCACTAAGGAAAGGGATTCAAGCAGAAAAGATTAGTGGAGCTATTTCTTCTAAGTGTTTTTGGTATCAATACCGTAGTGCATTAGATTTCTATTGGCTATTACCTGAGGAGAAATCTCCGTTTTGGTAGTTCTGATGTTATTCTTTTGAGGGCGGGATCTATAGTAGGTTGCCCCGTTGGGAATAGTATATGTTACAATGTGCCATACTATACTATTTCTTTGTTTTTTTTACTTTTGTAATGAAATTGCACTCCATTCAATTAACGCATCCTTTTAATCTTCATTTATTTTCATTTTCTATTGTTTGGATGACACTGGGTACCAGAATCTACATGAGGCTCCAATACGTTTTACCCAATTAATTTGGTCACAATAAGTCGGTCTTGCACAATTAATAGTAAGCAACCACTCATTTGCTGCACGTAAAACGAGGGCGGGATTTATTGAAAAATGGGTTGGCAGTGGAGAGAGAAATTGCTTTCTCGATCATGCATTTTTGTTCATTCTATCTGCACTCCTAGTCAAGCGCACCCGCTAATTTAGCTCGCTCTGACCCCCCCAAGTTTTGATTCTTGACCACAACCACACAAGTTACTGGTACTTACCAGTTTGTCCGAAGCAATGCTTGGCGATCCACACTCCACAAAAATCATCATGATGCATGGGCTGCATGCTGCTCAAGCTATTGGCTTCCCTTGTCATCTCATCGTGGATGGATGCATGGATGGAACCATGGGCCGTGGCTGTGAATCTTTTGAGGTCGAGTCTCTACATCATGATATGCCCTTATTGGGGCCTCTTGGTTTGGTCACATCAGAGGTATATTCCTTTGTACAAAATGGTATTGCTCACCCACTTGAAAGCTACCAGGACTCTACACTGTATGCCCCATCCTTAGCAGCTAGCAGAGACTCTACACCCAAAGAAAAGAAAATAAATAAATAATAAATATTTAGTATTTTAAATAGCAGTTTACTGATCATAAAAATAGTAAAGTTATGCCCTGAAGTGGATAGATGATCCCCGAACCATAATGATTTGTCCAGAAATTATTGAATTACCTACATCAGTTGTCTATACGATATATTTGTCTCGAAGCTTGGTATATACTTAAGAATTAAGGCATTAATCTTTCAGTTTCAAAATGTGTTGTAGCCAGTTGTCTCTGAAGCAAAACGCGTTCCTTTCCTTAAAGTGAATAGGCTAAAGATAAATAGTAAGAAAGAGAGTGTATGTGTTTACTTTAGGTCAAACACTAACTGATTTCACTTTTTCGGAGAAAAAGGGCAATTCTAAACTAAGTCATTAGATTATACGACAGTACAACGGTTTATACATTTATAGCAGGATAAGTAACCACTCGTCACTTGTGTGATTCTCATCTGAAGGGGATACAAATCAAGGTGCTGCAAAATAACTCAACACATTGTTTAATGATACATATACAAATAAAATATACATGTGTTTGTGCTCATATACATGTATTTGTGCTTACATACAGACAAGTTCTACAGTGAACAACTGATTCATATCACTTGGATAGATGATGATCATAACACACGACTACGTTTTGCATCTGCCGAAGCAACTTCCAAGTCCCCAATGAAGAAAAGGATCTTGTCCAAAATTCCGCGGCATGACCTTTCTTGAGTTAGAGAACTTTCTCCATTGAAGTCCCTTTCTGAACCAAAAGTATGGCAGCTGTCACCAGTTACTTTTTCCTGGTTTTTTCTAGAGCCCAGATGTCGCTGGATCTGACCTTGGTGAACAAGATAGTAGTCACTGCCTTCTCTAATAATCTTCAGACCCCTATTTGGTGAAAACATTGAACAAAATCATTCGCCTTACATAACAGTTCAACAATCATAGCCATAGACAAGATTATTCATTGTATTAGCAAATGTTGAATTCCAGACCCATGTACTAGTTCGAAAACTATAATTTGTTTTGTTGAAACTATGGTTTGTGTTAGAGCTCAGCAAGGTTTAGCTAAGAAGAAGCCAACGTCAATTTTCTAGCAGTTATAATTAGCAGTTCAGTTATGTCATCTCAAGAGGGAAAAAATTCAAGGATTACACAAGGAGAAAGCAACAGGTCCTCCAACTATCACGGCATTCGAGATGGCATATTAGTGGTGTCTGTGTGAATGTGCATGTGCATGCTCTCACTCTCAGTAGAGTAAATTGAGCCACTTACACTCCAACTCGATCACAACGATCTTGCACCTCATATACATCTTTCCATGATTTTGAACCAGCAGGATCATAAAAAGCTGCACGATCTCCTCCCCATCTCTCCTTGAAAAGGTTATACCATAGATCATTGTCTGAGGCCATGAGCTTCCACTTCCTGCACACTGTAGAACAAATTCCCAAATTCGTAACTTACCAAAATAAGATAAAAAAATTCTTAATCTAGAAAGAAAAATTAAAATTGAAACCCTTCAAATTACACTATTTTCCTAGGTTCGATCTTTATTCACTGTTATCTCTGTCAGTAACCAAAATCACCAAATCTCTTATTCACATTCTTGAATTCAAAATCTTAATCAATAAATAGCATTAAGGTACAGAATAAAATGTAGTCTTAGTGTACCCAAAAAGAAAATTGTAGTTGTAAATACAACCTGCTCTCATTTAAATGTTTAACAATTTGCTAATTTTTTCCTGAAATACAATATACAAGATTATATGAAGCCATGGCTTCAAATTTTTGACAACTTGCATCTCAGACTGAATGAGTGAATGATTTAAACTTTGAGGGTAGTTAACTTCACTATTTTCTAGAGGTCTAAACAGCCTTAAGAAGCTTCACACATCACCACCAACTAATAAAAGTAGTATTTTCTAGCAATTTAAGCAACATTAAGAAGCTTCGTGCATTTCCCCCAACGTGCAAGAAATGGTAGACATCCATAGTCAGATGAAACTTAAATCACATTGACCTGTTAATCAACAATCAAAATAGTAATTTTTATGTTTGATTATCAAGAAAAGGAAATAACAATAAAGCGAGGCGACAAAATTTGGCCAAGCTTCAGACTGTTAATGAGAGGTGCTGCGTTAATGTGTTGCGTTCCTTGAAAGGTGAAAACCATGGTGAATTGTGATAGATAACATGGACTCGGGAATAAAGCGCTGTATTTGATTGTTCCAAACAAAGTTTATAAGATAATAGAGATTATCGGAATCTGTCTGAGTGAAACAACTAGGGCGGAATCATTGGACACAGGCTAGGCAATTTGTGAACACAGGTAGCATTTATCTCTTTCTTCTCAAACAACGAAAACCATATTACAACCAAATCGTATTGCTGTTTATAATTTCGACAGTTAACTTCAGAAGACAGAACAGGCAGTTTCAATTAGAGAGATCCACATGGTCAGTTAGTCACCGCATTTCCTTCACCAATTTGTTTGTTTCTGATAATAAAAATGTATCAATTTAATTTAGACGTTAGGCGAAAGGCAGAATCAGTCATTTCCATCAACATGTGTAGAAGAGAACCCACCAGCAAATGGATGATCCAATTCCAATACATAGAAAACAGGATCAATAATCCAATCCAATTCATGGAATCGAACCGAATTGAAGAATCCCAATTCAGATCTAATATCAATATTTCAACTGACAGAATATGAAATTCAGAAATCAATCACAAATGCTGAGGCGATTAAGGAAAATAATATATATTTTTTCAAACCCAAAACGATCTCAAATGCAAGAGGGCATCGCTGACACTGACCTTGTTGAGCAGTTGCGAGATGCTGGTAGTCCAAGAAGCAGAATATCTTTAGAGAGATTTCCATGGGCAGATTCTCCATTTTGAAATGAGCTCGTGCACAATCCTGGACAATTCAATTCATGCAACAACACCAGTCACCAGTAACAGCTACTGTTTCCACTTTCTTCCCTGTTCCCACAGAATGTATCTCCTATGTTACTGTTTCTGAGGATGATGTCTTTTCTTTTGGTTTGGTTGAAAGATAACTCTAGTTACTTCCAAATAAGACGAGGACAGTCTGGACAGAAGCTTCAACCGCTAAATAATACTGTCTTGCCACGTGCCCGATCACAAGAAGTAAACAAGTCTCGTTTACTGTGAAGATGCACGTAGGTGTCATTTTGAAAAAAGTAATGTTATTTTAAATCCTAAACCCTAAAATATATCTATTCAAACATCTATTTTATAATCATTGGATGTGATGAATATTAAAAATAAGTGGGAACATCTATCACATTCAATGATTATATTCAGACATCTATTTTTTAGATGTTAAAATAACATTATTCTTTTAAAAACCAATTCTTTTTGCCCATTTTCGTGTCTCATTTTCTGCATTTCAATAAAATTTTGATACATATATAATAATAATATTATTTATAAGTTTTTATTCAACCAAATTTTTTTAATTATTTATAATTTATATACGTAGCAAAACTTACTTCGAGGGACATGGAATCGAGCAAAGAGGGATATAAGAGATTTGAATCCGCCATTTTGTTTTTTTTTTTTTTGTTATTGTCAAATCTTTAGCAATTATTTTTAATTAACTATTGTTGTGGAAAATGGTTATTTAAAGCTATCATTCGATGAAGGGAAATTACTTATATTTGTTTAATTTGGAGGTTTTCTTATTAATAAAAAAAAACAATATTGATAAGAGTAATATATTAGAAAAGAAAACAATTTATTTGTTTGCTTAGGAAAAATATAAAGAAATGAATCAAAACATCATTAATTTTACTTGAAAGTTATATTAGAAACAAATGAAACAAAAGTATTCATATTATTTAAAGGTTATAATTTTCTATTTTTTTATTTCAGCTTTATTCCACTCTGATTTTGACAAAAATAAAAAGCAACTTTGAGAGCCAAAAAAGAGATAATTCCCATTAAATTCTTTTTCATTTCGTTTTTATGATGGATAATAAAGTGAAAGATTACCGAAGATCTCGTTCCGTCAAACTTGAACTGTTCTCTCCATTCAAGCCTTGAAGGGCTACTTCACTCGGCAGCTGCGCTTCCTTTCTATGGCAGTACAACTAGCTTGTAGAATTCAATAGAGCAATGAAATGTACAATTGTTAAATTAAATGGTTTTGTCAAGCATACTCTTTGGTATACTTAATTCGTGCATATTTAATGTAATTAGCTCCCTAAATGAATTTCAGGAATAAACGAAAGAAAATAAATTTTTTGTGCCCTCATGTGGTTCATTGAGTGGACGAGTACACAGGTCGCAAAATTAAGCCTGCTAGGAACGACATGGGTAACTTGAGCGAAGCTACTGTCAACAAAAATGTGCAGCAACAAAAGGTTAAATAATTCTTAAACACATATACATGCACAAATAAAAATTTTAATCTCTATTTAGCTTTTCATTTGACCATGCCAACCCTCCAAAAGACCATCTCTATGTAAATAGTAAGCATTTAATTTCTATATATTCACAGTATACTATTAATCTCTTCAACAAAATCCTCAGCCTAGTTTGAAACAAATGCTACTCAAACAATCTGTTGAAATTGAAAATGATAGAAGGGTAATGGGGGTGATAATTGAAACTTGGGTCAACTAACTGTAGTAGAAAGCAATGACAATTTGGATTGAATTAAACTTCTCAGCTGGCCTTTCAAGCTGGTAACAGTATTCTTCAATGTCTTACATGTCTTCTCAACCAGCAACTCCGGGACCATCTTTGTCAACTTTAACCAGTTCTTTAATGCTTCAACAAAGCAAAAAAGTTGACCAAAAAATAAATGAAAAAAGGACATATTGTTTATTGTTTCGACATTTTATATAATCACAAGCAATTCCCAATGGAAGTTCATAGCTTTCCAAGAGCATAAACTTGCACAAACAGGCAGTCCACAGCCGAACTTATCAACAACCTGGTAGAGTGAAAAACGAAAAATTTAGATATAAACTAAAATATAGATAACATTCAATCAAATAGTTGATTGAGACAATACCAAAAATAAGCCCCGATGCCCAAAACATAAAGCAGACATCCTCATAGAAAAAAGCAAGGTTAAAATGACCAAAAACAAAAAACAAAATCTTGAGCAGACAAACACCTACAGCAGCCTATCCTGGAATTACTCAAATATGTTCTCAAGCCACGTGATAAGAAATGCCATACATATTAAGTTTCAATCTCTATTTTTGCTTCATACTTTTCTTTTTCAGAACCTCTACCTTTATCAATGAAGATCCCTCGTTAAAGAAGTTCCATTTGATTTCCCGTACTCCTAAAGTAAAAAACACAAATCATACCAGTAATGACGAATTCCAGTCTGGGATGAGTAATGATATGGAGTCCTAATGAAAATTCCTAAAGATGTGCCTGATTACTAAATGAGGTAAGTTGATAATACCAATGTCTTGGGATTTTAAAAAGTAAACAGTAGTTGTTTTATTTGGTAAATAGGAGGATGTTTTGAAAGTTGTGTTAGGATACGAGGAAGAATCATTTCTCATGTCATGTGGGATACAAACATTATTTTCCATCAGATATTTCTTTACAGACTATCTCCTCATGTAGTGAATCATCTTCACTTAATACAGCAGCAACGCGTCTGTCATACATTATTACCCAGCAGCTTCCAAGAGAATGCCAAAATCTTCATCAGGAGTCCTGAAAGTGGCACAAGTCACAGAAACAAATCACTCAATTCTTGTAAAATAGCCCACTAATATAAACTAAGATTATCCTAGTCAGCAGAGGATCTCTCTCTCTCTCTCTCTCTCTCGTTTCTTCTTCATTATTTTTTTAACATCCATCTAACTACCTTCATAATGTGCAAACCTGCTATTTAATGCTACCATTTACCGATGGATGCGATTCATGCTGGCTACAAGTGCTGGCCGGTTTTGGCTTGAAATATATGTTTGGACCAACCTCAGTCATAAACAGAGTCTTATTTTGGCCATGCCTACCAATCAATGAAGTTCCTTCAAGAAGCAAGCACATTAAAAAACAAAATGCCAAAAATTAAGAGCAATAGATATTGGATTCTAAAACCTTTCTAACCATTACCAACACAATTCTCTAACACCAAGATGCTGGCAAAAATCCTCATTTAATCTACAAAACAACTATAAGCTATCCGCATTATAATATTTGATGAGTAATAACAAGAGTTACTAGACAACTAAAGTACTAAACAACTAGCTCACAAGTCACCTTATGACTCTCCTCCAGTGAAGCAGGACAACAGAAGTCGGTTAGTTGATCATACAAAACCATAGCACTATACAAATAAGAAGTGAACATCAGAGTGTTTCATTTATAGAAACAATTTGTTTGAACTTTCAGCTGAGCTGACCCTCTCAATTACACAGGTTTGAGCCAATTCATGCTACACTGCTCGTTACACATAGATCTGTCATTTTCCCCATAATGCTTTTTCAAAACCTAAATGAAGCCAAGAAAATAATCACACAAGCAGAAACTATGAAAAGCATACTCATTACAGACCAGAAAGAAAAATCTTCTTTAGCAAATGTGAAATTGAAAAACGCTAAACTAATATCGTTTAAATAGAGAAACAAAATGACTATTTCTTCCCAGGGACAGACCAAGTGGAATATATTCAGAACTACGCCAATCATGACACAAGATGAATTCCTCAACCAGTTACCCCGTTTTACTGCTACCAGCGTTGGAAATGAAGGAGCATCCTAAGCCCAAAAAGAAAAAAGTTTCGCTTGTTTTTGCCATCAAATTATTATAGAGTTAACCAAACCAGAAAGCATATGATGAACTAACTATCAAAGAGTTGTCACCAGAAATCCCTTACCTACGCATTACACTCGCCAACGATCCATAACTTTCTCTGATCTTAAGTATATCCCTTTCTTTTCCCCTTTTCTAGGAGTGATGTTGGTAAATTTTAATCAAAACTGCTTCCAAGATTTTTCCTTTGACTGGCACAAGATAGCTCCAGAATGCCAACGAGGCATCATCAATTTCTACCTTGAAACTAAATTAGCACTAATTCAATTAATCAAATCTTGAAACGGAAATCAAATTTGATCGTCTAAAACAATATTTAGGCATCGGAAAATGAAATCATTCTCGTTAGAATGTTCAGCAAGGAGCTTTTGATGTCAATCTTTGCGATTAAAGTCGACTTTCTTTGAGTATGACTACGATCAAGTGTCTAATCTTTTTATTTGCAATTGCACATCGAATTGAACTGAAAACCCTAAAAGCACACTGAACAGCAACGCGAATTGAATCATAGTCTCTTGCAATCTTCAACATTGATTATGCACAGCCAAGCCATCCATCACTCACAGTATTTTCTGATTGAAAAAACAAACACCGAAACCATAAATAAATCAACGGCCTTCAAGAAACAACGCCCTCATACCGTGTTCAAACTTCAGACTAGAAAGAAATCAAAACAGTAAAGTATAAAAACTTGTTCAATCACAACACACTCAAATCGAAGATATCCGTGCAGCGTCGCAGTCAGTCAAGAGAAGCCTTCAAGAAACACGAATCGGAGCGCCAAGATCCTTATTCACTGATCGCAACACCAAGACTTTTTTCATAAGTATCCAAAAAATGCCGCAAGAATGGACATCAAGATTATAATGTTTTTTTCTTTAGGCAATCAAACGAAGGATGAAGTTAAATGAGAAGAACGTATATTCATTCGGATTCGGCCAGGGGAAGAATGTGGAACTCGATCGAAGTCTTCGTCCTCGTTGTTGCAGCGCCCAAGAATTTCTCCAAGAATGGGGAGCGATCTAAGAATTCCCCTCGATAGCGTTTCAACAGATCTAGAGAGAGAGAGGAGCAACGCTCAGTCGTGAATAAAGCAGGTAATTCGAGACAGGTATTTATAGGGTACGGGCCGTCGTAATTCTTACGCGTGGCCTTTTTTTTTCCCTGAGGAACCGCCTCTTTATAAATATCATTATTTTATTCACCCTAAAAAGCAAAATTAAACTCCCTATTTTGTCTTTGACTTTTTGTTGGCTCTTATTAGTTTCAGTCATAGGATTTAATTATAATAGATAATTATCCAATTATATGTTATTATATAAATAATAATAATTAATTTTTATATTTATTATTTAAAAAATTATTTAAATAAAATATTTTAATTAAATTATAATGTAAAATATTATTATATTATCAGTATATTAAAATTAAACTCTTCAATTTTAATAAAGTTACTTATGTCACTTAGTTAATATAATTTGATTTATAATTCATTTAATTTAATAATATTACTATTATTTGTACTGTTCAATATCATCCTGTCTATTTTATATAGATATAGAATCTTAAAATGAAATAAATAAGACAAATCTAATGTGTTAGCTATTACAATTTATTTTTTTTTTTGGTCCTAAGTAGATGAAAATCATATAATAACGATGGCGAAAAAAATATTCATTTTCCTTTCTTACCAAAGAGCATTATTCTTAGACTTATCGTAATGAGGTAGGTTTCATTTGTCACTTTTAATAAAATCGTTAGCAAGTTTTTCAGTTAACTATTGCAGTGAAAAGAAAGGCAATTCCTCTAGTATCTTGTTTTCTTTCAAGGTATTGTGTGGGTTTAAATTTTAATAGGTTATATAAGATTTTAAAATTGGAGTGGATGAATATGCATTGAAATGTCTTTTAAGATGTTCATTTGTATGAGGCATTCTTCAACTTCTACCCTAACATTTTTGGAGTGACAATTGTCACTTCTATATAGTTATTATTATTCCCACTTACATTAATTATTTTTTAGTTTTACCAAATTATCTATCTTTTATTTTAACCAAAAGCATACCTAATATTCTCAAAAGTTATTATTATAATGATTTAATTTAAATATTAAATTGCTTTAAATTTTGTATACAAAAATATCTAAATAATGTAATGTTGAATATTTTTAAGAAAATAATAAATAAAAATGAGTAATAACAAAGACATGATAATAAATTGTAGTATATAATTACTTACATATTTTGTAACATCCAGTGTTTATATAAATAAAAAAAACTAGTAAATAAATAAAATAATTCCATAGTTTGTATTTCTATTGAATTGGCAATTAATTTTTATTATAATTTTTATTTATTCATAATATTAAAAATTGAGGTAATTTTATAAGTTAAATTAATTACTTATTTACATAAAAAAGAGTTTAAAAGGGTTAATTTTTCAATACGTGAATAATATAAAGGCTATATTATTTGTTTTCTATTAAATAACATGTGTGTGTGTGTGTGTCTTTAAGCCATTAAAAGTAAGAGATTGTAAAAAAATATATATATATAATAAGCTTATTTAATACTTTTCAAATTATATAAATATTGCATGTTAAAATTAAATAATAGCGTGATTCAGAATTTATCTTTTTTTATCACTCATCATTCATTATTTTTCATTTTTCTAAAATATTTAGGTAATTATTACTTGAAGAAAGTTTTAAAGGAAATAATTCAATATATAAAATATTAATTATTACATCAAATAAGTTAATGTAAAATACTTGTAACTACATTGATGAAAATAATATTAAATATTTTAATAATTAAAATATTTTTAATTAAATTAACAATAATAAATTTTGATGTCATTATAATGACTAATAAACAATAAATATCGATTATGTACTAATTTTATTTGATTATTTTCTTTAGGTAATGTGAGGGGGAAAAAAACCAAATTAGAGAGGTTTGCGCTCATATTTTATAGTGTAAATATATTTATTATGTCATAGTAATAATATTTAAAATTAGACATTATATTATTATCATTGCATATATTAGTTTTATTTTATTAAAATAAAAGAAGGATAATTTAGTGAAATTAAATAACAATTAATGCAAGTGAGAGTTGCAATTTACTAATTATAGGAAAAAAAATTAACATTTATAATAAATAAATTATTAATACTTATAATACCTAGTAATTATGTGAATACTAAAATAAGATAAATAATAAATATTTTTATATGGTTAAACTAATTTTTAACTAAATTTTGATAATATTATGAATTATCTTATATTAGATATGCTTTAACTAAAATAGAAGAGAGATAATTTGATGAAACCAAAAAATAATTATTGCAAGTGAGAGTGGCAATTTTTTCTCATCAATTTCATTCAACTCTTCCATTGTGCCACAAAAAATTCAAAAAGCTTTTACTATTACGTGTTATACGTACCATTGCCTTGAAATATAAATTTAAAAAATTGAATTTATATTTAAAATACACAATGTGTATGATTAAATTATAATCACAAAATAAACTAATAGAATTAAAGAGGACCTAATCTGAAGATTTCACTTTGTACGGCAATTTACATGAACATCACCGCAAACTGAAACTGCTCACACAATTTTATTTGGCTGAAAAAATTTCGATAGAGTTTGCTATTCATTTTTGGAAAACGAAATTAATCCTGCATTATTAAGGTTAAAATACAATATTATCAAAGATCTCATCAACCTTTTTCCCCCTTGTAATTGATTTCTATTTTCTTCATTCGGGGCCACTCCACTCAACATTTTTTTCTTGCAACTAGCTCGAAGAAGACAAGTTATTCAATATTGCAATGATTTGTTCAATGGTCATATCAATGGTGAGTTTGGTTAAGAGGTAAAAATGCAAAAGTTACGTTTTCATAGACAAATCTCATAGGTAATTTTACACATTAAACGTAATCTATAAAAACTTACATCCTATTTTTATCCCTCTCTTCAATGGTTTTATTTAAGATTACTTTTCACAATACATGATTTGTGCATATTTGATTAGCTTCCTAGATTAATTTCAGGAACAAAAGAAATTAAAACATATTTAATCGTCTCATGTGCTTCGTTTAGTAGACGAGCACACAAGTCACAACCAGATAGGAGAGATGTTTTAAGTTATTAAGCGAAGATACTGTCACAAAAACTCTGCAAAAACGGACGGTCAAATAACTCTTAAAACACATATACATGTATGAATGAAGATTTGGATCTTTATTTAGCTTTTCTTTTGACCAGGCAGTCCACCCCTAAGGCCAACCCTCCAAAAGATAGTCTCTATGTAAACAGTAATCAATTTTGCACCCTAATTTGGTACATATGATACTCAAACAATTTGTTGAAAAGGATAATACGGGACAACGGGGGTGATAATTGAAACTTTGGTCATCTAACTCTAGTAGAAAGTAATGGCAATGTCGATTGAATTAAACTGCTCGCCTTACCTCTCAAGCTGCTTACAGTATTCTTCAATGTTTTACATGTCCTCTCAACAGGGAATTCATTGACCTGTAGCAAGTGCAGCTGCCTTTCCAGATACCTATCAAGACTGGCCTCGGCAATATTTATGAGACTGAGTGATTCATTAGTGTGCATAAATTTTGTGACAAGAAATCCAGCTAGAACATGCTGATCAGCCTTCACGAGTTCTGATATGAAAATAGGGAAAAGGATCGTTCTGAAAAGAAGCAACTGGTTCTCACGGTCTTCACTACTGTTAATTCCTTTACCCAATACCAGAGCTTGTTGACTTTGATTGGATAAGTTTCCAATCAAATAGCAGACATACGAGAAAGTATTGCCGTAGGTGGAGTCAGTGGTGATAGAAGTGAGAATCCCAGATGACAATATGAGAATTAGTAACTCATAGTCCCTGCTCTTCGTTCCAGGGATGCCTTGTCTTAAGCTACCCTCAACTGCACCCAGGCACTGCAACTGTAGTGCTTTGTAAGGCAGCAATAGTGCCATCTTCAAAGCCAGGAAGCAATCTGTGCCAAGTGCTATCTGGCTTAAGCTCTTGGCATCGTCTTCATCAAGCAACATACCATTTGGTTTTGATGATGATTGATCAATCAGTTTCAGCACGTCATTAAATCTTGATAGGCTTATGAGTTTTCTGAAAATTTCTGTCCAACACACATGCAAGGGGTGAACAGGATCAGGGTCCCCGTTCTTTTCTTTCTCAGGATTTTCTACTTCCTCAAGACTTTCCCATCCCTCGTCCCAATCATCATTGTTCCAGTCATTCCCTCCATCAGATACTTCAGCAGTGGTTTCTCCTTCTTTTCCTGTTGTGAAAAGTCCATCCCACTCTTCTAAAATGGCTAGCAGAGCATCAAAGTGGAAGTCTGTACTGGCTTCTCCACACAACCTCAAAAAGCAAGAAACCGCAGTGTCTGCATTCAATAGATCTTCTGGGGTAATTTCTATGCTAGGAGAGATAGATGCCACGAGCTGGGTTGATTTGAGAGCAACCAAAGTATTTGTAAACCTACTAGAAGAATCTTTGTGATCTGGCAACTGCTTCTCAGCATCAGTCTCACTCTTTCTACTAGCATAAAGCAACTCATTCCATTCTTCCCATGGTTGGACATTGGCTTGTATTTCTGTCGAGGAACCCTTAATACTTTTACCTGAGATAAATTGCATAAGCTCTAACACAAAAACTCTGACAGAACTTGGCAACTGTAAATTGTCTGAGAACTGCACCATTCTTCCCCAAATTACACGTCTAACACAATGCATAACTTTCAAATCACCTTCAAGCTTGCTCAAAGATGACAAAATATGAAACAGGTTCCCGTTCTCATGAGATCCATTGACCAATTCCTGCAGAACAGCTTCCAGAATATCTAAATAGAAATGAGGAAGATCCTGGGAACCTTGGCCACACTCAGAAGCTAAACCAGATTCTGATGATGCAACAGAAAAGATCTCAGCAACGGCACCAAACCCACAACCAGAAAAAATCATGGCTTTGCAGAAATTATAAATTTCGACAGCACAATCACCACTCAAACCACACTTCACATAGCCATATATACTGCCCCATCCCTGACTCGGGGAGATGATATCCTCCATCACCAATTTCATAAAAATTTTCAGACAACACATTAAACACTCAGGATTGAAGCTAATAGTTCCTCCAGAGTTTTCCTCCAATGTAAGTTCTCTCATATCATCTGTCAATCTCATCCAAAAGTCTAGAAGAACAATAAGACAGTCTTGCCATGTTGAATAGTCTGGTAGGAATCCATAGGAACTGTATAGAGGCATGATTACAGTGAAGTACCGCTTCATGATACCCCAAGCATCAGACTGGCTCAGAAGTCTAATATACATTCGGCTTGAATCATAGCTGTGCTCAAGCTTGCTTATAAAGCCTTGAAGGTATTCAGGAGTTCTATTACTAGAGTCAGTTGTAGCTCTGGTCTCCAAAGCACTAAGCAAATTCAGGATGTAATACTTGTAGACATCCTGCCATGACATGAAACCCTCAGGCAATGACTCGCCGTAAATATTCACAAGAGCCTCTACCATCTTTGACAAAGCTGACAAGCTACTTTCCTCAATACATGCATAAACTTCATCACTAAAACACTCAAAATTCAAACCATGTAACCCAGCTATATTTTTGAAGTTCAGGTTATTAATAAATGATACATTTTTGCACTCTTGCTCAAGGACTTTGTAATAATGAGCAAACCTTAAATTGGCATTTTCATGATCATGCTGTACTACTGGGGACAAATCTTTGGTCCTTTCCAGCTGCAAATAGCACTCTGACAGAAGGCCATACACATAAGCTAGACGAAGTTTGTTGCAGCCACCAATTGCAGGGTATACAATTGTTGAAATGGTTTCAATGGTTTTGGTCGCATTGCCAATTATTTCTCCTTGATAATCAGCAATTTCAGCTGTAATATCATCATTTGTCCAAACATCAGAAACAAGGACAGCACTTAGGTACTGCAATAGCACCTGCAAATAAACAAAGAAATAATGAGATCTCATCAAGTAATATGCACACCCTTTTTTTTCAACGAACTAGTTGAGCACTTGATCTAAAGACCCAAGCAGTTAAACATGAGCCTTGAAACAATTTTTATAACTTGGCACCCCCTCATGTGAAAGCTTGTTGAGCATGAAAGATGGACAAAAAACGTGTTTATAACTACTCTATATTGAAAAGTAATGCCACATTACACTGAAATTAGAGTTGCCAAAACACTATAGTTACAACAAAAAAGGAACTGTAGACAACATGATTATCAAGGAACTAAAAGATAAATGGGTTCATCATAATAATATGGATTTCTTCACTATATATGTTTCAAGACACTAGCAAATCTTCATACCTCAGTACTGTTCAAGTCATATGTATCAGCCAATTTCAAAATGTCCTTCAAAATGTGCATTTTCTCTATCTTTACTGACTCAATGAGAGAGAGAACAACGTTCTCAATATAGATGGAATCCCCAGATAGAAAGCGCTCTGTTTCTACCCCAGGAATTATCTTTTCTAGTGCTCTTGAATGATCGGTCAGACGCTTTTGCTCTTCTAACTTCAGTTTCCACTCTCTCCAAAATGAGGACTGTACCTTGCCAAGTTTATCTATTTCATCTGAAAATGAAATAAAAATTGAAACAATGTCTTAGCTAGTTATGGATGCCAAAGAAGAAAGAAGTGAAGGTGGAAGAAAAAAGTTGACAACCAATACAAGCACGATAAACAAACATCATTTTAAAGAGTAACAGCATTTGAAAAGTAAAAATAGGCAGTCTACAAGTCCCCCACTAAATATGTATAAAAGGAAAAGAAAATAACTTAGAGAAGTTACCAGAACTGGGTGATGCATACTTTTCCTTAAACCTCCTCTTCAATAGCTCCTTCCTCCGAACAGGGTCAGTCCCTATTCCAGAGTTGTGTAGTAAGCTGTACGCCATCCCAACATTCATGATGCTACAAATTTCCTGGTAGTCTTTTCTCATTTTGAGTTGTTCTTCTATAATTTCTACTCCATTAAAGGCATCGACCAGATTCAGAAGATAGGAGCACCCCATTATATCTTCTTCTTCAGTAACTGGCTGTTCCATAACTGATTTTGCTAGAGAGGCAATCAGACTGTCTCTTGGGGCAAATTCATTTCTAGCCAACCAGGACAAAATGGTCATGACAGCCTGCGTTCTGACGTTCAAATACTGCCTTCCAGTACTAAATTTCTTATCATGTGCTCCTTTCATACTCAATTCAAGCAACCAAGGGAGTTGTAAAGCAGTAAAAGACAGAACTTTCCCATTTTCAATCAAGCATGATGCCCAATCTGCTTGATCCCCAACAGCTGAGGTTTTAGCAACAATGGAAAGCGTGTCTCTAATTTTCTCAAGTTGAACATCCTGATTTTCAGTGTTAATACTGTCAGACACTCTAAAGCAAATATTTTGAATACTTTGTTCTGGAAGCGAGTTTACAGATGAACCTTGCAATTTTGAAAAGTTTGTCCCTGTTGACATCATTAATGTTTCACACTGGCCTTGCATATCCAAGTCTTTCCATGCATGGAGAAGCTCACCAATGGATTCCTCATCACAGTGGCTCAAAGCAAACCCCAATAGCTGTTTTCGAGAGTCCACATCCATATTTTCAAGGGCAGGACCTCTTGCAATTGCAGCACATAAATCCCATACATGACCATGTCCCTTTCGGGCCAAAACAATACAAAGATCAAATGCCAATTGTAAATCACCAGAAACTGCAGCTTCTCTAGCAATAGCTTCCTCAACAGCTGATATTTCATCTGCAGACCTCAAGCCAAGAAGTCTAGCAACCTCAATAAGTTCATCAACATGAAAATATGCTCCACTTTGATTTGTGATTGCCATTTTTACAATCTCCATAGGATCTTTTATTTGCCTGAACTGCATTGGCAGAATATTCACCCCAAGGTTTGGAAGCTTAACTGTGAGTGCATCAATAATATCTGCCTCTGCCTTGACATTTCCACTACTTGGAAATAGATTAAGACATTCTTTAGCCTTCCAGATCTGGAGCAAATAGCAGCAACATAATTAATCAATTCTTGAATTTGAGATTAGGTTAAAATTAAAAAAAAAAAAAGGCATACTACCATATGATTTTGCAGGGTGACTTAGATGACAATTGACAAGCCCGATAGATATATATTACCCTCTTTATGGTTTCAATTACAAGCTTAAAGTTGGGTAAAAAGTCTCAAATCCAAAATAAAAAATTAAAAAAAAAAAACTACAAGGAAATATGTTGAGCGATAGATATTACTGCTGAATTCATGTTTGTGTTGACATGGTGAATGATGCATATGTCACATGAAATAAAGATTTCAGATATTAGATGCTACAGTTATTATGTTGTTACAGCCAATCTTACTTCAGAACAAGAAAGACTTGAAGCTGAGAAAAAGTACTCCCTAGCTGCTTGAATGACAAGGTTTTCTGCCTTCTCTGATGCCAAAGCAACTGAACTTGTACCCTTCAGGTAATTTCTTGCAAGAGAGAACTTCCCAGCTTTAAGCAGCCCTCTACAAAATTCAACCAAAATATACTCCACGTCCAGAAAAGGAAATCCCTTTTCCCTCAAGTACTGCATATCACGCCACATAGTGGCCCATTCACTATCTGATCGGCTAGGTTGACGGCGAATAAATTTAGAAAGAATAAGGCGAATGATCTGTTTCACCCCCTTCTCATCTGTTTCAGCCCCTACGAAAAAGTTTAATGGCTTTGGGACCTGCATAGTTCCATCATATTGCCAAATAGTTAAAGCCGGGGAGACAATACTAAACCACAACTGTGTGATCCAAACTATGGTGACATACACACTGTCATACAAATAATCATACTTTACCATATAATCAATCAATCTAGTGATCACCTCATGAATATCTCAAGGAGTACCAGTTCCATTGATCAGATACAAGAAACTACCAACCTGGTACAATGCCAAAAGCCTCCCAGCTTCAATATGACCTTCAGCAACTCTATGTCTTCTCTCAAGGTTCTCAACTTGAATTGTACCATCTGTGGAATAATACATATTGTAATGTACTCATAATGATTAATACTAAATACCACTGAATCAATCATATCTGCAAGAATTCATGAAATCATGCATAGCTAACAGAATCTCATCAACAATGAATCACCGAAAAAAGGGCATTGTGACAAAACATGTCAACAGTCACTGGTTGATGAATGATACGTAGCATAGGACCACGTGAGGCAATCGATTAGGTAAGGGACACTTCAAATTTTTTTTCCCCAAAATTGAAAAATGGAAAAAACCTCAGGCTAGAGCTGAATAGTTGGCACTCCAGGGTCTAACACAGTAGATAATACAGATTTGAAAATCTGTGGTCCGGAAAATAGATAATGGGATCTGAAATTTTCAAAAGCTTGGTGGCATGGAAAGCTATGCTGGGGATATATTTCTTTTACTGATTTGTAACCCACAGATCAATGAAAAAAATAATAGCAGCTGAAAATTTTAAAAAGCTTGAAAGAAGGTTTGGGATGGAAAGCTAGATTCATTACAAGATATTTGGGTTCTTTTCAGATTTAATATTCAGGAACTTGATAAAAAAAAGGGTAGAAGGGGCAGGTTGGATGTCTGAAAGCAGAATTTCTTTTTCAAGAGAATGGGAGCAAGGACTTTGGATTTCTTGAAACCATCAGGTGCAGTAACACTTCTATCAAGGTTCAATAAGAGAAAAAATACAGACAATTTGAAATGAAGGCATTAAATGTTGAAGCAAGTTCAATAGATGTACCGGTGAAAAAACAACAAATCTCTTAACCAAACAAGTGATTAACAACATTCAAAGGGTGGTAAATTGGTTAGCCAACTATTGAGTTAACTCCTGGTCTGGTGAATTGTTCAAAACTGAAAATAGCTTTCACCCAGTAACTCCTAATATAAGTTTTTCCCCCTTCAATGTTTTTATTCAATTGTTCTAGCAAAACACCTGGAAATGTTGAGTAGAGCAATAGACCACCCACCAAAATTTTTAAAAATTACAAGAGCTCACTGCCATCACGAACTAGAATTTGCATGAAGCTGAACTCACCATGTAGTTGAGGAAGTTTAGACAGAATGGATGCCATGATACTCCACCTATCTGTGACTGTGGACAAATATATGCATTGCAAAGCACAATCAACAGCTTCAACCTCAGTTTTGAAATAAATATTACTTTGGAAGTTTCTGCACCCTTCCTCAATTACCACCAAGCATATGTCCAATTTATTCTCCAAAGCTGTTTCTTGCAACCATCTGACTAGAAATGATTCCTCTATATTTTGATTTGGAGAATCAGAAAGAATGACGTCTCCACTTGAGGATACCTTGTGAAACTTTTCATGCATAAATGGAATTGCTCTGTTGCGTAATCTCTCAATTACATTCTCCTCTTTGACTCCCTTAAGCATAAATTTAAATTTATCATAGTCTGACAATTCACCCCACATGGCAAGACTCATGTTGAAGCTTGTTTCACCATCATTGTCATCAGAATAAATAATTTGATACAAGTACAAGATGTCCTGATGGAACTGCTGTAATTCAGATATACCTTTACGAAGAGCAAACTCAAGAAAGCTGAGGCAATTGTCCAGCTGCCCACTGAACTCATCCATAACTCTGGCCCTATTTTTATACCAATTTGAGAGCTCATCAATTGATGGCCAAAAAAATCCAGTGAAATGTTTAACAAGAGGTTCTGTTTTGACTTGGATTTGAATGTCATGATTTTTAACTGATGCATTAATGAAGTGAACCATTTTCTCACATTCAACCCAATCATCTTGCCTCACTGCAACACCAGAAGGAGGAGACCTCCCAGGAAGAAGCTGCACATACGTTTGGACAGGAACTGTTTCTGGGATGGCAGCCAAAATTTCCAACATAAAGGGGGACAATGAATACGGATGACGCTTAAAGAGCAAGTTTAAGGCACCGATTTTTCCACTTTCAGCAAGGGCTGCAGCAGCCTCGCTAATAGGCATAACACGAAATTTGTTATATTCCTGCACAGAAAACCTGCAGAAAACTGTGTCAATGAACTTCGAGTCAGTGGAAACCATCAGAATTACCGTACAATCAAAAAGTTTAAACATCCTACCATTTGTGGCCATTACATAGTCATATATAGGCATGTGTTTATGTATGCATATGCATGTAGGTGTTGTTAGTGATTATGGAAGAACCTAGCCAACAAAACTCTTGGAGTTTACCTTAAAGAAAGTCCTATCAGTAACCTTTAAAAGTGTGTAAGGATATACCAACATTATAATAGAGTTTTAGAGCTGAGTTTTAACCACATTAAACATTTGTTTGAAATAAAAATTATCTTATATATGCTGCTTTACATGATGATGTCAATATGACCTATTTCAAAAAGGCTATGGTGCATACTATAAGGAAAAACTCACTACTAGAGTGCTGAATGGGAATACAAATGCTTAGAAAAGTTTCAGTAAAGTAAAAATAAAGTAGGGAGTGGAAAAGTAAATAAACCAAAGTATCAAGACAAAATAACAAGTGATAGAAAACCAATTTTCAATGCCAAATATGCAGTTCTGAATGAGTTCATCATCTCTTGAGATTGTTCTGCTGCTGTTTAATTTGTTTGGCATTTTTGGTTTTGTTGGGTGGCCCGTGGTCCTTGGCCAGTTTTGGTTGATTATCTCTAATGGCTTTGGTAGAAGTGAAGAGGCTAAAGGCTTGCGGCAATGTGAAATCTATGCTATCATTTGGTGCATCCAATTGGATCGTAGCTCTCATATTCTTAAGGAGGTTTCAATGGCACAACAGCCGATTCGGGATAATTTTTTGCACTTGGGCCCCGTGTAAAATGGACTTTGTGAGGGAGCTTCCCTAACAGATTCGTTGATGGATTGGGAATTTTCACTCAAATGAAGTTTTCCTTCTACTATGTTACTTTGAGTTTCACACTTTAAGATGATCCCTTCCAAATCATCACAATTTCAACTCTTCTTAATGAGAAATTTTTAATTAAAGGAAGCAATCATATTATGGCACACAGTTAAAAAATATATATATACTCTGTTTCATCAAAATTCGTCTCTATATACCTGCCCATGTTTATTCCAAGATATGTTTCCAGCCTGTCTCTAAATTGCAAAATTTGAAGTCTGGCCAAACGAACATTCCATGCTTGGCTAGAACTATGATCATCTACTTCTGAGAATCTATAATGGTCAGTGATTTGGAGACCATAATCAAGCAACGCCTTCACAGCACCTTCAGTAGGCCCAATTCTATCAACACATTCAGAAAGTACAAAATCTCTATCCTTAATATTTGACAAAAATATATTTATTTCATTTAATCCTTGGCTAGAAGTCAACCACTGTGACTTCAGAACTTCATCTTTAACCAATCCATGGTTATCAGCAAAATCCAGAGCAGCCTGATATCTTTTCTTGCTAATCAATATACCATACATTTCAGGGACAGACTTCTCAGCAAACGAAATGAGGCACCAGAGCAACCTAGAAAAATGAAATTGGTCAAGCTTGTCTTCAGTGATCCACTCTATCTGATGTAACTCATCTGTTGATCCAAAATGAGAAGGATTATATCTTTCTTGAGATGACGGAGTCGCTAAAAGAAAAAGATAGCCTTTGTATTTTTGTGCTCTTTCCAGAACAGGCAAAAAATATGCAGGATCCTCTTCCTGAACTTTTGAACCCTTTAGGATGTCAATCAATGTAACAACACCATTCCTTTCTACAACAGCAAGGATATGGTCACTCCACCACGTAAAATCCATAAAACCCCCAGAAGATTTACTCCCTCCATTCAATAAATTATCAGAAATTGAGGAATCATCTCTTTCCCCGAAGAAATACTGGGACAGTGTAAGGCCTTCTTTGTCCAACTTAAAGCTATGCAAGCACCCTGTCAAATCCAGTGTGGCAACAAAGGTCCCTTGTGGTGACATTAGCACCTTTGGATATGTTAGCTGAGCTCTATAACCTTTTGGTTTTAAATATAATCCCTCAAACTGCAAAGAGGATAACTGCTGCAGCTCTGTACTTGAATTTTTATGCCAAAGAGAAAGGTGGCAAGAGCCTAAAGATATATGCATAACTAGTTAGTGAAGAACTTGAACAAACAATATTTAACAGATAAATGACCTGCAACAAAGATTCAAGTCTATTTCTGAAAAGAACTTAAGTCATTAAAGAAGAAATAGTATTAGAGAAAACAATCTAAGAAATACAAGACCAGAGGATACGATACATGTTTTGGAAAGAAAATAAAGATCACATAATACAGCTTCAGTAATGAATTACTCTATGTGACCCAAAAAAAGAAAGGATTTCTAAAACATAAAATCAGTGAATATTGAATGTGACCAATCAAAAAACATCACTGAAACAAGACCCACATGATCGAGTCATTTATGAAATAAAATAAAACAGAAAATAAATACATTTAGTCAAAAGATCAAAATAAGAACAACATATCTTTCTAAAAAATTAAAACAAGGGATATCATACATCATGCATATGTAGAGAAGATAAACACCATAGGTAGTTTAATAAAAAAAAGTACTTGAAACAATAAGCAGACCATGGAAGTCAGTTTAATGCAGCTTGTAAACAATTCAGGGCGCTTAATAAAGGTTCCTAATGGCAGAAGAACTTTATTCTGGTTTCAAAAATATTCATTACAGTGTCCTCTTTGAAGCTTTGTTTCCCTTGTTAAAACTGATAGACTGAAACTAATCAAGTGAAAAGTTAGCTTATGGCATTGACAGAAGCAATAGTCAAAAGTCATCTACAGTCCTACACGAATCTTAATCTTTTGCCATGTAAGAAGAGAAGGTTCTCTCATCACAAGCCTAGTTGTCAGACGTAAAAGAGAGCCTAAATTTATTAGTCTATTAAATAAAGTACTACTTAAAATAAGAACCAATATTATATAACACAGAAAATCGTTGCAACAAATAACCAAAATCATACCGGAGTTCTTGTGAACAGCAACAAAAAGGTTGAGTTCATGATGGCTGTCAAAGCAGAAAATATTGTTGCAGAGATGACTCTTGTAACTAGAAATGTACTTGGGAAAAGTAGAGCCACTTTGTCCACAACTGATGTCAATTTGTTGAAGTGAACCATCTGATGTAACAACAGTGAATCTACATCTCAAAAAATACCAACTTTTAAAATTGACATTCCTTTTGCCTTTAATTAGTAGTTCCCAACATTGTATAAAATGTAGCAGTTGTCCAAAACAGTGATAGCATGACCAAAATTTTCAAGATCAGTGACAAAGTAATTGTGCTTCAATCTTTGAGAAGTATATCGAAAGTAAGGAACACATGAAGGTAAGAACTTACAAGTAAGACTTCAGCATGTCTAAATCATTTTCAGAAAATAGGCCAACAATCGGTGAAGAGACTTTCAAATGCTTCTTCATAATTTCTGCTATTACTTCACCATTGAATTTGATAAAACACAATGTATCAGAGTCATCAGCAACTCCAAGAATGTCATCATCTTCAGACCAAGCTCCTACACTAAATGTACTGAAGCTGCGACCTAATGAACCAATTGAATATCAGAAACAAAAAGAAAAGACGGAATAAATAAAGAAAAATAGCATTGCGTGATTTATATCAGTACAGGATTAAATGCTACTAGACTCTGTCTAACAACTCAGCCTCCATAAAACTATCATCACAATCCAAAAGGTCCAAAACAGGGAGTTGTGACTTCTCTCAGAATATATGCATTGATCCTTGGTCCTCTCCACCATATTTCCAATGACTCATTTGATCTTAGTTACCAGCAGAAGCTCAAGCATTCCACTATCCATCAATTTCTATATCGATTCCATATACATCTCCAGCAAAATTCCCCAAGCTGGAACATTACACCACGATCGAATAATACACCTATTAAAACTGCAAAGAACACAAGATTTTTAGAGGAAGCAAAATCATTACTGGTGAAAACGCCGCAAGGCTCTTGATAATCATCCTCGTTACTAAGAATCGTTATCCGATTCCCGGCGGCTACGGCGACGTGCTTGGCAGTAGGGGAAACAAACAGCGACACCAATCTCCTGAGCCTCTTCGGCTGATTATACTCCGTCCATTTCTCCTTCAGTTGACTCACACCTTCACAAACACCACATAACATGCATAACCGCTCATTAGCATTAATCAAGATTCAACGATACCGAGCGAAGCGAGAAATGAAAATTAGGAACGTACCTCGAGCTGAAAGCAGAGAAAGGAATCTCCCTGAAGAGCCGTCATTTGCCTGAAAATTGGCGAGAGAAATCGAGTGAATTGAGAGGATCGAGAAGTGGAATCAGAAGAGAAAAGGAGAGAAGAGATCTTGGTGGAACCGAACCTGGTGTTGGGGAGGGTAATTAGAAATGTGCGATGTAGAGGAAGAAGAAGCGTGACGTCGCGTCTCGTAAAGCGGCACCTCCATGTAGGAAGCGTTGATGCAGTTACCGTGGCTTCTCAGAACCCCACGCCTCAGAAACTGCACCGCATTCGAGCGAGTGCGTAGTTACCTAGATTGTATTGTTTAGAGACAGACAGAGAGAGAAATGGCTTCGCCTTCGGTTCCTTCTCGTTTCTCGGTGATGGATTTTCTTTTCTTTTTTTTGGATTTTTTTTAACTAAAATTCCAACTTATTCATTTATATTTATAACTGGGATAAATTAGTTTGTTATATTTTAAAAATTTCATACTAATCTCTCAAGTTTCATAAATAAGAATAAGTTGCTCACTTGATAAAATTTTCATCTAACCTTCTTTTTGCCTACTTCTCTAAATGAAATCTTTTAGATCTTGTTCTTTATCTTCTCTCTCATCATAGTTCTCTATTCAGAAGAAAAAGTTTGACTTTAAATTATTATTTATTTTACACATAATAGAAAAGTAAGTCAAATTAGGACCCATCATGAAAATTAACGGTATACATAAACAAATTAACAAAACACATAGACATTTTTATTAACAGTTCAGACAACAATTTAATGAAGAGACTAACTAGTCCTGTCTATGATATTTGATGGATTAATATGGGATTTCTAAAATATGATGGATTAATTTGGCCCCTTCTATAATACAGAGGACTAAATTGTATTATTTAAGGGCTATTTAAAAAGTGTTTTATAGAATAATTTTTAATCTTTAAAAACAAAAAAATGAAAAAAAAAAGTTTGGTTAGTTATTCTTTTCAAATTGATTTTAAAAATAAAAAAAAATAACTTTTGTGTTTTAAAAGCAAAAATTAGAGACAGTTGAAAGATATTTTTAGAATTTTATTTTTTGAAATAAGAAAAAATATGATGACATATTTATAATTAGTTGGTTTCATTAATTGCTCCCAAAACAGTTTTCAAAATAATTTTTTTTGGTCTGATCAAAATATTATTTTCAAAATAGTTTTGAAAAACAAAAAAAAAATTAAATAACCCCTTAGCCTTTTTTGTTTTGGTGGCTCGCTTAGTTACTTCTCACATTTGAGCCTTTATCTGACTGTTCAACATCAGCCCATAATTTAGATTGAGAATGATGTAGATTTGGTTGGGCCTTTGGCAGTGCAGGTGGTAATGTGTTATCCCAGCTCTTCAACATTCTGGCCTACTGCGAACCTTGATCCCAAAAAAGAAAGAGTCTGGCCTGCTTCCTGGAAATAACAAAAAAAAAGTTGACGTTTTGGTTAGTATGAAATTGCTAATTATTTGACCAAAAAAACAAACTAATTAGATATGTAGTTTACAAACCACCAAAAAACAAGAGATGTAGTTGAAAAATAAAATAAAATTAGATGTGTCTAATTTAAATCCAATACTGTGCTTAGAAAGCTTGAAGATATCAAGCAGGGAGATTTAGCATGAAATGAAACAAAAAAAAAATAGAAGGGAAAATGTCATCTTTTATTTTATTTTCTAATCACTTTAACAAGTTTAGTTATGAATGAGAAAAATAACATATATTATTCATTTCTTGGCTTTTAAACTCAAAAGAAAAAAAAATTGAAGAACTAAGTGCTTTGTTTGCGAGTTTAATTTAAAAGGGGAATGAAAAGGCGTAGGAAAACTTTATCCCTACTTAACGAGTTTTGCTATGAAAGGGAATAAGCATTTGAGATTTGAAGTGGGATGATATAAAAAAGATACAGTAGCTTTCTATACTTCTCGGATGAAAGAATATAACGGGGAATGGGTGAGGCGGCTAAAGCCTAAAAGTGTATATTTATAATAAAAAAATAAAATGCTATAAAAAGATATGTTACGATAAGAGCGCAGCCGTAGACTCTGAACTTTTTTTTTGCATGTCACGTAAAATATGGCTTATGTACATTAATAACATTATTTAAAATTCTGATATATTAAAAAAATGTAGCCAGGTGATCATGAGTGCATTTATTTCAGATTTTGAAGAAAAATATTATAAATTTAAATTTTATGTATAACTAAAAAATTGAAAAAAAATTTCATAAACTACCTTTTAGCTTTTAAAAAAAACTAAAAATTAATTTTGTTAATATTTTAATTATTTTCAAAAAATTATTCAAATATACAAAACTAATTTTTGGGATAAAAAATGATTTTCACTCCAAAAAATATCATCCAATGGCTCCTTCTATTTACTCATTTAGAATAATATCGGATTAAGTCACTTAAATAGTTCAGTATATTTATATTTAAATATATATATATATATATAAATTTTAGTCATTTCAATTTTTTTTAAAGAAATCACAGTTAAAGTAGAAAAATCAATGAACAAAATTATTTGTATTGTATATTGTAAATAAGGATTTAATTTGAATGCACCAAAAAAAATTAAATCTTTAAAGTCTTAATTGATGAGTCACACACACTATGTATTTTATTATTCAAAAGTGAATCTTCACACTTTCTCACTTTACATAGATGATCCAAATCCAAAATAAAATTAAAATCATAGATGATATGGTTAACATCTTTCACCTCCACTTCTTGAAAAGCTATGCAAGTGGAAAGATTTAATTAAATAATTATGTAAAATTTTCTTATATTACCGATTATTATAATTAAACTTTGCAGGTAATATATAATAAGAAAATTATGTTTACTGAAAACTTACCTGAATTTATTCTCAGTTTTTTTTCTAAGTGGGTTTTGATATAACAAGCATTCAGACATTTGTTAAGAATTCAAAAGTGAAAAGTGTTTTATATAAGAAATAAATTTTGTTAGAATAACCAACATATTAAAAATTCTACTTTTTTGCTTTTAATATAAAATTGTCTTCTTTTACATTCTAAATAAATGTTTAGAATAACCGGCATAACTTTGTTTTCTTTATGAATAGTATTATTCATTCAGAAAAATATGTATATAATTTTTGACAGAAATCAAGATAATTATTATAGAAAATAAAATATAACCCACTAATTTATCTAAAAACTAATAATTATACCATATCACTACGGATACAAAATTCCTGATAAGTTTTTAATTGTCAAATATTTTCGTTTTTCTTTTAGTGTCCATAATGGTTAAGAAATTCAAAAATAAAATTTTCAAATTTTTAACACATAAAAAAAGCTTAAAACTTAATAAGTTACTAGGATTGCAATTTTAATAGTTAGCATGATGTCATATATTCAAATCTAATTACTTTTAAAATTTTGATATACTAAAAAAGTATAAATATTAAATATCCTCTTGATAATCTTTCTAGCATTAAAAAAATTAAATAAAAATAAGTAAATTTAATGTCTTGTGAATATAAAAAAAATTGATACTATTGTTAATTATTTAGCAATTAAAAGAGTTGTTATTAAGTGGATTTAACATTTTTGGTAATTAATCACGATGCCTAACTAAGGTAGTAACTAGCTAAGGGCCTTAAATATTTATTAGTTAGGGTTTCAATTTTTTTTAATGTGTATAAAAAGGGTTTTGTGATTAGAGATTTATCCTTTTAAGGGAGCTCTTATCTTAAAGAAATTAATCAATGCTGCTGGTGATGAATACTAGATATCCCAAGCAAAAAATATATGTCGATATATTAACTTTTCTTTTTAAGTGTATTGGAGGACCGCAATTGAATTTCAAACCTTACACATGTTAACATGTTAACCTGTCTTAATTCTAATTGTGGGCATCAAAATATAATAAGGGTTTTTTAGAGGGTTATGACAAAGTTAGGTGTGTTTGGTTCATAAAATAGTTTTTAATTTTTGATTTATTCTTTTTAGTTAATTTTTAATTTTTTAAAATTTTACGAAAGAAACGATAAAAATGACAAAATTCAATTTTCAATTCTTATTTTAAATTTTCACTTTCTTCTTCACAAATCTTGAAAATATAAAAATAGAAAGTAAAAATTAAAAATTATTTTTTGAAATTAAAAATACTCTAAGCTTGTTATGCTTTTAAAGCTTTCAAGACGTAGGATCCATTAAAAAGATTATAAACTTACTTTTAATTATTCAAATTCTTAATCAACATCTTTAGAGTACTAGTTAAAAAAATTCATAATAATAAATACGCGAATAACCATTGACCAGTCCCAAACTCTGTCACCATTCATTTAATACCATTTCCCACCTCCTTTGGACCAAAGCGTATGTCTCTTCCGTATATGTACGCAAGTTCGCAAAAGAACCTCGTTGTATAATTAGGAACACAAAGAATCTAATTAAGATGGTTGTTGTGAGGGAAAAAAAAAAGTATTTGATAATAAACAAAGTTTGTCTCCCTTATCATAAGAATCTATTTTTAATCACGTTGAGCTAACATATGTTGAATAAAAAAGATGGGGTGTTTAATTTGGACAAATTTTATTTAATATATTAATAAACTAGAATTGATTGTGTACAAATTAATTTCATAATATATTTAATTTTATTTAATCCCTTATGACACTGATTATTGTTTTTTATTGTGATATGCTTGACGATGTTATGGCTTAATCAATTAATTGCTGCGTACCACGTCTCCCGGGAAGCTTGAGCAACGATTTATAGTTTCCTCCTCCACATCCTAATTAAGTCCTAAGTCCTAGCATGTACTGTAAGATCAAATTGATTGAGCAGTTCAATAATAAATTAATAATATAATTCTTTACCAGCAGTTTGCATGAACAGAGTCACTCACTTTTGTATATCATTATAGGAGTACAGTTTAATTGAAAAGATAACGTGGTAGAGGGAGTGTTTCTATAGAAATTATTTGAGAATATTCGTATTACTAGATAAGGAATTTCACATGGTTAATCAACTTAATTATACATATATTTATATTCCGAGAATCTAGAGCCCTTTAATACTTGATTTAATAAATAGTCATTATGATTTACTTATCTTTTCCTGCTGTTCAAGGGGGTGGTGTATGAATTCCCTTTCTGCTTAAGGAAAAGAGATTCTGTTGTATTTTATATGTTGTGGTCTAGAATGTCCGCTTATTGTTTTCTCTAAACGACCTAGACATGCACGATCGATTAAGGGCACGACGAGATGGAATTTGACCAAGTAATGCTAATCGCATAAAGATTTTATATAACTTTTGTTTATCTAATCGTTATATTACAACTATTTATCATGTAAATTATACGTGTCTAATTTGAGAAAAAAAAATATTGAATACATCATGCTTAACTCTTAGCAATCATGAGACTTAACACAATTAGGCTTTTTAAGTATATAATGAGGGATTCAATTTTCGATTATATATATAAAGATGGTCTAGTGGTGTCTAGAGACAAAATTCATATTTATAAGCTCTAACTTTAAGGGGATTAGTCACTGCGTCTGGCAATAGACATCCTGGGCTCACCCAAAAATACTCTTAGTAAAATTTAATAAGTAGTGTATCTAATCAAAACCTTTGAATAATATTTATGGTTAAATGCATTTTATCCCATGTACTTTAGGTTATGTGCAATTTAGACCCCGATTTTTTAAAACATGAAAGTCGACTCTCTATTTTTTAAACTGTGCAAAAAAAATCTTCCATTAACTTGCATCTAATTTCATTATTAAGTGATCATGTGCAAGTCGTAAGATACATTTTATTGACAAAAACATCTTTTCACTTTTAATGAAATTCTCCTATCCTAACCCTAGACCTCCCCTTCACTGTCCCCTTCCCCTGACTGAAACGGAAACCATGAACTCCTTCTCCATCAATTTAGGACAATATATGAGTTCATTTTTTTTTATCGAGAACACGTGTGTTTTCTTTTATATTTTCCAATTATTAACCAAAAGATCAATCCTCTATTGACGCTTTGCTAGATCACCTTGTTAATTATAGATTTAACCTTACAGTAGCTAAATATATTTTCTGGAGGAGCCGAATTTGACGAGGGAGGCTTACATGATATTTGGAGCATTACTATGTCTATTCAAAATTTCCAACTCAACCAAGCCTCGAAACAATTGCTATATATTAAGTGAATACTAATTACTGAATACCTAAGCCTTACTAGTCACTACCTAGTAACAACAAAATCCTAACACAAAAGGTGGTAGCCCAATAGTTGTTCACCATGAAATTTTATCCAATCAAGTCTCATAGAAGCTGTTTCTTGATCAACTCATCTTACTTCACCTTAATGATTTTCAATGGAATCTCATTCCTCCCCTTCTTCCTTGGAAACACCATTGCCATTGCCATCACAAACCCATCATCATCGTCACCATTCCCATAACTACCAGTGCTAATAACCCCCGTGCTAAAAACCCTCACTTTGATCAAAACCAGAGCCATAACCGCCACCACCATCCACATAATACCCTGACATTGCATTTTGGTCACTCCTGTATTGATAACCAATGAAACCCTTATAGTTCACATGACCCGCAGCATTCTGATCAACGGCAACACCGCCCTTAGAATCACCATCGGAATTCGACACCGGAGCTGGTTCCCGTTGTGTCAGAGCCTCCATCTCGATGATGGATCTTCGGGTGGAATCGAAACTCGATTATATTAGATGCCAAGGGTGACCGTGTTGTGTCGCGCAGGGTTGCTGGACATGAATGACGCTTCATTGACGAAGCTTGAGTTGAACCATGCTCTGAAGTAGACCCTAAATTAAATTGATGGAAAAGGAGTTTGTGGTTGTTTCTATTTCAGTTAGGGGAAGGACAGCGATAGGGAGGGTATAGGGTTAAGGTAGGGGAATTTCATTAAAAAGGAGGGTATTTTTATCAATAAAATGTGTCATGTAACATACACATATAACTATTTAATAGTAGAATTAGATGTCAAGTTAACAAAAAGATTTTTTTTGCATAATTTGAAAAATATAAAGTGTCAAATTTCATGTTTTAAAAAGTTATGATCTAAATTACACATGACATAAAGTACAAGAGGTAAATATTCTTTAATAATATTCTTTCAAATTAATATAACATATAATAAAAAAAAATTATCATCACTCTTATATGATATAATAATATTTTTAAGATGTTACTAGGTCCCTAAGTTTCAAATACATCACATTTTTACATATTAAAAAAATTAGCATTGCATTTGTTTTAATGTATAATATAGAAAATATATTAAGTAATTTTAATTAATATAAAATTTATATATATATATATTCAGTGGTGAATTTTTCAAAAAATATTACCAAAAATAATAATATTTAATGGTATTACAATTATTTTATCTTACATGAACCTATTTTTGTCTTGTATATATATTTAGCTTGATACACTAAAAGAAAAACAAGTATTTTTAATATTTTTTACATTTAAAATTCAATAAAATTATTATCAAGAAAAGTGATTTTGATAGAAAATAATTATTAAAAATAATTATAAATCTTTATAAATAGTTATTGGATATTTTTAACATGTATCTTAGAGATATTTATATATTTATCAACAAGAAAATCTAAAAATCACAAACCAAAGTCGTGTTAATGCAACAGTAAAAGTTGAGATGATAAGTCAACGCATTGGCTAGTTACCACTATCTTTAGTCCATATTAACTTTTATCAGTTTATGTATGCAAAGAAAATCGAATAATTGTAAAATGATTAATTAATCGAAATAAGTTATGTATATTTAAACACCCATGGGGTTATATATATATAAAGTCCTGGTGTGCTTTCTAAAATAGTAAATTGAAAGGAAATTTGCTAGCGAAAATGTTAAATGATCCCAATTAAATAGTAATGTAAACATTACTAACTTCTGCCATGTTCAAACAAAGTGTGTAGGTTTTCACTTTCATGTTATTCAAATTTATATCCCCATTTTAAAAGGTTAAAGTTGCTTCCCATCTCAATTAAATTTTGTTAGTTTTAGACTTAGCTTGCTTGTTAATGTTTCTTGCAACAATTATGCATTTAAACTGGTCCCAATTCAAAGCAAAGGATGGTTTGGAACCTTATGAAGTCAACCGTAAATTGGTAATAAGATTCTAAAATTTATTTTTCTTTTTTTTATATTAAATATTTATAATAAATAAATTTCGCTTTAGTTTAAGACAGAAAAAACCTCTAAATTTAAAAAATGATTTTATAGGAACCTACCTTTATCAATGATTGAAAATTGATACGATTGTAAAATTCCTTCTCTTTTAATTTACCCTTTGGACTGTAAATTGAACCGCTATATAGCAAATAGATTGAAAATAAGACACATAATCTGCCACTTCCTTAGAAAAGAGTATGAAAATATATAAAGAATTGCTATAACTTGTTCACCCTTTTAACCGTAGGAGCCGATGATGATATATATTATTATTATTAATTCTAGCTAGCTGTTGGGCAAAGGGAATGGCCACGACAACTGCAGTATATTTCGCGTCATCGGTGACATGACTTTCCTGGTAGTTTCACGTGTCATAACAGAAGAGTATTAGTCCTCCATTATGCAGAGTAATTTGATTAACAATATGAGGGGGGATTGATACTGAAATTTGTGAATCTTCATCATGATAAATGTTCTAGATGCTCAGGCACTATGTCTTCACTTATCTAAGACGTCCTTGGGTATCTAGATATTAATCATAATATATATATATAGGGTACTGATTATAGTACTACAGTGCTTTCGTTATAGTCCTATTTATAGGGACGAAAGGTTGCCGTTCTTTCCTCAAATTAAATAGAAGCGACGCTTGGCCTCATCAGCTATAAACAGCTTCCTTCTGCAAAAGTAGACATGGCGTGGTATTGGTTCGGCTCTTCTTCAAGTATTAATGCATAAACTTCAGACGAGCCGAATCAATATCACTCTTGTTTGCTTCATTGCATATATATATTAGTTAATTTGTAGCTCTCCCTCAAATTCAAACTACCTCTTGTTCGTGCCCACTTCACTATCAATGAAAAACCACCTCACAAATGCATCTTTTTCAATAGGAAGACAAGAAGGCTTACGTTCTCTACGGAGCAGCCAGTGGGGAAGAAGTAAAATAGTGGGATTCTGCAGAAGTAAACTGGCGTGATATTGATTCTGCTCATCTTTATCCATGAGTAATGGGTTATCTAGGCTTGATTAAGACGAGTCGAATCAATATCACTCCTGTATACTTCACTGCATGCATATATAGCTGATCCTGTAAGTCAACAGTCTCTCTCTCTCCCTCTCTCTCGGTTTGTGCTGATATATTTAAGAAATTAACTTCAATTCGTATAAAATCTTTATTCATGGCACACATTGCTTAAGCTGATCAATGGTTGTGTACGTACTTAACTCGCCCTATCTAATTTGCATAGAGTACCTAGGCCGGGTTGAATTAAAGCTCTTGTATCACTATTTTTGTTTTAGTTTCCATTCACAAAACACTCGAAGTTAAGGAACAAGTCCTGAACTAGCTAGCTCGTTTTGGTAGCTAGTGGGTTTGAATTTGCTCTTGGGATATATTCTCCAAACTTGCAGATCTGTGATGAATCATGAATATTTCAGTGGATGAACTATTTCCCTGGGGAACCGAATCAACTGATATGGACAGCACATGAGTACACAATCACTAGCAAGGGTAACTTGCATTTTTCAAAGCTGCCGATGGTTAACACATATTGAACTATCAACAAAGTGTAAGCTAATTCATGGGCTGCTCGATATTCGTAATTACTCATGACTCATGAGATTGCACTTTTCTTGAATGTTATTGATTGTTTTCTTTTAAGTTATAGCTTTTTTAATAGTTAGGAGTATTTATGCAACATATATGTTTGCAAACTTGCAATACACTTCACATTATCGCTCTACTTTTACCTACAGGCTACAGTCTTGCTGATTACTTTCTCTAGGAATTCTCAGGACTTCTCTAGGAATTCTTAGGACCTGATTGATTTGAATTTCCAGTTTTCATTTTTTCAATTTTCTAATTTTTTAGATTTTACGAAAAAAATAATAAAAATTAATATTTGTAATTTTTAGAATTTTTAATATTTTCTTCACAAAATTTAGAAAGCTGAAAATAAAAATTGAAAACTCAAATGAAATAAATCCTTAATTTTTTCCTGATTTCAAAAGCTTTGAAAATTGAAATTATACTTTCAAGTTATGTCTATGTTTGATCGATAAGTAAGTTCCACGAACAGAATAGATTGAATAAAATTATGAAGAGGACTAGGACAAGTTAATTAGGTACCCATGTTACACAACTTTGATACTGACTCTAACATTAAAAACCTCACCGGATTTCTTTGGAATACGGTTGCCGTCCAGGTAATTTTTTTTTTTTTTTTGAAATTTTTATAAGCTAGGACACATATCCGGTGAAGCTTTATTCCCTAGTGACCACATGTAGATTCAAAACTCTGTTGTTTTGTGTCCCTATTAAAGAAATTACCTTAAGTCAGCTAAATTGACACCATTATATAATTGTCATTAAAGACTTAAACTCTTATATTTTTAAAGCCATCCACCTCCTTTCGGTGTACTTCTTCCGATAGGATAGAAAAACATGAGAAAAAAACTTATTGAATTGTACTATGTTGTTTCTACGCTAGCTATTTTACATTCACCTTTTTTAAATCCATTTGAATTGATCAAACTAATTGTTGATTGTTTATATATATGCTTACGATCAATCACTGTACGTTCAGCAACTATTCAAACAATTAACTATACTATTTTAACAGGCAATGATCTATCAGTTCAAAATTAAGACCTCCATCATACGGCAAGTCTTGGAATGTCCATCTCTATAAATTAGTTGAGCTCGGTCTCTGTATAACCAAATACTGATTGGAATTAGAGCTATTGTACTTCTAAAATCGCTTTGTGCGTGTGGAATGTGCATATATCATCGACAAGTGTCAGCAATAATTCAAGTAACTTCCATTGAAATCGTCAAATCACTATACTTTGATGGCATTTGGGGCATGGAGAAGTGTTTAGTATGACTAAAGTGTAGCTATTGGAACCACTTTAATTTACCTCAAAAGCTAGCACGAAGATCTTTGGTCCATTACTTAATTGCATTTTATGTTCAATCAAAGTCTCCATTCCACGAAGAGTTGGAGACGAAACTGTATTTTTGTCATGTATCACAAAATAAAATAAATGTATTTTTGTTTCTCTTGTTTTTTTCTTTTGCTTTCAGATCATTTTAGCATTGACTAGGGAAGGAAACTGTGGAAGCTATCCCTTTGTTGCACAAGAGTATAGGAACGCCATATGTCATGTAGAAAAGGATTTTTTTCTTCGCAGGATGCCAGAATTTCACGCTAAAGAAAGCATCATGAGATTTTTTAGGGATTTTTTTATCTACTTTTAGATATCGTTATTCTTTTATAATATTCAACAACTCTAGTTTAATAATAAATTTTATAGATCTCAATAAGTCAAGTTAGTGAAATTCATTCCTAATTTTTAGCCATTAAAAGATATTGATACATTGATTTTTGTAAGGATTTATGAGAAACCCTAGTTTTCTAATATACCAAAAGTATATGACAAGCTCAGGTGGTAGGGTCCTGGATAACTGGCACAAATAATGTGATGCGACATGACACTGTAAATACACTAAAGTTTAAAAATTACAATGCTTAAATAAGTCCTATATAACTTTAAATTACAAAAAGTTTTCATCCATAATATATTGTTTGATATTAAAAATTGTGAAATGAAGCAAACTCAGAATTTGCGTAATTAATTTTCGTATTTCAGACTTTAAATATATATATTGTGTGTTGGGTATTAGAGTTATAAAATAGAATATCGCAACTAAAATAGAGTTGAGATAAAAATAGAAGTGGCACTGAATATTTACGTGGAAAACCCTCTAATAATAAGGGAAAAATCACATACAAGACTAAGAAAGATTTTCACTGTGTGAAAGATAAAATTACATCTCTTTCTAAATATAAAGAGAAAACAATAACATCTTCTCTTATACTAGGAGAATACAACCCTTTCTATAAAATAGGAAAAACTCTCAGAAGACACTAAGTATAGGCGAGGTCTCTATTTATAAGCGAGAAAGAACTGATGAATGATGAATTGATGAATGAACTGACAGGGGAGGTCTCTATTTATAGGCGAGAACCTCCCCCGTTTTCCTTCTGCCGTTAGCTCCTCGTTTGCACTATTTTATTTTTTTTCTTCCACTGAAAGTTTAATTGCATTGGTGTCGTCTCCTTCTTTTCCCTTTTTTTTAATATTATCTTAGTGCCACAAAGTGGCTTTACTCAAGCCTCATGAACCACGAGTTCACCATCTCCCACTCAAACTCACTTTTGGTGGGTTTTCAAAATCTTTTTTTATCTTGTTAGTTCCATGCTGCCTACATTAATAGGCCATAGGAAGATCTATACCATTTAAATTTATTAGTGTTGATCGGTTTTGTCATAACCTCTGCTAGGTTATCTTTCGTGTGAATCTTCTGCATATCTACATTCCCTTCTTCTACTACTTCTTAAACAAGATGATATTGGACTCCTATGTGCTTCGTCCTGGAATGAAATGATGGATTCCTTGTAATGTGCAAGGCACTTTGACTGTCACAATACACAATACTTTTTTATTGTTTATTCCTGAGTTCCTCCATTAACCTTTGAATCCAAATAGCTTCCTTACAAGCTTGTGTTGCTACTATATATTCAACTTCTGTAGTAGACAAGCTACAACAGTTTGTAACTTGAATAACCAGCTCACAGTTCCGCTTGCAAGTGTGGACACATAGCTTATAGTAGATTTCCTTTTATTAAGACCACCTGCAAAATCTGAATCAACAAATCCTCTAACAATAAACTCTAAACCTCCAAAACATAGTGCAACACCTGAGGTTGTTTTAATGTATCTTAGGATCCTCTTCACAACATTCCAATGCTCTTTTCCTGGATCTGCCATAAACTGACTGACCACTCCAACTGCTTGAGTAATATCTAGTCTGGTACAAATCATGGCATACATAAGGCTTCCCACCGCTAATGCATATGGTATTCGAGACTCAAGACATTTCCATCCTCTCTGCTTCACTGCTAGGACACATATCTGAGGATAATTTGTAATTCACAAGAAGTGGGGTTGAAACTGGCTTATAATCTTGCATGTTGAAGTGCTGCAAGATTTTTATCAAGTAATTCTTCTGTGAAAATCAAATCTTCATGCCCTTTCTATCTCGATGAATTTGCATTCCTAAAATCTTGTTTGTGGGTCCAAGTCCTTCATATCAGATTCCCTAGCCAACCATGCCTTCAATTCTTGGATTTGATATTTGTTGGGGCCTACCACCAGCATGTTATCCATGTACAATAACAGAATGATGAAAACATTGTTATCAAACCTCTTATAATATGTACAGTGGTATGAACTCAGTCTGTTATATCCGAGGCGAGTTATGAAGAAATCAAATCTTTTATACCAACAACTTGGCCCCTGTTTTAGGCCATAAAAAGATTTGGTTAACCTACAAACCAAGTTTTCTTTTCCTTACTCCTCAAAGCCTTCTGGTTGGAGCATATATATAAATCTCTTCTTCCAGTTCTCCATGAAGAAAAACAATTTTCACATATAACTGCTCAAGATGTAAATCAAATATAGCGCACATGGCTAACACTAATCTAATAGTGGTAAGTTTGACAAAAAGTTGTCATCCATAATATATTGTTTGTTATTAGAAATTGTGAAATAAAGCAAACTCAGAATTTGCGTAATTAATTTCCGTTTTTCAGACTTTAAATATATATGTTGTGTGCTATAATGGAGTTGGGGAAAAAAAATAATTTGAGCATACATAAATATATGTTGTTAGTGTGAGTTAAGAGATTTAACATAAGCATAAATCATTTTTGATGAAATAGATGCATAAATCATAAATCCTAAACACAACAACTAATAGTGTATTTGTGTGCATATAAATGAGACTCTGCACGTGCACTCCACCATCACACACACAAGCTGTCTCAAGGGCTGTTGAGATCGATTTGTGCTTGCATATATCTTACAAAAGTATTTAAGGATGAACATTAAATTTCACGCTTAAAATTAGGAGGGAATATAACAAGAAAATATTATTTATGAAGATACAGTGACTTGTAATATAAGTAGTTGTTGGCTTATAACATTAATAGTGGAACTCAATTTTACTCTTTCGTGGGTTTACCTTTATTAAATCTTATCTAGATTTTCAAATAATCACACCACCCCTTCAACTATTTAGCTAGCTTACAAAATCTGTGGGGTTAAAAAACAAGATGCAGATATAGAAAAGGAGGTATAAGAAATTTTCGACCACCAATAATCCAAAGCACTTAGTCAATTGCGAGAAAAAAAAAGAAAAAAAAAGTGCAACTAGTTCTGCAACTAGTTCTGCAACAATCATATGCTGATATGTTAATCTTTTGGTACAAATGCATATTGATATGATCAGATTTATACAGACAGCCACAAAATTCGATTATTCATTGAACTTGTGCAAATTGCATTAGACGTGTGGAACCTGCATATTCTTTTCTTTTCTTTTGATTTCTGGGTTTGGATCCCAAAGGGGGATTTATTTAAAATAAGTTGAACAATCAACATAATTACTCGATCCCTTATGTGATAAAAAGTACTCAATAAAAGGATGTTGATGTTATACATACTCATATGAATTTGCAAGTTAATTTTTCATTTATTATTATCTCTGAAAATTGCATATCTCCAAAAACAAAATTATATAAAAATCAACAAATGAAAGATTCAGCTGCATAAGTGGTCGAGCTTTCTCAGTAAAGCGACGTCCTATCATAAGATATATTCACAAAGTGTATGCCCCTTTTTGAAAGTCAAACTTGGGAGGAACAGTGGATTTCGAAAACCTCAACCTGTGGGGGAGGGGGACCTTTTTGAAAATCGTAATCTTGAAGGACCATTCCACTTGAAAATCATGCTAAACGTCAGTAGCAATATATGTTATCATATAGTTTATCACACCCACGTTGGCGAGCTCACGAGAGAAACACATGTAATAATTTTGCTAGCTACTTAAAATATTATTGCCATTTGATACTGTGATACGATACTGTGCTCCCAAGTGCTAATGCGGGAATTGAAGTTTGGTTTCTAGCTGCAGCCAACCAAATTACAATAATCTAACTTCATAAAATCAAATTAAGAAAGATTCTATGTCTAGCCTGTGAGAGAGAACAGCAGCTGTATACTCAGCGATAATTCCACAAAATGTAAAAAAACATATATGGTTTCAACTTTCCATTTTAATTTTAACTTCCAACTTTGATCTTGTCGTTGAGACCTTACTGGGTTTATTTGTCTTGAACTGTAGTTAGTCTAGATTAAGATCAAATAAATTAATAACTAATCATTGTATTTATTTATTATAATTTGAGTCAAGCCTAGCTAGCAGAGGAGCCAGGATGGCCTACCAAATGTACAGTAAACAAATTAGACACACAAAGCAATAAGCTCCTATGGTGAATTAGATGCCACGCAAATTTTATTGAAACGTACAGAAATTTTTCTCAAAAGGGAATCCTATTCGCCTTCGAGTTTAACCAAGATATTTCTCTAGCTTATTAAATGATTGAATTGATCTGCATGGATTTCCTTACTTGAAAGGGAATCAAAAGCTTCCTTAAATTTCTTAATTTATTCGAGTCTCTCCAGCTGTTTGATTTGATTTAAGCCGTAGAAAATATTAAGAGTCTGTTTAGTTTCAAGAATAAGTTTGTTAAATTTTGTTTTCTAGTTTCAATCTATTTTTATTCTCAAATTTTATTATTAATTTTATAAATAAAATAATGAAAACTGAAAATTAAATTTTATAATATTCATTATTTTTATTGTGAGGTACCAGTATGTCACTTTTAAATCTTGATAGACTAATTAGTCTCTTGGTATATTTTTTAGGGACCAAAATGGATATTTTATCCTTAGAATGTATTTTTTTTTTATGTGAAATATAATTTTATTCATATATAAGTCTAACTTCACTTACAAATTTAAAAAATATAATTCTATATCTAGATTGAAAAAGAAATTGATACATTCCATATTTTGGACTAACTAATGATCCGTGGCTCTTTGTCTTGTCCGAAGACTATGGATGTCAATGCCTATTTAACAATGAAGACTTAAGACCAACATGAAAAATGTTAAAGCTTGAAGAATGTATTATAACCCATTCAAAAGAAAAATACCAACAAGTGAAAACCAATAACCAGTAATAGAGACAACAAAAACAAAAAGAAAGAAAAAAAATTAAGAAATGGAAAAAAAAAAGGTAGGCTCACCACTATAAAAGAGAGATGACAGCCTCCTCAATAATATTCATAAAAGAGAAAATAAGAGAAAAAGAGGGATTAGTGCCAACTAAATGTTAATAGTAAAGAAAACACTAGTCCTTAGAATATTACAAGGATAAATGCATTTTACCTCCATGAATTTTATGTTATGTGCAATTTACACCTTTTTTTTTCAAAATATGTATCACAATACCCTAAACTTTTCAAAGTGTGCATAACACATACTTAGTATAATTTTGGTAACTAATAAAAGTAAGATTCATCCCCAATATTTATAATTTGTACAACTCGACACCTTGTCTATGAGTACTATATTAACCCCCTGCTTTTTTATTGTGTGAAATTCCCGACACCCTGCTATGAATTAAAGTTTTGCACTATTTAAAAAGTAGAGGTTTTTGCACAGTTTGAAATGTTAAGGATGTTATAATGTACGTTTTGAAAAGTCATGTTGTAAATTGCACATTACCTAAAATTCAAAAGAGATAAAATACATTTAACCCAATATTATATTAACATGTTTAGTTTCAATTATAGTTTGACACATTTAAATTATGATTTAGGCAAGATACCAAATTTTTCGTTTGCAAACTTCAAAACCAATATTTTGGCTTAAAAAAACTATATGCCATGTGATCTATCTCATGAACTGATTTGGAGGGTCACTGTCAACCGAATGAACGCCCAAACAGCACCACTTCGATTATAGTCCGAACTAACCAGCAATATTAAAATGATCACAATATTTTAGCAGATTGCTCAGGATTCAGGAAATTCTACATGATCATTTGGTGAAAAGGAAGGTTAACCACAGGAGCTATGACTGGTAGTGGGAAGTACTAATAATTTTGCACTCAGTTTAATTTGGTGGAAATGTTTTCATCTTTCATGGACTATGCCTGTGGTAGTCATGGTGATTTTGACACTATATTATGAAAACCGTGTTCCCACAAATTTATTCAAACTTCTAATTAATAATGAAGAATTTCCTTTATCTACAGTTGAAAAAGATAACCTATAAATAGAGATTGAGGGGAAGCTAAAAACGAATGGTTGTTGGTTAAAGATATGATTGCTGATTCCAATCCAATTAATTTTCAATTATGGCCTAACCTACTGAAAGAAAAAAGGTAACCTTGATCATGGCCGGGTATCTTTCCGTAAATTGGCTGGAACATATATCAGTGCTTTTTCAGTTTAACCTTTTGAGGTAACAGTAATATTATTATAGACTTAAGCTCATGATGAACTCTACTATAATAATATATTAATTTTTTAAAATATAATTAAACATTATAATATATAGATATAAATACTATAAAAATCAATGATTAATATCTAATCAAATATCAGACACATATAAACCTATATCTATATTATCATTTATCATCATTCACGATTCATCTTTAAAGCGCTCAAACGGGATTATTACAATATGCATTGCCGGTTTGTTGTGCCCTTTTTTTCGATCCAATCAATTTTGATATATGTTTTTTCTTTCTATTGCAAATTATATATGAAATTAATTTTTAATAAAATGTCAGTGCAAAAAAGAATATTATGGAACAATCATTTTTTTAATCTTATGTACATTTTTCGAAACAATCATAATAAGAGTAAAATATTTTTAATTTATATCAATACTTAATTACACGTTTATATAGATAAAATTATATATATATATATATATATATATATATATATATATCTGTGTGTGTGTGTGTGTGTTTATTAATTTATGTTTACCGCTATCTTTTATGCTCTGCTCAGAAAGGCGAATATATTTAGAAGGGTATTTTTTATTATCTTATTTAAAATTATTTAGAAATATCATCAGTATAGAAAAAATCATAATTACAATGTACTAACAATTTATTTAATGAATTAAATATCACATATAGTTATTAATTTTTATCATTATGGTTGATCTATGTAGTAAGTACTTTTAGCTTAATGGTTGAATTTGTTAGATATAAAAACTATTTATATGTCTCTATTCAATCACTTAAATTTTTGGGATAGGTAATTTATCACATTGTACTAGAGATTACACAATCTTAAACAGTGTGGGAAGGTATCAAACCTATGATGAAGAAGAGAAAAGGAGCAGAGCTCTATTGAGAGAAAGAGAGAGTATGAGAGAGTTTTGAAATTGAAGAATGCATTTACAATAATGATTTGATTACACTTACATTAGGTCTTATAAACTAATCATATGGCTTAAGCTATAAGCTAGAGATAAGATAATTAAACTTCCTGACAGACTAACTAATGCTAACAGCCTGATTATAATAGAATAACAGAACCAGTTATTAGCTAGCCTGGATCCCTTACAAAGTGAAATAACTAACCAATATAAGAATACGTTTGTTTTAGGTTTTGGAAAAATTGATTATAAAATATAAATTTTATATTTAATTGAAAAAGTGCAACTAACTTGTTTTCAAAAACTATTATTTATAGTTTCTAGAAAAAAAACTGAAAAAAAACTTTTTAAATTTTATTTTTTTAAATTATTCAAATATATAAAAATTGATTTTTTCAAGTGAAAAAAGTGAATGTGAAACTAAAAATCCCAAACAAATACACCATAAATGCATATATTGTCTCATGGAAAATACTCAAGTTAGGCGGTGTAGCGCAACATCATGGAGCTGGAATATGGCACTGAAAGACCCATCAATCAAACTGAATAGCATTTGTTATCTTTAGGGCAGAAAGTTTATTTATTTTCCTTACCGGGGGACATCGGGTCCCTGGTCCCGCAGTATCTTTTTTTTATTTAAATTCTTGCTCTAAAACCCGAAGATGAATTTGGCTCCCTTCAAGTGAGAGTGCTTTTATCTTTTTTTAAATTGGTCTTTTTCTCTTTTGTCCAAGTGGGTTTCTTTCAATGTTTTTGGTCATGAATTGCGTTTCTTTTTCTTCTTTTTGGTCGAGCGAGTGGGTTTCTTTATAAATAAAGCTGTTTCTCTCCTCACCTCTTGGGCTGAGACTCTTGGATCTGGTATAGGGCCTAATCCATATATCAACAATAAAGTACACGTCCAGGTTGCATATGTTTTATAGGATCAAGAGGTGGCCCACATAAAAGTATTTTTCGACCAAAAAAGAGACAGAAATAGTATTTTTTTTAATTGGGAATAATAGTGGGATAAAAGTCGAACTCGTGAACTTTTACAACATATTGAGATATACAAAAGTCTATCACTAGAATGTGGGCCGGTTTGCAATTAAATATCTTCATTTTATAGTAACCATGCACCAAGCAGTTAAAAATGAATAATATTTATTGTACAACTAAATTGTATAACAAATACACATCACACTTCTTATCACCATCAGATGTAATGTATAGTTCCCACTCATCCAACTCATTCATCAAATCTAATGATAATAAGGTGTATGTTGTGTATTTGTTGTAAAATTTAAATATACACCTAACATCACTCGTTAAGAATACACATGTCCCACATGCCAATGTAATTTTCTCCGGACTGACTATCAGATAACCTTAGCCGGTTAGCCAGGTTAAGCATTGGGACAATGCCTTGGTGCAAAGATGGAGATTGTGGGATCAGTTAATGTAATGAGAGGAGAGTTCCACTCATTTGCATCCTCAGGAATAGACCCACTAGTGACCAGTCCTTTACCTTCCCAGCATAACCAGCTATGAAAGCATTGCAAGACATAAGATGAACATATATAGTTCTCCAATCTGTAAAAAATAACTAGAATTTGTGCTGTGTAGGTAACCACCTAGTAAGAATTAAACGAGAACAATGAAATCCAGTGTCTGCATATACTTGCCATTACAATTTTTCTTTCTTTTACTTCTGTTTCTTAAAAGAGAACTTCTGTCAAACACACAAGGTGAAATATGAATTTTATAAAAGAAAGTAACCTAATATAGAATATAAGTGATATAGTTGCTAAGTTAAATAAAATAAAGTGGTTAGGATTATTAATATATGTAAGAATTAATTAACGATCATATTTTACATAGCAAAAATAAATTGACCGAAAAAGTGGCCGGTTAAGATTATTAATGTATGCAATAATATCAACAAAATATTATACAGCTGGACTAAGTTGACTACTAGACAAATTGACTAAAATTACGAGTTTTTAGTATATTTTTCAAGCTATACGTAACTAAGTCTCTCTCTCTCTCTCTCTTATTGTTTTATATCCAACTGCCGCCATCATCCCTCACCCCTCGTCACTTATCATCTGTATCATTACATAAAAGAAGATTCAGTATATAATTATTTTTAGCATCTTCTAATTGAATTGGGATCTATTTTTAAGTTTATAAACATACTTTATATTGAAATATCTACTACTTTATCAAAAATTTATAGCACTCACTTCTTTTTTATTTTACTCTCCATGTTCCTTACCTTTTGTGATAGTTTTTAACTCTTTTTTCTTCTTTTTTTAATATATGATAGTTTCTAACTTTTACTGATCGTACACGTTTCAAAATTATTCTGCTCTCCCATTTTATTTTCTTCAAACTTTCCTCGAGTTTCCACCATTTTTTTTCCAAAATCTCTTGGATATAAAGTTGTCCTATGTTATATTTAGTATTAATTATAATGATTTTCAAAAAATAAAAAAGATGACTCAGCAGGCATGGTCAAGTCACTAGTGCTTATAAATAAGCTAAGTTGGCCTAAATGTCTTTTTTTTTTTTTATTTTAAGTCCTTGATTTAAAATAAAAAAATATGTTTCTTTTTTTTATTTAGTGGTGAAAGACATTATTTATTTCAACATGAGTACTTAAAATATTACTCATATGTCTTCTTGGCCTCTGGAATTTAGGATAGAATCGGAACTTAGAATTGAAATTGGATGAACCAATTTAGTTTTTTTTATACTCGGCCTAATTCCTATTTCTTATTAGCAATAATACATAAAATTTGAATTATAATTTCACAATCTAATTATATGAAATTCAAAAGTCATTAAAATGAACTTTTTAATTATTAATCTATATCCTATAAATTGTTAATTCTAAAATTTATTAAACATCTCTGCTCATTGAAGTCTATATAATTTTTATTCTCTTTTTCATTTATAATATTCTAAAAATCATATTACAAGTCTTTAGTAAACTCAAACATAAAATTTAAGATTATAAGTTAATTTCATTTGTTAAAGAATCAGAATTAACATTAAAAATTCTACATCATACTTACAATTTCATGAAAACAAAAACATAAATACTTAAGCTAAAAATAGTTTTAGCCTTTTATTTCCTTTTCTGTTAAAAATAAGTTTTAGAAATAGAGAAACACAACAACATTAATATAGAAACAGACAGAAAGGGGTTTTCACAGTTGCATTGGCGCCTCTTCTACGTTAGATATTCTAACGTATTCTCCACTGCAACTTCGGAGTTCAACCGTGAACGATATATGACCACTTCTCTCCATAATAAAGTCGTAATATATATATATATATATATATATATATATATATATATATATATATATATATATATATATATACAATTTAATAATATTTAATCTTAATTTTACAATAAGAGTATTCTACAATTAAATATTATGATTTGATGAGAACAACATAATTATTTTAAAAAATTTAATTTCTATACTTTCCAATAGAACTTAAGAGAAGTATCAAGTCTTGACAAACAATTAATATTGGGATTTGAATCCTTTCATATTCATTTTGAACATGACCATGTCATGTTAAGAGAGAAAGGAACAAACACTTCAAATGGATGAAACCATCTTGAATTTTGAAGGACCCAATACCAAGAACTTGTGTCTCTCACTCTTTTAACATGGCTTGGTTAATTATTTTTTAAACCAACATGAGTGAATGCTAATCCTCATTATAGTGGATAATGATTTAATATGTTTGACCGTGTAAGATTGTCTTGCATAATTAAAATATAGAAATCAAACTCTTTTTTCAAATACAATATTTTTTTATTCAAATTTCTTCATAATCATTTAAATTTTTATGTACAATGACAATATTATATTATTTAATAAAAGTATTAGTTTAATTTTAATATAATATTACCAAATTTTTTTTATATTATTAATTTATATTAATGATATTAAAATAATTTCAATAATGTATTAAAACATATTTGATCAAAAAAAAATTTTAGATGATAAATCATTTTTAACTAATAATATACTAAAATTATATTCTTAAAACACAACATATGAAATCACATTAAATAATTTTTTTTAACTAGAGTTTTGACGTGTGCTTGGTTTGGTGGCAAGTTGTTTGTTGTAACCCGTATGTGAGTCTCAGTCAACGAAACAGGGTAATGAACTAAAGACAAGTCAAGGGCCAAAGAGACAGACAACGGTTTCAAGGTTTCTTCATAATCATAATCATAACCATAATAAACTCTATTAGCCTTTCCACTCTAGAGTTTTAGTTATTGGTCCTCTGACAACATGCTTTGTCAGATGATTTTTTATCACAGCCTCATTATTGTTTGATTTTTCTTTCACTCTTTTTTTTTTTTACCTCTGGTTTTCCCGGGAAAGTTTCTCAGCGTGTTTTGCGGGGTACTCTTCCAAAAGTGCGAGACTCAGGTTTGTTCCTGCATCTCTTTGGTTTTCGAAGCAATGCTTTGCAGCATGTAAGCATACCATATATGAGGAAGTTGCTGATTTTGATGGTTGAATGTATAATAAAATCTATGTTCAAACTTCAACTTGTCTCGAGTCTTTGGTTAAAGCCAATAGGTTTCAGGGAGGATCATGTTTCTTTCCTGACAATTGCTCAAAATCCAAACAGAAATCAATACTGACTTCATGCTTTGTTTTCCTTCAGTATCCTGCTTATGGGAATGAACAGTTCCGCCTGAATTTCTGTGTTTTTTTTTTTCTTCTGTTTTTATGGTCATTATTATTATTATTATATCTTTTGGCCTTGTCAGCCATTCATGACTTCTGTTCATTCAGCTCACACCAGTACAGACGTTTGTCTCAATTGACCATTGAGCATCTATTTGACTATTTCTCACCTCACGGAAGTTTTTGTTTGACCCAAACAAAAGTATTCCAGGTAGTGGTGAACTTGAGCTTTAGATCTGAATCATTTGATCTGATGAAACCTTTTACTTGTGTTGTGTGTGATATATACATAAGAAGAACTAATTTGGTAGTTGTTGATTTCACCACTGTTCTGGTCAGGTTTCTAATTATTTCATGCTAGATTGGAAAATGAGCTTTGAACAAAGCTGAAGTTGATTTTTAACTAGTTATCAGTAATGCAATGGCGAGTGAATTATTGGTTCGCGCTTCAGTTGTCCCAGCATCTGAGTTACTTTCCCGGACAGTCTATGATATACTTGATACTGTCAAAGCAGCCAATGAGGTTCTCATTCACAAGGAAAATTTTAAGAAATTCTCAATTCACTTGGAGAAGATCTCATCTATATTGAAGTCTTTACCAATACAAGATATAGAGAATCCTGAGAGCTTGAAAAATGTTATGGATGTTCTCAACCAGGCTATTACAGTTGCTAAGCAGCTGGTTTTTGAGTGCATCAGTAGAAGTAAGGTTTATCTTCTAATCAATTCCAGAAGGATCGTTACACACTTGAAGTGTTGCGCAGAAGAAATAAGTCGTGCAGTGAACCTAATCCCTTTGGCCTCTCTTGACATTAACTCTGGTTTAAATGAAAAGATAAGTGAGTTATGTCAGGACATGTTAGATGCTGAGTATCAAGCAGCTGCAACAGATGAGGAAATCTTAGAAAAAATTGAGAAGGCAATACAAGATGGAAATGCTGAAAGGTCATATGCAAATCAGTTGCTATGTTGTATTGCAGATGCCATTGGGGTCTCCACTGAGCAACCTGCTTTGAGGAGAGAATTTGAAGAGCTGAAACATGAAATGGAAAGTGCCAAGTCCAGGAAAGATGTGGCAGAAGCCCTACATATGGAGCAGCTTATTGCAGTACTTGAAAAGGCTGACGCCATAACTTCGGCACAGGAAAAGGAAAATAAGTATTTCGAAAAGCGAAATTCTTTGGGAAGGAGACCATTGGATGCTTTGCAGTCATTTTACTGCCCAATCCTTCATGATATTATGGTGGACCCTGTGGAGACTTCCTCTGGCAAGACATTTGAGAGAAGTGCAATTGAAAGGTGGTTTGCTGAAGGGAAAACTCACTGTCCCTTGACCATGTTGCCTTTGGATACTTCAATCTTAAGGCCTAATAAAACTCTTCGACAGTCTATTCAGGAATGGAAAGACAGGAACACAATTATTACCATTTCTACTATCAAATCCCAACTTCAAACAAATGAAGAAGAGGAAGTCCTTCAATCCTTAGCAAAATTGCAGGACCTATGCTTAGAAAGAGAGATACATAGAGAATGGTTAAAAATGGAGAATTACATTGCTGTTCTTGTTGGACTCCTTGGTTTTAAAAATCGTGAAATAAGGAAGCGTGTTCTGCTCATCCTGTCTTTGCTTGCAAAGGATAATGGAGAAAACAAGGTGCCTAATATACCCTGTTCATGTTAATTCTAAACTTTTCTGGATGGTTCCAAGTAACTCTGAAGAGAACAGGTATTGATTTTGCATGAAAAAGATACTAACACTTCTTTCTGGCAGGAAGATATTGCTAAAGTGGATAATGCACTTGAATCAATTGTTCGTTCACTTGCGCGTCAACTTGAGGAAAGAAAGTTAGCACTGGAGTTGCTCTTGGAGTTATCAAAAAGTAATGTGGTGCGTGATCTCATAGGAAACATTCAAGGAAGCATACTTCTAATGGTGACAATGTTAAACAGCGATGATGCTGAAGCGACCAGCAATGCACATGAACTGCTGGAGAACCTCTCTTTCCTTGATCAGAATGTTATAGAGATGGCAAAGGCAAATTATCTTAAACCTTTGCTGCTGAAACTTTCTACAGGTATTCCATGAGTGAGACAGTGTTTGAACCTCTTGTGCTTTTGTCTTATCAGCATCCCTGCAGATTCCTATTAAGTTCCTTATCTTACTTCCTTTTATAATCTGTTCTGAGAGCAGACATTTGTATATATGTTACACGGTACACATAAATGTAAAAACCAATGTAGAAACCAAATGAAATAGAGAAAATAAATGAAGCAAAACCAAATTTGCGGTAATTCAGGAGGAAGTGGAGACACATAATAAAGCCAACAAAGTGAAGGTGGCAAATGGTGTCTGTTTTCTTATTTCTTTTGATAAAACTTAAATACCAAAAGATCAAACTATAAAACATGGAAATTCTGAAATATGAATCTGACATACAGCCATGTACTCACTGATTTCAATTCTTACTTCCTTGATGCAGGGTCAGAAAATATGAAGATGGTCATGACTGAAACCTTGTCCAAAATTGCTTTGACCGACCAGATTAAATTGTGTCTAGTTAAAGATGGGGCATTGCAGCCTCTTTTTCAGCTGCTCTTAAATAATGATGTGGAAATCAAGAAAGTGGTTGTCAGAGCTTTACTGCAGCTCTCAAGCTTGCCAGAGAATGGCCTGCAGATGATTAGGGAAGGTTTTGCTCAACCACTATTGGAACTGCTATACTATCATAGTTTACAGTCACCTACTCTATGTGAGGAGGTTGTTGCCACAATAATGCATCTTGCCATATCAACAACTCACCAACAAGATGAAGCAGAGCAGGTTTCATTGTTAGATTCTGAGGAAGATGTATACAAATTCTTCTCTTTAATTTCTTTAACGGAACCTGATGTACAAAACAAGATTCTTAAAGCTTTCCAGGCACTGTGCCAATCTTTCTGTGGCTTCAACATCAGAACGAGGTTGAGACAGGTCTGCACTTTTATTGAAGTCCCAAAGTTTTGAGAAATTAATATTTGAGGAATTTTTTGAAGGCAACAAAGAGTGTTTGGTGCTTAGCTGTATAGTTCTTGTCCTTGTTAATCTCTAATCCATTAGCACACTAAAAATTCCTCTGCACTGCATTTCACTCGCGAACTATCCTCATTCCCAAACATCCATGTATAATTAGCAGTATTGTATCATATTCTCTGTCATACAATCCCTGCTTCCTGCTGGTTGAAAAAAAGAGCTTCTTATATGTCAAACTCTGGAATAAATTATTTCTTTCAAATTAGCAATCTCAAATAATAACAATGACAATAAAAGTTTTGACAATAGCAATGATTATTCATGGTACAAAAGTGAATTCATAAAAAATTCATTAATTACAAATTTCATTGTTATAATTAATGCAGATCTCAGCTGCTAAAGTGTTGGTCCGCTTGTTAGAGCTCGAAACCCAAACAGTGCGGGCAAATGCCTTGAAGCTTTTCTACTGCTTGACAGAAGATGGCGATAGCAGCTACTTATCATCACATATAACTGAAAGATTCAGTAAAGTTTTGCTTACCATCATTGAATCTTCCATTGATGCCGAAGAGATGGTTGCTGCTATGGGCATCATCGTTAAATTACCACAGGAGTCACACCTAACCCAGTGGCTTCTAGATTCTGGAGCACTTCAAACTATTTCGGCTTGTCTTAAAGATCAACATAAACATGCCTCACACAGAAAGCAAGTCATAGAGAACTCTGTCCAAGCTCTTTGTCGTTTTACCGTCTCAACAAATCTGGAGTGGCAGCAGAGAGTAGCTGAAGCAGGCATGATCCCCATGCTGGTGCAATTGCTGGTTTCTGGAACACCTTTTTCGAAACAAAGCGCAGCTGTTTCGATCAAGCAGTTTTCAGAAAGTTCGTACAGCTTGAGCAAGCCGATAGAGAAGCCGAGTATTTTCAAACGCTGCTTCACACCCCGAGAAACTGGTTGCCCAGCACACATTGGCACATGTAGAGTTGAGTCTTCATTCTGCATATTACAAGCCAATGCCTTGGAGCCCCTTGTGCGGATGCTTTCAGAGCAAGATGTTGGAACATGTGAAGCTTCTTTAGATGCTCTGATGACTTTGCTTGATGGCCAAGCATCACTTGGTGGAAGAAAGGTACTCGCGGATGCAAATGCCGTCGAGCCCATGATAAAACTGCTGAGTGTTCCAGAATCCAGGTTGCAGGAGAAGACTATAATAGCTTTAGGACGAATCTTTGAATTGGATGAAGTCAAAAACAAGTACAAGGCAGTGGCCACAATGCCATTGGTAGCAATAACTCAGAGTAAAGAGAACCGTTTGAAAAGTCTTGCAGCCAGAAGCCTTTCTCAATTGGGTGTACTTGATAAACAGTCTTCTTATTTTTAGGAAGCCTTCTCTTGATTATTTGTTTGCCTGTATATTACAAGGCACAAGGTAAAAACAGATAAACATTATTTAACCCAACATTTGCGTTCAAGGTTGAACTTTTCCCTTTCTTTAATACATCCAAGTTCCACACATAGTTTGGTATATATGGTGTCAGTCTTTATTCAAGAATGCATCCTATATTTAGTGGCCAATGCATCAGATTGAAGAGTGTTCTATATCTTAAGGGCTTCCATGGTTACATCATTGCCCATCCTTGTGGGCAGAGTAAGATAGATGCAAATGAAGAAGACAGACTCATATAGTGGCATTTATAAGCATCAAAGATGATGTTCACACTTTGAATAAAGAATTGTAGGGGACAAACCAATTAGGCATAGGCGATTCTGCGATTGTGTTATGGAGCTCCAAATCTTGGTTCTTATGTTTTGCTTTTGAGGGTAGCAAGTAGCAACACAGCAAGACGACAACAATTTTGTAGAGTAAAACTAATCTGTGGGGACAAACTAATGAAATAAAGGGGCAAACTATACATGTACATGCATACTACTAATAAAATTATCTAAACTTGATAGAGACATGCGACCCCACTACTCAACACATAAATCTGTCCGTATGGGGATTGGGGCCAAGTGGTCTCAAATCACATTTCCGGGATTAAACTGGGATCTCCAACTATTTACTTGTTTGATTTACATTCAAAATTTAATTACTTCTATCCGAAAATGAAAAAAAAAAAACTCTTTGCAATACACTATTCTTTGGGAACGCTTGGTGCATTGCCTACAAGATTACTGGTAATCTAAATTACCTCCTAAAAAAATTACTACTTTTTAAATTACCGGTGATATTAAATGTAACGTTTGGTATATGCAAGCAATCTAATTAGCAATGCACATTACCTTATTTGGTATATTATTATTTAAATTAATTGTTAATAATTATTATTTTTAATTACTAATAATAATTACTAATTTTTACTTTGTAATTAATAATAATCAATTAATTTTTATAATAATTTTAAATTATTAATCAATAATGATAATTAATAAATAGTCATTAATAATAATTATTTTCATTTAATTATTATTTTTGGTGTATATTTAATTATTATTAATTGTAATAATATTATTCAATTATTTAATTTATAATTATTATTAATTTAATAATAATTATAATTTATTATTACTAACAATAATAATATTATCTAACAATAACAATGTTATTATTAATAAAACTTATATGTTATTATCATAACTAAATAATAATAATAACATAAAGAAAATTACTACCAAGTGATAATCTAAGATAATTCACATAAATATCCTCATGTGGGTAATTCACATTCCCACTGAGATGGCAATGTAGGTTACTTGATTATATGGATTCCCACTCATGTGATGTAATCAAACAAGGTAATGATGTGGGTCCAAGTCATTTCAACTAAAATTATTAGTAATTAAGATAGATTATCCCGTATTAAATGTCCCTGAATAGTATTGTTACTCTTCTTTCTTTTTTAGTTGGAAAATTGTTACTTTTCTGAAAAGTGCTTTCGGCTTTAAAATAAAGCGGTCTTACTCAAAGAAAGGAGACTTGTCATTTGTGCGAACGTGCTAAGGCCTCGACCACGTATGGTTTTCTTCTTTGTCAACAAAAACGAAAGAAAGGGGAAAAAGACACCATAGCCCAATAAATGTTGAAATCTTAGGGCCCATTGATTGAATTTCAATCTACTTAGAATACTATTGGGCCTGGCCCAAACAATGGAGAAAAGCTGGTCAGTGCTGCACGGTTGCGTTTGCATCTCTCTTCTGTTGTGTGCTATGTTGTGTCTCTGTGAGATACATTCGCATAAATCGAACTGAGTTTCACTCCAAAACCTCGTTCCCTGGTTCTCTGTCACCCGAACGCCGCAAAAGATGTTCAAAAAGTATGCTTCACTTACATACATACATACATACATACACATCTATCTGCTAACTCACACTCTCTAGATTCTCATGTCCTTCAACACTTGGTTCTTCTTCTTTTTTTAATTTCTTTTTAATCTAAAGTTCAATTTTTTTTTTTCAATATTAATTTCTTTGTTCTTCCTGGGGGGGTTTGGTTAGCCATTGCATTAATAGATGGTGGCAGTGGTGCCCAAATCGGAACCACACGAAACCCTCCAATGCTCACTCTTCTTCGCTCACCTTCCTTCCCCAATTGCTCAGTAATTCTATGCACACACGTGTTGCATGCTCAATATATCTATTTGTATATTTAGATTTAAATGTCCAAAATAAAAAGAAATCGTATTTTTATTTTGTTTTTTCAGATTTTCATCTGAAGATGTGTCTGCACAGAACCAAGTGAAGGCTTCTGTTCAACGAAAGATTCGGCAAAGCATAGCAGAAGAGGTGATGCCATTTTTGGGGTTGGCTTTTTTGTTGCAAGATTTTAACCTTAACAATACAAATCCAACAAAACCTGCATTTGCTTTTGTAGTTTTGTTGTTGCACATGGATTTGTTTTATTGACTTCACTCACCTTAATGCAGTACCCTGGCTTGGAACCAGTGTTGGATGATATACTTCCCAAGAAGTCCCCTCTTATAGTTGCCAAATGGTTTGTATTTTTTTTTTTTATTAATTTGCCTATGCTTTTTGCTTTTGTCATTGCTTTTATGGTTGCTAACTGGTTGCTTTTTCCTTTGTTCTTGTAGTCAGAACCATCTGAATCTGGTCCTAGTGAACAATGTGCCTTTGTTTTTCAGTGTCCGTGATGGACCATACATGCCCACCTTGCGACTTCTCCATCAATGTAAAGTTTATATTTCTTGCAATTTTTTAACTCTTTGATCTAGGAAGACGTACTAGTTAGTGAATTGTAATATCTCTCTGGTATGCCAGCTGTGATTTGTTTGACTGGTTACCTTGTATGGTCCAAGAATGAATGTGCGTTTGATCAATCCGGTATAGGCAGATGCCATGGGGTTCACTCATAAGTGAAAAAGATATTGAAATACAAGTATAGGGAAAACTTATTGTTCCTTGTTTTGCTTGGTGCAACCATTGATTGGATTAGATAGATTAACTTCTAGAAACTGGTATACATAGCTTAAATAAAAATGATGAGTAGTTGGATTTTTTTTTTCCTTCCACTAATCAGTTGCATACCAAAGGCTATGAGGAGAAACAAAGTTCTGATTGATTTGCTAATCGTGACTCTTTCTGTGCATCTTTCTGTCCTTGGCTTTTTTCTTTCATAGGCTTAAATAAAAATGAAATTGTCCTAGGCTTTTTTTCTTTCCTTTCTGTGCATCTTTCTCTCAAGCATGGCCATGGAAGTTTGGTAGTGGGGTTAAGGTCTACTATAGCAGCATTTTATGCTGGAAAACATTCACGGACATGGTTTATTGGCTCATTTTATGCTTATGATGTAGAGTTTTCCAGAATTCCACAGTGGATCGTCCATTTATAATGAAATATTGAAGTCATACTGCTGTCTCTTGTTCTGTGGTAGGAGCTGTTGGATGCTTGGGTTCACATCTAATAGTTATGCTAGCTATCCTGACCATGAGGGGACGTTAAAATCATATGATTATACTTCTGTTGGTGATCTGATATTTACTTGTTAGATTCCTCTGATCCCTTTTAGAATTGAGAAAGCTTTCCTCCTCATTGATTCCTCAAGCCTTTTAGTTCTGAGATTAGGTATGGTTTCGTGGGCAATACTTTTAATCTACAGTATAGAGAATCTTGACGTGGTTTAGGATAGAAGAAGGGGGAAAAAGTAATTTGTATAGACAGAGAGAGACATTGGGTTGTTGTTTTGTGGTTGCTGTGTTCTTTTTTTTTTTTTTTATGTTTGTGATTAGTAACTTATCAGTTATTGTTTTACTTCCAATACTTTGACCAAAAGTACTAATCAAGATTCAATGTATTTTTTAGGGTCATGCTTAGATTGCATGTAAACTCTAATATCGTTTCTGATCTTGCAGATCCAAATATAATGAAGAAATTGCAAGTTGACCGTGGGGCAATAAAATTTGTTTTGGCGGGTGCAAACATAATGTGCCCTGGTCTTACATCTCCCGGGGGTGTTTTGGATGAGGAAGTGGACGCAGAAAGTCCTGTGGTACTGTCATTGTCTTTCATATATTGATTGTTGTACACAAATTAAGCATTTTCCGGTGAATTTATATTAACTTTCAGCACATAATGCATTTATCTGATATCAGGCCATCATGGCTGAAGGAAAACAGCATGCTCTTGCTATTGGTTTTACAAAAATGTCAGCAAAAGACATGTAAGAACCTTGTCGTATCTCTTCTTTATATTTGCTTTGTAGTTTGTAACTGAAACTAGCTGAATAGAAAATTCAACATTTGTGTCCTTAAAGGATTAAAGCTGGAACAATGCCTTTATTGCCTCTAATATCGGTGTTGCTTGGCATTTTTGTTTCTGATTAAAGAATAAAAATTAAAAGGGGTTAATGCAGAAACAAAGAAGTTATGACTTGACTTGTTTCAAATCTTCCTCGGTTATTGTTGCACTCAAGCTGTTAAATTACTTTCTTGGTTTCAGAAAAGCAATCAACAAGGGAATCGGGGTTGACAACTTGCATTATCTCAATGATGGTCTGTGGAAGGTATTGAATGATATATGCTTTCCTCCTTGTTCATAATCAATATTATTAAATGAGTACATATAGTAGTCATATTTATGTTCTCTGACGTAGTACCAGCAATAAATACTATGGGTTTTCTTATTTCTTTCTTTCTCTAGCTGTTGATCTGAACTCTATCACGTTTTGGTCTTACTATCCATACACTGAGAAGCAGATCCAATTTATATTGCAGCTGCTTTTTCTTTTACTGAATTCTGCATCTTCCACTCAGTGCTTGATAATATATTTTCCACTGATTTTCAATGTATTGCCATTATATCTTTTCTATATACTACGTTGTAGATGGAGCGACTTGATTGAAGATGCTGCATTACAACTAATGATGGATGAATTCCTGTTTTCTGGAGGCTCATATACGCACTTGGTTATTTATTTTCTTATACCCGTGTAAACAGTAAAAAAAAAAGAAGAATTTTGCTGCTAGATTGCTCTCATTTTATGTAGATTTCGTGTAACTTATTGGATACACTGTTATGCGTGTTGACTAAATGCAAAGTTTTGTTCATTTACGTAATCGAACCGGATGTTGCAACTACGTACTTACGCTACATTAAACTTGGGGGCGAAACCATCTTTTTTTTAACTTGGGCCTCATTTACGTGCTCGAGGTGGGTAGGACTATTCGTATGGTAAAGTTCTTTTGCCCGAATTTATAAATAATTAGATTGAACGATAATATAAACAAAATTTAAAAGCAAATTAAGAATAAGAGTGTTTTCTTTTTTTTGAGAGAATGACATTGTAATTGTTAACAACCTCAACACTTGTTTTTTTAACGTAAAGGGATAACGTTTTTATTGATAATAGTGTCAAGGACTAATTTCGAGTTTTATTTATTTTTTATAATCATTGTAGTGGTTCTGGTTTAATTGTGTACTTTACATATATAAAGTCCAATTGAAAAGTTTTTTTTGTACATATGGACACCTTGACACCTTTTGTTAGATGGTTAAAGCATTTTAACCCCAAAAAAATCGAAAATGAAAAATTTAAATGTCTTTTAACTTAAATTTACTTGAGATGTCAAACTAATACGTCGAAGAATGAGTAGATTTATGATTTATCACATCTCTGTCTCACTCACATTCCAATATGGGTAGGGGGCAAATTTGGGAAATGTTTTTTCTGTGCATAATGGGTGTAGATAACCATCACAAGAGATAACCATCACAAGAGAAGTGACAGAGAGTGAAGTTATGAGAAAAAGTAAGTGGTAAGTCTCCAAGTATTTTTGTAAATAGGATGTTCTAGTATTTGAGATAGGGAAATTTTCAACCAAGAGAAACTTATGCAGAGCATACTTTTTGTGTAAAGTCCCTTTAGAATGAATTCTTTAACGAATGCTTGTTGTGTGTTCCTCTAAGGGATCTAAGGTTGCCCACCACGTGTATAAAATGCTTGTTGTAAAATTGGTGTAGTAAAGTTGGGCTTGACCTGTTTTCCTAGCAATAAAATGACTATTCATGACTGTACCCAATTTTGCTCCACTGCGCTTCTTGTTATTGTTAAGATTTCTTTGGCTAGAACAAAAATTGGACTTGAAATAGAATTACGTAGGAACAGAAATCAAGTGGGTTATGAACATTGGTTATACCCCTAAATGAATAAGCACATCCCCTCAAATCAAGATAGTTGGAAAAAGCAGGTTTAGTATGCAGAAAATGCGATGGGTGGGAACAGGTGCTTGTAATTAAACAACAAAAACTACACCAATGTGAGGTGATGTTTGTTGTGAAATGGTGGGCCCAAAAGACACAAACAGAGTGGTGTAAGATAAATATGCGGAAGCGTAAAATAAATGACACTAGAAATTTACGTGGTTCAGCTTAAAGCCTACATCCACGGGCAAAGACGACAACAAAATATTTCACTATAGAAATATGATAGAGATACAAATGGTGAACACACTCTACTCAAACCCAAATCCCCAAATACACCCTAAAATACCTTACAGTATTTTTCTCACAAGTGTATATGCTCAACATATAAAAGAGAAGTAACAAAAATACTAGAACAAACTTCTCTAACACCAAAAGAGCCAATGGACTTGGAATACCTTGAAGCTCTAATGCATGCTCTATTTATAGAGTTCAAATGCACCACTTTCAAAGCTTCAATGCCTAACATTGCCTAACTTTCATCTACCTTCACCTATTTTCATCTAACATTGCCAAACTTCACCTAACTTTGAGGGTTGTTAGCCACTAAGTTTGAAGGTTGTTAGCCACCAACTTGGAAGGTTGTTCAAAGTTTACCAATAGCTTGAAAAATCAAGCCATCAAAACTAATTTTTTAACATTTTTGTGTACATGTAGCGTTGTCTTCATCACTCTCAACAATTAAACTCCGAGGTCCCAGCCCATATAGCACCATATCTGGTTGTCCACTGGAAAAAATAAAATAAAATCATTGGCTTTAGCTTATCAGTATGCGTCCAACAGCACTCCCCCAAGAGCTATAAATAGATCATCCTCAATGATCTTCTTGGCTGTACACAAACATCATCTAAAGAACTAAAAATGGCCGAAAGCATTCGCATGGTTGTTGCTGTTATTGGTACTTCTTTGTTTATTCCTTACATTCTTCTTAGCATTATTGAGCATTATGCTCACGACTCACTAGAAGCTTATAGCAAAAGATTTTATTTTGCTTTGAGTTATTGATCGTCACATAATTTCTGCATAGTAAATCACTCCTATATGCTTAATCACTCACTAATTACCGTGTTTTTGACTAAACTATTTGTCAGCTAAGTGTGTGTGTGTGTGTGTGTGTATATATATATTCTTTTTCCCTAATGCTCACTCGAGAGTCTTCAATATAAAGGTACTCATTTGTGTGTTTCTCATGCAGGCAATGCTGTCACAGTAGCCCTTTATGCTGCGGCAATGTATGTTACATAAATACATAATCCACTATTCTTGTTCAGCATTTTGCAGCATTCATCTTCTCCTTTCTAGAGAATATGAAATATTGAACATCTTTCATGTTTTTCACATGAAGAATTACATTCAAAAGGGTTGTACGGAAGAAGAGCACAGAGAAGTTTTCACGCATTCCTTCCATCATGGACTGTTGTACTCTCTCCTTTATACACTCTATGGATACCTTTGGTTATACAGTTAATGGAGTTGGGATTGTTCTGGAGTTATCCCATGTTCTCATATATTTTTGGTATGCTACAGCAAAAGGAAAGGTAAACTAAATGTTCTACCATTTTTTAAGCCCAAGTCCTTCTCTTCCTGCATTAAAATTGTTTTAAAATGTTGCTCCTTGTTTTTAAACAATCAACCGGAGCAACATGATTTATATGCATCCAAGTTTTCATAATTACTATTTTTTATTTTATTTTTCATGAAAATGGTGTGAACCCGTGGGTCACGAGACATGAGTATAGCCACTTTTGTGGCTATAAGATAATATTAAAAAAAGAAAAAGGGAGAAATTAAGCATCCAATAAGCAACTTTCTTCTTGAAAATTAAAATAATACAAATGCGAGGAACGTGAAGGATGTAAAGAACAGGGGAGTTGCTCGTCTGTAAATAGAAGCCTCCTCGATCAGTTCTATCATCCAACTCCAGAGCAAATAAATATATACATAGTATCTTTTGAGAGCTTATCTTATTTTAGTAAAGAAAGGTGTATTCTCCTACTATAAGAGATAGTGTTATTATTCTCTCTTTATATTCAGAGAAAGGTATAATTTTATCTTTTACATAATGAAATCTTTCTCGGTCCTATCCATGGTTTTTCTCGCTTCATTAAAGGGCTTTCCATTTAAATATTCTGTGTCACTTTCAATTTTTCTCGACTTTATTTTAGTTACATATCCTGTTTCGATAACTCTGGTACCCAACAGTAGTATTAGAGCCACTGGTTATAGTCCAAGTTGTGAGTTACTATTTACGATCACCGTTCATAGGTGTAGTTGTATACTTTTACAATATTGTTAATATATACTGGATTTATTCCATATGCGTTATAAATATATGATACTGTTCATGTATCATGTAGTATTCACGACAATAAAATGAGAACCGATTTAGTAGAGAAACATATCTCGATCAACACCATGGCAGCAAAAATTGAGATTGAGAAGTTCAATGGAAATAATTTTTCCTTGTAGAAATTGAAGATGAAGGCAATCTTGAGGAAGGACAATTGCTCACCAGCAATTGAAAGTAGACCTGCCGAAATAACTGATGACAAGTGGAAGGAGATGGATGATAATGTTGTTGCCAATCTACATCTGACAATGATAGATTTAGTATTGTCAAGCATTGCAGAAAAAAAAAAGACAACAAAGGAGATTTGGGATACTTTTATCAAACTGTACGAGGTTAAGTCACTTCACAATAGAATATTTCTAAAGAGGAGGTTGTATACTCTTCGAATGAGTGAGTCCACATTGGTGACGAATCACATCAACAATCTAAACACCTTATTCTCCCAATTTGCAGCATCAAATTATAAAATAACGGAGAATGGACATGTAAAGTTTCTGCTTCAAAGTCTACCCGACTCATATGATTAACTCATCATCAACATCACAAATAATAATATTGCCGACTATCTATCCTTTGATGATGTTGTGGTGTTATTCTTGAAGAAGAGTCCAAGCGTAAGAATAAGAAAGATAGATTGGAAAGCTCTAAGCAAGCAAAGACGTTGTTGGTGATAAGAGGAAGATCAATAGAGCGTGACTTTAGTAGGAGTCATGGTCAGAGCAGATTAAAGTCAAGCAGAAAGAAGAACTTCAAATGCTACCGTTGTGACATAAGAGGGCACTTGAAGAAAGATTATATGAATAATAAGAGGAATATAGATAAAGCCCCAGAAACATTAACCTCTCAAGCATGTGTTACGGATATCTCTGAGGATGGAGAAATCCTATGCAGTGAGGCAAGAATTGGTTCTAAAGGCAGCAAACGGCTCATTAATTTATGGATAATGGATTCAAGAGCAACATGGCATATGACTCTACACCGTGATTGGTTTTACAATTATGAACCTGTCTCAAAAGGATCTGTGTCCATGGAAGATGATCATGCCTTAGAAATTGCTGGTGTTGGAACTGTCAAAATAAAAAGTTTGATGGTGCCATTCGAACAATTCAAGGAGTGCAACATGTGAAGGGCTTGAAAAAGAATATATTGTCTATTGGCAACAAGATGGCCTCGGGTGCAAAACCTATATTGAAGGTGGGATCTTAAAAGTTGTGAAATGTTCTCTTGTGGTAATGAAAGCAAAAAAGATCATGGCAAATCTATACAGGCTTCAAAGAGATACGTTAAAGGAGGCAGATGTATCATTTGCATTAGCAAGTCAAAAAGAAACGATGATGATATGACATCACAAATTAGCCACATGTCGGAACGTGATTTGAAGATTCTTGCAGAACGTAATCTCATTCCCGGGCTCAAATTGGTGAACTTATCATTTTGTGAACATTGTGTTACAAATAAGCAGCATAGATTGAAGTTTGGTAGATCAACTGCTTAGAGTAAACACATCCTAGACTTGATTCATTCTTGTGTGGGAGTCACCAAAAATATCCCTAAGAGGAGCAAAATATTTGTATCATTCATTGATGATTACTTCAAGAGACTGTGGGTGTACCCAATCAAGAAGAAGTTAGATGTGTTTCCAATATTCAAGGACTTCAACACAAGAGTAGAACTTGAATCCAGAAAGAGGATCAATTGTTTGAGGACAGACCATGAAGGAGAATATACAGATGGAGATTTCCTAGCATTTTGCAAGCATGAGGGTATTCAAAGGCAATTCACAATTGCACATACAACTTAGCAAAATGGTGTAGCAGAGATGACAAGCAGGACTCTCCTATAAAGAACAAGAGCAATGCTGAGAACAGCAGGTTTAACCAAGTCTTTCTGGGCAGAAGCAATCAAAACCGCCTGTTACATGATTAATCAATTGCCATCAACCGCGATTGGTTTAAAGACACCAATGGAGATGTGGAATGGCAAGCTGGTAGATTATTCTTCTCCATATGTGTTTGGATGTCCCACATATGTGATATACAACTCCCAAGAAAGAACAAAGTTGGACCCAAAGTCTAAGAAATGTATATTTTTAGGTTATGCTGATGGTGTAAAGAGTTATTGCCTGTGGAATCCTACTGCCTGCAAGGTTCTTGTCAACAGGGATGTTATATTTGTAGAAAATGAACTGTAAAGTAAAAAAAGAAATGATAGCATTGTCAAGGAGACAACTACGATATAGATAGATGCGAAATCTGAAGAAAAATATTCTGAAACAGAGCCAAAGCATGATGAACAAGTACTAGACAAAGCCAATTATACAGAAGTTAGGAGATCAACACGTCAGACAAAGCCATCATCATGGTATTCATACTATGTTATGGCAAACCATGATGTATCTTGTCTTCTAACAGAAGAAGGGGAGCTATTAACTTCCAAAGGGGCTTTGAATAGTCCAAATGCTTTTCTGTGGATGACACCAATGCAGGAAGAAATGGAGGCCTTGCATAGGAACAAGACATGGGAACTTATTGCACTTCCAAAAGGTTAGAAAGCCATTAGAAACAAATAGGTCTGTAATATCAAACGAAATGACAATGATCGAGTGGAACGATATCAAGCAAGACTAGTGATAAAAGGATTTGCTCAGAAAGAAGGTATCGATTTCAATGAGATATTTTCTCCAGTTGTCAGACTTACTACTACCAGAGTAGTGTTAGCTATGTGTGTTATATTTGATTGACATTTGAGTAGTTAGATATGAAAACTACTTTCTTTCATGGAGAACTTGAAGAGGAGGTTTATATGCTCCAACCAGAAGGCTTTGAGAAAAAGGAAAAGAAAACTTGGTTTGTAGGTTGATCAAATCTTTGTACAATCTAAAATAGGTGCCAAGGTGTTAGTACAAGAGATTTGATTCCTTCATAATTTGCCTCGGATACAACAGACTTAGCTCAGACCATTGTACATACTATAAGAGGTTTTGTGATAATGATTTCATCATTCTATTGTTGTACGTGGATGACATGTTGGTGGTAGGTCCCAACAAAGATCAAATCTAAGAATTGGAAGCACAATTAGATAGGGAGTCTGATATGAAGGATTTGGGACCTGCAAACAAGATTTTAGAGATGTAAATTCATCGAGACAGAAAGGACATGAAGATCTGGCTCTCACAGAAGAAGTATTTGATGAAAATCCTGCGACCCTTCAACATGCAAGATTGTATGCCAGTTTCAACCCCACTTCCTGTGAATTACAAATTATTCTCAGGTATGTGTCCTAGCAGTGAAGCGGAGAATACGAAAATGTCTTGAGTACCATATGCATCAGTGATGAGAATCCTTATGTATGCCATGATGTGTACCAGTCAAACATTGCTCAAGCAGTTGGATTGGTCAATCGGTTTATGGCAGATCTAGGAAAAGAGCATTGGAATGCTATGAAGAGGATCTTGAGATATATTGAAGGAACCTCGAGAGCTGCATTATGTTTTGGAGGATCAGAATTTATTATCAGAGGATATATTGATCTAGATTTTGCAAGTGATCTTGATAAAAAGAAATCCACTATAGGCTATATGTTCACACTTGCAGGTGGAGCTGTGAGCTAATTATCCAAGTTACAAACTGTTATAGCTCTGTCTACTACAGAAGCTGAATATATGGCAGCTACATAAGCTTGCAAGGAAGCTATTTGGATTCAAAATTTAATAGAGGAACTTGGGCACAAACAGTCAAAGATTGCTATGTATTATGACAGTCAGAGTGCCTTGCATATTGCAAGAAATCTAACCTTTCATTCCAGGATGAAACACATAGGAGTTCGATATCACTTTGTTCGAGAAGTAATAAAAGAAGGGAATGTGGATATATAGAAGATTCACATAAAAGACAAACTAGTAGAAGTCATGACAAAGCTAATAAACACTTACAAGTTTAAATAGTGTAGATCATCCTATGGTCTATTAGAAACATAGGCAGCATAAAACTAGCAAAATAAGAAAAGATTTTGAAAGCTCAACAAAAGTAACTTTAAGTGAGAGATTGTAAACTCGTGGTTTACGAGGCATGAGTAAAGCCACTTTCGTGGTTGTATGATAATATTAAGAAAAGAAAAAAGGAGAGCAAGCAACTTTCTTCAAGAAGATTAAAATAATACAAACATGAGGGATGCAAGGAACGAGGAAGGTGCTCACCTATAAATAGAGGTCTCCTCCAACAGTTCTATCATCCCATCCAAAGTGAGTAAATATATACATAGTGTCTTTTGAGAGTTTCTCCTATTTTGATACAGAGAGGTGTATTCTCCTAGTATAAGAGATGGTGTTATTGTTCTCTTCTTATATTTAGAGAGAGATATAATTTTATATTCCACATAATAAAAATCTTTCTCAATCTTGCTTGTGATTTTTCCCTTTTCATTAGAGGGCTTTCCACATAAATATTCCATGTCACTTCCAATTTTTCTCCACTGTATTTTATTTGCATTATTTTGTTTCCATAACTCTTGTACCCAACAAATGGTGGTATTTGCCTTGGCTCCAAAAACACTACTTTCATGCATGGAAATTTTATCTTTACAATTCATGTATTTTCAGTTTGAAAATTCTTCATTAAAAAGAAAAATTTTGCCTCAACATACAAAATATGGAAAGAATGCGGAAAAGATGTGATTTAAGAAATATCATAGTAGTTTTGGGGTTATTGTGCGTGAGCCATTCTATCTATTATGCATCACATATTGCAGAGATAAGAAATATCTGCACACATGCTTTGTAGTTTGATCAGTTACATAGGTGGAAAAGGATGTGATTTATGAAATGCCTAAATATTGTAGGTGAAGGTGACAATGATAAGTTGAAAACAATACCAGTTCTGCTGGTATTCTGCATGCTTCTTGTCGTCTCAGCATTTGCCTTCCATGACAACAATCGTCCCGAAAGCTACTCGTGGGTAGCATAGCCTTAGGTGTTTCAGTAGCCATGTATGGATCTCCTCTGGTTGTAATGATGAGTCATCCTTGTCTTTCATAGAAGAATTTAACAGATATTCTTGCTTATAGCTTAAATGGCATTGAGATGCAGAACAAAAACAGAGGAATGTAATTGTTCTTCTATTATTTATATGAATTTAATATTGATGAACTATATAGTACAAAAAAGTTTTACACCCTTTATTCAATCAAATAGTAAAAGTTTGTTACACTCACGCTGTTATTATATCAAACTTAAATATGTTGGGTGTATTTGGTTGAAGAGTAAAAATAGGAATAAAATTTACATAAACGAATTTCATGTGTAAATTTACACATGGAACTCATTCATGTACATATAAATTTTACCTCTACTTTTACCTTCTAACCAAGCACAATAGTAATAATCTCAGTAGTTAAAATAATAGAGGTGGGAAAAAGAAGAAAATAAAAGTGATGTTGCTCCACTAGTATTTTTGTTTTGTGGCCTTAGCTTTCATAACATAGTTTTATCTTGATTATTGCAGAAAAAAGTTGTACAAACCAAGAGTGTGTAACTCTTGCCTCCACCGTTATCTATGTGCTCGTTCTTAGCAAGTGGGCTCTGGCTGACTTATGGCCTCCTCATTCGTGATACACTCATTTCGGTTTGCATCATAATCTGTGATCATAAATTCATAAATCTGTGAAAGTGTGAATAATGCTAATGTAGCATTTCTCCAACTATGATGTAGGGACCAAATTTTGTTGGAACTCCCTCAGGCATATTCCAGCTGGTTCTCCACTACAGGTACCGAAAAGGGAGTGTTGTCGAACAACCAAACAAGGAGAGCTTGGAAAAGGGTCACTTTAGAGGAAGTGGAAAATACTGGGACAAATCATAAGAAGGGAAACTTGTGAACAATATCAATGTTGCGGGGGGAAAGGCTAAAGATTGAGCAGAAAGCTCTACTTAGATTCTGGCTTTTAGATATCAGCCATGGATGTATTCACCACGTAAAATTTAGTGATACTTACTTCCTAACATGCGTTATTATTATTATTATTATTTTACCACTGATGATTGGTTTGCCTTACATATTTATGTCCGTGAGGCACCAATACAAGAGCAAAGGAAAAAAAAATACAAACATCAAATATAAAATTATAACCCGACATTTTGAATTTTGTAAGGCTGCCATTTCATAAGCTTATGAACTTAAATTCAGTGTCAAGACAGTTAGGTAGTTGTCAGCGCAATTCATTTTTAGTTATTAGATATTGAATTTGGGGCCTAATGGCATCTGTTTCTCTATTATGGTCGAAAGATTGGATTTTTTTAATCGAAATTGGAAGATATATAGATATGTTATATTCCTTTGAGAAATGATAGTTTTAATTTCTTATGAGAAATTACAGCTATGATGTTATCTTCCATAAGTTGGTTTGTGAGTTTGACTTTTTTAGATAGGGAGGGAAGGAAGATAAGGGTTTTATAGAATAAATCTTTTAAAACTCACAAACACATTCTAAAAAAAAGAACGGTGTTCAATAAAAATGCTGCTCGATCAAGGAAATCTTCTAAGAAAGCACACTCCATCCATCGACAACATACAGCTGCAATGCATTGAAGAGAATCAAAAACCACGAGCTATTTTTAAAATAGCTATTATAGAACATCACCTTCCTTTATCAAGCATCTACAGAGATGGCTAAGGCCAATTACAAAAAGGCACACGTTTTCAATAAATTCTAAACCCACATTGCAACGCCTAACAACCCCTCCATTTATCTTCACAACCATAACTAGAGCAATTGATGCATTTGATAGTCTTAGAGCTTTATGTACATAATTCAGTGCAGCTAAACAAAGAATCTTGAGGTAATCAATGAACAGGACAACCTTTGACTACAATGCCCTTTGCAATAGGACAAGCAGCCAAGGGGCACCCTTCTGGATTATTTCCCCACCAGTTAAGAGCAATGTTGTTAGATCCCAATGTAAGGAACAGCAAGATTGTCATGAATGCAGTTCCAGCATCAAGTCCACCAGATAAAACATAGTTGTAGCGTTTCCACCATTCCGGTCTATATCTATACACAACAAACCCTGAAAGGAAGCCAACAACGATCCAACTGGTGAAGTTAACTGCTGTTGCAGGAGGCATCATTGATGTAGAGCCCAACAACACAGGCATGTTAATTAGAGGTATCCATTTTTGTTTAGGGAATGCCTTGTGTGCAAGCCAGACTAGAAGAGGTGCAATGGTTCCACCAAGGAAGAACCAATTCACATTGCCATATTCACCAAGGTCTCCAAAGATCCTGCGTGGTCCTAGAAGGCCCCATATAACAGATGCATCAAAGAACACATTGTCCATTGGACATGTCCAAGGGCTATCAGGTGGTAGCACGGAGGTGTCACAAAGATTCGGGATTGTCTCCATCAACCACCATGCAGTGCCTGTGTATACAATCACCGATAGGACTGTTCCTACCACCTGCACAGTGCACACAGTGCAGCAAGGTTTAGCTTCTTACCAAAGAACTCCAATTTTGTGCTTTACTCTTATAGTTCAATTTTATGAAAAGACAAAAGAGATTGAAAAAAGCAAGGTGGAGGCTCCCGCGTAGTGGTGTATCGGAAAAGTAGATATATGCAACCTTATTCTACGAACAAATAGAATATTTCTAGGATTTGAATCCGTGACTTCTATATCACAATGCAGCAGCCTTATCGTTGCACTAAGGCTTACTCTCTTGTAGTTCAAATTTGAAATGACAGAGAAATCAAGATTGACCTGTGCCATGAACATTGTTCTTGGTGGGATCTTCATATAGTGACCGAGTTTGAAGTCTTGCAAAAAGGTTAGTGCTTGACTCATGCTTATGTACCCGTACACCTTAAAGCACATGTTGGCCACAGGGCGCTCTGGATACATGTAGCCAATGATGTATTCTGTTATAATGTTTAAACCTGGTGGCTGTTAAGAAGAAAGATGGGAGCTCTTAGAGATTTCTCCTTAGCACCAACGAAAAGTTAGCGAGTTTGTAAGTAAAATGTTAAGGATTAAGATACCTGATTTGTAGTGGCTGCAATTATACCTATTGGAAGAGTGAAGAAAATTGCAATTGCACAAGCTAGGAGAACACCCCACCAAGGCAACTGAAGTGATTTTTTGTAGTACTCACAAGTAAAAATAATAAGAGCTATGTTCACAACTAGAATGATGTGAAACCACCACATGGGGACTGATCTGTATCTCCTCATGAGTCTTGTGTGTATGTCAACTTTTTTATTGTCCCCAAAGGCCCTTCTACTTTGCATCCATATTTCTCTGCATAGTGCATATGGTAAAAGTAAATTGTTTAGCGTACGTAAGAAGTTCAGAATGAGATCTATTCAGAAGATACATAAATCTTAAGAAACCACAAAACAGAATTATAATGTCTAAATGTAAAAAACATGCCACATTGGTAACATAATTAGATGATCTATGTGGCGGCAACCTTCCATGAAAGAGCAGAACGTGCATCACAGTAGCAGAAAGTGTAGCAAAACCAAGGCCATAAGTCATTGCAAAGAATGTGCTTAGATGTACAGGCCCGTTCTTCGCATAAGCATTCCGGTCAAGGCGGAAATTTTGGTCCACAATGGATGAAATGTCATAGACTGTGCCATTCCCCATAAAGAGCTTACTTGAGAATATGGGAAAATTCTTGGCTTCATAGGTATTGAACCAGTAAGCAAGTGGTGTCATCAAGTACATAACAAGAATGAATCCAACAGCAATGTTAGCAGTAGCAAACCATGGGCTGGCTAAAGGACTGCCAAGGTAAGAAGAAATTGTGGACCAATCTAATCCAAATGAAGCAATTCCAAGACCCTTCAAGCCAGAGCCAAGTTGTTGCACTAGGATAGACTTGGGGGAAAACCAACAAATCCAAGAGAAAGATGTCAACATTGTAAACAGATAGCCTGGAAACACATAGTAAGCCAAGCCAGTGATCAAGACCAGTAGGAAAAATTGAGTACGGGTAGTGCCACCTTTTGGTCGTTTTGTTTTCTCATGTAGAGCACTGCATTAATAATGTAATTGAATTAGCATAGTTATATATGCTTTTGAAGAAGATACTGAAGAACACATTAATTGAATGGAACTTACCTGAACAATGAGACCTGAACCAGATTAGAAGGCCACCACATTTCAGCTGGCTCAACCAGAAATTTCCGGAACAGTCCTGCCCAACCAAACCCCAGCACCTGAAAGTTTGAATGAGAAAACATTAATCAAAAATTCATTCAGTGAATTATGAGATTCATTCATTCAATAATAAGTATTGTTGGATAAATAATTTTGATTCAGAACATCTAAAACATTATTGGCATATCCAGAATTAACCCTGAAAAGACGTATTCCTAAACATTATTCCTTCACAAGATTCATGACTCATGAGTCCTATGGAGTCTGTGTGTGAAAGTCCGTGAAGCACAAATAAATCAGGAGCGGAGCCGAAATTTTAAAGAAAGGGTGACCGGACTAAACACATATAATCTAAAATAATAATAATAATAATAATTATCATATTAAGGTATACTACAAAAAATAACTAGCACAAATCTAAATTATGCATGCATATTTGTGATCAACATATATTATACATATCAAATATACATAAGATCAAATATTTATTTTTAATTTCTAATTTAGTTCACTTTAATGTTTTTTTATGGGGTATATAAACTATAATACTCTCACTGTTTTTAAATTATTTTTTTAAATTTTTAATCATATTTATAAATCAATATATTTGAACATATTAAATAAATATTTTTTTCACTTTTTAAGTACATTCATAAATCAATGTACCAAAAAAAGATATTTTTAAATACATTGATAAGTTAATATGTCCAGACAAATCGAGGATTTTTTTTTTATTTTTTTTGGGAAGACCATCAATCAATCCACCGAACTCGATTACTAAAAATCCAACTAATCCGAAGTAAGCCTAAAAGGCCCTAGAGGAGTCAATAAACTATAATATAAGTAGGTTTTAAAACAAATTGACTAGGCTAGATGGACCATGACATCCCTCTCTCCATTCCCCTGCTCCAGGAATCCGTCATAAGTGAAAAGAGATATGTTTTAACAAACATAATTATTAGACACCTAAACTAATATAAGTGTGAATTTCAATTATTTAATAATAAATAATAGATGAAATGTTACTACAAGTGCTATGTAAATTCAAGAATTACATAACTGAAGTTTATTTTGACCAGGGTGCCTAAATCACTATCTTATTAAATAAAAGATATGTGAAAGAGATAAAAAAAAATAATAATAATAATAAAAGGATAGAAAAGAACCTGAGTAGTGAGCATAAGGATAAAAGCCGGAAGCAAACCCAGTTCTCTTCTATACATGAGCTTCACTGCACTCAAAATATGAGTAGCATAGACTGTTCCAGCACCCGAATTGGCAAAGATGGTTATCAGAACATGCTCTTTCACATTGAATGGACCCCTGTTGAGTGAGAATTCAAAACGTGAGTCCTTGAAGAAGACACGAGTTGGCAAGGTCCTTGCCATGAAATGGCCAATTGGAACCACTGCAATCTGTGCAGAAATGGATGTGACACTCAATGGCTGTGTCCTGTACCAAAAGAACTGGTTCACAAAGGACAAAACCACACAAGAAACAACACCAAGAACCCACATTCTGAATGTGAGAATGGGCATGGTGGGGTCATCAGTTTTAGGCACGGTGAGTTCCACTTGTTTAACCTGGCACTCTTCATTCTCAATCACCTTACTACCCTCAATCTCAAACCTCGAAGCCATGGAAAAAAAATGACGTTTTCTTGCACAAACGCCAAATCTTAATAATCTAATGAAGAGAGGAAGAGCATGGACATGTTTGCAGGGAAAGTAGATAGGAAGGTGCATTAACAGGAGAGGTTGATATGAATTCTTACATTATATATACAGAAACCAGAGGGTGTAGAGTTCAGTACACCGAAAGAGAGCGTTAAAGAATCGAATGAGTATGAAGTCTTGACAGCTGCCTCTTTTCATGCATAACGTTCGGCGTTGTGAAAAAGGTTGAAAAGACTTTAATGCAGATCAGTCATTTAATGCTAGAAAATTAAAGAAACGCAACAAACACCAGTATGTGTAGGCGCGGTGCCAAAATGCCAAGTACAAATAAATTTTAGCCATTTGAATTTAGAATCTATACCCATTAACTATTTTCAGATTTTTTTACCATTTCAAAATCAGATTCCCTTCCATTTTTAGACATTTTTTCTCCACTGTCCATCTTACTGATAGGATATGTTTGAGTGGAGTGTAAAACTAAAGATAAATTTTTCATGAATAAATTCATATATAATTTTATATATAAAATTTATCCATAAAAAATTAGATTTCATTTTTTTCGTTGAGACAAACATATTCTTAATAAAATTGCTTTAGCAAGAAAAATAGGCCAAAGCCTGGAACAGAATTACGTAGGAACAGAAATGAAGTGGCCTATGAACATTGGGCCCCCCTATTGATTAAGACTATCTCCGAAAATCAAGATATTTGGAAAAATCAGAAAAAAAAAAAGCAGAAAATGAGGTGGTATCAGCTGAAATTAATCTGTATCAAAAACTATATTAATGTGTGGTGATGTTTGTATGTAGCATTGTCTGAATCACTCTCAACAATTAATGCGTGTGTTCAGTATCTTCTTTTTCCATTCACAACATTGGGGCGGAATCTTCTGAATTCATGTTAAAAAAAAAGCAAGAATCTTCGGATTTTTTTTTTATCGGATGAATTGAATCTTCAGAATTTAGAAATAAATAAATCGCCTAGTGTACAATCAGTTTGGGAAAAAAAAAAAAAAAACCACGTTTATTTCTCTCTTGAGTCAATTGTAATCTTGGACAAATCTATTTTATTTTACTCATAAGAATTATTATTTTAACTTTTTTCTCACCTAATTAATACTATCAACTATCTTTTCTAGAGTTTGATTTATATACACCATCATCACAAAATTTTACACTAACATTTAATTAAAAGCTATCATATAACAAAAAATGATTAATTTTCACACTTACCACCTAAAAAAGAAACCCCTTTTACATGGCAACACCTAGTTGAATGTTCCTATAAAATTATTTTACATTGAGAGGGCATAAACATTAAACTCTATATGAGTTAAATTAGAGAGTTGTATGTTTTAGGTTCTGGAGTGGTGGAAACAGCCAGGGAAAAAGATTTGTGGGTGGGAGATAAATTGGAATAAAAGAGAAAGTTAGAAATCGAATACCTTGCAGAAGATGCTTGAGCAGCGGGAGAAGAAGTGGTCAGCTTTTTGTGCCTTCTGTAGAAGATGATAGAAATATTTCCCTGTTGCTCAAGTCAAACATGATGTAGCCTTTTGTGCCTTGTTTGAATCCTAGAAACGCACATGTCCTTGCTCTAGGATCCAGCTTTTTCCTATTAGAAGTCAAAGTTGAAGTAAAGGTTAAACAACCAAAAACTTTCAAATTTTGTAAATCGGGCATTGCATGATAAAGTTACTCATGAGGTGGTTTATTTTGTAGAAAGATACTGGCTTTCTGTTAATGAGGTGAGTGGCATGAGCTACTGCATAATGCGAAAAACAATGTGGTGGGTTAGAATGAAAAATCAATGCTCTAGTGACACCTAATATGTGTTGGTGTTTTCTTTCGCCCACCCCATTTTGTTAGTTAAGTTTCTACACAAGTGGTATGACGATGAGTACTGCCATGAGATGCACAAAATGATGGGCAAGTAAATTCAGGTCCATTATCCATGCAAATGCACTTAATTTGTGCTGAAAATTGAGTTTTGGCAAAAATAACAAATGGTTGTAATAAGTGTGAGGCTTCTGATTTGAGTTTCATGAAAAATATCCAAGCGAAGCGGGTTTCATCATCTACTACTGTAAGGAAATATTTAGGAACAGCTGAAGAAGGAGTATTTTAAGTTCCCCATATGTCAATATGAACTAAATCCAAAGCATATAAAAGACTGAGATACGCGAGACAAAAGGTAGTCTTTTCTGTTTTGCACAGTGACATGGCTCACAAGGCCACTTGTTTGCATTAATTGTTTCATTACAAGAAGTTTGTCATGAGAAGGATGACCTAACCTAAGGTGCCAAAGAGAGTCTTTTGCATAATTGTTGGTGGTGGACTGTAGGGGAAGGGTTGTTACAGGGTTCAACTTTGTGGAAAACCTTGACCAAGATCCGCCATAGGAAGGAAAAGATTGCGCAGCAGAGCCCCATCAGGATGGAGCTCTGATATACCATGTAAAAATGGTATCAACACGGAGCAAAGGACGAGATGTAACTCGTGAAGAAAAGAAAAAGTGGAGAAACCGAGAAATTCTCGTGTATTCAGATAATTGAGGGAGTGAATGAAATGATCAAGCTTAGCTACAAGCATTCAGTCTTTAGCTTTATATACAGATACAACTATACAGCTATGGCGATCTACAATAGATGAGTTCACTAACTAAAGTTACTAACTAGGCTTATCTTCATAACAAACTTGGCTCCCTATTATTGTACTTGCTTTATTAGAATCACCATTAGGTTCACGTGTGCCTTCTTCTGACCCTGTACTTGGTGGCATCTTCCCTAATCTAAATTAAAATTTAAGAAATATTATTATGGGTAAACATATTTTAACATATTTAATATAATATTGTATAAAATATGCAAACCTATTTCACTGTAAATTTTTAACATATATGTATACATGTATGAAAACAAATTAAAAAAATAAATAATTTATGATCAAACAAGTTGAATTTTTTTTCAGACGTTAATACGTTATTAAAAAAATGTGTTTATGAGAAATTTTTTATAACTTATTGACAATCCCCAAACTCTTTAAACATTACTATGATTTTACGTGAATAAAGATCTCACATCAGTTAGTGATGTTTTTATGGGATATGGGTTGAATCACATGCACTATGCTCTATTTGCTAAGCTCATATGTTTTATTTGAGAAAATTATATTAATATCTATTGAGATTTAGTTTAATTATATTTGACACCCTTTTATTTTATAAAATTATCACTGACCTCTTTTGAGTTAACTAAAATTATACTAATCTCTCCTACATATACTAATTTGTTAATCTAAGTGGTAAAAAAGGTAATATGAGACATATACATAATTATTAATGATGAAATTATAATATTTTGACAATATTTAACACATTAATTAAATAAAAGAATTTATCACATGAAAATAAAACTTATGATTATAACTTATGATCAAAGAGAGGTATTTTAATTAATATACATGTTAATATTGCTAAAATGTTATACTTTTATCATTAATAATATATATATATATATATATATATATATCACGTATTATTTTTTTACCATTTAAATTAATGAATTAATACTTATATAGTAGCCAATGTAATTTAAATAAATTACAGGAGAGTTAATGATAGTTTTGTAACACAGAGGGTTGTCAAGTTTAATTAAACTAAATCTTAAAAGAAAAAGGTGAGTGTAAATTACTCATTTTATTTTCTAAGTTTAATGCATGCATAATATGACACAATTTTCTTGCCTAACATAGGCCGGTACTTCAACACACCATCAAGTAATACTTTCCAAGAATTAAAATTAAGGTAAAGTCGTCGAATTACACGGGAGGGTCCAACAGTTCAAATTATGAACCAAATACTTAACCAAAATAATCAATGTAATGATCGTACCACTTTATACAAATCAACACCCAATTCAAACAGCGAGTTCATTCGATAGTAACAATCTACCATTTATACATTCAAAAAATTAAAGTTTATTTGTTACCTTAATTTTTTTAAAGAGATTCAATATTTTAAAATAATCAATGACTGATACGAAGCCACATGATTTCCCTTTCAAAAATAAAAAATATAATATTTTACACTAGCAACTAAATTTATAGTTAAATATTAACAATTAATTATTAAAAGATATTGATGCCCTTAAAACAAATGGGAATATAAAAAAATCCTTAAAAACTAAACTATTTTCATATTTATTTAATATTTCTATGCTTATAAAACATAAAATGTTATCATGCCATCATTTAACTTGATCAATCACCTTAAGTATTTTCTTTTTGCGATGCACCACGTAAAGTACGATACATTGGACACCAAGCTTTTAATGTATTAAAAAAATACCCGGCCTTTAACCATATTCACTGAATATGGCTTTTTTTCTTATGAGAACTGAATATGGCTTTTAAAAGCATGACAATTGAATTTAATCATGCTTTTGAGCATTTACCCACACACAACAAATATAAGTAAATAGATGTTTGACATGTGGCGTACTACGCTCTTCTCCAGTGCACCAGAGTCTTGACCTCAACTTAAATGGCTCAACTTGTCAAACCTGAACCAAATGTGTAACCACTTTATTCACTGGTCTGACTTTGACAGTCAAATAAATATATTGAATTTTACAGCTTCCTATTGATTGTTGGACAAAAAGGAACCGTTAGACTATAGAAATGAAATACGTATGCCTTGCACGCATGATGCATATCATACCGATCGTTATAATGATCGCATGATGTAAGAAATAAATATATTAACAAAATCGTTATTGCTTAGAAACAAACCAAAGTGATAATCAAATAACAATCCGCCATTTCCGTAACTTCTTCTGGTGTCGACATCTCATTGCTTTACTGGTTCTATTAAATTATCCTGCACATTCTTACAACTTACAGAGTTTCAACAGTACGGTAGCCCTCAAGATAAAGCAGAGGAGCTATAAGCGTCCAATTTGAGGCTACGGAATTAAATCTATCTTGCTATTAACTCCACCGATTCCACGGTAAGGTAGCTTTACAAGTATGACTTTCGACTAATTGCCAAATGCCAGTGCCCCAACCAGAGTTACAAGATTGCATTGCATCTCACAGTGACCGCAAAACCACACGAATTGTGCTCTCAAAAGATGCCAGCAACTTCTTTAGCTATATGCAACGCAGGACGCAGCACCTCCTGTCAGTGATTTCCGGAGCAGTATGCAAACAAACATAGCACTCTTCGCCCTTGGCAAGTTAACCATTGCCTCGTAAAGTGTTTTGGCATAACAAGACAAGCTTCCAAAGATAAAATTGTCTAGTTTCTCATGGCCAAATGCTAGGTTCATATGTCAGAAGTTCAGAACTAGTGCCAGTTAAAAGATTATAAACGGTATAAGCTCTGCTGTGAGAATTTTGTGTGGGGAAGAGTCATTTCTTGTTATAAATATACGGAAGCCATAGTTTGATGGAAGTCGCAAGATTTTTATCACTTGAAGCGATGATAGCATATTTCATTTTGATATTGGTTAAGTTTCATATCCATTTTTCTTTTCATTAAGGCAACCCAAAGAAAAGTAAACCCAGTGCACTACCAAGTCAACTAGACGATTCAGTCCTAACTCCTAAATGCAGGACAATTTTTTTCTTAAGGCTTCGTGGTAAAAACTAAAACCTACGACCCCACAAGTAGAAAACCAGGTCTAGTTGTTCAGAAGCTAATTGGATACATGGCTAACGCCGACATCAATCACATCCAAGCTACAGTGCCTTAACAACATAGGTTGCATCCATTATCGATGCAGGCTGATATATATAAATCTAATATCACCCTTTAAAGTTTTATCAGCACGCGCGATAAACTTGACAAAAGTAACTTACATCGGACTAGACCCCGACGAGATAAAGATATAATGACTAAGATCGTTCTCATCATCACATTAATATGACTGCTATTGCCGTAAGATTGGCAGGGCCGATACTACCAGGATTATATTACAAGATCGGGACTAATCCTTAGTGAGTAACGATATATATAAAACCCACACTAAAAAACAAGGAACACAGAAATTTTAGTCAAAACAAGTGATTTCCTATCGTCTAACATGTTTTCAAGAATGGCTGGGAAAACATTGTCAGAAAAATATTACTTAGAAAAAAGTAAATATAGACATTTAATATTAAAACCACAAATTATAATCTAAATCATGATAAGCAGAAAAATACATATGCATGTCTAACCGTAACCTGAATTCGATTTAAAAACCATATACTATCATTTCCCTACGTGAGTGCTCCGATGGCAAAACTAGATAGGGAAGTATGTAGATGAGTTGGATTTGGTACAAACCAAGTGTGTGCGCGCCAAGATTTGCGGCAGAAATAACCCTTAATCCAGCAACAATCAATTAATAAATTTCTTTTCATATGTACAAGGAGGAAAAATCTTCGAACTCATTTATACGATTATCTTTAGAATAGTTGTATACTAATAACACACAATTAATAGACTAACAGTAATCTAACAAAATTAACAATTGATAAGCAAGATTTGATATTTGAAAGGCTCGCAAGAACATGCACGATGAAAAGCATGCTTATTACTGGCAGATATTATTCGCAGGGGCAGTAAAACAACTTCGAAATCAAAAGTACTAAGCGAGAGAATTCGAAGCAATTAATACGAGTACTAGATAAATTAGACAATTTTCACAACAAATGCACACTCTGAATCTATAGTGAGCGCCACGCCTATGAATAGCGCAAGGTTCGACTTGGTCCTAATGAAAGCGACTGCAATTCTGGTCTCTTGCCTCTCATAATCGTATCCTCCCAAATACGAGTGAATCCTACACAGAATTGTTGTTTCACGATTTAGAACGATTAACCGCTCACATTGAAGCTTTTAGTCAACACCCAATGACCATTAAGAAAAGAGCGTCAACGGATCGAAATAACAGCATTAATCACCTGTAAATTGTATAATTCAACGCCTGCCACGAGGCCCAGCACCTGACCTCGCACCAGGATAGCGAGCGAATTGAAACCTTAAATTGACCGAGTTGTGGTCAAGCTCATCAAATTTGTAACCTGCAAAATTAAGGTTCACTGTTTTACGCTGAACAACTAGCCACGATCTGAACGGCGAATCACGGTGTCAGCAGGCAGACGATATACGACTTGCTATATCTTACCTCATCTTAAGAATAGTAAACCTTAAATATATCTAAAAACGTTCAAACCAAAAGTCCAAAATAGGTGAAAATGTGAATCCCTCAGGGGTCCAACCCAATATCCAACATAGGCGGAAACGTGAGTCCCTCACTAACATAGGGATCAAACGTGTGACTCAGGAGAAGAAAGAGGAAGAAGGGTGAGTAACCTTCATTAAGTCACTGTCTCCACCTTCGGGCATTCAATAAAACGTAGAATTCGAAGAATATATCCCACACTAGTTTAGGCATCTATGCAGCAGGAATCATAACAAATAAAGGAATATGACACAAAAGGATGTCGTGAGGAAATCATCCTTCCACCTACCAATAATTGGAAGGATGGATGAATAGGACATTCTACTAAACCAAGAGAGCATATTTGGTCAAGCAAGCCGATAACCATCAACGATTCATGCAGCCAAGGAACCTCTAAGCAATTCATCCCCCCCCCCCCCCCCTCTCTCCCTCCCCCCTCCTCTTTTTTTACAGCCATACTGAATTACTCAACAGCAGGAAGGGAACTGCCTCTGTAATTTGGTAATGTCAAAATGGATGATAGTCATAGGCAATCCCCCAAAATCTTTCAACCAGTACATGATAAAATATGGGTGTCTGGTTGTCAGCTTTATCACTGAGCTGAGCATAACAAAGATGGCAGACTGACGTCAATTTTACACAAAGCGCACTGCAATTCTGACAACCTTCCAACCTTGAGTGTCATTTTCATAGCCCCCTCCCCCCTTATCCCTAAAAATTGGGTGACATGATTAAGGAAAGATATTGCATACGGTTGAACAGATATTTATGATTAATGCAGCATTTTTTCAATTTATACTCAGAACCACCATGTACTATTTCCCAATCTAATCCAGAAGCTTCAACGTCCTGCAGTACTTGCAATCATTTCTTCACTCATTTCGACAGAGAATGTTTCATGTGGCCCTCACAACCTAGACCCAGCCCTCCCCCATGAGATAACTGGTTTTATCTATTAGCAAAAACCAATCTGTCATATATTATTTAGGAAAAGTCCCACATTCCTGAGCCACAGGCACGAGAGGAAACAAATTGTAAAGATTAAAGAAGTTGTCGCATATATGGAGGTTCTTTCACCCTGTGTGTTGGCCATGTTCCGAAAAAAGTTTAAATTGAATAGTGCTATATATGTATATTCAGCATGTTGAAGGGAATAATGAGAAATGGAATGCATTGGATTGGCCAAGAAATGCATGATACTGACATTCTAATAATAAAAGGAAAACATATCTTACCCTGTAATGCTTCCATAGCAGTTGCTGCATGAGCTGGACTCACAAAATCGACAAAGCAAAGTACCAACGGATCACCCCCAGGCTGCACATAATCCCAGTCAAAAATCCACCAATGCAAACAATACTATTCTTCTGCTTTTTAATTAAACTTACTTGTCTTGATTCCTTGCTAACAAGTCTGACTTCTTTGTAGCCAACAAAAGGACGAAAAATATCTGTACCTCTCTGTTAAGGCAGACAAATCTGCAATGAAAAGCATTTAGATAAGGAGAGAGAGACGAAAGGATACGAGCCACTTCCCGTCTCGTACAGTTGGGAGGTAAGCCCTCCACAAAGAGTGTATTGGTAGCATCAGGTGGAAGAGAATGATCAGGCCTTCCACTGCTTAATCCCAGGACCTTGTCTTTCCCTTGCTCTAATCCCCCAATACTCGCACCGTGTGAATCATCAACAGAACGACTGGGGATTCTGTTGCCAATGGTTCTTGTAGACTGTCCCCCACCATAGGATGAAACATTCTAAAGCATTTACAGTATGTCAGCCATAAACATACAGCCATAGAGACATTATAAAAACAAGATTGAACATGAATTATCTCCAAGATAGCGGAAATATTTATTCCATCACAAGCTCAGCGTGACTTATTAAGATTCGAGAAAAAGGTAGACTTTACAGTCTCGTGTTCATCACAGAATGATGGGAAAAATGGCCCTTCGATTCTTCTCCTGATCCCTCCAAATTTGGAGCAAAAGCACAATTTATTTGGAATTTTTGAAGCGATTAGTTTAAAGATCTAAAATCCAGCTGACCAAAACTCAATCAATCGCATCCATATTCATGTCAAACACAGAAGATGGAGTAAATAGCAGGTATCTCTGTAAGCCATAAAATGGAAACGGCAACTAGGTCCATAAATGAACAAGGCAAATATAATTAGGCATTAAGTAGACTACAAGAGGGAAAATTAAGCAATACCGCACTACGGAGGTAACGTTCGTAGGATGCTTCAAGGGATTCAGTATCTCTGATTACTCGGAGGCCGCCTCCTGCTCCTCCGCCTCTATCATCGTCATGAGGATAGTAACTGGCAAATTCGTGAACGCCAGAGACATCTTCGAAACAAAATAAAAGGAATTCTTAATTTAATGAGAACAGAATTGAGAAATTTAGCATCGGAAAAAAATATCGTGGTTAGTTATAAACAAAGGTAAGAAAAGCTAGGGCTAGGGGAAGTGTTGAAGGAAGAGGGCGAGGTAAGTCCTAGATTGAATAGAAGAGAAGACGATACCGTAGTCGGAACGGGAGCGCTTGCCGGCGATGGAAGAGGGCGCGTGTGCGTGTGCGTGTGCGTGGGCGTGGGCGTGGCGTGATTCGGCATATCTCCAATAACTGTCCGACATGTTGAATTGAAGAGAGAGTAGGAGGAAGAGAGAGAGGAGAAGGGGGGGGGGGGGGGGGAGGGTTGGATTTGATGGAATGAATTGAAAAGGAGAAAGGAATGACAGTCAGAAGCTCAGATCGGGATAGATGGACGGAACCATGTCACGAACCAACTTAGTTGTATCGTACGAGTCACATACACATACAACAGTTACTTCCCAGAAAAAAAAAAAAAAAAACCCACCCTCCTTCCCCGACTCCTGCATTTTCCACTATGTCTTTCTTGTCCTTGTTTCACTTAGATAGTAGGCAATAATGATGGAAATGGGAGCCGAACTCGTAATATCTCATAACTTACTGTGTCTATTACTAAAGCGTGAACTTAATTTTCTTTTTTCCTGTTGTGCCTTTTTTCTTTTCGAGTTTTTATTTCTTTTATTTATTTTATTTAATTTATTTAAGATAAAATAATATTTACCTTAAGACAAAATATTCTTTTTTGGATTTTTAATTTCAAATCTCAAAATTTCAAAAATTAAGATTGCGCGAATTAATCTTTAATGAAAAATAAATTATATTTTATATTCTCTTGTTAATCCACTTTTTAATCTTTTGGATATTAAAATAGTTTGGCATGTCTATATTTATTTTTATATACAAGAGAAAGCTACAGGATGTTTGCATAATTGGTTGGCGTTAACATCGAACCATTATATATATATATTTTCCAGGCAAAAGAAAGTCATGGGATATGCATAATTGGTGGTGTTAGCATTACATGTTGAGGGAATGGCTTTTTTTTTGCCTTTACTTAAAAAATTATATTAGTCATAATAAGGTTGGAACTTAGGACATATCAAAATCCTTATCATTAGACCAATTTTAATAACTTATATTGAGGGAATGGTTGATTTTAAAAAATAAATGATTAACTCAGTAGAATCTTTATTTTGTCTTTAGGAGAGGTCGATAAGAGAAAGGAAGATCGGGACTCCAAAAAAAAAAAAAAGCTAAAACTTAACAAGATTGAAACATGGGTATGAATAAGGGAGAGTTATCTGATAGGAAAATAATATTACAACACCCACATGGTGTATAGACACCTATAATAATGTGAGAAGAGTGATGAATAAAGAATAAGTTGGGAGAAAAAAATAAGTGATGAGCTCGTGTATTTTGTCACTATTGTGTTTGAGAAAATTAGGTAATGGAATATCATTGTTGGTATAGATAAAAATTATGAATATTTTTGTCTTTTGTATACAATTTTGACTCAATTGGTGGTTACTCTTCTTAAAGCGATAGTTGAAAGATTTAAATTCCTAATATTGTAAGTAAGATTTATGAATTAAGTGTTCAATTCCACGAGAAAATTAAATGAATAAAAAAGTAAGGGCAAAAAAAAAATTGTTGTATGAATTAAATTTCATATTTTAAAAAAATGTAGGAACTAAAATTTCTTTTAATTTTTAACATGGCTTATTAAAGTAATAAATTCGTAAGTTACTTTTTGGAGTATATTGTTACCCGTTACAACCTTATTATTAAATTAATAGAACTTTTGAGGAAAAAATGAGTGACAATTTGTTTAGTCATTAATTTATATCCAGTATTATTACTATTGGATTAATAGGTATCTGAATTCTTCTATGCTTACAACCTTCTTGTTAATTATTCTCTCTATCTCACTCCATTTGTTTTTCCTTTTTTTTAAATATATTTTTCTTTGTTATTTCAAAGAATCATTAAATTTATTTTTCCAATACTACTCTTAATGTCTTTTAGTGTAATTAATTATATCATTTCTAGCTTTTATTTTTTGATATGGACATTCTAGTCCTTTTACACAACTTTTTATAATTAGCAATATTCATTTATTATTTTATCAATTTTTTTTCTTTTTGTTTTTAATAGAAAGAATGAAAAAGAGGGACTAATAGAATTTTTAATGAGAAAAAAAGAATAAGTCAGAACATGTTTAGTCATTATTTCATATCAATTATTATTAGTAGATTGATAGACAATTGCACATCTATCAATTCATATTTGTTATTTTTAATATATTTTTTAAAATATTTTTATAAAATTTGAAACTTAAATAAAATAAAATTATTTTAAACATGTAAGTAAAAATTAAATATGAATTTAATTAATTATTTTTTATTACATAATTATTCTTATTTTTAAAAATTGAAATTAAAAAAAGCATGATTTAATTTTAAATAATTACTTCTCCTAAGTTATCAAAAAATGGATATAATAACTAATAAAGAGCATGCAAATATTTTAGGGGGAAAAAATGGACACCAAGATAAGTAATTACCAAGAAAAATTCCTTTCTATATTAGAGATGTACAAACAAAAATCATATAGCCTTATATTAAGTCAAAATACAGTTTCCTTCAACTATAGGACGGAATCTCGAACCTCTCTATTTAGCCCTTCTTATCATCAATGAAACTATTAGGTAATTTGTCAATCGCTCTGAATTGAAGGGGAATAAAAAGACATCTTTATGAAATTTTCAGAATATGAGGTTGAACAAGGAGTGAAACAGACGGCACAATATTTGGCAAAAAGTGACGTTAAAAATTGGTTGCCCCATGGCCCTGCTCCTTTAATTCAATTCTAGTCTTGTTAGCTTTTAAATGCAACTTCAAAAATTTATCTACATTCAATTTGTCCTCAAAGTTTCTATGTCGGGTGTAGACATATTGACTCTGAATAGTAGAAACTTTACCAGACCAACTTATTTTGCCTTTTTATTTTTCTATAACTTATATGGCTTTTTGGGCCCAAAACAAAAACTGGGTCTTTTTTTTAGATATGATTTTTGAGTGGTGTATTTACATCAATATGATATTTTGAAGAAATTTTCCACAATATGGTGTTTTCAGTATAGAATCCGCCAAAGACGGATTCAATGATTAAAGGCGGGTTCAATAAAAAAATATTTGTGTACTGAATTCGCATTGAATTCAGTGTAAAAAATATTATTTTATTGAATTCGCTAATGACGGATTCAATAAAATAATATTAAAATAAAATTACGCCATCAAAGTCAGACTCAGAATCCATCAAAATAATAATTTTTTATTGAATCCGTCAATGGCGGATTCTAAAACACCATATACAAGTAAATTTACCAATTTTATCATATTAGTGTAAATCACCTATACAAACACCATATATAAATTATTTTTCCACAAAAACTTCACAACAATTTTAAATATTACAGTATTTTTCCCAATTTTTGTTTTCACTAGACAAAAGCTAAAGAAACAAACTGCCAGTGTGCCTGCATAAGAGTGTGTTCACGAATCAGTTGAGTTCTAACACCGCTTCGATTTCATCAATGGTTCAGTGAATTTTGCCTTCGCCCATAGGAAAACGCGCACGTGGATTCATGCTAGTTCGCGCGCGTGGATTTTGCCCCTACCACCTCACTGACTCAAAAATAAATAATTATGCTAAAAAGAAACCATCATTTATATGTGAAATAATATTTGGATGTATTATTATTTATTATTAGATTATATGTGAGTTTTTAGGCAGGATCTATACTTTATATAATAATAGATTGAAATGTATCATTATCATATCTCTTAAATAGGGACTATAAATAATATTTTTTAAATAAAAAAAAGGAAGGAAACCTCAAAATTAAAATACATCGCACCCGAGTCATATTTGAGTTCCACTGGCAAACAACGAACAGAAACAGACCCCACACTCTCACTCTCGGACTTTCAAGGTCAGTGAGTCATCCATGGAAGAAGAAGCCATCACAACTTGCTTCTCACCTTTTCTTTTCTTTATTCATTTATTTTCAATTATGCTTTTGACGGTTTCTTATGCCTATCATTGGCTTAAGTAACTCTGGTTTCATTCTTAAGCAACGAATAAACACCTTCTTTTCTCGATTCACATTTCACCACTGTAAATAAATAATCAGCCAGTGCTTTGTCATTTTCTGAGAAAAAAACGTCATTTGGAGAAATCCAAGTTTGTTTTTTTTTAATTTTTACGGTTCAGATCCTCATCAAGCCCCATTTTTCTTTCTCCTGTTCAGGTAATTTACACCTGAAATCAAATGGGGTAAATTATTATAATTGTTTGACATTTTGTGATGATGCTATTATGCTCTACGCATACTGTATGGCGTTTTTTAACTATTAAGCGGCCCTGTCTCTATCTGGTGACAACATATTTCTTTTCTTTTCAAACTCTTACAATTGGGAATCTTCACTCAACTTTGTGATCAATTAATTCTAGCCTACTCCTGCACGCTAACCTCTTTTTTTTCATTTTTATTATTGTTATTCTTCTTCCTCTCCTTATCTTATTATTGCAGACTTTTGGTCATCAACTAGCTTGTTGCAGGTAAAGAAATTTCATCACTTTTTCCTTTCCCAGCTATCTCTATCTGTATCTGACCCCTATTTCTCTATCTGATTCATTACTAATCTAAACCTTTGCCTTGCTACCTTGGGGTTAACTGGGATTTTGGTTGTGTGTTTGGAGCAGTGAGGTATTTAATCTTGAAATTCTTTACCAACTCATGGCGGAACTGATAGGGCCTCGCTTGTACAGCTGCTGTAATTGTAGAAACCATGTGTCTCTCCATGATGATATCATTTCTAAGGCTTTTCAGGTGAGGCATCCCTTTTCTCTTTTGGCTTTTTCTCCCTTTTCACTCTTTTTTCTGTCCTCCTTTTCTGGGTGATTTTGGGACCAAACTTTGAATGAGGATGTTACTTATTCTTACATCTTATAAGTAAATTATGTCAATTTTAGTGCTGTCTTCTTTGCTTGATGATGGATTGTCATCAGTGCCAGACTGCCAGCAAAATGCTACTTGAAGTTCTCCATCTGCAACTGCCTATTCCGCTTTCTGGCTTTGTTTATTTTTACTTTTCATCTTCAGATCCTTCTCCTCAACCAGGGTTTTAAAGGGTAAAGCGGTAGCCGAATTTGATGATTTGTAGGTGCTATTACTGCTAGAATGTTTTGTGATTATAGAGTGATTTCGGGAGCGGATAAATCTCTGAAAATGTGGTGAAGCACTGGAATTCTGTGGTTCAGTAATGTGACAAGAATCACTAGAGCCCACTTCTAAAGCCTAAGATGTACATTTCTTAATACTATTATGGAATACTATGACTTCATGTCACATGTTCAAATTTGGAAAAGAATAAGTTTCTTTAACTATAGGAGACGAGAATCTATCAATATTATATGTGTATCAGCAGCACTGATGAATTTCTTGATGAACTATGGGTCTAAGTTTGATTTAATTGCATGCTTGGTAGAATGAGTGGAATTCCTAGGTTCTAGTGTGTAGTGAGTTTTACGAATACTAGATACTTTGTTGTGCAGTGGTAGAGTGAGGCTGATGATGGGTAATGGCAACTCAGGTTGTGAATGCTTAAGACTGTTTACGATCAATTATTTGCCTGCACAGAAAGTGACTGTCACTATATATATGTCTGTTGGCACTGACTGTCACATTGATTTGTGATGTTTGAAAACAACATTTCAACCACTACATATCTTTTTCTTTATTCTATATACATGGTTTTATTTACATCACAACCAAATGTCAGAATGATTGCCGATATATTTTGTTTTGTTTGTTATGTTTCATGTTTCCAAGATGGAATCATTCCCAGGGGATCTTTGTTTTCTCATTTGGACTTGACACGTAGGAGTATTTTTCAAGCATAGGCGTTTGGTTTTTATTCTTTGCATTTAAACTTTCATTTTTGTTTGATGATTTTAGCTCTCATGAAAGCTAATTCTCAAATCAGGTTCTGATATTCTTAACATAATTTATGTAACTAGGGAAGAAACGGCCGAGCTTTTCTGTTTTCCCATGCCATGAATGTTGTGACAGGGCCAAAAGAAGACAGGCATCTCTTGACTGGCCTCCACACTGTTGCTGATGTTTACTGTGGTGATTGCCGCGAAGTGTTGGGTTGGAAGTATGAAAGGGCTTATGAAGCATCCCAGAAGTACAAGGAAGGAAAATTCATACTTGAGAAGTCAAAAATTGTTAAGGAGAACTGGTAGCACCCCCTTATGCTATTCGCAATCTTCTTGATGTATGTAGGTTCATTCATGGTTTGTGATGTTCATCTTGTACAGGAAGTGCTTACCTTACCCATTTGAAATTTGTCATTGTTTCTCCAACTTCATTATTCCCTTGTGCTGTGACTAGAGTTGAAATGGTAAGACAAACTGTTTATTCCTGGTTATTAAACTTGTGTATTCATTCTCTAGTCTCTGAATATTAAGGTTGAAATCTTTGAAGAACAGTATATGGTCCAAACTTTACCATGTTACAGATTTCGGTATGGAAATATGAACTTTGCTCACATGAAAGAATTTTAATGGAATTTAATATTTGGTATAAACCTAGGTAGCAGAGCTCCAATATTTAGCCGTTTGGACTATCCTTTTATGGATGGTGTGCTTCTTTTGAACCGCTGATGATTCACTTTCTCTGCACACGATGCATAACAGCATATTATGCATAGCCTAAGCCAACCATGGCTGGCGTTTCATTTCATTTTCCTTTATCCTATCCCATGCGTAAGGTTCTCCTGACCCCTGATGTGGTTCCAATTATTGGGACATTTACTTCTAAGATGCAAGTAAGTTGAGCTGAAGAGAAGAGAAATTAATTGATTTACCCGTCAGTCGCCTGAGATCTCTTTTACCCAAGGAATGGCACTAGATTTCATTTTCTTTCTTTTTTTTTTTTCCTTCCAGAGCACTAGATTTCCTTATTGTAGATTTTATGGATTTTGATCATCTAAAATGAGGAGAATAAAGTGAGATATTCACTTTAGAGGATCCTGTCGGATTTTTTATAGCGCCTAAAGACAAATAAAGTGAGGTACCAGCTACTCCCGACACTGTAGATGAGGTTTGCTTTCTGTTCCTTTTCTCCCAAGCATCACAAGTTGTAACGTATCATTGATATTTGTTCCTTTTCTCCAGAGAGATGAGGTTTGGTTTCCGTTCCTTTTCTGCTTGATTGGGGCTTGGCCCCATTGGGCCGGTGTAACTCTGCCGTTAGTGTAAGACCAGGCAAGAGGACTGGGCCCAAGAAAAAACAGGGTTAATTTTAAGTCATATGTCAGTTTTTTCTTTTAGATTTTTTCACAGATTTATTACCATATACTAATAGTTTAAGGGTTTTACATTGTCAATTATTTTTTTTCAATTCATAAGACTTTTAGGGGCATGTGGTTTGCAAGATGTTTTTAACATTCCTGAAAATTTAAGGATGAGATTGGAAAATTCTCATGTTTAGTTTGTAGATAGAAAAAATATTCTAGGAAAGTTGTATTATTGGGAATGAAAATGAGCCCATTTTTATTCTCACTCCACCACTATAATGTTGAATTGCCAATAGGAAATGAATGTTTCAAAAAATGAAAAAAACTAATTTGTTCCTAGATCCTAAGCCTTAAACAACTATCATAATAGTTGGACCACTATCATCTGATGCCAAACCACCACCACCACCAGACGTCAGACTACTGTCAATTGGAATGAAAAATCATTTTGTGAATCAAACATCTCCAAAAAGTTCTTATAGCGGAGAATGACAACATATAAATATATAAACTATTTTAATAATGACATCGCATAAAATTTTAATTTGAATTTGAAATAAAAATTAAATAAAAAACAACTATTAGTAAAATTTTAAAACATTATAAAGATGATTTACATTGTACAACATCTTTATTAAACAAGTTCAAGTGTGTCGGTACTATGATCCCAAAGTCCAATGTTATAATACATTTAAGTTAAAAAATAATTAAAGCAATAACCACGAACAAAAAATTACACAAAAATATTTTCAAAATGAGTGTGGTTATTTTACTCGTATTCCTTCTAATCACCAACAAGTTGATAGGTATGTCAACTGGGGGTGTACAAGGCATAAGTTGGGATGGATTGGACCAAATCCCAACCTAACCTGATAAATCATCGGGAGTCAAATCGAGTCAACCTGACTTTTAAACAACCTATAAATATTTCAACATTATACATGGTAAAGTTATAAAATTTTACAAGCAAGAATAAAATTCAAGAGATATTTTGATATACATATTTCAAAACAAACCATTTTACTATAAAAATAATAACAAGTTATCCAAAATATATTAATTTAAATATAAACTCTTGTGATTTATCACTAACTATTATAAGAAAAAATAACTAAAAAAGAAATTTTGACTTCAGGCTAGGTTGGGCCAACCCGAAGTATGATCTAAACCCGGCTCAAAAATTGCACCGAGTAAAATATAAGAACCCGAACCCGACCCAATAAGCTTCAGGTCAGTACAGGTTAACAGACGGGGTCGGGTCTTCAACACCCTTAATGTCAACCCATTAACCATAATCAAGTTTCGGATTCAAGCATTGTGAATAGGGAAAAAAAAACCATGGATGTGTGACCTTTATCCCTTCAGGTAGTGTTTGCTAAAGGGGACGGGGACATAAATACAAGGACAGTCTGTCCTGTATGCTGTTTGGTAAGGGGAACGGGATACAGGACGAAAAATTTTTTGTCCCCTGTATTTCTATCCCTCCAAAAATTGGGGACAAGACACGGGGACACAAATTTCCAGTGGTGGTTAGACCACTGGTCAACCACCAGCCACCACAGGTCACTGCCAGTCAACACTGGTCAATGGAAAGTCAACATCTATCCCCGACTCTATAACCAAACATGATACAAAAATAATATTTTTTATGTCTCTGTCTCTATTGTCCCTGTATTTCTGTCTCCGTCCTCCCCTCCTCCCTAGGTCCCCCTTACCATGCTACCTTAGGGACCTCACTCAAGTGTCCATTGGTACTTTATGACAGTTTAAGGGTACTAGTACTCTTCATCAATAAGTGGTTATTATTTTATTTAACCATGAACTTCACAACTTTTAAATATACTTTTTTACACCTTTATTATTATTATTTTTGGGTAGAATTACACACATGGTTTAATGTTAGCAACTAATTCTTATAAGGTATCCTTATCCTTTGAAAAAAAAAAAAACTAAGGCTACTGAAGAAACTCCCACATAATTGTTATACTCATTCTAATATATAATTATTACATTTACAATTAGTAATTCACTATAATTTGAACTTACCAATTTAATTCTAGTATACTATCATGCAAAAGAGTTTTTGATACATATAACCAATTATAAATAGTAATATAATTCAAAGTGTTTGACTCTTCACGTGAAAACAAAAAGTATTTGACTCTTAAATAAACACCTCAAAAGCTCGCTTATGCTATATTATTAGATAACAATATAAAAAGTTATACATAAATAGTGTATTAAAATCAATGTTTTAAAAACCGGACTAGACCGGCCAGTTCAATTGGTGAACCGGTAAACCGACAAGGTGGCCGGTCGAAGTAGCAAAATAGATTCGAGCTACATACGCCACTCATCGTGAACCAGCCTGACTCGGCAGTTTTTTCCAAAAATTGATGACCTGGCAAGTCATGGTTCAAGAATATAAACCGCTTCACATGGTTCATACCAACCATCTCACGAGAAAAAAAAAATAGTGGTTGCCTTTGCTGTTTCAAACGATCAGATCCACCATGGTTTCCAGATCCGCTGTCGCTTCAAATCCACCATGAACGATTGCTAGATCTACCGCTGCATTAAATCATCACATCTGATTGGGGGCTGTGTGTATGAGAGAGAGAGAGAGAGAGAGAGAGAGAGATCTTGTAGGAGTTGAGGAAAGACAAATAACACTCGAGAAGAAGAGCTGAGGATATGAATGCGCTGTTGTGTGCATGTGAGAGAGAGAATGAGTTGAGTAGTGATAGTGAAGCTAGGGTTGGACAGCTTACCCTTTTTCTCTTTTGGGGTTACCTTTGGTCTGAAGATATTTATTATAATGGGCTTTTGTCTTTTAAAATAGAGCGCTCCAACTGCCATAGTTCACTATAAAAAAAAAGGTTAATTAGGGCTGTTATTTTTGCAAATTGCGGCGGTTAAAACCGCCATTTTTTCCCATTAATGGTTGTTCCTCGAACCGTCGTAATTACCAATGTCATTAGGTAAATTGCGGTGATTATAAAAAATCACCACAATCAACCTATTTAACCGCCAAATCACGCTATGTAATCTCCCTAATCATGGTAAATTAGAGCGGTTTCAAACCGTCGCAATTTTTAGTAAACTATTTAAAAAATAAATTGCGACGGTGTCAAACCGCCGCAATTTTGGTAATTTTTTTAAAAAATAAAAATTATGAGAGTTTGAAACCGCTGCAATTTGCTACAAAATAGTTTGAAAGAACTATATATCACAACAATTTTAAACCCACACAATAATCACAAACATAAATTCCACTCACAAGCATAAATTCTACTCACAACCCACAATAAAATAACTGCATATAAAATGAAAATTCTAATTCACTTCAGAAAAATGAGTACAAAGGCTTTCTATATTTCTAATATTTACACATGGTCACTGGCAGAGAAACTTATTCTCATAAGGAGAATCCTGCAAAAGGAAACAAATGACTGAGAAAATTTTCATCTTCAATAAGAAAAATAGCAATCAAATAGCCACCACTTAGCAATTATGATTAAATGGTTTCTTGTTCTTCATAGTTTACCCTGTTCTTCAGATTCACCAAAACTAGATGATTCTCAGTTCCACCAGAAACAAGCTCATAGCCCCTCTCACTCAAAGCCTGCAGCATGTTAAGATTTTAGAGTTAAAACACAAGGAGTTAATAACTCTGGTCCTGCAAGGAGACCAACTCCTATGTTGTAGCAAGATCCAATACCTACTAGAAGTGCCAGTTCAATTCTCCTTTCTAAAGTACCTGTGCAAATTTTGTGCAATTACTGAGAACTTGCTCTTGATATGCTTTGTGCTCTGGAGTTGTAGCCTAAACCCACACAATAAAATGCAAAAAGATGTTACTATCAATATATGTAGCATACACATTATACATTCTCCCCAATTTCAACTATTTTCCAAAAAGGGAGGGACCTAAAGACAGGAAGTTATGGATTCAGATAATTTTGTTTACAAGATGATTATTGAAAAGGAACAACTGAACAAGATAACCCATTTCAGCTACTTTTAGTTTGCTTTTAAAAGGAACAAGATAATTTGCTTTTACTTTGCTCACCCCCTGCCATTTGGAATTTTTGAAAGTCACCTAAGCATCAAGAAAATCCAATTCGTATCACTCAAACTAAAAGGAATGGGATAGCATAATGCAATACAAAAGAATACAATGAAAAAAAAAAAACTATGCTTTAAAATGCTCCAACTCTTAATATATTTGTGCTTCTTGAAACTCAGAAACCTTTGTTTCATCAAGCAAAATAAGTCCTGGTCACTGTCAATTTCAGCCATATTCCCTGCATCAAGGCCTTTTTTTTCTTAACTCAATCTACGACATTGACTTGGAACATCAAGTTGTTTCTCTGTACAGTCAATAAGTGTAATCAAATGTTACTTCTCTCTCAAATCATTCAACCAATAAATTTGGCACAAACACGTCAAGGAAAAGTGTATTCATTACAAACAATACTTTAACTTTCAATATCCTAAGAAGGAACAAATTCAAAGTTGAGTAATAAACAGCCACAAAGGACAAGCCTCTATACAAATAATCAACCCAAAAATTTCAACAAATTTTATGTATTTTCATTCCTTATTGGCTTGTATAACAAACTCTTACTTGAATGAAGGCAATGATGCTGCTATGTGACAACCTTCTGTTTTTGTCCAATTCATCTACAAATCCAACAAGACCAGAGCAAAGCAAGCAAAACATCAGAACCAAACATCAAAGGAAGGTTTATGAAGAAAGGAATGCTTAATTAGCAGCTTTTATCTACAACAGATGAAAAGGGAAAGCCATTTGCTTAGAAGCTTATCATGTATAGGACAATAGTTGAGAAATTAACTCACAAATTTTTGGCCAAGGCCTTGTTCCGGAGGAGACCACAGAGGAATCATTTACACCAGAAAAGGGCAAGCACCAACAAGCATCCCCATGCACTAATGAACCCAAAGATGCCCCTGATTGGACAAGTGAAATCATTATGGAGCCTCTAATGCAATAATTAAATTACATTATTGATTGCATTATCTTAACAAAGATACTACTACACCATTTCTATGATACTCACAAATTGGCCACACCATCTTTCTCTTCCTACAAAGTATTTGCACCGTAACAAATGCCATATTTATCCTTAAAATTAAACGTATCCTTATCTTATATAACAAAATATAACATTAGGATATACCTGTGTGTTGTGATCCACTTCACATACAATGACAAAAAGAACTCAAACTCAGCACCAAACCCCAACAATTTCTTCAATCATAGTAAGTTGCAATAATAAGAATATGATCCATCATGGAAGAATAGTTACCAAGATTATTCTTCGTGGTTAAAGAAAATAATCAAAGGATAAAAGCACGTGAAAAAATAGCTCAAATACAATCTTTCTCAGATACAAACAAAGACTCTTGTCATCATTTGTTTATATTATATCTTGCCGTCCTCATAAGCAACCAACAAAACTCAGCATAGTAAACTTAAATCAAAAGAAAACAACTTAAGGAATCAAGAAAACTAAAAGCCCCATATTAATTTACACATTCCCTAGGTGCAAATTATGTTAGAAGCTGAATAAAAAAGACAAGAAAATAGTGAGAAAACCTCATGAAATGTTTATTGAATAAGGATCTTGATCAATGTGATCAGAGACCCAAGCCTACAAGGGTGAAGGGTTTGTTTGAGTGAACCTTCGCAAGTCTCCAAAATCTCACTCAGTCTCTAACTAGGTAACTAATCCCCTCCTCTCTTTATTTATAGTTGACTAAATCTTCTAACTAATTGGGTGTCCTATCAAATTCTTTATGAATTGATGAGGAAAAGACAAAGTCTATGCTCTTTGTAGTGTCAAGGCAGCAGATAGCAAAGGCAACATGTATGTAATCACTAACTATTGCTGTCACGACCCACCTAGAGAACGTGACCGGCACGTGAGGATTTGGGTCCCCACGGAAGCCTCTGGTAACGTGACTGACTAATATGCATAAATAACCCAAATTTATTTAAAATATGTCAAGTTCAACTAAAACTTGATAATATGGAATTATTTCTAAAACATAAATTCTAAACATAAATCTGCATAAAATCCATATTCTAGGCCAAAGCCAGACATAATAAAACAATTAACATAAATTCTGAAAATAATATCATGCATGTCCGGGGATCCTGCCTACACAATTTATTGGAGCACTACTAGGCTGACATAATTGACAATAAGCTCCACTTCAAAGCGAAGCTCACCAAGGAAGTCAGAGCACTCTGCGGAGGATTACGTGGTACAACCGAACTCAGAATCAGATCTCAGGGAAAGGAAAAGAGAGGGGTGAGTTCATCAAAACTCGATTGGCGAGCCTCCACTCACAACCCACATGGGACAATAATAAAATACATAACATATACATGCAATTGATGTGAAATATATTACATATATAATTACATATAAATTAACCGAATCTATAGCAACAATTAGTATAGAAACATGAATTATTCATGCCATAATTATACGAAATTTGAATAGCTAAATCTGAGCCAATGGCTAATCTGATGGGCACCTAACTAGGTCCCATAAATGGATACCTCACTAGGTTCCTTATTGTGGGTGAGCTAGTCCTCTAGTGGACCACTTGGTACCAAGGTTAACGATCAATCCTGCAGCCGTTAACTCGCTGATCTGTTTCTCACTATTTATTGGCAAAAAAAATAATAGTAATAATTTCATACAAAACTGAGATTTAAAATATTTTCTAACTAATAAATAAATCTAAATAATTCATACAGCAAGCATGGTCCCATGAGTTTTCCAAAATAATTAGTTCTCATGATAATATTTCTAAAATTGACATAATTCATAACAACATGTTCTCTTGACATAAATTATTCTAAAATTTCATAAATAATTCATATAATTTGAAAATATATTAATAATGACCAAAAGTATGGTCATGAGCTTAAACCCACTCACCTTTGATAGTCGGGAGTGTGCTTCTACTAACAATTTGATTTTGGAAAATTGGAATGGTACAAGTAACCAAACTCGTCGATTAAAGGGATGGAGCGTCACAACGTCTTAAGAGATTATTAGTTAGGTCCACTGAAGTTCGGCCACGAGGATTATGAGCTTGACAAGAGATGAATTCGGCCAAAAAGGGGGTTTGGCTTAGAGGAGGTTTGGCTTAGAGAAGTTTTGGCTTAGAGGAGATTTGGTTTAGAGAAATTTTGGTTTAGAGGAGGTGGAAGCAAAACTTAGCAAAATGAAACTAAACATTTCTTACACACACACACACTCCTACACACATATATTTATACACAAATATAATAATCATAAATAATATTAGTGCTATATGTCTATACTTACTAATAATAATAAATAATATTAATGCCTACTACACTTAGTAATTATAATATTAAATAATATTTGTGCTATTTACACTTTAATAATAATAATACTAATGCTAGCTACACTTAGTAATATTAATTATAATTAATGTTAGTGCCATATATCTAGATTTAATAATAATAATAACTAATATTAATGCTAGCTACACTTTATAATTATAATGTTAAATAATATTAATGTTAGGTGCACTAAATAATAATAAGGTTAATGTTAGCTACACTTAGCAATATTAATTATAATTAATATAAATGCTAGGTACACTTAATAATAATAATGCTAATGCTAGATACACTTAGTAATATTAATTATAATTAATATTAGTGGCATATATCTAGACTTAATAATAATAATAATTAACATTAATGCTAACTACACTTAGTAATTATAATATTAAATAATATTTATGTTAGGTTCACTTAATAATAATAATACTAATGGTAGCTACACTTAGTAATAATAATTATAATTAATATTAGTGTCATATATCTAGACTTAATAATAATAATTAATATTAATGCTAACTACACTTAGTAATTTTAATTCATATTCTAACTATAATGCATTAACACTACTAACTATAATGCATATTTAAATTATAATGCATGCAACACAACTAACTAAAATGAATATACTAACTATAATGCATATGTATGCTCATAGTTTACTATTAACTATAATAATAATAATAATTATTATTATTATTATTTCTTTATTTGGTATATCACATACTACTCCCCTTAAAAGAGATTTGGCCCCCAAATCTAAACAATGTACCTTGAGGTGGGAAAAGATGGGGATATTTGGTTTTCATAGCTTCTTCAGCTTCCCAAGTTGCTGCTTCGCCTGAATGGTTCCTCCAGATAACTTTTACTGAGGCTATCTCCTTTGAGCGAAGCTTCTTAATTTGTCTATCCACGATGGCAACTGGTTCCTCTTCATATGACAAGCTCTCATCAATTTGGACCGTTTGTGGAGTGATCACATGAGATTGGTCAGGCATATATTTCCTGAGCATACTAACATGAAATACTGGGTGTATGGCTGATAAACTGGGAGGCAGTGCCAACCTATAAGCTACCGCTCCAACTCTTTCTAAGATTTCAAATGGACCAATAAAACGAGGGCTTAACTTTCCTTGCTTACCGAACCTCACTACTCCTTTCATAGGGGATACTTTCAGAAACACTTTGTCTCCAATCGCAAATTCCAAGTTACGTCGACGGTTATCAGCATACGACTTCTGCCTGGATTGTGCTGCTAAGAGACGTTCTCTAATCAACTGAACCTTTTCTAAGGTCTCCTGAACTAGGTCTGGGCCTAAGGACTTAACTTCCCCAAGCTCAAACCACCCGATGGGAGACCTGCAACGCCTCCCATATAAGGCTTCGAATGGTGCCATCTGGATACTCGACTGATAACTATTATTGTATGAGAACTCGATCAAGGGTAGGTGATCACACCAGCTTCCTTTGAAATCTAGTATGCAGGCTCTGAGCATATCTTCTAAGATTTGTATCGTCCTTTCTGACTGACCATCTGTTGGAGGGTGAAAAGCTGTGGTCAAATCCACACGTGTGCCAAGGGCCTCATGAAACGCCCTCCAGAATCGTGAAATAAACTGGGATCCTCTATCGGATATGATAGATACTAGGACACCGTGGAGTCTAACTATCTCGTTGATGTACAATTGAGCATACTGTGCCGCACTAAAGGTAGTCTTTACTGGTAAAAAGTGTGCTGATTTGGTCATCCTGTCTACTATTACCCATATGGAGTCGAACCCTTTGGTGGTTCGAGGTAATCCAATTACGAAGTCCATGGTTATCCTCTCCCACTTCCATTCTGGAATGTCTATCTGCTGAAGTAACCCTGCTGGCCTCTGGTGCTCAGCCTTGACTTGCTGACACACCAGACACCTAGCTACAAAGTCACCGATATCTCTCTTCATACCATCCCACCAGAATAACTGTTTTAGATCCTGATACATCTTAGTTGATCCTGGGTGCACTGAGTATGCTGCACTATGAGCTTCTTCCATTACTTTTCTCCTCAACTCACCCACTGCTGGCACGCATAAACGATTTCCAAGGTGCAATACACCCTCAGTATCAACTGAGAACTCTGTATTCTCACCTTTACGAACATCCTCACCCAACTTAGCTAACTTCAGATCCTCACCTTGTTGTGCCTTGATCTGTCCCACCAAGGTTGACTGAGCCTTGATGTGAGCTAGAAAAGCCCCTGATTCACTAAGGCCAAACTGAACTCCTTCAGCTTCTATCTTGTGGATATCTTTTACTAACGCTTGTCTTACTAGCCTTATGTGGGCCAAACTGCCTGCTGACTTCCTGCTTAAAGCATCCGCCACTACATTCGCCTTCCCTGGGTGGTACGAGATCGTACAGTCATAATCTTTTAATAACTCAAGCCATCTACGCTGTCTCAGGTTCAAATCCTTCTGTTGAAAGATATACTTCAAGCTCTTGTGGTCTGTGAAAATCTCACAAGTTTCTCCATACAGGTAATGTCTCCAAATCTTCAAGGCAAAAATCACTGCCGCCATCTCCAAATCATGGGTAGGATAATTTTGCTCATGCTTCTTAAGTTGCCGCGAGGCGTATGCTATAACTTGGCCATGCTGCATCAAGACACAGCCAAGTCCAATTCTAGAAGCATCACAGAATACTGAAAAACCTCCTGAACCTGAAGGTAGTACAAGAACTGGTGCCGTGGTCAAGCATGTTTTCAGCCTTTGAAAACTTTCTTCACACTCTTCTGTCCACTGAAACTTGACATTCTTCTGTGTCAGCTTGGTCATGGGTGCTGCAATCCTCCAGAAATCCTGAACGAATCGTCTGTAATATCCTGCCAAACCCAAGAAACTACGAACTTCTGAAACTGTTGTAGGTCTAGGCCATTGCTGCACTGCTTCCACCTTCTTTGGATCTACTAGAATGCCATCCTTCGACACTACGTGTCCAAGGAATGCCACCTGTTCTAGCCAGAACTCACACTTGGAAAACTTGGCATACAACTGGTTTTCCCTCAAGGTCTGTAAAACCATTCTCAGGTGTTGCTCGTGTTCCTCCTTACTTTTGGAATACACTAAGATGTCATCAATGAAGACAATCACAAAGTGATCCAGAAACGGTTTAAACACCCTATTCATTAAATCCATGAAGAGATTTCTTTGGGGCATTGTTTAACCCAAAGGACTTCACTAAGAACTCGTAATGTCCATAGCGAGTCCTGAAAGCCGTCTTAGGTATATCTTCATCCTTAATCTTCAGCTGATGGTAACCAGATCGAAGATTGATCTTGGAAAAACATGTTGCCCCTTGAAGCTGGTCAAAAAGATCATCTATGCGGGGTAAAGGGTATCGATTCTTAATCGTCACCTTGTTTAGCTGCCTATAATCTATACACATCCTCATCGAACCATCTTTCTTCTTAACGAATAACACTGGAGCACCCCATGGAGAGGTACTTGGCCGTATAAACCCTTTGTCCAACAACTCCTGTAGCTGCTCCTTCAATTCTTTTAACTCCGCTAGAGCCATGCGATATGGGGGTATAGAGATGGGTCTAACTTCTGGTTCAAGCTCTATCCCAAACTCTATTTCTCTTTCTGGTGGCATACCAGGTAAATCATTTGGAAACACGTCCAGAAACTCATTAGCCACCGGAATTGTATCCAAACTTGGTGTCTCTGCCTCTACATCCCTGACTGCAGCTAAAATCCCATAACTACCTCTATCCATCAACCGTAGCGCATTCATAGCTGATATTAAGCTCGTCGGCATTAAGCATCTTGTGCCAAGAAACTCTCTTGGCTCATCACCTGGGACCTCGAATCTCACTACTCTTCTATAACAATCTATCAAGGCATGACATGGGGATCACCAATCTACGCCTAGAATAACGTCAAAGTCAGACATGTCTAACACTTTCAAATCTGTTAGCGCTTCTATGTCACCAACTTTGACTTTGCATGATCTATACACTGTTTGAATAAGGATGGGTTTCCCCGAAGGCACCCAACTAAAAACGGCTCATCAAGATCCTCAGGGGATCTTCCGAACCGTACAGCAAAGAACGGGGACACATAAGAGTGGGTAGACCCTGAATCAAATAATGTCACAGCATCAAAGGAACATACTGTCGTCATACCTGTTACCATTTCATTTGAAGCCTGTGCATCCTGACGGGTTATAGCGAATAGACGGGGTTGTCCTCCACTACCTTGGCTTCTACCGCCTACTCCTCTTCCACCTGGTTCTAGGCCAACAGGGCCCCTACCCCCTGCTCCACTACCTGCCGATATGATGACGCCGCCCTGGACTGTTGACTGCAAAGATTGAATCGATGTGGAGGGGTTAATTGACCCCTGACTAGGAGCTCTTTGAAACATCGAGCATTCTGCGAGCTTATGACCCGGCTGACCACATCTATAACATACTGTAGAGCCAAATAAATATTGACCCTGATGTCTCTTTTCGCAAGTCGGGCATACTGGATATGACTGCCATGAACCCCGCTCCATCAGGCCGATCGCCTCTACTAAAAGAGTGTGCTACAACTGGGCGTGCTGGGATGGGCTCTGAGAAGGTGGCCCTACCCAACTGACTCCGTTGTTGTCCCTGCTGATAGTGACCCTTGCTCGAACCTACTCCACTCGAGAAAATGGCATGAACCCTGGCCTTCTTATTGGCTTCTAACATAGCCCGTCGTTCTGCTAAACCATTCTCGAGACCAATCGCAATGTCCACCACCTGAGCATAGTCCTTGGTCCCGACATGAGGCTGCAAGCTGAGGAATAGATCTCTTGGCAGACCCTGAATGAAACGTCTCACCCTAGCTGTATCTGTCGGTATTATGCTAGAGGCTGCCTGTGCCAGATAAGTGAAACGTTCATCATACTCTGTAACTGTCATACCTGGAGTTAAACGGAGTTTCAAAAACTCCTCAATCATCTGTGCTTGGCGGCTCTCTGATATGAATCTTCGCATGAAGGATTCCTTGAATTGTTCCCAAGAGGGAGAGCTAGCAGTTCCATACCCTTGTCGGAACTCTTGATACCATAATTCTGCTTGGCCTCCGAGCTGAAAGCCAGCCAACTCCACCGCTCTTTCCGAAGAGCAATGGATGACACCGACTATCTTCTCGACCTGCCTAAGGAATTCCTGGGGATCCTCAGTCGTCAGACGCCCATTGAAAGTAGGTGGGTCCATCCTCTTGAATCGCTCTAAAGCTGAGTCATCTGTATCTCTAACTGGAGGTGGCTGCATAGTCGCCTCTAGCTGCCTGGCCATCACATCTGTTAAGTTTGCTACCATCTGTTCAAAAGCTCTAAGACGAGCATTGTCACCAGATGCATTGCTCCTACGACGACGGTGAAGACGTGAAGAGTGTATAGGTGGCATTGTCACACTGTGAAAGGGAGGGCATATAACAAGACTATGAGTGCCAAGAAAGACAAGCTCTTATAAAACCTAAACAAGACTGACCATTTTCTAAAGGCCTCAAATAGCATCACATCATTGCAAATGGGCGCGCTTCCATTTACTTAGATGTCATGATATTTGTGGTCACTTGCTCCAATAATATGTAGGGAAACCTATGGCTCTGATACCACTTTGTCATGACCCACCTAGAGAACGTGACCGGCACGTGAGGATTTGGGTCCCCACGGAAGCCTCTGGTAACTTGACTGACTAATATGCATAAATAACCCAAATTTATTTAAAATATGTCAAGTTCAACTAAAACTTGATAATATGGAATTATTTCTAAAACATAAATTCTAAACATAAATCTGCATAAAATCCATATTCTACGCCAAAGCCAGACATAATAAAACAATTAACATAAATTCTGAAAATAATATCATGCATGTCCGGGGATCCTGCCTACACAATTTATTGGAGCACTACTAGGCTGACATAATTGACAATAAGCTCCACTTCAAAGCGAAGCTCACCAAGGAAGCTGTAGCACTACTGCGGAGGATTCTGTGGTACAACTGAACCTGTAACTGTATCTGTAGGGAAAGGAAAAGAGAGGGGTGAGTTCATCAAAACTCAGTGAGCGAGCCTCCACTCACAACCCACATGGGACAATAACAAAATAGATAACATATACATGCAATTGATGTGAAATATATTACATATATAATTACATATAAATTAACTGAATCTATAGCAACAATTAGTAGAGAAACATGAATTATTCTGTACATAATTATCCGAAATTTGAATAGCTAAGCTGAGCCAATGGCTAATCTGATGGGCACCTAACTAGGTCCCATAAATGGACACCTCACTAGGTTCCTTATTGTGGGTGAGCTAGTCCTCTAGTGGACCACTTGGTACCAAGGTTAACGATCAATCCCGCAAATTGCTAACTCATTGATCCGTTTCTCACTATTTATTGGCTAAAAAAATAATAGTAATAATTTCATACAAAACTGAGATTTAAAATATTTTCTAACTAATAAATAAATCTAAATAATTCATACAGCAAGCATGGTCTCATGAGTTTTCCAAAATAATTAGTTCTCATGATAATATTTCTAAAATTGACATAATTCATAACAACATGTTCTCTTGACACAAATTATTCTAAAATTTCATAAATAATTCATATAATTTGAAAATATATTAATAATGACCAAAAGTATGGGCATGAGCTTAAACCCACTCACCTTTGATAGTCGGGAGTGTGCTTCTACTAATAACTTGATTTTGGAAAATTGGAATGGGACAAGTAACCAAACTCGTCGATTAAAGGGAGGGAGCGTCACAACATCTTAAGAGATGATTAGTTAGGTCCACTGAAGTTCGGCCACGAGGATTATAAGCTTGACAAGAGATGAATTCGGCCAAAAAGGGGTTTGGCTTAGAGGAGATTTGGTTTAGAGGAGATTTGGTTTAGAGAAATTTTGGTTTAGAGGAGGTTTGGTTTAGAGAAATTTTGGTTTAGAGGAGGTGGAAGCAAAACTTAGCAAAATGAAACTAAACATTTCTTACACACACACACACACTCCTACACACATATATTTATACACAAATATAATAATCATAAATAATATTAGTGCTATATGTCTATACTTACTAATAATAATAAATAATATTAATGCCTACTACACTTAGTAATTATAATATTAAATAATATTTGTGCTATTTACACTTTAATAATAATAATACTAAAGCTAGCTACACTTAGTAATATTAATTATAATTAATGTTAGTGCCATATATCTAGATTTAATAATAATAATAATAACTAATATTAATGCTAGCTACACTTAATAATTATAATGTTAAATAATATTAATGTTAGGTGCACTAAATAATAATAATGTTAATGCTAGCTACACTTAGCAATATTAATTATAATTAATATAAATGCTAGGTACACTTAATAATAATAATGCTAATGCTAGATACACTTAGTAATATTAATTATAATTAATATTAGTGGCATATTTCTAGACTTAATAATAATAATAATTAATATTAATGCTAACTACACTTAGTAATTATAATATTAAATAATATTTATGTTAGGTTTACTTAATAATAATAATACTAATGGTAGCTACACTTAGTAATAATAATTATAATTAATATTAGTGTCATATATCTAGACTTAATAATAATAATTAATATTAATGCTAACTACACTTAGTAATTTTAATTCATATTCTAACTATAATGCATTAACACTACTAACTATAATGCATATTTAAATTATAATGCATGTAACACAACTAACTAAAATGAATATACTAACTATAATGCATATGTATACTCATAGTTTACTATTAACTATAATAATAATAATAATTATTATTATTATTATTATTTCTTTATTTGGGATATCACAATTGCCAATAAACGAAAATAAATCCTCATCATAATCATAGGTAACCGAAGTTTATATTACACCTGCAATACAATTTTTGGCAATAGAGGGCACTAAAACCAATTAGGCCAATACAAGCAATGGAAAATGTCAAACAGGAAAAAGGGTGTTCTACTCTGATTCACATGCATTGATCACTTCTAGCACCAAGAAGCCATATGTGATAAAACAAACATATTTTATGCAGAAAAAAAGATTCATCACCTAAACAATACTACACTCTAAAGAATCAGATAGGCATGAAAATTAATATCACAACTACGTTCAGGGCAGAAACAAGACCAACAAAGAAACACTAGCACAAAAGACCAACCAACCTGAGTATGACCTCGAAGCAAATATCTCAATGTAATACTAATATTAAGGACCCTTATGGCACCAAGCTTGAATCCATAGCAAATACAAGACCTCTCTTTTTTTTCCTTTTCTTTTTTTTTTAATCGACAAGACAGAAAATAGTAAAAAAAAAATAAAACTAAATAAAACCAGAGTAATAATGATAAAAAGAAAAATGAACGAACCAGGGAATGTTGATTCGATGGCAATGGATGCGGACCAGAGTTTGGCCGGCGAAGGGAAGAGGTGGTGGTGTCGAGCGCTGGGGCAGTGGTAGTAGAGTTCTTGCTGGTGGTTGGGTTGCGCGAAGCTATGGCGTGGTCGCAGGTGGGTAGGTGGCGGCGCGGAGTGGAATGATAGAGGCAGATGGAGAAGGAAGAGGAGCGCGCAGCGGCGGTAGTTGGAGGTCGGTGGTGCCGCGGCTGGACAAGAAGGAAAGGGGCTATATGGAGGGTGGGTTGTGTTGGTGAGAGTTAACCCCAAAATTCCAAATCCCCTTTCTTTTGTGTAAATGGCCTTTCTTTTTGGGGAATGGGGCAAATGAGCACTGCTTGAACATTAGGGCAGTTAGGGAACTCCCATTTTTTTCAACTAAATTGTGACGGTTTTGAAGAACTGTCATAATTCACCTGCCACAATATACATAATTTGTTGTAGTGGTTATTTTGGACTTTGCCCCTTTTCATGTAAAACAAAAACACAAGTTTTTGGTTTTACATGTATGTATTATCTCTGGACAAAAAAAAAGTATGTATTACATAATTTAAATGTATTATTTTTTTAATGCTATACATGTTTTAATATTTATATAACATATAAATTTTAAAAATGTATTAAGTACTTACTTATTTATGTTATTTTATTATATTTATTTAAATGTATCCAGTTTAACCGGTTTAATCAGTAACCCACTAGTTCAACCAGTAACCCAATGACCCGGTGCAGAGTCAATCACCAAGTCGAGTTTTAAACTATGATAAAAAAATCAATCTTTCAGTAATAATTGCATAATAATACTATCTAATGTTGGTGTACATATTAATATTAATATTTTATCTTTGAATTTAACTAAATTAAAATTAAAGTAATCATGTTAGTATATGCTAGCCCATGATAATATAATATTTATAATTTTAATTTATAGAATTAACCTCTCTATTTTATTAAAAAAATAAAATCTAGTTTACTGTAAAAAGTATGCAAATGAAAATTTTAAAATGTTCTAAATTATTTGATAATATTTCAAAGAAATAAATGACCTTAAATTAATCAAGAAAAATTAGTTCCAAATGATATTTTATTTAGATGCACAAAATAATATTAATTTCTGTATTTGGATTTTATAAGATTAATATTTAAATAACCGCATTATATTGTTAGCTCATGATAATATATTGTGATTTTAATTTTTATTAAATACACTTAAAATTTTAAAAATTCAAAATAAATTCATTTTTAAGTGGACCAAAAATATTTTTTAACTATAAAATTATTATAGATTCTAAGATTATAACGCATATGTATTGTCCTATATTTTTTATCAACTTGCAATTATATGTAGCAGTGAGTAGAGTAATCTCACCAAAAAAGATGACAATATATTCACTTAATATATTATTATATTAATTTTTTATCACTATTCTTAAAACATGATGTTATTAATGAAAAATAATTTTTTGAAAATATAAATGAATCCGTGCAATACAAGGGAAAAGTTTCTAGTATAGAGGTCAAATTTATTATATATATATATATATATATATGTATTAATTTTGATACAATAAAGATGTAAAACTAGTTTATACTATCAACCAATCAAATCTTTTCTTTTATATATAGACTTGAAACTTTATTTGTGATAAATAAATGCCCAACCAGTAAGCAATGGCCTAGAATTAAAGAACCATATTGATGAACTTAATTCAGAGATTGGAGTATATTATATAAAATAAATTCATTCGTCTAAAATAGTTTTACGTTGTCATTCAATTAAATTTTTTCATTTACATGATTTTTAAAAAGTAGGAGTAAAGGATAAGCATACTTGCTAATATAATAATTCATAATTTAATGATTTTGTATAATATTTTCATATTTTTTTTGTATTAAAATTAAATCCATACAAAATAGAAAAGACTCCAATAACAGGGTGATGACCTAGAAACATAACAAAAATGATCATTTTTTATAGTTCTCGACACTTAAAATGTCAATAAATGTATTATCAAGAAAAGTTTATAACATATATTAATTATTGATAAAAATTTATAAGTATTTTCAATGGTATGTCAAAATTACTTTTTCTGATAATTCGTCTATTGAATTTTTTTTTTTTTTATTCTTTGATATTGGTTCTCGTTTCGAAGAGATTATAAGGCAAGTTTAAGAAGGATTTCATCTTCGCAAGAGTACAACAGTGCATGGGAACGCATGCCAATCAGAACTTCTGACTTGGCCGTATTAGTTTTTCTGTCACTTCCAATAGTCCAAAATGGAGAGATTCGAAGCGCGCTCCCCAGGGTTGGGATTTTTCATCCCGGAGTCTTCTACTCGCTAATTGTTACGAACTTTCATAGTACCTGTGGTTGTGGGGCAACTCCTCCTCAAAAATCGAACTATGTTGAAGACTAATGTCCTACATGGTCAAAGGTTCATGTTATATTCATTCCAGTTTTAATGGCTTCACCCAATTTTAAATTATGATGAAACTTGACACCATGATGGGCAGTCCCTCGTGGTACCGGGGTGAGAGTGGGTGGGCATCGTCAATTTTGGCAATTAATGAACGAAAGCCCTAAAGACGAAGAAGCATATATATATATATATATATATACACACACACACACATACACGTACATAGACGAGAAGAAAACGTGAATGCACTGCTTCTCCTTCAATCTCAACTCTCCGAGCCTCATCACAGGTCACAAACTCGATGGTTATGGCTATATCTATGAGTCTATAAAGCTGCCTAGCTACAATTGTTGATATATAAGAAGTAGCATCGTGAATCGGCCCAACGTTATATATGACTTCACAAGCATCTTTCGTATAGCTATTTCGGGAAACAAGGATGTAATAATCATTTTCTTTGATCAGTGGAAAGAAATAATCCGGATTTGCAAGATAAAATTTATAGAAAATTGTTAGAAAGTCAGAATTTTTGTTTGAATTTATTTGATGGAATAATGTGACATGCATGTTAACCTTTAATGAAAGAAAGTTGGTTGTATTATTTATTCTATTTAATAATGAGTTTAATTTGTGCACTAGCTATCATTCAATTAAATGTCTTTATGACAATTTTTCAATTGGTATACATGAGTCTCAACTTAGACCGATACATGTTAAATTCCTTGTTCTTATTATTTTAAAAAATATAGTTAATGAATCTTTCTAAGATTTTTATAAAGCAACTAACTAGCCCATTCTTGCTTGTGACTTGACTTAAAAATGGTTTCCAAATGTAACCAAACAAATTGCTACGAGGCAATCCCAATGGTGTACATTTCTTAACATGATTCCGTTAGAAAAATGAATGATCACCTGCTTGCACATATATGGTCCCGCAGCCATGTGAATAATTACCTTTTCTGTCCTTTCTGTTAGGGCCTGTCCAATACGAAGAAACCCTAATGCAAAAAAGGGTCATAATTGGAGAGAAGCCATACTCGAAGAGGATCGTCCTCTAGGGTTTGATATCCAATGCTTACATACATCAATTCCATTTATATGATTTGGTCATGAGGAATGAGAATTTCCTTTGTAGATGAATGAGTCGTGCTTTTCCCAAGCCCTAAAAATAGTAGACTCGTTCTTCTAGGATCTCAAGATATATAGTACCAACGCAAATCCAAATGAACCATATTGTACATTCTCCTTCTACTTATATTCCAATACCCAAAAATTCACTGTTCTGCTCATCAATTGTTATGATCAGAATCAGAGGCCGATCTAGGTTAATAGAGATGGGGACTTATGTCCTCATAACAATTTTAAAATTTCTTTAATAACTAGATATGAATATAGATATTTGACCTCAGTTTAATTACATTTGATCCCAAATTGATTTTAAATAAAACAAAATAATACAGTACAATTCACTTATTTTCGTGATTTTTACCTTCACTGTTAAAATCTTCTGGATCCATCACTAATTAGAAGACATAGTGGTTGTGTCCGTGGAGTAGATAATAGCTTGCTTTGCCAAGAAAGATATTCCTCCATGATGCAAAGTTGTAAACCGTGATTTAATATAATATTACACATACATGTATATGCTTAACACGTTAGACCCAGATAGAGGCACCATCATACCAAGTGTATATTACTTTATTATTATTATTTCAATAAAGGGCATATGGTCTATCTCTACACGGAGGAGAAGGAAGAGGATTTGCAGTGGGGGATATTATTCTTGCACCGTTACCAAGAGGAATGTTTGTAGGACCCCCCCACTGGTAAAAAAGGAGACGACTAGAGTCAAGCTCCAGCTTGTTTGGCTTTCAATATAAGAAAGGGAAAAAGAGGAGAAGCCCATGTGGGGATATGTAAAGTGAAATCGAAATTATAATATTTCAACACAATGAAGCAAAATGGTTAAGCCTTTAGAAAAAAGAAGACATGGAACCCACTTTGAACAAGAGTTCCGGATTAAATTCAACATTGATGACTGATGCGAAAGATGCGTTCTAGCAAATAAGGTTTTGATATATACGATCTCATGCTGAAGGAAATTTTGCTAACCTTGCTTAATTAGTTGAGTGTTGTATATAATGATGATATTTTATATTATTATTATTACAAATGGGTACTAACCATGGCATTAATTGATTAGTTAATGAATCTAGCTCATGGGGTCGTACTAAGCAAGTCACACATTACTGTCATGTTAGATCCTATTTGGTTGCTTCGTTAACACTGAAATCTGCTTTAATGGATGGAAGAATCTGAAAGACCAAGACGGTACTGTTAAGATCTGACACTTCTGATCGGTTGGCAAGCAAAAAGAAAGGGGAAAAAAGATAGGGAGACCACTTTTGCTGTAAAGGATTTGACAGCCATCATTCCAACTCACTTTATGTCCCAGGACTATATATATATATATATATAAATCAACCAAAAAAATCAAATACCATAGATCCCAGTTCACAATTTACAAATGAAATGGCTAAAACTGGTCACTAGGTGTACCAATCCCCATAGTAAGTGGTATCAACCTAAAATACTTACTATTTAAAACAGCCATATTAAACTGTTCATCAGGTTCGGCTTAAATCATAGCATGTGTAATATGACCGACGAATCTCTCATGGTACCTGACAAGAAGGAATAATAATGGATTGACGGTAATCCCTTGCATGCTTGCTGTTGCAGGGGCAAACCGTCGGCGAAAATCCTGGTAACAATAGTTAATGTTACACGGCAAAGGTAAAAAATCAATTGAAGTCATAATTATGGTAGACGTAGGTTATATGAATCCGGAACTCCTGAATGAAGCTTAGACCTAAATATGTAAAACTTGCTTCAAAATGCATCCACATGACCACATTCTACTGGATCATAAAGCCGAAAAGCTAGAACAAGCCAGAATGAAAGTGGGACTAGAGACAGGAAAAAAGAAGAGCAAAAATCGAAATGGATTAAAGAACCAAAACAGAAGCCATACCCTATTTTTGTTAGTGGTTCTGATCACACTCCAAACAGCCACTCACCAAATTAAGAAAAATAAAAAAGGAAAAATAACAAAACAAAGGCTAAAAACACCAACCCCATGTTCACCTTTATCTTCTTTTGCCTTTTCCACCTTTTTTTTCTTTTTTGCATTTTGCATTTTGCCTTGTCTAATATAATCCTACCATTATTACCATGATCCTCCACCTAGCATGCCATTCCAATATCCAGTTGAATCCCCTTGACTTCTATTCTGCTCAAACTCAGCGGTGCTTGGAACTTGCTGCTTCAAATCCTCCACGGGAAACAACACCCTTGCACCAGAACCCTCTTGAATCCCTTGAAGACCCCCATATCCATTCTCAAACCCTTCTAGACTGAAGTTAAGGCCCGGCTTAAAGTCTTGCATAGGAAACCCCGCTGAATTATAAATTGTAGTAGAATCGGATAGTGACATAGGCATGAAAGAATTCAAGCCCCTTGAGGAAGCAATCCCGGTTTTGAGAAGCTCCATAGCAGACAACTGAGAAGATGCTGATGAGGAACTAGTATGATGATGATGACCCTTGTCTTCAGTAGTGGCGTAAGGGACCTCAATGAATTTAGATATGTTGTTGTAGTCCTCATGAGGTTGTGATGGATACGCTAAGTTAAGATCCTGGCCTTGATGGATCTTTGGGTTCTGAGAAGCAGATTGTGGGAAACTACTTGGTGGCGGTGTTGTCAGATCAGGAAGTTTCTTCGATGATGGAGCTGATGATGGCGAGGGAAGTGTTGTTGTTGATGTTGATGATGATGATGGTATGGATCTCTTGTTCTTCCTTGAGCCACCACCCACAGGAACATTTCTCAAGGAGCCACCCTCAGTCCAATACCTTCTACAAGTCTTGCAAAAGTATCTTGGCTGTGAGAGGCTGTAGTTGTTGTAGTAGCAGAATTTGGTGTTGGTTGAGCTGCACCTTGGGCAGTTTAAAGCTTGATCCTTCAGTGGCCTTGCCCTTCTCTCCAACATAGGAGGAGGCTTTGTACCTTCCATAGGTTTAACCACTCCAATACCCTGAAAAAAATAAACAAAGGATTAAAGAAAATAGTAAAAACATAAAGACAGGAAAAGACCATAACTTATGAACTCAAAATCTTTTAGAGAAAAGTTATAGTAGGAGGAGGAGGAAGGAAACAAGACAACCAAACAAAGAAGGTGCTTTTACACTTTGAGGTATTACAACAGCAGCAATATGCTAACAAATTTGCTAACCTTTTTTTTATCCTTGGGGGTCCTTTACTCCTTTATCAGATGGCGGAAAAGGGAAAAATAGGAAAAAGAAAGGTGCAGTACTTTCAACAGCAAGAAAGAAAAGGAAAAATTAAATGAGGGGAAAGATCTTCTTAAAGACAGCAACAAAAATTGAAATTAGTGGGGGAGCTGTGAGCTGAACATATCAGAAAAAAAGGTTGGGGGGGAAAAAGTGAAACTAAACATAGAAACTAATAACAATAAAAAAACAATAATAATTTCCTAAACACTAATAAATAATCTAAACTATGGTTTGAAAATCAGAACCTCAAGACGAAAAATTCATGATTATATGGAAAGAAAACAGAAAAAGGTTCTGTCTGTATACCTGTGCCCACTGAGCTGTGTCCATGGATTTAAGAGAGGGAACGGAAAAGGGGAAAAGCTATGGAGTCCTCAGAGAAAGAAAAAACACCCCACTTTTTCTTCTTCTAGAGGAGAGTCGTAAAAGCGAGTGTGGAAAGCTTTGAGAGATGGGATTATAGTGGTGGTGGTTCCATGTGTTGGCCAACTAGCTAGCTATATTGAACATAAAGGGGTATCATAGTCTTTTGAGAGGCTTTTAATCACACTACACTATCTACTACTACATGATAATATATGATGACACCATATGGGAAATTCGCGCGTGTGTGTGTGTGTGTGTATACACGGCGTGTAAGCCTACTGATAAAAGTATTTTTCGGAAGTCAACAATATTCTCGCTTGATGTCTTTTAGCACAACCACAGTCCACAGTGGGATTAGTCGGTTTGATTCTTTTATGGCCAGAGAATTGAAGGAGCTGGAATTGAATGGAACGGCTGATTGATTCTCTATGCTACTCTTTCCCATCAACTGCATGGCTGGTTACTCATATTTAATTACTCTTCTTTAAAGGAGGAAAAACTGGTCTTTAAAAAAGAAAAATAGTATATCTCCTTCGGGGATAGTTTGAACACTTGCTACAATATTCTGTATAAACATGTTTCAGCCTTTTTAAAAATTAATTATTAAATTTTAAGTTTATATATAACTGAAAAAGTGAAAATATATTTCCCTCTAGAAACTAGTCTTTTTAGCTTTTAAAAAAATTTGGAACAGATTTTTTTTATATTTTAATTATTTTTAATTAAAAATTTATCCAAATAAATGAAAAATAATTATTTTATTAAATAAAGTGATTTTTCCCTTAGTAATATCCAAACACTCTCTTTAACTTTGGGGCAACAAAAACAAAATTTAACTTTTGTTTTGTGTAATTAATTTCATAATTTATTAAATTACTGGCATGTATTTTTTAGTAAACTTTTACCTTTCTGACATCTCCTAATAAGATGATATGTTCTTATTTGTATGTCCGCTGGGTTCTTTGATTCCAATGATCCATTGATATAGAAATATTTTATATTATTATTTATTTATGAATTGTTACATTATAAAAAAAATGATTTTATAACAATTATGTTAAATTTATAATATTTTGAAAATATTAATCTATTGTTGAGTGATAATTAGAAAAAAATATTTTTTTATCTGAAGAAAAATACTATTAATGATACTTTTTTTTTACTGTACTAATACATTAACACTAACTCTACATGTGCTGCTACTTCTGTTTACTATTATTGTTGTTGGTCAATCTGTCGTCAAGTCACATATTATGCATGTTTCAATTCTTCTCTCCAGTTTAACTCAAGTCATGCCATCTGAACCCAAAGAAAAAAGGTTACAGTGATATTTGTTAACTTAATCTGAATAATTCACATACCTTAGGTTTTATACTAATAATTGTGTCTCTGCTATTTGGAGTTATATTACAACTACTTTTATATAGCAACGAAACAATCGCATATTCGCACTGATCTGCTTTAATCAGCAAAGTGAAAGCCACGATATGACACAGCGAACAGCGAAATACTTATTCCTTTTTCCTTAGCCGAAAAAAATAATGAACATTTATTGTGATGGCCAAAACCATTTGTCTTATTTTATGTGAATCATTATTTTTTGGTGGGCAAGGAGAATTGGGCCTTTGAATAAGTGGGGACTCACTGGAATTAATTGTGTCAATGGTAAGGCAGCAGCAAACCGAAAATGCAAAGGAAAAGCAAAAAGGAATATACGCGAATGGTTCAATCCAGATGGAAAACATTTACAACAGAAAATGTGGAAATAATCCAGTTAGTAATACTGTTAATTATATTTTCAAAGTCGGGTATGATTAAAGTACTTTTATAGTTAAGTTTTGAAATTAGGTTAAGTCTAATTTACAATTTTAATATAATGTGTGGGTCTATTATGGTTTGAATATTGAGTCATTAATAAATGTCTAGTTCTAGAAATTGTTCATCAAACAAGCATATGACTCAAATACTTGCAACAACTTGGCAAACTTCTTTTTTCAACTAACTTTTTTAAATATTGTTCGGCCCAAGTTAAATTTAATTGTTGACAAATGATGATCAATTCTTTGACACGCGTGCACATCTCATAAACTTACATTTGTTTTGTTTGGTAAGACACAGCTCAAACAATATGAAAATAAATATGAGAATAAACATAACGATGAGTAAAAGCATAGTGGCACACAAGCACAATAAGGAGCCATGAAGATAGACCAAAATACACACAGGAAACGTTACTAAAAACAGAAATTACATGCATTAAGGCCATAAAATTCAAGTATAAACATCTAAAAAATATAAAAAATTATATTTTTAATTATAAACTTATAAATATGTGCTAAATTAATGTAAAATAAATATTGGATTAATTCAAATCCTATTGCTTAGTTAAAGTGAAAAAAAATTGAAGTATAAGTTTAATTTTGATGCATTGATTGTACAAAAGAGTTTTACACTATCATCTAATCAAATTTCTTCTTTTGTATGATTTTTTAAGTAGTGAGTTGAAAAATAATCATATTTACCGATATGTCATTACATGATTGAATGAATATGTGAAAAAAAATTATACTATCATGCATTCCAATTAAACTCTTTAACTTTTTATAGTTTTTAATACTTTACACTAATATAATTTTAATCCTTGTATATTGGTATTATAAAATTTTTCACACAATTAACTAATTATCTATTATCATATAAATATGTTTAACTAACATTTTTCTACTCCAAAAATTATACCCATAGGAGAATTTGATAGGATTATAGTGTTAAAAAAAATTACACTACCAGTATATTGAAATTAAATTCTAATAAATAGATACTTATATCATACCCTAATAGTTTTTGTTAAAAGAATCATACATCAATAGTTTGTATAATTGTGTAAATATTATGACATTTTAACTAATTTAAATAAAAGCATAAATTAATGTAAAAAAAAAAGCATAACAATAATACCAACGGAGGAGATAGAAAAACCTCATAAACACAAATTTATTAGTCTTTTACGTTCTTTCTACTACCAGAGTCGAAGAATAATTTCTGAGAGACAACAGAGGCAGAAGCGACAGATGAATGGGGATCGACGGCGGTGCGGCGGCGGCGGCGGCGGCTCAAAGTTCAAGGGAGGAGTTGAGCTCCGGGAAGGAGGAAACACCAGGACACGTGGCGGTTAATGAGAGGAGAGGAGGGTGTTTGGGGAATGTTAAAAGCGGGATTGTCACTGATCTGATAGCGAAACGTGTCGGTGACGTTAGAATCTGAACCACAATATCTGCGGTCTCAATCACTTGCTCCACATGTGGGTTCTCCACCACCGTCCGATCACATCCACTCTTGCAGACAGAATCTTCCCCCTGCCGTCTGATGAATCGACAGATGGTTCTTACTTCTTCCTCAAGACTACTACATAGCCGCTGCACTGCCAAGTGCCAAGTGCCAAGTGCATCCCACTCCGCTACGTTTTCACCCACACATATCATATAATGCTACGAAATAAATTAAAACAACATTATGATTATGATTTATTTATGATTGTGCAAGCTGCAAAGTTGCGTTGGTAGGAGTAGTACTCAAAATTTAATTATGAACAATTTAAAAGTTTTGTTACCAAATATTTGAGTCCATATTTAACATTCAATTTACACGTCCAAATCATGGCATGTGAAATACAAGTTACAATCCAGACTTCTCAAAGAAACCCAAAAGCTAAAGTTAAAGAAAAGAGATGTCAAAATAACGAAAGAGTGCGCTGGTAAACAAAGCGCATGTGTGCCGAAAGCTCCGTAGAATGACCCTGAAAAGAAAGCCTATTACATCGTCAATCTTGATTATTAAATTATTATACTATAACTTCCTTCTTGTTTTTTTGGATAATGTTATTGGGCTATGTCTATATGTAACTTAGTAAACTTGAACAAGATTACGTAAAATCTTTTTAATGCAAAAAGACAAAAAAAAATGTGCATGAGCACTTGAGATACGGAATTAGTAGCCTTCGTATATGGTCCCAATAAGTATTAAGGTATTTAGATCACAATAATGGGACATATATCAGGTTTCAAAAAATAAAATAAAATAAAATAGGACATACATAGACGTAGGCAGATTCCAATTCCAATTAATAGGACAAAATATTCCTAAAATATTTTTAGTAGGTTTTTTATTATGTAAAATAATGCGTACCACACCAAGCAGTCAATCAGCTAGCAATTTCAATCTACATACATAAAAAATTGGGTAAGCGATTCGCCGCATTAAACTAAAAATATTAAACTATAAACGTATATATTTACTTTAAATTCAACAATTTCTTAAAGTAAACTTTTGAATTCAATTTTTTGATTAAAAAATTAACGTTAAGAGAAATCTGTGAATTAATTTTGCTTAAATTAGATTAAATGGAAATATGGCAAGTTTCGAATAATAGTAGCTTGGAAAAAATGACGCTATACATATAAGAACAAACACAAGCGTGTAATTTCGCTGATTTCGCTCTGCTTGTTTTTGTTGTGGCTATGGTCTATCATGTAGATGAAACAGGTAAGCTCGTGACGTCTAGAACGAAATTAATTCGCGCGTCACAGAAATGTTGAATTTAATATAGATGAGTGTAATGTTAAACTAAAGAGGAGAGGTTGATATGATATTATTGGGGGTGGAGCAGTGAGGTCTTGTCATTGGACTCGTGCCGTCTGTTCTTGGACTGTGATATTCTGAATGACTGAAAGGTCGTGACAACGAATTTTTTCCCGATTCTCCTCCCCTACGTATCTCTCCAGACTGAAAAATATTTGTATAGATAAATTTATTAAGAGTTTATCTCATCAGTGATTAAAATTCGCTAAATAGTCACTCCTTTTCTTATAAATTATTCATTTCAGTTAATCCTCTTCTTTTATATATATATATATATATATATATATATAAAAGAGAATTAAATCACAATAGTTAAAAGCACAAAGATACAGGTATTCATAGGTACAGAAAGAGAAAAAAAACCTAAATTAACACTTCAAATTTAATCACATTTACAAAAATTTGTGGACAACAAGAGATATAATGTATTTTAAGTCAATGAAATCCATTTTTCAGTGTGTTTAGATATTAAAATAATATTTATATAATTTTTTCAAAAAAATAATAAATTAACTGACAAGATGAATTCTATAATTCGATTGCAATGTTGCATGTCCAAAAGGGAAGTCGAACAAACTTTTTTTGAATAAACAAAATATAACTTATTTTCTTTTTGTGAAGTAAATTACGCCAAATGCTAAGCATTCACCAACTAATAAAGGGTAAAATTTATTCAATATTCCAATTTGCCATCTTCTCCCTGGTTTAGATAACTCGAGTTGATTAAATGTACAGCTACTAGCTAAATCTTGTTTACTATTGTATTACATTCAGGATTTCTATCCGGCCTAGTACTGCATACATTCATTTTCTCTTTGATTTGGATAGCCTAAGTGGATTGAAAATGTCCCAACCATTCACTGTCCTCCATTTTACCTGAGCAACCGCCTCTCTTATTCACTTTCTGATCAGAAGTGGAACGGTTTGTTTGATTTTATCCTCTACTTTTCAGTTTCCATTTTTAATTTTTTAATTTTTCATAATTTGTTAAGGAAAAATTTAAAATTTTAAAAATTGAAATTTATAATTTCAAAATTTTCAGTTTTTTCTTTATAAATTTTGAAGAATTAAAAATGTAAACTTTGCTTGAGTTCTTATGTAAAAATAACTTTTAAAAAACAATATATGAATAAATTAATTTATATTTAAATATATAATAATAAAAATATTTATTTTAAATTTTTAAATAAGAACTGAAAATAACTTTTTGATAAATATCCTGTATTGCCAAAAAGAACAAATATTGCTTTTAACTTTCATTTTTTTTCAAAAAAAAAAAACAGTAACCAATATTATCCAAATGGGTCCGTAGCCTACGCTGACAATATCACGCACTCGATAACTTTCCTGCTGTAAATACATTTTACAATCGTTCTTTTTTTATTTAAACTTAATTTACGTTATATGAGAACATTTCAAATTGAAGAAAAAATGAATAGCCACTAGTTTTAGGTATAAAATTGCTTGAGTAATTATTAACATAACAAATGTTAATGTGTAACAAAACAGCTATGTTATTTCATTAAAAGAAAATCTCACAAATTTATAAAACTTATCACGATAATTTATTTTCATTTTTATTGTCTTCCATTTGTTCTATCAAGTTCACTTGTGACCTCACATTATATTTCATTAGTTTCTATGAAATATGGCTTATGTTAACAATATCATGAGTTTTGGCGTAGTAGCAGTTCACCTTGTCTTTTAATCATATGGTCAAAGGTTCGATTCTCGCTCATAAAATGAAGCACATTTCGTAGACATTAATTTATCTCTTCAAAAGATTAGTCACTACTACTAATGATGGAAACCCTAATTTCAATTAAAGAAAAATCAGCTTACATTAAAAAAAACCTACCGATAATTAGAAAAATGTTGAAATCGCTTTTAATTTTTTAGATTTTAGTCTGAAGGCTAGATCAAATAAATTTAGTTACAAAAAATAACAATCAGTCAGAGATTTTTTAGTTTTTCTTCTTTTTTTTTCCCAAAATTTCCATTGACGGTAGTTCTTGGTAGTCAATCATACATTTTTACCTATTAGTTATTTGACCCATGCACTGCACGGGATGATAATAAAAATATTTTATTGACCATTATCAAAAATGAATAATTTATTAAATAATATGTCTTATAGAAAATATAGTATATAAATTTATTTTGAAAATGAGTTAACAGTTAAATAATTAAATAAATTGACAAAATATGAATGTATCATTCTATTTTATATCTTATTTTGGATAGTTTGTGTATAAGGTTAAAAAAAATCTCGATAGAAGACTTATAACAATAAATAGCCTATTTTATTAGAACTAGAATTTTCAATTATACATTAATGCTTTTAATTTAATCAACGTGATTTTTGTTCGAAATTTTTTATCATTGCTTATTAATTAATTGTATAACATATTAGCATAAATTTTAAAAATCAGCTTAGATCATATAATTATATAGTTTTATAATAACGATAACTTTAATTTAATGTTATTTTATAATTATTTTTTTTACATTTTATAAATTTTATAGTAAAAACCGAAAACCAAATTGAATCGGACTAGACCGTACAGAACCCCACCAAAACAAGCCAGACGGACTAAACCGGACTGAACCAAACCAGACTGAATCGGACCGGGTCAGATCGAACAAGACCGGACCAGATCGGATCGGATCGGATTGGTCTCCACTGAACCAAACCGAACCGAACCGTACTAGACCCAGTCAGATTGAACCAAACCAGTCTGAGCTGAACCGAACCAGACCAGATCAAACTGAACTAAACCGGACCGGATTGAACCAAACCAAATTGGACCAGATCGAATCGGACCAAACCAGATCTGATCGAATCGGACTGGTCCCAACTGAACTAGACCGAACCAAACCAAACTTGACACAATCGGATCGAACCAAATCAATCCAAGCCAAATCGAACCAGACCGAATCAAACCAAACCAAACCAGACCAAACGAACAGGACCGAACCAAACCAAATCAGAGGGACTGGATCGAACCAGATCGAACCAAACCCCACCGAACCAAATAGAACTAGAGAGAATCGAACCCGAACAGACCAGATTGAACCAAACTAAATCAAACTAAACTGAACTAAACTGAAGTTGAAATTATTGAATAATGAAAAAGAAGTTGGATAATTTTATTATATCATGAGCTGTTTATAAGAATAACAATAGATATCTATAACAGAAAGGGCATGTCCTTTGCCCCCATCTCTATTTAGAATTCCATATTTCATCCCCATCCTCATCCCACAGGGATCTAAATCCATGCGCATACTCACAAATTTATTAAAAGAATTTCGAAAAGAAATTTTTTTAAAGTATACAATAATAACAAATATTAATAATGCAACATAATCAAAATTAAAAAAAAATGCATAAATAATGCAAATTCAATATAGATAATTGAAAAAATAAAAATGTGATATGATATCCCATCCCTTTCCTGTTAACAAACGGGAACTCCACTCCCATGAAAATAAAATTTGTCTTATTCCAATCTCTATTGTGGGTAATCTCGACTAATCCCACGTTTATGCATATCGACTTTTTTGTTATCCCTAATTATTTACATCTTTTGGATAAGTTAAAATATTTGATTTATAAAAACATAAAAATATATTTCCTAATTAATAAATGAATTAATAAATTTAATTAATGTGATTTTAATTACACACCATTTTCTTGTACATACTTTTAGTAAATTAAAATATCAATTTTAAAACATATGTTATAATTACTAAGAAATATCAAATATAATTCTCATTTGTGTCATATTAATTATTGGAGTAGTATATCAATTCACAATTATTTTCAATAAAGTTATTTAATTTTTTAAAATAATTAATAAATAATTAGTATCATTATCAAAGAAGTGTAAATTGTGGGATTGGTTGTTTTAAATATTTTAATGTTAAACAATTAAAGTGTTGTTTTTCAAAAAAAATTAATATGAAAAGATTGTGAAATTAATAACTTAGCATAGTGAGACGGATATATATATATATATATATATATATATATATATATATATATATATATATATATATTATGATTTTCAAAAACTTTATATTTGAAGTTAGAAATTTCCCCTTCTCCGATCTCGTCCTTATTTAGAATTTCAACTTTTATTGCCATTCTCATCACAAGTCTCCATTCCTCATTTTTCATAGAGATTTGAATCATTATTAGTATTCACATATTGATTAAAAAAATTTCAAAAAGTAAAAAATTTTCAAAATTCTTTGGAATTCAAATCACAAATATCCATAATAACAAATGCCACTAGTGCAACATAATTCAAATTGAAAAAAAAATATACATAATGTAAATTGAATCCAATAAAGATAATTAAAAAAATAAAAGTGTGCTAAGATTTTCTTGTTATCACTAATACTATAATCATAATAATTAATTATAATTTCTTTGTAACATAATTATAATAGCTTTGTTATCTTTTACACTATAATTATATATAAAAATTTTTAATGGTATCATACATTAAATTATCATTTTGTTTATATTATTTGTTATTTGTTAAATAATTTTGATTGACCTATTTTGTTAAGTAATTTTAATGAAGACGGATATAAAGGTATGGCTCAAAAAAATAGTTAATAATTAGAATATAAATGAAATCCAAAAATTTACATTAAATATTACGGTTATAAAAATGGTGGGGTATAATTTTCTCTATGAATGACACATGAAAAACTATCTATGTAATGAATCTTTATTATTGGTATGATAGATGGATAATAGATTATATTAAATCCATTAAAAATATGTTAACTATGATATTAAGTTTTATTAAAATATCAAAACTAATATAGTATAGTGTGTATTATTATATTTTTATTATCAATATCATTACAATACAATGTAGCAAATTTTTTATTATAATAATTTTTCATAAATTATATATCATACTAATTAAACTGACATGCAAAAATAAAATAATATCTAATTAATGTTATCCTTTAAAATTTTAATTTAAATGCGAGAGTGACAAATTGATCATATTTATCTATTAATTTGTGGTATTAAATTTTTAGTTATATTTGTTAATTATGATAATATTTGCTCTAATTTTATATAATACAATAATTTTAAATTAATATAGCTATTATGTCAATTATAGCACAAATTTAAGGTTGACTCAATAATATCAATTTGACATCTGTTCTCTAAATTTATGGACTTGTCCAAAGCTAACATAGATTATGATTAATATGTGTGTGTGTGTGTGTGTGTGTGTGTGTGTGTGTGTGTGTGTATCATTAATTTTTACAATATATTGTTCTAATGATTTAATTTTAATGCATTGTTAATATAAATAGATATTTTACATTGATATTAAATTATATAAAATTAAAATATTCAACCACTAATTATCATATTTAAATATAATTTGAATACAACAAACAAAAAAAATATAATATTTAATCTATATTGAAAACCCTAAAAAACCCCATGAATCCCATTTAAAATAAGTGAATAACTTCTATACTTGAAAATTTTATATTAAAATTAAATGATAATAGAGGATATGTCAATTTATAAAAAATACTCAAGAATTAAATAAAGAAAATTCTCTAAATTTAAGTCAAAATAAATATATCATAGTAAATATTTTATATTTTTAAAAGTAAAAATATATTCCAAAAGGCAAACCATATTATTCAAATTAGTATAGAATTAACTCAAGAAGATTTTAATTTATTTATCGTGATAGGCATGTTTTCAAATAAAATACATAATTTTAAAATATCCATCTATTAGTTATGATTAACATCATTGTAATAGATTACATTAGTTACAAACTATAATTACATATTAATTGAAAACTATCATATAAGTTATATTTCAAATTATGCATTCATTGATAGTATATAAATCACATGTTTCATATAGAACTATAATACATGTGAAAGAAACTATGACTATATATAAAGCCAAATAATATAATCATAACAAAACTTGAACTTTATTAGAATGAAAAAAATAATATTTCATAAATTAAAAATATGGAATAAAAATTTGCAAAGTGATATTACAGTATCTGATAATGAGTTTTGAAATTAGGTTGTGAAGTAGAAGTGATATTATAATTGATGTGATTGATATTTATCAATTAAGTGTAATGAATATAAATTGAAAATTCAAATTCCAAATGAAAATTGTGGGATTTAAATTACTCTAAAAGCGATACCTATAAAATTTTCTCCCATAAGAGTCTGAAATATTAATATTATAAATATGGTTAACATTTTCCTTTTTCTGGTCAACCAGTTTAAAATTTAAACTATTAACTCATATAACATGGAAGCCTAATAATGAGAGATTTGAGTAACTTACTAATTTATTATGAGATCAAATATTCAAACTTTATTGCCTTTTTTTCTGTCATAATTGTCTTTTAAAGATAAAGATAAAAAATTAAAGGGTAATTACAACAACCTCTCCTGACGTTCTTTAATATTACACTTATCCCCCTCTAGTTTTCAATATTACAGTTACCTCCGTTAATTATTTTTATGTCATTACATAGACACCCCTTATAAATTTAAAAGGACATTTATACCCTCATCCTCCTCACTCACCCCTTCACATGAGCCACCATTACCATCACCCAACCATCAGCCGACGCCTTGCCCTCCACAGCCACTACCACCACCTTCCTCTACACCGGCGAGCCACCACTACTGTCGCCGTAGTTCTCGATTTCCTTCCATAACCACTGCACGGATATGCCTTTAGATCTACCCTTTCTCATTCTTTCAGCCCCACCCCTCAGCGCAGCACAAAACAAATGAAACCAAACTAATAAATCCCTTCCCAAACAAATTGAATCTCTTAAAAACAACACACAATAAAAAAAAATGTATACAGTTTGGAGGAGGAGGTTGGGACTGCTAGGATTGCGGAGGAGGCTGGGACATTCATTAGCTAAAATACCAAATCAATGGCAGAGGCTGGGGTAACAACCAAATAGAGAACATTCATTAGCTCAAAAAAGCTCTCCATTTTCTCTGCATATACACTAGAAAACCCATATTGCAACCAAGTGCTAAAATCCACAAAGAAGCCAAAGAAAAAGGCAAAAAAAAAAAAAAATACACACACACACACTAATGCTTGGGTTATATCTGGGTATGTTTGAAATTGAAATCAAAATAAAAAAAAATTGATAAAATTGGAGTGAAATGGACTGACTAGCGGAGCTTAAACTCTAGAAGCCCTTTGAGCAATGGAAGAATGTTGAACTAATTGGCTTATTGTTCAACTAAGAGGGTTTCAACTTCAAGCTTTTTAACCTATGGTATTTTGGTTTGGGTCCAGATCAAGATAACACCTTTCCCCTTTGATTTGAGCCTAAGCCTAACCTTCCATTTTGCAATTCTGATCCTGTGCACAGAGAAACAAAGAAGGAAAAGGTTGCAAATTAACTTATGAAACTACAAAAAAAAAAAAGAAAGAATGGCAAATAGAGATATGGGTCAAACCTGAAACCTGTTTCTTGCAATTGCAGTCTCTCTTGGTTTAGGACTGTGGCTTTATGGTGTGGACGAGTTGCGGTGGTGGCTGATAGGATTGCAGAGCTTATGGCAGTGTGCTTGGACCTTGGTTACTCACAAACTCTTCAATCTAGTTGTTCAGGCGGCAGAGGTGAAGGTTTTCAGGTGGGGAGGAAATGAAGAGCTGAGGTTGGGGATGTTTATTAAAAAAGGATAATTTTGGAATTTTAAAAAGTTATTTAAAAATAAGGGAGGTAAGTGTAACATTAAAAACTAGAAGGGGGTAAGTGTAATATCAAAGAACCTTAGGGGAGGTCGCTGTAATTACCCCAAAATAAAATGTTAGGCACATTTTCTATTTACTTTTATGTCGGGCCTAAAGCCTACATATCTTAAAAATAAAAACTAGAGTAAATTACATTGACCTCCAAAGTTAAACTTCCATTTGTTCATATTTCTAGAAAGAGCATCTTTTGTTTTTCATTCCCATTTACATAAAAATGAATACTATAATTTGTGTTTTGACCAAGCATGAGTACGACATACATAGGATAACTTATGTCTTGAAAGTTTTAGTCTTTTTATACAATATTCGCGGTTCATCTCAATTTTTAATCCAATATACAAATTAATAGATTTGGATATGCTCACAATATGTTGTGTATTATCAATGATTTCCATAGAAGATGGTAAAGTGATGTCTTGAGGAGTTCCATATCTAAGACCTTTGATACAAATAGACGCATCCCAAGTTCATACAAGTTAATTCTCAATACTATTTCTTTCAAATTCATTAAAATTTCATGTGTAGATTCTTGAATCCCTACTATGGTATAATATTCATGTGATTTTGTACATGTGATATTTGGTGAAATTCAAGGCGTCTTACATCATTTGTAAAATTTGCTTAAGAAATCTCTTAGTTTATGAAATCATTATAAAGATATCCTATGAGTTTATAAAATCATTACACTAATTTTCCTTGTATCGCACGATGAATAGTGTGCCTATAGGAGGTCAGTGCCACATAGACAAATAAAGGGAAGTCAGGATGAATTTCATCAAATTTTAGGGGAAATCAGTGTAATTTACCTTAAAAACTAAAAAACAAATGCACTAGTTAGACCCAACTACCAAAATTAAAAAAGGCACAAAACATCCAAATTGATCCCTCTTGAATGTTATATAAGATAAATTAGTTCCTTTAGAAAAAATCTATAAAATTGTCTTTTCTAAAAATATTTCCTTGCGGACTAAAAGTATTGGCCACATGGACTTATTTAATCTTTTCATAATTCTTAGAGGACTAATTTGTTATTTTTTTCTAAATGGGCCAATTAATCTGACAATTTAAATTTGCAATCACTTTTTTGGGTTTTTTTTTTAATATATCGAACACAAAACTTTAGAGAGACCCATTAGATAAAAAAAAAATAATTACATAAAATTTACATTTTGTGAAAAAAAAATATTGTTGCTGACCAGAGTTTTGGAATTGATTTAATGATAATAACCTAGACTTTAATCTATGGGCTTGTAAGCTTATTAGGATTTGGTGAGAAAAATGGTAGAATGAGAACTCTTTCCATGTGGCCTTACTAGAGAACAAGTGCCACCAGCCTTTAGAGGAGGATGGAGGATGAATGGAAACCTTTCTTTTTCACTAGTGCAAGGACGTTGCATCAATTTTTTGAGTGCTCTCTTCTAACAGATTTCTCCTATTTTCTCTCTAGTTCTCGATATAGGTATGTGGATTTTTGCAAGATTGACATGGTAGAATGGTTTTTAGAGCATGGATATTGATTTGCAAAGGAAAAGATACAATAATGATGGGTTTTCCTTGGTTTTAGGTTCATAATCATGAAGTAAAGAGTGAATTCTTTAAGAGTTCTATAATGGATGGGATCATGTGTGCTATGGGCTCTAAGCAATTCGAAAATCCTCTTATTCTCCTTGTTTTCATTCCCTTTTCCATGGAAAATCTCTCTTGGATGGGTTCTCTTGTGTGTTGTGTGCTTTTTGAGTCTTTCTCCCTCATTTACTCTTGTTCTCCCCCTTAGGTCAAACTTAATCAATTTCCCCTTTTCACTATGGAGAAGACAATTACGAGTACTATTCATTGTTGAGCTTCCAAGACACTATTGACAAGACATAAAGAAATGACTACTAGAGCTTTTGGGGATGGGTTTTACAAAAACAATTAAAGGGATTTATTGTTTGGTTATGGTTAAAATTGGTACCACTTTTGGAATGTTTCAGAACTGAGTAATGGACTAAGGTTGGGTATGTTTCTAAAAATAAGTCTTAAAGTTTTCACTCTCTCTTTCTCTCTTTTCTAACAGGGTGTCTTCTATCCAGAATAGGTGAGGTTTTCCCACCAACCCTTTAGGCTGTCCCTGGTGTATGCCCCTTTGGGAGTTGCAACACTCAAAGCCTACCATGCGATAGAGAAGAATAGTTCCGTAGGTTTTAATATCAACCTCTCAAGAGTACATTGTAATGGATTTCATCCCATATATTCACTTATTTAAAAGGCTCATACTAAGACCCATTTTCTTCTTTTGCCATCACATTATGATTAATATGATTTAAATCCATATTCAAAATGACAATAAAAAAAAAAAGGGATCCGGAACAACTACAAAAAACTTTGCATTTGCTTCGTCTATTACATATCAAGCTAACTAAAACTTTGACAGACCATTCACCTTACAAAAAAACAAAAACAAAAACACTGACTGACCATTCTTAAAAATGAATACATTTACATTGTTTTACTCTTTTTAAAGTAAACTATATTTCTTCCCAAAACACTCCATTTCGTAAATGGTTGGTTGGTTTCCAGGCATAATATGGTCAAGTCATGTTCCAAATTTCCAATATTGTTCTCAAGCAAGGCACGGTCCCGGAAATAAGTCCCTTTTCTTTTATGAAGGATAACCAACCTTGTGCTTACTCTAATATCCAGACAAAAGTTAGGACATATTTGGTATGAGTTTTCAGTTTTCAAGATTTTGTGAAGGAAAAATTAAAAAACCATTTCCTTTATAAAATCTAAAAAATTAAAAAACTAAAAACAAAAATTGAAAACTGAAAAGTCAAACCAAACATATCCTTAATTGCCTTTCAACAAGTGCATGAGAACTTTACAACCCCTAAGCTCAGTCACAAAGGCATTCCAGTTATGGGTCCTTAATTACCAACTCCACAAGGAATTAAAAGACTCATTAGCACTCTGGTCCACTTTAGGTTAAAACCCACTAAGCAAGGCTAACAAACTGAGTTGTCTAATGAAAATAAAAAACAGACGTTATTAGGACAAAAAAGGGGTACAAAATCTACATTGTGTCATTCTCATAAACTATGGTTGAGATATTCGGTTCTTTACTAGGCCATCTAGCTCTTGAGTCTTCCTTTCGTATCTCCCATGTGTATTAATTCCTCTTTTCCTAACAACCAATCCTCCATTGATTATTTTAATTTCAATACCAATTATATCAAAGCTTTGTGCTTTAGGATGACCCATCCCAATGTCAATTTTACATTATACAAGGTAGACACATAATAAAGGCTAAAAGCTTACATACTATAAAGTCATGATTTGTGCACGCAATTAGATCTCAAATTAACTCACTCTAGAGGTGAATGAGATAAATGAAAATTTAAGGTATGCTTGCCGTTGCGTGACAATTTCTCAGCATTATTCAGCAACCTCTATTCTAAAGTCAAAACGCATGATCAACTTTAAACATTCCCTTCGCAAAGATAACGTAGAATTCCACAATCAAAGCCGTTTAGCCCGGTTCTTTTGTCTCCTGATTCCGCACAATAAAATCCATTGTTCATATTGGGTCACCACAACTCAACAGTTTTAAGAAAATGGAAAAAAGAACAAAAGGGAAGGAAAAAAGAATGCTAAAACATCGCGCTCCCTTCATCTACCTTTACTTTGTTAACATATTTTATTGCTATTCCATTTTAGGGGAAGGAGTGGCGGAGAGATGAAGCTACTTGGCAGTTTTGTACCAAGGCATATTCTAAGGGAGGAAGAAAAAACAAAAGGAGGAGAGAACACTAAAGATTCATTGAGTCACAAGCAGCACACAACGGATGAGTGGTGTTGGTTCATCTTCCATCAACTGAGCTTTCGAGGAACCAATTCATGAATAGTTTATACGACCATTTTGGGACAAGTCAGCGCAATATCGCACTAAGATGATGATTTTGTGATTCAGGTACAGATTTTTCAACAGTACACACATACATGAGAGAAAGCATGCAAAGGCTCAGTCACATTTTTTTAAGATTTCTAGCTTTGGCATACAGCTTTAACCCATTGAAACCGAAATTAATGGGTCCGCTGAGTAGAATACATAGCAACAATTGTGGGGACACAAGGCGTGAGCGCCAACTTTATGTATAGAATATATGCAGCGAGAGATACACTAGATGAACGGAGTGCATATTGATGTAAATATATTAATTGAAGCGAAAACGACATTCTTATTCAATGGAAAACTATGAGATGTCACCATCACTTGAATGCGCATCCATTTAATGTGAAGTTCACAATTTCTCAATCAACTTGGCAAGCCTCAATGAACTTCAGTACTGCATTTTGCTATTGGATTCCCTATTTCCCTGTATATAATAGGCAGGCACAGAACTGGCATGATACGAAGAAATTTCGTTTACAGTTTCATACTTCTTAGTCAAATTAATAAATGAATGAAAAATGCATAACATGTTCATTGCATTGACTCTCTATTTGTAAGTCATCATTTCATATCGTAAGTCTTCAAGAGCATCTCCAACTTGCATGAAAAAAGACGCAATTTTTGGATAGATTCCACTGGATGAGACTGCTCGATTTTATGGTGTCTATTGAAGTGATTCATGGAATTGGAGCTAGTCCCATTAAGTTAGGACCAAAATTACTCCTCTTTTGTGCAATCATATTGAATCAGCCAAACGATCTAGCATGGCTTTTCATCCTAGGCACCCCTTTCCCCCTCTTACCATCACCTCGTAACTATGATCATGATTATTGTCCCCAATCCCTTGAATTAGGATCAAGATTACCACCTAATCCCTCGATCTACATCCCAATCTCAGTTCCTCCCGCTTAATGTCCTAGCTATTTATACCCCAGAAGGGTGGGGAGCCAAATAAGTCTATCTTTAACCTATATACTGACTCATCCTCTATCCTGAGCTAAACAGCAACACATATAGTGTCACATGTATGTTGGCAATAACGAATAAAGATATGTGGTCATGTTAATGACACCAAAATTGGAATCCAAAATTGAATTAGTACTTTGCTTTTTGGGTCAGAATTGAATTAGCATTGGAAATGCTCTAAACTGCCGTTAAATGAGGAATTACTAACTAATAAGGCCATTGGTCGAACTTCTGATGATGGGCCAAGTTCAAGCTGGGCTTAACTTAATCAAATCCAAATACTGAAACGTCTGATAATATGCTTTGTCAAAAAATGTCTCCCAAAAGACCCAAGAAAAACGTCTTCCTCATTTGTTGTGTTGCCCAACCTGGTCAAACATATAAACATCTATCAACTAGGTGACGCTGCCCAGAAAACTTACCCTTGACTCACTCTTTAGTTCTGTGATTCAATACCTGGACAATGTGGCACAATCTTGGGGAAGATAATGTTGAAAAATTAAACCAACGTATAACAAAAAAGAGATTAATTTCACTATAAAGAAATTGATTTCTATTCATTCATATTATAAAATAAGAGTTTTCAAGAAGTGTGTCATGTCGATCAATAGAAATCTAGTCTATATAACTACATAAGTACTGAACATGACATAATTTTTTTTGATAATAGCCAGTGCATTGAGATCGATCACATTTATAGTCTGGAAAAAAAAAACGTAACAACGGATATTAATTTCTTATCCATTTTTTTTTTTGTCTGAAATGAGAATATCCACAAACAAGAGAGCGCCCCGCAGGACCAAAATACATGGAAAACGCAGGACCAAAATACATGGAAAACGCCACAAGTTTGGGACACCCTTATGGAGATCCTCAATGTCTGACTAGGACCACATCTAAGGGTGTAGGAACTTTACCCAAAAAAAGGGGAGTAGGAACCCTGACACCCCACACATTGTTAGAACACAAGCCAAGTTTTTTTTGGGTCCATTGTATAAAGACACACAAGCCTTCGACCAAAACAACAAAGTGTCAGAAGCCCACACATTTCTCTTCTTGTGGGGTGCAGCCCAACTCGCTCATCATTGTGCATATGTTGTGCCACCTATAGGAAGTTATCAACCCCGGATCCGTGGCGCAATGGTAGCGCGTCTGACTCCAGATCAGAAGGTTGCGTGTTCGATTCACGTCGGGTTCAAAATCCCGATCCAAAGCTACCAATGGATCACCCTTTTTGCACTTGTTGGCCACACTTGATCACCCCTACGCGAAGCACTTCCAGCAAGGCCTGTTACTTCGATTTCTGTCTGTCTTCTTTCTAGCTACTACAGCACATGAAGCTATGAATGAATCATACCATAGATTCAACATAGCTTGGCCTTGTCTTTTTAATTTGGCTTTTTAAAAAGTGTTTTTGATTAAATAGGTCAAGCTTCTGAGTTAAAAAAATAACTTATTAGGCCTAATAGGTTGATCTATTTATATAATTATAATAATAATTATTAATATTATAATTTAAAAATATACTTTTAAAGTTAATTAATAACCTTTTAGTCAGTTTAAAAATATATACATGTAGATATATTTAGAAGTTCTTTGAAAATTTTACAATTAAATAGACCTTTAAATAAATTTATGTTAGGCAATAAGCCTATGCTCAAGTTACCTTTTAAAAATATATACTAGACCTATTCAAATTAAAGTCTAAACCAACCTAACCTACTTTTACCCACGACATTCAAACTATACGAGTAAACATTCTCTGAATTTGATGAAATGAAAATCGTTTATATGGCACAATATCGTCATTCTCATCACTCATAAGCATCAGGTATAATTAGGGGTAAATAGTGGGTCGATGTGTAACTTGAATTTTAATGAGGATCTGGATGAGAGTTTTTTTTTTTTTTTGTGTAAAAATCATTTTTAAGAAAAAAATTACTTTTTATATATTTAGCTAATTTAAAAAAAATCAGAATCTCAAAATTAAAAAAAAATTCAGATTTTTTTAAAGCTAAAAAGAGTAGCTTTTTAAAAAAATCAGTTTTAATTTTTTTAGTTATATATAAAAGTTAAGTTTTATAATTTTTTTTGAAAAAAAAATTGAAACAAACATAACCTAATAAATTGATCAACATACAGTAAAGATGAAGCAGGACATGGAAATTTCGACCAATGGGCCTGCAGAAGCCCATCAGTATATAACATAAACGCCACAATACCAATGGTATGGCCGATTGAATTCTTATCGCAATCTTTGTTTCAGGATTCAGGAAGCTGTGATTTTGCAGTGAGGATTCAAGTTGATAATCTTTCTTTTTTGTTTTCTTTCTTTTTTTGCCATCCTTATCAGAGGATTCATCTTTTCACTATTTCATTGTACCATGGTTAATTATATGTAAAATGAGTGATATTTTAGTTTGGATAGTATTTAAAAATTGAAATTTAACTCTCAATATGAAATTAAGAAATTTAAATTTAATTTAGAAAAAAAATTACGTAAAATACCAAAATGCGTATTCATTTTTAATTCCCGTGAATTAAACAGATACCGTTAAAATAAATTATTTTCACAATGAACAGACTAATGATAAGATCCAATCAAAACGGTTCAGTTTTAGTACCCTTTATTTTTTTTGTGAATTGGTGGGAAGGAAGAACTTAAAACAAGAAGAAAATAGAAGACTGATTTTTTAATTTCTTTTTGTCACAACCAAAATAATGTCATTTTCAAATAAACAAGGAGAAAAGTGCGACCTAACATTGCTCTTAATATGAAATAAAAATTGTATATATTCACCTCATCTTCTTTAGATTGTCTCCCAAGTTCATGAGTACAGCTGGATTATAACTGGGTACAATACATTGTCACTTTCCTATCTATTATCAAACATCGAAATAGTAGAAGAATAAACATAAAGCTTCTTATTTTTCTTATTATTTTCTTCTTCATACGTAGGTCAATTCTAAGCTGTTGAAAATAAAATCCCATCAACTTTGTAAAGTCATATCCTTTTTGCCCTTTTATGGTTGGATTGTACGTAAAGAGGCCAATTTTTCAGATATATAAAGGATAAATGAAAGGATGGAAGAAAATGGTGAAGAAAGGAAAAAGATGGTGAGAAAAATATGTAAAGGCAATGCTCCTTAATTGAAAACGTCATAGGGGCAGTGGGCACCCATTCTAATTAAACTCTATGCTTGTAGAAATGCAACGGGCAAATAAAAGCCCTACAGCCAAAGCTACAATAACTGCCCCCACACTTCTCACCATACTTGCTTGTTTGGTGGAAACTTGTCTGCTCCAACAAAAACACAACCCTTTCCCCTCTCTCACACTCACTTTTCACCGAGATTTATCCCAAGCCCGTGGTACTTTGGATTGGTGTGATTGTGAGCCCCATTAACGCATGCCCATGTTCCAATTGCTCCATCTCCATGAAAGGAAAAACATCCCACTTGGAGTTTCTATGTATCTAGTGCTCTCTACCATTTTTATAATCTTTATATTGCTTGAAGCTTGAAACAATTAGCCTCTTTTGGGCAATGCCATGCATGTACACGACTTTCACGTTGCGCGTTTGAGGAGCCGAATAATGCCTTACAATTATATCGAAATAGATATGAATATGGATTTCGAAGCCCTTTGTTTGTTTGTTTTTTTTTTTTCTTTTTAAATCTCAAACGAGTCAACTCTATTGTGGTCAAAAGCGGGCCTCTCACCAAACAAAGTACCCCATATTTGATGTTCAATGTATCCCGTTATGTAAAGGATAAAACACATTAGCCCGCCGTTGCATTTTCAACGAGCACATTAAAAATATACTGCGTTTCGATGATGGCTATTGAACCTCCTCACATTTCCGCAAGTTCATTACTCATAATTAATTAATTAGGATTGATTGTACTGTTCAATTATCGAGCGGGAACTAAAACAAGAAGAAAAGTTAATGTCAAAGTTGATGAAATAAGTTTTTTTTTTTAATTTTGTTTCAAGTATCCACCACCAATAGCAATAACAAGTCTATTCAAGATGAGAGCTCCCTAAGGGGACAAATCTTCAGTCATGAGATTATTTTTATACACACAACAAAGAATCAAAATTAGATGCTTAAAAAATTTAACTAGCTACTAACTATATTAGGCCTCGTGATTAAGTAAGACTTTTTTGGTAGTAGGTACATAAGGCCTAACTCATGGGGAAGAAATATAAATGCTGAATTTTCGGAGTCAAAGGAGTATTGTTATATAAATTAATATGAGAGTAAGATATGTCACTTTTATCTTTAAAAATAAGCTTCGCTTACAATTTAAGTCATGTGTATGCTCTTGGAATTCTTCAAAGTCATGTTGATTTCTTCTTAAGATATTTAACAAAAGGCCAATGTAACATAAAATGAGTTCAAACAATATATAAACTATATTATCATGTAATCTTAATTTGAGTGTTAGATTGTGAGTCCAATATATTTCTAAGACCATCTCCAACGCGTCCCTTCATCACATCGGCTGCTGTGACGGGACCGTCCCCTTTGTGGGACGCGCACTGGAAGGGACGAAATGCAACGGTCCGGTCCCTTGCGTAAGGGACGTCTCTTGCTGGGACTTGCATAGCTTTTTTTTTTTTTTTTTCAAAAAAGCCGTTGAGAAAATGGTTATAATATTAAAAAATAATTATTTTATTTATATTTTAATCTATGCGGGACTAAATATGAGATCAAAGTTGGGATCTTTCATTGGAGTAAAAATCCCTTGTGCAGTCCCTTCGTCACTTTTATGTAACTTTACAGGTGTGACAATTGATGGGGATTCAACTTGGAATCCAGCACTGAGATGCTCTAAGTTCTCAGACATCCTTGAAAATTGTGTCATTGATTGAAAAATATTATCTATAACATTTTGAAATGTTTTTTAAATTGGAATATAAATAAATCATTTTAATTTTTAGAGTGAATAACCCAAATTGATCTCAAATATATATATATATATTTGTGTTTTATTCAATGAACTTACCTATTTTATTTGTGTTTTAAACTATTTATTTTATAAATCATTAGGATCAATTTGTTCTAAATTTTTCAGAAAATAAATATTAAAGAACTTATACATATATATATATATATAACAAATTATTGGGTAAATATATATTTGCTTATCCAAACGCTGTTCATATACAATTTCATCAACGGTAGATACTAGATACCCTTTAGATAGACGTCCATCCTGAGTGTTCATTATATTGTTTTATGCATCAATACAATGTGACAGCAGCATCCAGAAAAAATCGTGTCATCCTTGATAATACTTTGCAAGGTAGGGAGGCATATGCTTGTCTTATTTGTCGTAAAGAATTCTAATGATCTACGTTAAGATTTGAACCCCACAATGTGCTAAATAGGAGTGTGGCACTAAAAAGTTCCTTGACCCACAAATATGTGATTGGATTTTTCTTCTTCATAATTAAAATACCTAAACCGCTCTTCGATTGAACTTGTGTATATTGTTGAGATTAACTAACGTAATGATTTTAAAAGTTTGTTGTCTACGGTGATCATATTCGGGAAACGTCTTAAATGGTCCTTCTTAGCATGGTAATTAGTGTGATGGACCTTATGACATTATAATAAAAAAAAATAGTAAGATCATTAAGTTCCTTCAATCCCCTTCATTCAAAATCAAATGAATGGCTTGGATGAGATGTTAATTAAATTTTTATTTAATATAAATATTAAATTAATAATATTTTAAATAATTTAAAAATTAATTGAATTATGGAATCTAAGTTAAATTTATTATTATGCCCTAGATCCCCTCCCCTCTCTTTCACTATTGCCAACCCGCTACACTACCCGTCCCCACCCATTCCCCCTCATGGTCACTGTGGAAGCTGTTGCTCCAATCAAAAGTTCCTCAACAAAAGAGGCCATGACTGTCTACAAAGTCATTCTTTCATGGGTTAAATGTATTTTACCTCCCTGAACTTTATGCTCCGTGTAATTTAGACCATGACTTTTTAAATTGTGCAACATGACCCCCTATAGTTTTCAAACTGTGCGAAATAGCCTTTCTATCAAACAGACATCCATTTGCTTTGTTAAATGCCCATGTGCCAGTCACGTGACATGATTTATGGACAAAATTACCCTTCCCATATTCCCTACCTCTAATCCACATTCAAATTCAACAAAAAGAGAATCAACACCATGAAGCAGATCCATTTTCAACACAAAAAATTCAACAAATCAATTTATTCAGATTCACAAAAGGAGAATCAAAACCATGAAGAAGATCCATTTTCAACACATAAAATTCAACAAATCAAACATTTGAAACACGAAAAAAATCCACAAGCGGCAGATCCATTCCTTCATAAAGCAGATCCAGATCCAAATTCAGAAGTCGACCAATGGTGGCCCCAAACCCAGATCTAGACATTTGACCCAAAACCCAACCTGCGCAGCAACTAGTGGTGGCCCCTTTGTGAGCCTCTGTCGCGACATCTATCGACCACCGTTCTGCCTCTGAAGTGGACCACCGTCGCAGCCTTTGAGACCCTCCTTCGCGAACCAGTGGTGGCCGCTGAAGTCGTGGCCTCCTTCGCGAACCAATGGTGGTCTTCGTCGCAGCCACGGTCTTCGTTGTGGCCGTGGTCTCCGTTGCACAGTCGCAAGTCTTCCTCTTCACGTTGCTAGTCTTCGCGTCACTACTCTTTGATCCAAACAGAACCTTCCACCACTGATTGTGCACCCCATCCTCATTTGCAGGATCTGAAAGCAGAGGCCAAGGCCTGTTTGTCGCGGAACATGAGATAGTGTCGTGGTCTTGGAGGGTGTGATTGTGTTGCGAAACATGTGAAGGTTGGGGTAGAGGTGGAGGATGGTTGGATTAGAGCTTGAAGGTGAAGGTAAATGTGAAGGTGGAGGGTGAAGGTAAAGGTAGAGGTGGAGTTCTGGAGCATGAAGATTGAAAGGGAGAGACAGAGAACTGTGGTAATGGTTGGGGATTGGGGATATGGAATTTCTGGAAAGATTAAGGGTAGTTTTGTCCAATAAAAATATCACATGACTGGCACATGAGCATTTAACAGAGTAAATGGATGTCTGTTTAACAGAAGGGCTATTTTGCACAGTTTGAAAACTATAAGGGGTCGCGTTGCACAATTTAAAAAGTCAGGGTCTAAATTGCACAGAGCATAAAGTCTAGGGGGGTAAAATTCATTTAACCCTTCTTTCATGATTTCAATAAATTCAACAACAAACAATATTTTCTTCATTTAATGTTGGAGTTAATCAGGTGGCTGACTTTTTTGAATTAGAACAGGTGTTGTTTGACTGGTTGCAAAGCTGGTAATTGTGGGTACTGGTGTGCTTCCATGTCTCTTAAAATTTTCAAAGTGTAGCTCTTTGATTTGCTCCCCATTCTCTCAAGGGTCTTGAGCTGAACTCAAATTTTATAAGAAAAATGAAAGTTGCATCAATTAATAGCTGCAAATTGAAAATAACAAGACTGTTATCCTTCAACATTCCCAGCAAGATAAAGATAATTAGATTCCGCAAATTTGTGACTTGATCAGGTTGCATACTTTGCAGTAAGACACAGAGAAAGAAAATGAGAGGAAAGAGAGAGATAGGGAAGGAGAAAGTAAAATAGATATTATTTTTATTATAAATTTATTTTTATACTACTTGTACCATAACGGTCCATAACTCAAACCCCCCCCCCAAAAAAAAAAAAAAATCTTAGAATCCTCCAATTCAATCTTATCTTTAGTTGTTGAGCTTAACTGCGCGGTTGAATGTGCTATAATTTTGGATAAAAATTACAAGTCAAACATGTAGTAATATTTTTGTTGAGATTTAAGTGTAAATATGTGACGTATGGACGAACGATGCAAGTGTTCAGTGCTCGACTTTTTTTTTAACTTAATATAAATGGAAATAAACTGACAAGATAAGCAGAAAATTAGCAAGTATAAAAGAGTGGAAGGGAAATCACTATCAATCGCTTGTATTTGACAATGCGCCGTCCATCAATTTTGCAGTTCAACTGGCCCAAATCCCCAACATATAAATGCTACTCTTAATTAATTGTAATTCGGTTTTAATTATTTGAAAATATGGGTTATTGTGCCCTAAAATATTTAATGCTATGTCTTGTTTTATTGGTTTCAACTGTTCAATGCATTGCAATGAGTCAAACCGATCCATCACCTTCATTAAAAAAAGTTAATTAGAATAAAACATTTATTTAGATTTTATAAATTTAATTTTAGAGGCTACTCTAATATCCCTATAAAATTCAAGAGTATGGATAACTTTAAATTATTTGTAATTAAGAATGAGTCGCACATTATATTAACTCAAGTTTTTTAAATTTATCAAATTAAAAATCAAATCGGAATCATTCATTATACAAAAAGTATCGATACCCATAAATATTGAAGAAAAACTTTAATTTTAAATATAAATTATTGTATAATAAAAGATATTTTACTCTTCATTTGATACCTTAAAATTACTAAGATATGAAAATAACAATGAGTTTTGAAGTCATATTCGTGAGTCAAATTGATCTATAACTTTACAAACATAACGAGTATCAATGATCTATTTGACTCATTTCAAATTTTAAAGAATAAAACGATTCAAAAATATAATTTTAAGAATTAGAATAAATAGAGAACTCAATTTCCTAAAGTTACTTCCATGTAAATTTTTCCTTGGGCTACTTAAGCCTTGCAGTTAAAAAATAACACTCATTTCAAAATAATTAGATAATAACGTAAAACTAATATATTAAAATTAACATCAGTTTCTTATTACATTAATTATTTCATTTGTATTTATTTTTTATTTTGTTTGTGCTTTTTTTTTAGTAGCCCATTTTTAGAATGGGAGGAAAGTACATCATTCTAAGACCAAAAAAAGGAAAAAAGCCTCCAAACTAATTAAATATTTATAGGTTTAAGTCTCTATTTGTGCTCTGAAGACACTCATCGACAATATCCGCTGAAAAAAAGCTTAAATTAAATTGTGCTATGTTGCCTGTCTAGTTCAGGACTGCGTCGGTTGTCGGCCAGAAACACATCAACGAAAACACTGACCAGTGAATGTGTATATGACTTCACGTTTAACTACCAATAAATTATTCACATTATATATTATTAATCATGTCGGCATCCAGTTTATAGGGGGTCGCATTTACAATGTATTATTAATCATGTCGCTTGAAACGTAGATCTGACGATAGAAAATGTATGAGACACATTTAATATAGTTATCTATAAAATTGAATCATAGGTACTCTTCAAGTCAACTAGTGAAGAATTTTAACAATGAGAAATAGAAGGGACGTTTTGCCCCGAGGTATATCAGAAAAAGAAATATTTTTCCAGTTAAATTACATTAATAACCTTCCATAAACAAACATCATACATAGTACTCTCTCTCTCTATTCGCCAACTATAACCAGACAAACAATGCACATATTACTTTGTATATATTAAAATATTATTATTATATTTTTTATATTTTTATAGAGAATAATTTTTATGCATTGACAATTTAAAAGAGGTATATATTGTCATCTAATCATATATTTTTATTTGAAAGATTTTTGAAATTTTAAATAATTGAATCAAATATTTTTGTTGGTGGAACAATACATGATTAAACTTTCACGTAAATTTTTTTCTATATTGATAATGCATGTAATTAAAATTAAATTAATGATAATTAATACTTATATTATTATTTTGAAAAATCATATTTTAAACTTAACTATCAATAATACATTTTAAACTTTGTCAAATGGTAAATATTTACTCTATTAATTCTCAGCATTAATCAAGTATCTCAATACTCTTTTCTTTTTTTATTAGTAATTATCTTGAGAAACCAATACAATTTGGTACAATAGAAAGGTTTCCTTTATATAACCCATTTTGTATTGGGCGTATATACAATTTGCTAATCTCCACATTTTGTATTGGATATAAAACTCACTATTCTCTTTCTTGAATCAATTTAAAATTTTGAATAGTATTGTAATTTTAATCACTCACATTTATTACTTCTTCTCCAACATTTCTCTCTTGATTAATATTTTATTCATTATTATTTATCTCTATATGAATATTATTGTTTTTTTATGTGAATATTGTATAATTGATTAAAAATTTTATATAATATTATTATCATACGCTAAATAATTTAATTTTAATATTATTTTAATATTTTTTATTAAGTTCATATGAATAACTAACATTATAAATTCAAACAAAAAATTTAGCATTTAAAATTTAAAATTCATAGCACGACTGACTCGTTATTAATAAATTGCAAATGATTCAATAATTCAAATTATATTATTACTCACATTAGGTTTTTTTTCATACATTTTATTTAATTTAGTTTTAATCTATTTTTTTTAATATGAATCCTTATAATTATTTAAGAATATGAACTTAGTAATTATAAATATTGAAAAATTTTGAGTTTGCTCTTTACAACTATTTTAAGATTTTTTTTATAAATATCACTACTTAATAATGGAACAACTTAACAAGGATCAATATAAAAAATTTGAAAATTTTGGATTAAAAAAACGAATTATAAGGACCAAAACTAAAATTCACTATATTTATTTATGAGTATTGAAAAAGCAAAATTATTATAATTGATTGAATTAAACAAGTTTTTTAAAAATTAAATAATTAGAATATAAACATAGTACAATTATAAGAAAAAAAATACTATTTTAAATAAGTTTTATATTACTTTTGTTATTAGTTCGATTAAGGATAGAAGTGGAACAGCAGCACAATGATTGAGACTTTCCAATCTGAGAACAGTTAGCAACGCATGCAAGGGAGTTTATTTTGAGATTATGAATGATTTTTCATAGCAATAAACCATAATCTAGTTGTCTTGTCAACTTATAACAATATTAACACATTCAATGTTTCCAAAATATTCGGTACATTATTGTAAACGCTAGTACTACTTAATTAATTTATGCAGCTAGCCAAACAATCAATGGCCCACTGCCACTCGTGACTTCACACAGGCTAAGCTGTAATCGTAATAAGTTATGTTTTTTGCTCGTAGTACTAATCGTAATAATACTTCACACAAGGAGTAGTATTAAGTGTTTGAATTTATAACCCTTTGTAAGAAATTTAATAGTGAATCTGTGGTGGATAATAGTTAAAATGGGTTGCGATCTCAAATAAATTTTACCTATAATTTATAGGATTTGGATTATGGAGTGCATGCTGCCCTCTCGAAGATATTTCTACCTATCCCATCACCCTGAAATTGAGTGAACAACTTAGAAAGAGGAATAATTTCAACATTTTAGAAGGAATTAGTCTTATATTTAAAGTATAAAAAAGCTGCCTCAAAAGCATTAAAAAAGGTTTTTTTAAAAAAGACTAAATTACGATAATTATGGTATCATTGATGGAAGCATAATGATATGTGCAAAATCTATTATCATCTCATAATTTTCAAATTTTACGAGTAGTTAAGTTTGAATTGTTGAGTAGTATGAAAAGAAAAAAAAAATGCTCAAGTTACCGAATGTTAAAAAAATGAAAATAATATATATATATATATATATATATATATATATATATATAGTACACTTGACTTTTTTAAAGATTTGTGATTTTCATTTCGACTCTCTTTTATTTATAAAATTTACATTTATCAACCATTGAGTTTTTGAAATCATTATACTACTCTCCTTTGAGTTTGCAAAATCCGGAGAGATAAATGTCTCTCAGATAAATAGAGAGAAGTCGATGTGATATATAAGAATTTTGAAATATGTTGATTCTTTTATTATTAGGATTTAATTTTTTCACACTAATAATATAAAAAAAAATCTTATAGGGTTATCTAATCAAATTATTTTATTAGTTTGTCTATTCAAATAGTGGATATGTGAATTGATCATATTTATTGATATGATGATATATAATTAAATACTATATCAAAATTAAATCCTTATCAATAATCCTCTTGCTAGTTAACAATCCATATCAAGTATTGTCATTATTGACTTTAGATTACAAAAGTCGGCTAGCTTGAAAATGTTTTGACTGTAAATTTAATATAAGAGTTTGTTTTGATGTATTGCCAATGTAAAAAAAATATAATTATTTAATTAAATTTCTTATTTTATATGACTTGTCAAATATATATATAGGAGGTGAAAGTTAATCATAATTACTAACATATCATTATATAATTATATGACTGTGTAAAATTATTATCGTTTAATATTTTGGTACTATATTCAGAGAAGAGAAAATCTTGTATACAAATTAATGTGAGTTTTGCGTTTTCTTTTTGATGTAATGATACGACATGACATTGAGTGGCAATATTAAACTTTTTTAATGATTTAATAATACGTAATGGAATGGAAGTGTAAACTTTTTTAATGACTTTGCTATTAATATATAGTAAGATAAAAGTTTACACACCTTATTTACACATTAATAATAAAACAAAATTAAATCTGAATAAGGACTACACTACCGACAGAGAAGAAACCAAAAAAGAAAAAAGGATATCAATATGCTGAAACATGAAGAAGAAGAAGCAAGAAGTTAGCAGTTGGCACCATAGCATTTATTGAAAAAGTTTACTTTAAGTTTGAGGATGCTTTATATATTTTCGTGAGAACAAAGACTAACCAACCAGCAAGCAATAAACACCGTGGACTAGCTAAGCCCAAGGTGTAATTAAAGAGCAGAATCTCTGGGTGGCCGTGCGGTTTCGATCCAGAGAATGATTTGTTGCTTAATTAAGAAGCCGGCACATCTAGATACATATACTGAATAAATAAATAAGTTTTACGTTTATATGACAAGTGTCCATATTTTGAAAGATAAACTTTTACATTTTCAATACTTTAAATTTAGTATTAACTTTGAATATTTACCTTTTTTTAGTATCCTTAGGCTGTGAAATAAAACTTGACTACCAAACTAAATTGTCTTTGTTTGAGAGTACTATTTACAACTCACATTGTAGTACATGTTTATAAACTCAAGTTGTCATTTCTAAGTTTTAACTAATGGAAGAAGTCATTAACAAGTCCAGGTAACTTTGTGCAAACTTATACTAACAAAGCATTATACGCATAGAAAAATTTACTACACGTCAGACCGGCAGCAGCGGGGAATGTATACATTGATTTTTATCTTAAATAATTTCTATATTTTTTATTATTGATTTTAAGTTGATGATTTACAGTAACGCATTTAAATACAATAATAACTAATATCATTCTTTAAGCACACCAATTGTAAGCGCAAGGGAAAAAAAATAAAACGAAGTGTTTTTCTATAAATAAAAATCTTATTACTTTTCTTTAATTCCTTAAATTTTAAAAGCCGAGATACATACGACTTTTTGACTTTTGAATATAAACAAAAGGTTTTTGAATTAGGAAAAAAAACAAAAAAACTCCTTTGTACATACATACGCGTGCAAGTCACATGCACTTGGGATTAGTCCAGTCGCGCTGGCTGCAGCTGGATGGTTATCATTGATTATGCCTTCCCTTAGTTTTTTTTTTTTTTTTTCTGATGTTATTTTTATGAAATTTGCCAATGATTACTCCATAAGGGAATATTTGATTGAGAAATAAAATTAGAGAAAAAATTTATAGAAATAAAATTTATATATAAAATTATACATAAAATTGTCCCTTTATTTTTATTCTCTAACCAAATAGGTAAAAGTATATATTAGTTACAAAGAAGTAAGACAAAAATAAAAAAAATAGTACTTTTACTGCTTTAAACAATGTTTCAGAGTGCTATTAACTAAATTCTTTTTTACTTATTGTTTCCCTTGTGTAACCGACGGTCTGCTTCCTACCAAAATTTTTATGGAAAATTATTGATAATTGGAAAGATCATCATATTGTTATCCAAATTATGTGCCAAAAAGTTATTAGAAAATTTTAAATTTTTTAACCATTCATGATTTTCACTCAACAATTAGAAATTTGTTATGTCTATACCAACTAGATGTCTGTGTCTAAGAGATTTTATGGCATGATTTTGTCTAGCTATCTAGTAGTACTCAATTTTGATACATGATGAGGATGAATTATTGTTTTGTGCGCATTATTATAGTATAGTTAGGCCATTTGAACACTGGTTCTGGCCGGGGATGATCCTACCTTGCTTTATGCCACATTTATGGTACTCCTCAAAGCTATAACATGGACGAGAGCCAACAAGCAGTTGTTGTAGATTGCTGGCACACCACTGTTGGCCACAGATCTTGTAATCATGAGAAATTTTTTAGGGCTTTAAGTATAAGAGAAAATATGGTTATGTTTCAATTATAATTTGACGCCTTAACCCTCTTAATTTTATTACTATTAATTTTTATAAAAAAATTAACAAATCAAATGGCAAATAAAATATAACCAAACATTTATCTTAATTTATAAGCACCTAAAATTTCTTTATAGTCAGCCAGAAATGAAGAAAAAAAAAAAAGCACTATCATTTGTTGTGCGAGTGAACCACATGGCATTCACATGTTCCAACTATATATTGGGCATATGGACTATATGCAAGGCATCAACTTTTCTTAAAAGTCACAAACCCAGGTTTTTTAACCATACATGCAATGATTCGAACATCATGGAATGTTTGTTCAACGACTTGTTCATTTTTTGTTTTTTATAAATACGAATTGCGCTTCACAGAAAGGGAGAAGGGGGAGAGACCCAAATCCCAATGGAGAGAGCGCTTAGATGAATTTTTTTTCCCCCTAAATAAACCACATCGTACCGGATGTCATTTTAAAAGTGTCACTTAAATTTTCAAGATTTCGTACTGTTATATGTTCTTTAATCAGCAGGTTTCACTTTCTTGAATTACTCCACCCTTTTGCTAATGATCATATGTATTCAGGCTATAAGGATGTTTATAATATTGCAACAATAATAGGATGTTGCTCACGTTTGTTTCCCTCGTTTTTTTTGCCTTCAAGCATCACAAGGTTTGAATTAATCCACATAGTGAAGAATTCAACATGAGGGCATTAACTGGCGCACTTCATTATTTGCACGTGGGGACCAATTACTCTAAATATTGAGGTTTTAATTTGTTGCTTCATCATGTCATGAACTTTTTTTTTTATCCGATAATTATTGTATTACTCAATGTTCATCAAGTCGGGTCTTTTTTTTCAATATTGGTTTTAAGAGGGGTATTTACACTAATATGGGATTTTGAGAGGTAAAATATAAATATGGGATATAATCTAGAAGAATCCGCCTAAGGCTGATTGATAAATTAAAAAATTTTAAAAAAATAAATAAATGCATCCGCCTTTGGCGGATTAAGCTTAAAAAAAAAAAAAAAGAATTCACAACCCAAAAACGTGATCACATTTCTGACAGAGAAAGGTTGGGCATTGGAAGTTGATGACATTTATGACACGGGAAAGTTGGTCAAAAAGTAAAAGTGTTCACAAAAAATTGGTCAAAGGAAATGACAAATCCTGGGCAAAGCTTAAATCCGCCCGTGGCATAATTTTTCATTAAAAAATAATTTTTAAAGATCCGCCAAAGACGCTTTCGTTATTAAATTATTTTTTGTGCACTATATAAACCTCTGAAGTCCACAGAGACTATGCATATTAACGTTAGTATTCAGTTCTAGTAGAGAGAATTAGGAGGATGTGAGCTTCCTTGAAAAAAAAAAATAAGTGTCTCAGAGTGTCAAAAAAAAGAGTGAGAATGAATGGGACAGTAAATATAATAGTTTATTTTAATGGTGAAATTATTACAAATATTAGTGAAGGTATTACATTTACATGTGAGCGACCATTTAGTTTTTTTATTCCCTACACCTTGTCATATTCGGAGCTAGAAAATGGGTTATGTCAATCGATAAATAGTGACGCTCCAAAAACAGTCGCAGCAATAAGATACAGGTGTCCTATCTCGATTTTTGGCAATTTCAGACAATACCAAGCAGTTGCAATACGGGATGACAATGATATTCAACAAATGTTTATGATACATCAGCAGTATCAACTAAACATTCCTACTATTGAGTTGTATGTTGATTTTGAAGTTGTCGCTGGGAATGTAGAATATGAGTCAATCACATTTGGAGATGAAGACATAGAACTAGAAGCAATGGGGGAAGAGGATGATGAAGATGACTATGGAAGTGGTGATGAATATGCTGCTGATGATGATATTGATAATGATGTAGATAATGATGGGATGTCAAATAGAGCAGGCGGACAACATCTGAATAATGAGCCATCTTTCATGCGTGCTTTGGATTTGGAAGCTATGCAAACATCAGAGTTTCCAGAGTATGCAAATATGGGTATGTACCTTTTAATTTTTTTAGTTGATTTTGTTAATTGATCATTTTTAGTTAATTAGAAGCACAATTTTATATAATTTTAGTTGATTTTTTTTATCATTTTCAACTGATTATTTATTTTAGTTGATCATTTTTAGTTGATTCCTTTAGTTAACTATTTTTTTAGTTGATGATTTATAGTTTATTCTTTTAGTTCTTAATTTTTTTAGTTGATTCTTCTAATTGATTGTTTTTTATTTGACAATTTTTAGTTTATTATAAGCACAATTTTATGTAATTGTAGTTCATTATTATTTAGATGATTTATCATTTTTTGTGGTTTATTATGTTTAGTTGATTCCTTTGGTTGACTATTTTTTTAGTTGATCATTTTTAGTTTATTCCTTTAGTTCTTTAGTTTTTTAAGTTGATTCTTGTAATTTATTGTTTTATTTTTAGTTTATTTATAGCACAATTTTATGTAATTTTAGTTTATTATTATTTAGCTAATTTATTATTTTTTGGTTGATTATATTTAGTTAATTTTTTAATTGATTACTTTTAGTTGATCAAAAGCATAGTTTTATGTAATTGTAGTTCATTATTATTTAGATGATTTATATTTTTTGTGGTTTATTATGTTTAGTTGATTCCTTTGGTTAACTATTTTTTTAGTTGATCATTTTTAGTTTATTCCTTTAGTTCTTTAGTATTTTAAGTTGATTCTTGTAATTTATTGTTTTATTTTTAGTTTATTTATAGCACAATTTTATGTAATTTTAGTTTATTATTATTTAGCTAATTTATTATTTTTTGGTTGATTATATTTAGTTAATTTTTTAATTGATTACTTTTAGTTGATCAAAAGCATAGTTTTATGTAATTGTAGTTCATTATTATTTAGATGATTTATTATTTTTTGTGGTTTATTATGTTTAGTTGATTCCTTTGGTTGACTATTTTTTTAGTTGATCATTTTTAGTTTATTCCTTTAATTCTTTAGTATTTTAAGTTGATTCTTGTAATTTATTGTTTTATTTTTAGTTTATTTATAGCACAATTTTATGTAATTTTAGTTTATTATTATTTAGCTAATTTATTATTTTTTGGTTGATTATATTTAGTTAATTTTTTAATTGATTTCTTTTAGTTGATCAAAAGCATAGTTTTATGTAATTGTAGTTCATTATATTTAGTTAATTTTTTTTGTTGATTATGTCTAATTGATTATTTTTTTAGTTGATCATTTTAGTTCATTATTTAGATGAGTATTTTTAGTTCATCTTTTTAATGGATTATTTAGATGAGTGTTTTTAGTCTTTTTTTTTCAATTGATTATTTAGTTGATTCTTGTAATTGACTACTTAAATATTTTCTCGTAGGTGATTCCGTTGTGGATGGTGAACTATTTGTTGGAATGATATTCAGTAATAGGGAGGCAACTATAGAAGCAATTAAGGCGTATAGCATACTCAGAGGAGTAGATTATAAGGTGTTGGAGTCAGAACCGAAGACATTTTATTGTAAATGCACACAACATGATAGAGGTTGTGGATGGCTTCTTAGAGCTAGTTTGAGGAAAAATAAGGGCTTTTGGGAAATCAGGAAATACAATGGGCCACACACACAGCCTCTGCGAGGATTTCACAGGACCACTCGAAGTTGGATTCTGACACCATTGCACAATTTATAGAGCCCATGGTACAGTCTGATCCATCACTTAAAGTTAAAACTGTGATTGCAGATGTTTTCTCTCGGTATGGGTACACAACAACCTATCGAAAAGCATGGGCGGCAAAGCAAAAGGCTATCGAAAAAGTTTTTGGCAATTGGGAACGCTCGTACGAGGAGTTACCGCATTGGTGTGGAGCCATGTGTGCTGCTGTTCCAGGTTCAGTTGTTCGATTTGATGCTATAGAAGCATATCGTGGTGATGAACTTGTGGCAAACTATAGACTATTTCGCCGGGTGTTTTGGAGCTTTGGTCCATGCATTAGAGCATTTAGACATTGCAAGCCTTTAATTCAGATAGATGGGACACATTTATATGGGAAATATAAGGGGACTTTACTGATTGCAGTTGCACAAGATGACAATAAGAATATTTTGCCAATTGGTTTTGCTATTGTGGAGGGAGAGACTGCAGATGCATGGCAGTTTTTTCTAGACCATCTTCGTCGATATGTAGTAACCCAAGACGGGATTGGTGTTATTTCTGATCACCATGAGTCAATTAAAGCAGCCATGGCCCGGAGCAATGGTCAGTGGGAACCTCCAAGGGCATTTCATAGGTACTGCATTAGGCACATTGCTGCTAATTTCTTAAGGAGATTCAAGGCACCTCACCTGCACAAAATTATCGTGACTATGGGTAATTTATACTTTACTCGTACCTATGTTTGTTAATTTCATTGCCTGTGAAGTAATGTTCATAAATTAAATTTGTAAAAGCATTGTTCTCTGCAGGGTATTCAAGAAGTGAGACTGAATTCAATAATCATTATGAGCGGCTCCAAGAACGTAGCTCCCGATATACTGATTGGCTTGATGAAATTCCACGAGAAAAGTGGGTGCAGGCAATTGATAGTGGATATCGATGGGGACACATGACCACAAATCTTGTGGAGTGTATGAATTCTGTGTTAAAGGGGGCCTGCAATCTTCCAATCACATCACTAATAAGAGTAACATATTTTCGATTGGCTGAGTTGTTTGCTAGGAAAGGTGAGGAGGCATATGCACGAAAAAATGCAAGTTATGAGTTCTCAGAAGCTGTCACGACAAGACTGCAAAAAATAGAGCTAGCAGCCAGAAACATGATAGTGACCAACTTTGATAGGCAAAGTGAGTCTTTCCATGTTAAAGAACAAATTAGTAGGGAAGAATACAAGGTTGATTTGAAGCACAGATATTGTGATTGCGGCGATTTTCAGATTGATCGAATTCCTTGTCGTCACGTGATTGCCGCTTGTGATAGCAAGAATATTGAATGGCGAGGGTATGTTGATGATGTTTACAGAATAGCAAAGGTTTGCAAGGTGTACAAGAGACAGTTTGGGGTTGTGGGGCACCAAAGTACTTGGCCCCAATATAGAGGTCCAGTGATTTGTCCTAACCCTTCTTCAAAGCGCAAAGCAAAAGGACGCCCAAAGAGTACTCGATTCCTTAATGAGATGGATATGCGTGATATGCGTGGACCTCGACGTTGTGCTCTTTGTCGAGGAGAAGGTCACAGTCGCAGCCGCTGTCCACATGCTCCTGGCCCAAGTTCATAGTCATGTCATTTTTTTGTATTTCATGGATGTTATTGTGTCATTTTATTTTATTTATTGGATGTTATTTTGTTATTCTATTTTGTTTTATTAATGCTATTGTGTTTGTTTATTTTGTTTCATGGATGCTATTGTGTTAATTTAAAGTTTGTATCAAGGTTTTTTCTTTTCGTACTCCATCAACAAGATATGCATCAAAGTCCATACAAATGAAGTCCACAGAAGGAAGTCCATACATAGACACATAAAAAGCTACATCGTAACAATTTCACCAACAACAAAATAATACTACACATAAAAATATACATCATAAGAAGTCCATACATAAAAGTACTATACACTCAACCTCCTTTACGACCTTTCCCCTTCCCTGGTGGTGGTGGTGGTTGAAATGGCGAAGGGCTAAGCCTTTTAGCTGGTTTCACGTGTTCTCGTGGTCGTAATGCATGACGTATAGTTCCTACAGTCTGTTTGGCTGCATTTCCCAACACATTCATAAAGCCACGAGATTGTCTTCTTCCTTGATCACGTCTGCCCTCATCTATGCCACCTTGATCACCCATGCCAAACTGATCACCCATGCCCTCATCTGACCCACCCTGGTCACCCATTTCTAAGCATCCCCCATCTTCTTGCACTGCATGTTGGGCAGATGCAGATGCAGCTGTATCTTGAAGACTTTGGATCATCTCGGCATTTGCCCAATGTGTACCGGGGGATAACATCTGTGGAACTGACATATCAAATGGGACCATTTGTGGCCGATAGTCGTCATTCATTTGTCTAGCTGGATTTATATTGAGGTCAATATTACTTTGTGCAGATGATTGACCACCAAGGGTGAAATCAAAGTTTCCTGCAATTGGAGTGAAGTGAGTAGACAATCTCCCAGTGGACGAGGACCCAGCAGACCTTGAAGGACCACCGGTGTGGCGGCCAAAAACACCAACAGAATGACGTGGTGGATCTTGTACCTGCAGACCACTAGTGCGGTTGTGAAAACCCCCAACTGAATGTCGTGGTGGATCTTGTATCTGTGGACCACTAGTGTGATTGTGAAAACCCCCAACTGAATGCCGTGGTGGATCCTGTATCTGCGCAATTTGCTGTATCTCTGGACACCAAGGGAATTGGCTCTGAGGAAATTGTAATATGTTTACATCCCAATAGAAAATGTTATTGGAATGCTGAAACAAAGGTTGATGGCCTTGTGGAGCTTCTAGTTGGATGTGAGGTGCTTCATCTTCTCCTTGGGGGGCTACTTGACTTTCTTCATGTTGGGGTGGTTTATCTTCTTCATGGGCGGGTGGATGATCTGCTACCACAGGGGACAACCGTATAGCTCTAGTGTGAGATAAATACCAAGACCGATACAAATCGGAAGGTTGATAATCAACAGTGGGAGTTCCAGATAATACATGATTTGCACGTTGGTACCACATTGCCACCCATTGTTAATGTTTTCTTTCCCAATTGGTGGGTGGCGCTCCCCTTAAGTCCCTATTATGAAATCCTTGTAGATTAGGCTGGTCGAGAGGAACTTCTTGATTTAACCCAAATTGTCGCATAACTCGATCGGTTGGGTGCAACTCCATCACCTCAAAACATAAAAGAGGAGTAACAGCTGAGAATAAATGGCACTCAACCCGTACATCATCTGGAATAAGAGCATTAATCACGGGATCCAGATATAGTTGCCATAGAAACTGCATTAGCAAAAATACATCAAATATGCAAATAATGATAATTATTTACAATATTTCAAATATTTACCTGATGTCCCAAGTTATCTATCATCAACCTTATAGTGTGATGGTCCCTTAAATTGATGTCACGTGGGTATCGTGGTCGATTCCATCTATGAGACATTATCTTAATTAGATACCAATATATATATATATATATATAATTCATTGAAATCAAAATTTATTGCATACTTGAAACAAAAAATAGCAAATGAATATTTACACTAATCCCTTCATTTTATTAGATTTAAGTACTAAATGAATGGACCTAACTAATTTATATTCATTTTGATTTTCAAATTATTTTAGAATTTGGTAGTTTCTATATTACATGTATTGTATTGTTTTGTATATTGATTAGTATTTTATTTTGCCATTTACTATTTAATACGATAGTACACATTTAAAAATTATTTACAATATTTAGACACCTAAGTAAAATTTATTTTTGTTATTATTGTCAGATCTTTTGAAAAAGTGCTATAGTTTTTTAATTTAGTTAACAATAATAATGTTATTTCCACTAACTTTTCTTTAAATCACTTGGCTAGACAAAAATTAGGTAAAAAAATACTCAACTAAATTTCCTTTTATCATTTGCTTTTGAATTTTATTAGTTTTTCATGTATTTTTCCCTAACATATATTATTGCATTAATTATCAAAGTTTAAATGTAGTGAGACAGTATCACAATGTTATTTTAAAAATATTTCAATAAAAATATTTATAAAAAATTAGTCAAACATGTGAAATGCATGGTATTTTATCTAGTTAATTATTTTTTTAATAACAACTATATAGAAATTCAAGTAAAGAGTAATTACCTGCGAGCGAGGGGAAAAATATATGGTGAAGATGGTATGGGAGCCAAAAAAGGCATCCGTTGCCATGCCCATACTTGTAGTAGAACAACGCACCCGTTGATTTCTTTAGTGTCAATACGAGTAGCACGACAAAGCCCTCGAAAAAGTACAGCAAGGCACGCTGAGCCCCAACTATATGAGCCAACTTGCTCTAAATCTTCAAGCAATTGCAAGTACTTTATATGTACTTCAGCAATGCTTTTGTCGGGCAGAATACATTGGCCCAGCAAGGCCATTATGAAACAACGGGCAATCTGTTGTATTGCTATATCAGAATTAGCTTCCATGGTTCCAATTTTATTGGTCAACCAAATTAAATTTATTGCACCTCCACTATAATCTAGTGGCCCAGGACGAACACCTAATAGATACTGGCAAAAATCAGGGAGTGCTTCATAATTATTAACAGTAGACCCAATGACTGGCCGACCATTTATTGGGAGTCCTAACAAAATAGCAACATCTTCAAGTGATATGGTACACTCCCCGCACGGAAAGTGAAAAGTGTGAGTTTCTGGCCTCCACCTCTCCACTAATGCTGAAATTAACTTTTGATTTACTGCAATGTCACCAATTTCCACAAAGCGAAGTAAACCAGCACGCTGCACATAGTCTCGTATCTCATATCTCATTGAAGGTAATTTTAGATGTCGTGCTCGCATGGGTCTTGCTGTCTGTTAAATAAAAAATTAAATTATTTTTCGGCAAATAAATTGATTTAGCAAAAAATTAAATTAATACATGCTATATACTAACAAAATATATCAACTTACAGAATTAATATTAACCCATCTAATGATAAATTTTTTTAACTATTTCATTTTTAAAAAGAACAAAAAAACCAAAATATTACGATACAACAGATTACCAATATTTTTTTCTTTTGGTTTAATTGCACAAATTAATTAAACAGCTTTGTCTCTACTAAACATGTAAAAGATATAAATTTCAAATAACAAAATAAAAATAATGAAAATACATTACATTTTGCTGAAGAACTTCAACGACAATATGACCTTCTGAATCCATTGTATTATCAATTTTCACCATTTTTTTCTCAATCAAATATCTCTCAATTTTTTTTTGCAATCTGCCTTTTTTTTTTTTGCGCACTTTTCTTCTCTTCACCTTATGTCTTAACTTGATCCTTCAAATCCTTTTATAACCGGTTCTCCTCCTCATGAACTCCCTCTCAATAATAGCACACCTTATTCATACTTCCATTATTTTTTCTATAGTCTTTGAGTGAATGATTTCTACCTGCATGCTTTCAATCTACTAAAGCTTTTGAGAAACTTGATTTGTACGCATAGGTGTTGAACTCACAGGTTGAAGATCGTTGGATTGAATGGTAAAGTATTTTTCAATATTTTAAAAATAAAATTCAGCACTTTTAACGGTGGATTGATGTGTATGTCAACCAAAAGATGTTGATGCGTGCGTACGTATATCATAACTACAAGCTTTTTGTCAGACACATGCTACTAAACAGGAAGTGAATAGGAAGCCTGCATGCATCCAGCCTTCATCTCGGCTCTATTATTTTTTCTAGCCTTTGATTGAATGATGTTAGCATGCATGCATTCAGCCTACTAACAGAGGCCATTCACGGGTGCCTGCATGCATCCATCTAGTCTTCATCTCGGCTCCCCCCTCTCTGCATGTCACTTCCGTGCGCCCAGGAACCAGCTCCCGTGATTGCTGCGTGTCGCCTTCGCCTTAGTGTAGTCCCGCACAGCTGCATGCAGAGATTCCTGACGCCGCACTGAATCAGCCAAAGGCGCCTGCTGAATCTGCCAAAGCCTCCTCTTGATTCCGCCACAGGCGCTTTCCAGTCCGACGCGACGCCTTGCTAGAGATTCCTGACGCCTTACTGACTCATACAGCGCCTCGACTCACAGAATTCCAAGCTTGACCGAGATTGTTCTAAATCCGCCATTAGCGAGGTAATGTACACCATATTTAAAAAAATCTCCTCACAATCACATATACAAGTATATCACCCTTCAAAAGACAATATGAAAATTATTTTTCCTCATCAAGTCAGGTGAAGAAAAGGTATAGTAAGAAAAATAGAAAAATCACACCAATACATAACCATTATATTAGCACCTAACCGCACTAATTTGTCACCAATAACTCTGTCCCAAATTTCTCACTCAATCAAAAGACACTACAAGAAATACACGAGTTACTGACGGATTTTACCGATGGAAAAAATCCGTCGGTATTTCCGACGGATTTACCGATGGAAAACAAGAAATTCAAGAATTTTGGATTTCAGTCATTACCGATGGATTTTTCCATCGGTAAATTCGTCCGTAACTATTATGAGTTACTGTTAATGCAGAAATTAAATTTATCGACGGAAAATTCCGTCGGTAATTATTTTTTAAAAAAATTAAATTTATCGACGGAAAAATCCGTCGGTAATTGTTAAAGAAATTTTTTTTGTGAAATAATGAAATTCTGGGCGCATTTTGGTCATTACCGGCGGATTTGTTTCCGTCGGAAATTCAAAAATCCGCCGGTAATTCTTTTAGCTTTTATGGACCACATCTTCACCACAAGCTCATTATGTTCTTGACTCCCTTTCTCTCTTCTGGTCTCTCTCTCTCTCTCTCTCTCTTCTGGTCTCTCTCTCTCTCTCTCTCTCTCTTCTGGTCTCTCTCTCTCTTTTGGTCTCTCTCTCTCTCCGTGAGTCACGCCCGCTGCCCTAAACTTGCCGCACCGGCGCACCTCCCCCTAATGTCGGCGCACCCCCGTCCGACGCCGTTGTTAACGTCAGCCAACACCGTACGTCGCTCTGCATTGAGATATGAGGAAGACCAAGGTCGCTGTGCCCCCACTGTGCTGTTTCTTTGTCTATCTCTTTCTTGGCCTCTCTCTCTCTCGTTTTGTTCTCGATCTCCGCCCACCCGGCACCGCGGCCAAGGAGGAAGCCGCCACTGCCAGAGGAACCGCATTTTGTTCGCGATCTCCGCCTGCCCAGCACCGTAGCCAAGGAAGAAACCGGCAGGGAAAGACTCAACAAGAAGAACATCCCCCTTGACCAATACATTACTACCCGTTAGTACCTGTACCTTGTGTTTTGAAGTTTCTCTGTACCTTGTGTTGAGATTTTCTGGGCATACCGATTTGCTTTTTGGGTTTTTGAGTCAGTTTTGTGAATTGTTGACTGATCTTGGATGTTTGTTAAGATATTTATTCGGTTTGTCAATACCCTACCTAGCAAGTTCAATCATCCAATTACTTTGTGATAATCTGAGTCATTTTCTATTTGGAGCTCCTTCTAGTTTTATGGCATGAATTGGGATTTGTAACCAACTTATGCGTGAAGATGAATAATTTATAACATCATGCAGTAGTTAAAGTACCATATGTTGCTGAGCTACGTTGTAACTCATAGACGAATTGTGATTTATTGTTCAGAAAGGAATGGAGATCATTATTGTTCAAAAAAGAATGGCATGTATCAATGCAGCTTCTGTCATAGTCCCTGTTAATTATGAGTATTAATGTAGAGTGTCAACTAATATTCCTTATGTTATTTCATTTGGCTAATACAACAATGAACTTCTGCAGATATTGTTCGCTTTCCATGGTTTGAGATGGTTATGGCCAAATCTGAGGCAAATAGTAAGCTCGTTTTAACAGTTGAAGACATCTATATTATCACTGTGTATGTATATCAGTTATTTACTTCATGAAACATTAAACTTAAATCTTCGTAATTCACATAACTGACTTTTTTTAATTTTTTTTCCATATCATAGCTATGTCAAACTTAAGTCTTGGAATGAATATTGTATTGTTTTTCTTTTTCATTTTTAGAAACTGTCATTTGTTTAGATTCTTGGGCTTATTATTATTATTATTATTATTCTTCATTTTCTTCTTTCCATGGGCAAAGGGTAGGCTAGTTAAGGTTGGAACCTTTACCCATTCTTATCCATTCTGTTGGAGATTCGGCACTCCTCTAATTTACTGTAATGTTCCTAGCTAGTAAGTATGTTTGACCAAGATTTACCTTTGTTTCATTGTTTTGTGTAGCTATGGGAGTTAATTTGTGTCGATGGATTTGTTTTCACTTGTCCCAATTATTTGAAATGTCATCTTTGTAGTTGCTATGTTTTATTTTTAGTTTTCTAATTACACCAGTATTCATCTTAAAATAAGTCGAACACTGCAATTGTGTATTAGTCTTCCCTTCCTTTTATTTATCTCAATAGTCATGTGTTGTTTTATTTTAGGTTTGTTAAGGTGGAGTTATTGAAAGAGAGATTGTTGGAAAATAATCAGCAGACATACTAGGTCCTTGATTTTGCCAAGGCATATAATGTCTTGCTCACCAGATTTTTTCCTTGAATTGCTGATTTACTACTTGATCTTGTTTCTATTCTTTCCTTTTGCTCTGGAAAAAGGTCAATATGAGCTAGAAGGAATTGTTGAAAGGCCTTTGTTTAGTGTTATAAACTGGAACTGAATTAAAAATGATATAAAAGGTTTGTTACTAGTAAATATCATTAATGTTTCTAAGGGTTGCAGGACAAGCGATTTCACAATTGGCTGGAAAATGCCAGAGATTGGGCAATTAGTCAAAGTAGGTTTTGGGGGACCCCTCTCCCTATATGGATTAGTGAGGATGAAAAGGAAGTAATTGTCATGGATTCCGTTGCAAAACTTTAAAAGCTTTCAGGTGTAAAGGTTAGTATCTTCTATTAGCAATTTTGAAATTGCATATGTATATTCTTGACATGGCTCATAGCCTTTTTGTGTTTATGTTTTTTCTTTTCCATGAATTCATGCGCATATGTTGACTTGTATATTGTGCTTGTTTTAGTATATTTGCTGACATTCATGTGATTTGACTTTTGTGTCTTCCTGTAATTATTTGATTTTCTATGCAATGGCATAGAATTCATATTATTTTGTATTGTGTAGTGAGGTTGTAAAATTTTAATCATATCGATTTGATATGTTTACTGGATCATATGTTCTTTAAGTGAAATAATAGAAATAACTCGCAATAATTGAATCATATAGCTCTAGTGCTCTACTCTCATAGGATAATTTTACATCATTTCATTTTCTCCAATTAGTTAAGTCATGTTCAACAAGTCTTGAATAACTAGCTAGCATGTCATGATTAAGAAAATTATTTGTGATTAACTCGTGATATACATTCATTATTATTGACTAGCTAGATCAAGCCAACAGGGTTGTATATATATCAGTTCCTTTTTTCAAATTGTTTATATGGATTTGCATTGAATTTATTGGGTAGTTAATTCGCATTAAATTTCTTCTAAAGTTGTAGTACTTATAACAATGTTGTGTCCTTTTACAGGTAGGACTCCTTTTCTTCTTCTCAATCTTTTGGGGATTCTTCCTTCTCTTCAGTGCCATCTTTGCATTTCCTATGGAGAGGCCAATGCAAATAAAAGAAAAAGCATCAAGGATGTACCAACTCTCCTCCTGCTATGTTGCTAGGATGGTTGGAGACTCTCTAATGGAGCTTGTGCTTCCTACTATCTTTGTTACTATCTCCTCTTTGGATAGGTGGCCTAAAGCCTTCCGTTGTTACATTTGTGTTAACCCTCATGATCATGCTTTTCAATGTGTTGGTCGCTTAGGCCTAGCATTTGGTGCCATTCCCATGTATGTCAAGAAGACCACAACTCTAGCTTCAGTGACTATGCTTTTTTTTATATTTATGTTTTGTACACTTTCTTACATTTGTATTTATTTTACATTTTGAATATAAATTTGTTGTGTTTATTATTTATTAAGTATTTTTTATAACTTTTAATTATTAAATATATTTATATTTGTAATTAGTGTTAAATAAAAATAAGCTCTTAAATAATCAGATAACATACAAATTGCTGTATATTTATTAAAAAAAATTAATTACCGATGGATTTTTCCGTCGATAAAACTAAAAGACAAAAAATTTAAAATTTAAAAAGATTAAAAATTACCGACGGAATTTTTCGTCGGTAAAATAAAAAATAAAAAATAAATTCGTTACCGACGGAAAAATCCGTCGATAAAAGTCAGATATTAAAAAAATTACAAATTAAATTAAAAATAAATCGACAAAAAAATCCTTCAGTAACAGTATAAATTCCGTCGGTAACTTTTCAACCTGACGAATTTCTTGACGAATATTTTGAGCGTATTACCAACAGATTTTTCTTAAAAAAATCCGTCGGTAATTCCGTCGATAAAAGTTTTCGACGGAATTTTTCTGTCGATAATGATTTCCGACTACGTTATTACCGGTGGTCAAAATTCGTCGAAAAATCCGTCGGAAATAAAATTTTCCGTCGGTAATAGGAAAAATCCGTCGGTAATAACATTTTTTCTGGTAGTGAGAACTCCAGGACCACCTAGATCATTCCACAACCCCTAATGACTCATAAAGAACCAAACAAACATACTATCTTGGTCAAACATATACCAAACTCCAGGAGGTTCTTATGCATCCCCTTTGGCATTGCGGTCAAGGATACATAGAAAACTTCTGCAAAAATACTGTCCAATCACGTCTCCTATGATAAGCAACTCCTTGGTTGATATTATGTCATAATCATTTTACAACGAAGTATTACTATAGGTGCCAAATCTGCGAGTCCTAGCTAGATCCTAGGCCTGATGACTTTGGTTAAACCCTACGAAGCATAGACATAGACCTGTACGTGATATGACATGACAAGGATATGAGAGGCACACCAAAGTTGAAAAATTGTAGGACACGGACACAACATATATATAAATAAAAATGTAATGAAAATGATACATCAATCAAAATATCATTTATATAATTTTCACTTATGTTTTATTTTCTTATAAATTCAAAAAGTTATATATTATTTTTTTTTTATAACTCTGTTTATATTGTATTTTTCTATGTTAGAGTAAGAAAAAAGTATATTTTAAATTAAATATATACAAATTTGTGTATTTGATGTGTCATATAAGATCTGACAATGACACGTATTCGACACATAGACACAACACTCAATTGATGTGTCCATGCTTCATAGGTTAATCCTCTCCATTTATATCAAATGAATTTAAAGCCTTATTGGTGCCGTACAATTTCTTTACTTCTTTACAAGGCTTGATATTTCTTTCCGTAGTTAGTTAGGTATCTCAGTTTATGCGTTGCCAAAGGACAGGTCACATGCATATGCTGATATGAACCCTGCGTGATTCTATGCTAAATCAAAGGTACAATCATTTTGGTATTTAGTTCAACAAGAGTACATCTACTGTTATCTTCTTGGCCTCTCCCTAAATTGGACACACAATGCATCAATTTGATCTGCTATACGATGCCAGGAAAAAAAAAATTAGAAAGAATAATCTGTAGTTTAATAACGCACTTTCTCGCATTCCTGTTTATCGATCAAGCCAAACGAAGAAACATTTCAGAAGATCTGGATTTTCTTCGTGATCATATATGTCAAGAACATCACGAATTATGTCAAACTGCTAATTTTACACGAAAGGGTCTTGCATCTAAAAGGAGATCCAAAAATTTCGAGTCAATCTTAGCACAAGACCAAGTACAGATTGAAGAGGGGTGATGAAAACATGCTCTCATATTCTCATACTTTTGTCTTATCTGCATGTATTTAGTTCATCTTTAGGTTACGTGAATAGAAATTGTAATGGACACGCAAAGATATTCTTAATATTTTGTATTCGATACAAACTTCTACGATATTTAATTACTAACATATACATCAACTGTAACAGGTCAATTTTTTTGTTCTTCTTTGGTAAATTGTAATAGATCAATCCTTGTACTTTACATACTCACGTGCCATCGACAAGAACTAACCTTTTTTGAAGTATTTTACACCTACTGATACTACGTTGGGAATCCAAGTCAAAAGAAACGTGTCCTATGAGCATTTATATATGATATGACCAGATGCTATGACTTCACAATTTTTTTTCTTTCAAATGCAATGTATGTAATCCAGATCGATATTTCACAACATCATCAATTAAATTGAAACAATTAAAGCAAAGTTTGTAAACACATAAATATCATAAATCAAATCATAATCTTTGATTGTAAATGGTATTTTGAATTTTAAATGTAACATTTTCAAAGTTAACTAATAGCGAATTAAGTTGAATCATGGCTTCTATAATTTAAATTCAAACTCTATTTATATAGGTGTTTTTACCCAAATTAAACAAAAAAAAATTATTTACGGATATAAACTGAAAAAACTTTTAGTACACGTTTAAATATGAATACACCAGGGCTCCTAATGTATTTATGCTCATTTTAAATATGCATGGTCTCCAAGCGTATTCATGCTCAGGTATATATATGACTAATTTAGTTACTCAATGATTTGTTGACGATGATAGTTCTTTTTTTGGCTTTTTATTTTATTAAATTTAGCAATTTAATATTATTTTAAGTATATTAATTATTCATTACTTATGTTGTTATTTGTTGGGATATTTCTTAGAAATGCTAAGTACACCAGTCTATTTAGTGACCAAACCCTATTATGTGAGTGATATTGTTAATTATAGATATTTAATATTCCACCATGTGTTCTAGTCATTTCCACCGTGCGTTGAGACATTCAAATATTGCAAACCATTTATCCGAATTGATGACACTCATTTTTATGACAAATATGGAGGCATTGTTGATGGCCATTGCGCAGGATGACACTTATCAATATTAATTTTAAACATAGACTATCTTAAAAGTTCACTGGTGGTTTGATATTAAATTACTAAATTTGATAAAATAAAAAGAAAAAAAAGAACTATTATCATCAACAAATTATCCGCATAAGATTAACTAAATTATTCATATATATAATTGAGCATGAATATACTTGGGGTCCCTCCGTATTCAAAGTGGGTATGAATATGTTAGGGCCTTGTCGTATTCATTTAAAACATGAATACACTAGGGCCCCTGATGTAACATCCCCTACTGCTTTATGGATTGACGACTGTCCCCACAAACCAACACGGGTCTTTTCAGCATGCTTTGTCCTCACTCGCACGCTTCCTAGGAAAACTTCCCAGGAGGTCACCCATCCCAAAATTACCCCAGGTCAAGCACGCTTAACTATGGAGTTCTTTCGCTTGGGCTACCGAAAAGAAGATGCATCTTGTTGGTATAGGTAGTACGAATCAATTCATATAAACCCTCCTCAACTGTATAGTCCCATACCTATACAGTCTCAGGATCCCTCTCATTCGGGTGTGTAATCGGTTCATTCATGTACCCCTCCGCTTAGAGGACCTTCGCGAGGAGCCGCTCCTTGTCCGTGCTCTCTTTGCACTGGCGATCACTCCTCGTCCTCGTCCTCGTCCCCGGGTGTTACATGCCCACCAGCTTCCGCCTGGTTCGTCCCCGAACCACACCGTACTGGGAGAGGTGCAGCCTCTGATACCATTTGTAACACCCCCTGCTGCTTTATGGATTGACAACTGTCCCCACAAACCAACACGGGTCTTTTCAGCATGCTTTGTCCTCACTCGAACGCTTCCTAGGAAAACTTCCCAGGAGGTTACCCATCCCAAAATTACCCCAGGTCAAGCACACTTAACTGTGGAGTTCTTTCAGTTTAGGCTACCGAAAAGAAGATGCATCTTGTTGGTATAGGTAGTACGAATCAATTCATATAAACCCTCCTCAACTGTATAGTCCCATACCTATACAGTCTCAGGATCCCTCTCATTCGGGTGTGTAATCGGTACACCCCCTGCTGCTTTATGGATTGACAACTGTCCCCACAAACCAACACGGGTCTTTTCAGCATGCTTTGTCCTCACTCGCACGCTTCCTAGGAAAACTTCAGAGGTCACCCATCCCAAAATTACCCCAGGTCAAGCACGCTTAGCGTGGAGTTCTTTCAGTTTGGGCTACCAAAACAAGATGCATCTTCTTTTCGGTAGCCTAAACTGAAAGAACTCCACGCTTAAGCCGCTTGACCTGGTAATTTTGGGATGGGTGACGCCCGGGAAGTTTTCCTAGGAAGCGTATGAAAGTGAGGACAAAGCATGCTGAAAAGACCCGTGTTGGTTTGTGGGGACAGTCGTCAATCCATAAAGCAGCAGGGGATGTTACACCTGACATATTCATGACCATTTTGAATATGCAGGGTTCCTAAGTGTATTTATGTACATCTTAAACTGTTTAAATGTGTATTAAAAGTTTTTTTAGTTTATATTTGTAAATAATATTTTTTTTTGTTTTATTTGGGTAACCCATTTATATATACAATATGCTTGATCAATAAAACTAGAATTAGGTTGTAAAATTAATGTAAAATAATATATAGTTTCAATTACTTCTTAATAATAGGACTATATAATTATAAGTTATTTGTTGAACAACATATAATTATTACCGCGGGTAAAGCCAAATTTTCAGATACATCTTTCCACCCTGCTTGCACGAGTTGTCGGTGTGTGTCGATTATGCTGTGTACAATTCACTATACTACCAAAAGACTAAGAACAAAAAGTTGAAACATTGAATCATTAGTTCCTTCTTTGTTGGTTTTTCAACTAGTGTCCACGTTATATAAAATATATTTTATCCCTTAGTCACCTCTCTTTTTCAGTACTCTTTCTCAAGTTTTGCCATAATTAAACTCGTTCTTATACTTTAATCAAGCATAATAAGACAGATACCGAACACTTTGAAATTATATTTGTAGGTGGCTACTAGATAACCGCTTGTGCAGCCCTTATAGACAATGCAGATAATAATATGAAATCGAAAGTAATATGTTGGATCAATTGGAAGCAATTGATGCCATCCTTTTTGACTTTTAATGGTTTGTATGGTCCCAAAGGAGACATAAACCCCCATAATCTGTCTTCGATTAGTGGGAATATATCATATTTTATAAGAAACCGAAAACATTGTTGTGCCGACTGTCAAAAAATGAAGCCCCTTTTGAGTTTTTTTAAGAGAATAATCTTGTATGCTTTAAGTTTATGATAGTTGTCAATTGATGAATTTAGAAAAATAAGACAGCACTCGATAAAAGACGAGAATTATTAATGGTTTGTTTTTGTTTTAACTTCTTCAAAATTCAATTATTAACAAGGTGGTTCAATTGATTCATTATTATTCCCTCTATTTCAAAATACATATTATTTATAATTATTATGCATGAATTAAAAATCATTAAATAGTCTTAATTCTCGAAATTATTCAAATTTCAATTATTAGTAAGGTGGTTCAAGTGATTCAATATTATTTCCTCTATTTCGAAATAAATATTGTTTAAAGTTATTATGCATGAATTAAAAAAAAATCATTAAATTGGCTTGGTTCTTTAAAAAATTAATATAAAAGATGAATTATCCTTTAAATAAAAATTATGATTGGTTAAAAAAAGAGAAAAAGAAATTAGGGGAAAAGTCACCTAATTTAATATAGATAGGGATAAAATTTATATAAGCCAATTAATTTTTTATTCAAATTCTAGAGTGAGAATTATTTTAAAACAAAAATGAAACTCTAAGGCGACATTAGTTTTAAAATGGATGGAGTATTTATTTGTAACATCTTAGATTTAAGGCTTAATATAAATGCTATTTTCTATTAATTAGTGTGTCGAGAAATTCTCCTAATTTAAAATCTCACTTGCAGGAATTGAATAACTATTTAATGTTACGTAAATCATAGTTCATGTCATTGTGAGTGAAGTTTTAATTAGGAGAATTTATTTTAGAATGATTGTTAGGATGGTATATCAATATTACTCTAAAACTAGTTAACATTGAAAGAATTTTAGGATATGTTTAGCAATATGTATTAAGTTTGATAGTATACTGCATTATCACTTTATCATTGGTTTGATACAAGTTATGTATTATATAACTTCCTGCATTGAAATCCATGTATACATAATAAAGATATGGAATATTAACTCGATCAGCTTTTAATATATGATATCTTTTGTGGTCTTTAACTTTATTTTTATGATTTATTAAAATAAAATAATTATTAAGAAAACAAATAAAAATACATTTAATAATAAACATTATTCAATTTAAAAATAAGTATTTAGCACAAATACACAAATGAACAAACAAATATTAAAACTGTTTGCATGAATAACAAATAATATATCTTATATGATAAAATTTTATAAATTTATAAAAATAAATATTAAAATTATACTTATTTTTAAATTTAAATTTAATCAATTAATAAAAATATTATTTCAATAATTTTTGCTTTTAAACGTTATGATAAAAGATGCCCGTAAGAATATTAAAATAATTATAGAATAAGAGCATTATATATCTGCATATTTTTTGTTCTATTAAAATAGAATTAATAATTTTAAAACATCGAAATAAATACCATTTAAATTTATAGAATAAAAATTTAAAATCATTTAAAATAGTTATAATAAAACATAATGATATATATCTGAATAGTAATATTTTTTCAAATTTACAATTAAATAACTAATAAACTTTACAATGTTATAATCAATCTTTTTTTTTCTTCTTCTTTACTTATAATAAAAATTAAAAATGTTTATAATAGAAAATAATAATATTACTTTATATAATATACTATCTTATACAATGATGTATTAAGCATTATATAAAATTAAAATGTTAAAATTTTCCTATCGAGTGTTATTCTATTAAGTCATATATTATTATGAATATTAAATCAAATTATGTACATAAAATGAGCCCTTAATTAAATTATTTTAATTCTTGGCCAATGTAGTTAAATTTTATTAATAAAGGTCCAACATATTTTAAATGTGGGTGATTTTAATAAAAAAAAGTGATATATAAATAATTAGTTTAATTTATATGTATTTATAGTATAAAAATATTTTACAATATTATTCAATCAAATTATCTTATTTATATATATTTTTTAAATAATAGATGTAAGACAACTACTTTCGTTAATGAGACAATACATGATTGGATAATAATATATAAACAAATTTATTTTGTCAGTATATAAAAATAAAATTTATGAATAATTATGAATAGAGATTTATGCTTCTACAAGAATTAATGAAACGGTAGACATACATTGAAAGCAAATTTAAATTAGCATGTCTTACGAATGAAACCAATTTCTTCTAGATTCTCCTTAACTCTCATGGATTATGAATGGTGACAAAACACTTTTGTATCTATTAGATGAAATTTTTTTCGAGTTATATAATCTCTCATTTCAGAATAATTATCAATTTTTTTACTTTTTCATGTTTCATAATATTTGATTATTTATATTATTTAAGTAATATTAATTATTATGCCTTTAATATCACCGTATTAGTTAAGTATTCAATACATTCATCAAAATGAATAATAATAACTATATAATGATTATTTTATCAATTTATATGATTTTATACAATTATAAAAATATATATTTATTTTTTTAATTTTTGACAATTATTCTAAAACGGAAGGATAATTAATCTACTACATATACAAAATTATAAACTTCGGAGATAAATCTATAAACTTTGGAGCGAGGCCCGTATATTGAAAGCTAAACAACCTCTTTGTTGTGTATATGCAATATTTTTCTCAATTGAATTTTTATCCAGAGTCCCGGTTACAAAAGTTCTAATTATATATAAGCATAAGTATTTACTTTTGCTCGGGCATACATTTCAAGGTAAGACCATTGGTCAGTTTTCATTCATTATGTCACTCCAAATGTGTCCAAGCAAGTGCAAACATGCTTTTGCCCTTGGGGCCAGTCAGCGAAAAAAAAATATTACAGTTCCTCATATTATCGTATCGACAACATGAAATTAGTTAAGTACTTGCTGCATTTTTAAAGTCAGGTCCCAGCTAACATGATTGAGATGTACACCACAACCACCATTAAAATGATTGAAACATATAAAAGCAAACATAGATACATGCATGTAATGCGAATATATTCACTTATATGTAATTAATATCGAGCATAATCTATGGTAATATAATATTTGATTTGATATGAGCAAAGGGTGTTTTGGGGTATAAAATAACGTTTATAGGGCTAAATTTGGCATAGCATAATTGCCCACGCAATGCTAAAAATGCAAGGTGGTTCATATGAGCTGGTAGAAGGGGTGACAATGAGACGATGATCACTTGAACACTGTTGCTCAATTATAAAGCGAATAAAAACAATTTATGGGTCGTATCTGACGGTTGACGAATTCCTCATCCGTGGTCATACATTCTTCCATGAATAATTCTTAATGATAGTAACTGTTTAGGAAACCATTCAATCTCTAGAAGGATCTCCGTGGAGTGGAGTGGGTGGTTTTTTTTTTTTGAAGATGATATTTTGGGGTCAAAGGAAAAAAAAAAGGGTGATCGGGACTTATACTCCAAGCGAAGTTAGGGCTATTTGCAACAAAATATTATAAATTATGCCTAAGACTGACTACCATGTTTGGTGTAGCATAAGAATCTAACTGCCACTTTTGAAAATAATTGTGTAGTGGTGTGTTTGTCATATAATTCTTAATTGTTTAGCATAGACCAAATACATGTAATTATTTCAGTTGAAATTAATTATATTTTTCATTAATTAAGAGTATATTTGGTTGATGAATATAAATGGAGATAAATTTCCTATGAATAAACGTTACGTGTAACTTAATATAATGTTTGCAAATGTGATTCTAAAACTTTTGTATTATATTGTTTAAACTGACAAGAATTTAACGCAATAATAATAATAAAGAAAACTGACAAGATTTTACAATTTGTAAGTACTACTATTGTTTTATTTTCAGTTTATTTCCGCCTCATTTTGATATTATGATCGGTCACATTTCAGGAAAAAAAATTAATTACGACGGGTCAACATACGCATTTTAAGACTATATTCAATGCTAATTTAATATTTTATTCAATGCTATTTGATTTTTCTAGATGATATTCAAACTATAAACTTGAAAAATTAATATAACTACTTTCTAGCTCTAAGTAATAATAATTAAAAAAAGAAATTAGTATATCTGAACTATTTATATGCTTAAGTTTTAGCCAATCACAAAATCACGCATTGACAAGCGCTAGCTACTAATATTGTTTTACCTTTTATGTTATTTAAATAAACAATAAGCTTATATAAATGTGTGTATATATAGATATATAATAACATAATTTTTTACGATTACAAACTATTTGGAAAATACTAGTTATGATTTTTTAAAAATTTTTGAAAGTCAAATTTTATCTTTTCATCGAATTTGATTATAATTACTGCTTTTTAATTAAAAAGTTACTTTTAGTTTTTTTTTTGAAAAGTTATGTTACCTATTTTTTTGGCAGGTACTTTTTAAAACACTTTAAATAAATATTATTTAAATATATATATATATATATAATAATTTATTCAAATTTTGTTTAAAATTTTTTCATACAAATTTAAATAAATTATTTATCCTATATGATAAAAGTTATTTATCCAAACTACCTGTTACATGAATATAAAACATACACATTCTATTTAGAGTTAAAATTTATTTTAGTTTATAACTTTATTCTTGCAAGTCATTTTAATTTCTAACTTTTAAATAAGTCAAATTACTCCCTAATATTGTAAAATATAAGTTATATTAGTCCCCCAGTCCACTTTTATTTAACATTTCATCAAATAATCAATAATATAAAACGTTAAGTGATACTTTCATATGCTTTATGTCATTTAAAGTGAAATTAAGTTTAAAATTATTCATTTTGTTATTTAAAATTATACAAAATGACTTATTTAAATATATTTTTAAATTATAAAATAATTTATTTTATATAATTTTAGATTAAAAAAAGTCAATTTAAACCTATTATACATCAAATAACACATATATTATATCAAAGTATCACTTAATATTATAAAATATTATTTAATTAATAAAATATTAAATAAAAATAGGATAAAAAACTAACTTAACTCACATTTTATAATATTATAAATTAATTTAATTTATTTTAAAAATTTAAAATTAAGATAATACATAAATATAAAATCAAAAATTAAAATGAATATTAACTCGGATATATTTCCCTGCTCGCACGCAAACACGGTAACAGAGCGACATCAACACCAACAGACCCCGGCGCAGAGCAGTGCTTTCTCGTTCCTCGGGCCAAAACCCTTGGGTTCGCCAAAATCGATAATTGTGTTCCCTTTCCCTGTTTTACCCTTTGCCTTGTCCATCCCCATCCCCATTTTGCTTCCCTCAAAACGGATTTTCCTCCCTCACTTGCTCTCTTTTTCACTTCCACTCCTTTCATAACAGTAATAGGATTTGAGGTATATGCGTGTAGCAAATTTTTATATAGATATTTAATTTTATATTATCGTATCAATAAAAATAAAATATATTATAAAATTTAAGGGTCAAATTTTATATATTATTAATATAAAATAATTTTATTGACTACTAATTAGACGTTGTCACATAAATGTGTGTATATATATTTTGAGATAGGAAATATAAAAGTCAACCACTTATACTAATATAGTAAGATTTTATTGGATATTAATGTAGAATTATTTTATACTAACAACGTGTAAAAATTAAACCCTATATTTAATCTCTAATAATTATTAAGATTTAATTTTTATAAAAGAAATTATCTAACTATATATTATCATATTAGTCATAATGGTAAATTCTTATCGCATTACTTGAAAGGTCGTATAGATAAAAGAATCTGGTCATATGACGATACGAAAATTTTACTTTTTCAATATATTAAATTTAAATTATTACAAATTTGATCTTGATACACTAACAATATGCGTGACTTTTGATTTGTGTATTTTTTTAGATATAATTTAATTTATATACATAGATGGTGTAAAATTTTTTATACAATAATTTAATCATGTATTATCAAATCAGTAAAAGTGGTTAGCTCTTATACCCATTACTTAAAAAGTCATGCAAATAAAATCATTTAATTGAATGACAATATAATTTTTTTTCATTATCAGTGAATTAAAGTTAAACTCTTTTAAATAATATATACAAAAAATAACTATATTTATTGATATAGTGATGCATAATTATATGACAATATGGGATTTTTTATATGATCAAAATATTAAAAGTAAACTACATTATTATTATTATTATAGATTTAATTTTGGTATATGAACATAAAAATAATTTAATTTAAATGTATTATCAGTACAAAAAAAGTTATATATAAATATTCAATTATGTATTATCATATTATCAAGATTGACTTAATTAATCACTATTTTAAAAATTCTTATAAATACTAACATATAATTGAATCACAATATAATCATTTTTATATTGACACTATATCAAAATGAACCTCTAATATACACACACATTATTATTATTTTTTCTTATGTAATATTTTTAAAATAATGAATGTAAGAATAATATATATTTACTAATATAAAAATACGCAATTGGATTATATTATAAAACTCTTTTATGTTTCTAATCGTATATAGTTTAAAGTTATTTTAGGGTTTAATTTTAATACACTCCTTAAAGAAATTTTACACAATTATTTAATCAAATAATATCTCATTAATAAATATAATTAACCTTTTGTACTAAAAAAATATAATTAACTTTTATACATACTACTTAAAAAATTATATAAAAGAGATGTAATTTGATGATAGACTAAAACTCTTTTAGGTCATTGATCAAAATTAGGGCACTCATTAAGGATTTAAAAAATGTAACTCTTGTATTGAAAAAACATGTCTTTTAAGTTTTCAAAAAATAAGAACTATTGAGAACTTTATAGAAAAACTTTTTTCGTTTAAGATTTTGCTAAGTAATTTCTTAAGGTAATAGTTAAGGATGTAAAAATTAAAATGTTTATAAAAGTTCTGATACATTTAATTTCTTGAAAACTTACAAATATTCATATTTTTTATACAAACTTTTCTTTACTAAGATCTTAACCAAGATAAATTCTTTTTTATGACTTTAATTAGAATGTACTGATAATATAAATTTTTTGTATATATTTATTTAATTATGTAATAGTATATCCGGTAAATTTGATTAATGGCTTTCAAACTCCACTTCTTGAAAAGTGATATGAAAAGGGATTTGATTAAATGATAATGATATATCAAAATTAAATCTTTTTTTATTTATTATGAAAAATTAAGATATATATATATACATATACATTAAATCAATATATATATATTGATCCACTAGTTATTTTCGCTATTGCTCATGGTGCTCTCTATCCCTTCCCATTTTTGCTTCCTCGTCGGACACTCCAATATTCCATCGACGCTGCTTCAATCTTCGCCCTCCTCACTTCCAAGATATCATCCTTTTGTGATCATCAACAACCCCATGTAAGCCTTATTTTCCCCCCTTCACTTCTATTCGTGTTTTTTCGTTGCTCCTTCCAACACTTGCTCCCTCAATTTCCCTCTTTTCCAATTTGTTTCTGCCGTCGACGCCTTATATCTTTCTGGTTTTTTTAATATATTTTTTGTGTGCCTTCTACCCTTTTCCGTGTGAGTTCATTCTGAATTTCACTATGTGTGTGTATGCGGTTGTTTGTTTATTATTATCTTTTGCTTTCTATATGTAGGGTGGTGACTTTCTATTGTAATTGTCAAATGCTTGTTAGTAGTTCCTTTGTAAGACCAGGTTCAATGCGTGTGGATTGGGATCTAAGTTGGATCTCTCGTTTTCTGTTTTCTTCTTATTATATTACCATCATCTTTGCGTAGTTTAACAAAAATGTTGATGTTGGCTGATATTGGTTTCTGTGCTTTTCTTTTTTTGTTTGTATATATAGATTTTGATCTGAGTGGCTACTTTGTCTGGAGAGAGAGAGTGAAAAAAAAAATTGAATGAATTTTGACACATTCCCAGAACACAAAATGTTGCTTTTATGAGGGTGATTTCATGGGTTGGAACCCGAAGAATCATGGGCAGCTTCAGTGAAGACGAAGAATGTCAGTTTTTCGATGCTCAAGAGGATGTTGTGTCCATTGCCGATGCAGTATCCGATGGCACTGACACCCTTGACACCACTTCCACTTCTAAAGAAGGAGTGTTCAGTGGTTTTGACTATGAAGTGTGGATTCGGAGCCCAAGGAGTGTCCGGGAGCGTAGGAGCAAGTTTATGAAGAGCATGGGACTGAGTTTGAATAGAGTTGCTCTTGAAAATTCAGTAGATGTGTTTAGGGTTGAGCAGGAAGAGGTGGTGGATAGAGTGGGTGATAGTGGTGGGGCCGTGACCAGAACTTGTGGTTTTGAAGATGAGTTCTGTTCAACTCGGTCCTCGATGTCTTGTTTGTCCAGTATGAATTCTTCAGAGGACTTCAGTTTGGTGGAGAACACGGCATGCGAAGATGCGAATTTGGAGAGGGCAGTGAGGTGGAATTCAGATAAGGAGGGGCAGCATAGGAGGATGAGTGATGGTAGAGATGTGGGTCTGGATCGGTCGGTGAATGCAGGGGAACCTAAGGATTCTGGGAGCACCTGTCCTTCTTTCCAACGCTTGGAGAGTAGGGAGAATGAGGAGATGGATGCTGTTTCCCGGAAGACAAGCAGGGCTAAAAGGGGTTGGTTTAGAAGATTGCGATCAATGACGTGCATGATTGATAGGCAAGGTGAAGGTGATAATAGGAGGCAAGAAGGCAGTTGCACATTCTCCAGGTGTAGGCTCCAGAAGGTTAAGGTCAGGCAAAGCAGGAAGCAAATGAAGGAACTTTCGGCTCTTTACATGAGGCAGGATATCCAAGCGCACGAAGGTTCGATTTCAACCATGAAATTCAGTCCTGATGGTCAGTATCTTGCAAGTGGTGGTGAAGATGGAGTTGTGCGCTTGTGGCAAGTGGTTGAGGAGGATAGATCTAATGAAATTGACATTTCGGAAATTGATCCATCCTGCATTTACTTTACAGTGAATAATCTCTCTGAATTGACCCCACTGTTTATGGATAAGGAAAAAATCAGCAAACTAAAGAGCACGAGAAAAACATCAGATTCAGCATGCATCATTTTCCCTCCTAAGATTTTCCGGTTGTTGGAGAAACCATTGCATGAGTTCCGCGGACATGGAGGCGAAGTTTTGGATCTCTCATGGTCAAAGAATAATGTGAGTGAATGTCATAAATTTCAGTTCTTTAATAAAGAACGCATAGACTTATATATAGATGAAATTTTGGTGAAATTGATTTGGTTTTCTATCTTGTTTTGGATGCAGTATCTTCTGTCGTCTTCTGTTGACAAGACCGTTCGCCTATGGCAAGTCAATTCTGACCATTGCTTGAAAGTTTTTCCACATAGTAATTATGGTACTCCTTGCTGCATATCTCTGATTTTCAGGATTGTTGAACCGTTATTGTAATTTGCTTTTATCATTTCAAATTTCCTCACAATTTGTTTGTTATTTGATGACATTGTATAGTGACATGCATACAATTCAATCCCGTGGATGACAATTATTTCATTAGCGGATCTATAGATGGAAAAGTGCGCATCTGGACAATTCCTGCTTGTCGTGTTGTTGATTGGACTGATCTCCGAGATATAGTAACTGCAGTTTGTTATCGACCTGATGGGCAGGTAGATTGCCACTTTAATTTTACCAACTTCTTTCTATGGAAGCAAATACAATATAGGAAATGATTTGAGATGAATGATCTTCATTATACAGGGAGGGATTATTGGCTCCATGGCAGGCAATTGTCGGTTTTATAACGTATCAGGTATCATCTTTTTAACTATATTGCCATATCTTCTGCTAGTTAGACCATTTAGGTGTCATTTGGTAGATTTTATAATATTGCATTTCATTTGAATTCAAATTGTTAGTGTCACGGTCAGTGAATCATATAATATGGCTTGTTATTTTATCAGATGATCAATTGCAGTTGGATTCTCAGATATGCTTACTTGGTAAAAAGAAACTTCCTGGAAGAGGGATAACTGGCTTTCAGGTATTTTTACACCCTTCTTTGGCTTGTTGGGCCAAGAGAGTTGTTTTGGCTTTTCTTCACTCTTGTATTCTGTGATTTTCTGTATATGCTCCCTTTTCTGTGGTCAACTAATTATATTTTATTTATTTCAGTTTCTTCCACAAGATTTTAACAAAGTTATGGTTACCTGTGCTGATTCACAAGTCAGAATCCTTGATGGGCATAATGTAATTGGCAAATACAAAAGTATGTTCGTTGTCTAATTCTTACATTTATGAAGAATTTTCCTTGATTCCCAACGGATCTGTGCAGCTGTGCATTCTGTTAGGATTTAGGATTGGATAGGTTATTGTCCTGGCATTTTTGTTGGCAACTTAAATGCTGACACTATAGTTTGACACTCGATGAGGCTTAGCTGTTATTGTTATTGTTGGCTCAATGCTCTAATTTGCAATTATTTCATTATTACTCTGTTACTAAGTTTCATATCATTTCGTTTTTTAGGCCTAAGCACAGGGAGCCCAGTGTCTGCATCTTTGACTTCTGATGGGAAACATATTTTATCAGCTTGTGAGGACTCTAATGTATATCTATGGAACATTAGCCAGGAAGAGTCTGATCCCACGAAAGCCAAGAAGATTAGATCTTGTGAGCGGTTTTTCTCAAAGGCTTCTGTTGCAGTGCCTTGGTATGGTTTGAAATCTCAAACTACTGAAAATGAACATCAATTGAATGTCCTGGATAAAAGATCACCGCAAGCCATGCATCTCAATCCACCTGCCTCTTTCTCCCTAGGCCAAGAGTTTTACTTGGAGCCTTCTTCCAAGGGATCTGCAACTTGGCCTGAGGAGAAGCTTCCTGTCTCTAGCTCCGAGGCGAAACCATCTACAGTTCATAAATCTGAATACAGGTTCTTGAAATCTTCTTGCAAGAGTACCTCCCATTCTCATGCATGGGGTATGGTCATTGTGACTGCAGGCTGGGATGGCCGGATAAAATCATTCCACAATTATGGTTTACCTGTACCCGTTTGAAAATAAGTGAATTTTCCTAGGTTGGAGAATAGAATCAAGAGTCACTGCTTTGCTTCGGGAACTTATCCTTAGAAAATTACATGCTGCCGATGTTTTTGGCAGCTTTAGAGTGATGTTGACTTCGGCATCAACAGTAACAGCAGGATGAGGTCAAATCCCAATCATGAATTGCAGTGTAGATGATTGAGGAACTTTGGCTTTTGGAGGGGGCCCCTTTTATATTTCAGGGGATTGGTATTGCCTATTGATTCATGACAAGTGGATGCAATACTGTGGTTCTTATGTAATCCTCCTGGAATTTAGCGAGCGGCTTTAGTCTTAGCTTGTCCTGGTACACATCTAAATTGCCTTTCGCTGCTCAAGAATCTACTGGCCCCTAAAGGAGATGCAAAGTCATGTGTAAGAACTTGGAAAGGGGGCCTATGAGATATTATTTTGATATGTTGAGGGGCTGTGGGACCTTATGGGAAAACTTCATGTTTGTTAGGGTGAGTGGGGGAGATTCAAGCACTGGTGGCTGAAGTTTACATTGAGCAAAATTGCTAGAGGTGTTGATGATTTCATTATTGGCAGGGCTAACTAATTGGATCTCTTTGTCTGCCAATCTTGCCGTCCTTCTCATGGTAGGGCCACTGATGCCTGGTTTTGAAACTTGCAAGTGTGGTGATAATGTGTGTGGCGGTCATTTTTGCTTGAATAGCTACCTTTAAGCTGCCTGTTGCTCCAGTGATACAAACAATACGTTCAACCAGCCTGATTTACATTCAGTGGCTCCAAGTCTTGGATCATAGCCTTTGGCCGCTGCTGCATTACTGACAAATATCATTGCTAACAAATATCATTTCTAACAAATATCCTGTATATCATCTAAGTTTTAGGCTGAGATAACTTTTGATTGGTGGAATTACTAGGATCTTATCCGTTTCAATTCAACTTAAATAGTGTTTCCAATTTGGTTTTGGCAAATATGTAAATCTGTAATGTATACTTATGTAAGTAAAATTTTGTTGGCCTCTGGTCTGGTTGATGGATGGTAACAGAAGTAAACAGAACGTTATTTGTATGCTTGTTCATTTTGGTTCATCAAGTAATGGAGTTAAAATTGAATTCTTAAAAGTTAAAAGGGATGCTCGCCCCTTCAACAAGTGAAAGGCTGCAACATGCAGGATTGTTGTCTCTAGCAGAAAGCACGAGGAAAATTTACCGTGTCATCAACTTTTTTCTGTAAAGAAGCAAAAGGGTCATGAGGGAAATAAACTGCAACTAGTACTAGCCAATTAGGTTTCTGATTGGGAGCATCCTATGTCCCTTGTCACCAAACAGTTGCATAAACGAGCTGGCTTGTCGTGCCCACAAATTAAGAGGCTTTTTAACCTTAAGCGTTGTGTTTGGAAACTAATTTGAGGTCTATCCTTGCTCCATTGAGTAATCCTCATGTGGCTGTAGAGTCAGAGGTAGTCCTTTTTAAGTAAATGTATCTTTCTGGTTCCTGTTTTGTTATAGTGAGTGATGGAGCACTTTGGATTAAGAAATGCTTAAAATATACAATGACATTAACGTTTTGATTGGCAGTGAATTTGACTTATGCTATTTAACCTGTCCAACGAGATGGTGACCCATGACTAGTATACAAATTGGCCATTTCAATGATGAGCTATGCAATTTAAAAAGCAGTATGTTTTGCTCTTGGAAAAAGGAACGAGTGATACTCACACGGAGTGTAGTTATCACTAGTTTAATATTTTTTGAGATGATTACTAGATTTTATTCTCTGGTGCCCACGCATGTCAAGCTCAAATTGCATTATTTTTATAATGATTTTGGTGTACAATTAAATTATACAATAAATACATATCACACATTTTATCATCATTGGATATGATGTGTGGTCCCCGCTCATTTCACTCATTCATCAGATCCAATGGTGATAAAATGTGTGGTGTGTATTTATTATACAATTTAGTTATACAACTAATATCACTTTTGTTTTTATACATGCAGCTGAAAGGTGAATTGTTGTACTGCTATTTTTCACGTGCAGATATTTCTTATTCAATAACAGAGTCAGTCAATACTGAACGGGTAAGTTTTGTGATTACAGACATATTAATCATCCAAATTTCAAGTGAAGATTAAGGTTTCCAAAAGAGAAAAAACTCAATGAGAGAGAGGTGAATATGCAGGCAACCGCAGTACATACTTATTATATAGGAGTATTATTTGGAAGAATATTTATGCTGTGTCTTGATTTAACATTTAATATGACATCTTAATCATTGATATCAATTTCCAACTGAAATATCTTTTGTGGTGTTGGAACACTCTGTATTGTTCATAATTGTGCCCAATAATATTTAAAAAGGGACAACCATATGATATGGCGCAGTTGGTAACAGGCTGTGTTTCTTTAATCATTTTCTCTCGGGTTCAATCCTTTGAGGGATAAGAATAGAACATCATTTGTGGCCAGAGTCACACCCAGTCAGGCCCTATAGTACTTAAATTCGGATTAATCAGACTTTCGGATCAGATATCGGGTGGGCAACCCAAAAAAAAAAATTAAAAAGGGACATAGGCACCTAAAACATGATATGCTCGTTGAAGAAAAAGCATATCTAATCTCAAAGCAGTTTCAAGCCAAATACTTTTTTGAAGAAACAAAATATGATCATATCAATGAACCTCTTTGGAGAAACTGTTAGAGCACGTACAAGCAAACCAAATCACAAGCACATGGTAATGGACATTATGAGCACATATATAGACTCAGAAGGAATCGAATCAAAGGACAAAAGAAGAAAACAAAAGAAAATAAATGATTGTTTATTGAATGAATGTTAGGCTTAGCCATAATATTACTCAACCTTCTCTTTGGCATGTATCTACAAATTTGTGGACTGGATATTAGAAAACCAATATGTTTAGTAGTATTATTTATTTTCACGTGCTATATGTTTGGCAATATTTTTTTTTCCCCTTTTGAGAATAGGCCAACCAAGCTAATGCAGAGTGTTACCCACCTATAAACATTGGTGCAGAGAACCAAAAGCTAAAAGCTGTGTTAATCGATGCGGAAAGGACAAAAGCATAACTTTGAATTAATTTCAGAGAGAGATATGTTTTGATAGAAATATACACACACCCGACAACGAAACATATAACAATTGTCTGCGCTCGCTCTGTGCTGTACATCATGATTATAGTTAACCAATTTTTTAACTACTTTAATAAAGGCTTTCGATTAACAGTGTAGATTGAATATTAATTCTTTTGGGGTAGGTTTATTTTAGATTTTTAAAAAAATATTATGAAAGTTAAATTTTATATATAATTAAATTTTTTTTAAAAAACTATTAATTTCAGCTTTTATAAAAAAGTTGAAAATTGATTTTTTAAAAATTTTTGATTATTTTCTAGAAATTGTCCAAAGATAAAAAAAACTGATTTTTTTTAATAAAAAAGTAATTATTTGTCAAAAAAAAAAGGCACAAACAAACGCACCGATCTCCATCAAGTGGTTCTTTTTTTATGATTTGTGTAACTAAATAATGATATCTATTAAGTTATGAGTTGATGGAGATGAAAAGGGGGCTATCCTATTTACCTGGATGAAATACGAATTGATATGGTATCTCATATATTATAAGTATAAATAATATAAATTAATGAAAAATAGTGATTTAACACAGTAGGACAAATAAAATGAGAAATTTTTAATTTTTATTGAAAAGTAGAAATTTTAAATTTTCTATGCAATATATGGATTACGGAATTTAAAAATTAACTACTTTTATTTCTTAACCGATAATCCTATGGGCATTGATGAGCACTCATTAGAAGAAAAAAAAACATAAAATAAAAGTGTAAAGTTAAAGAGTTTGATTTACATGAATTGATGACTTTTTATGTTGTTTTCATTAAGACCTTTCATTTATATAATCTTTCAAGTAACGAATGATTAAATGTATGAGTAAATAGTATTTATTGATATATTAATATATGATTGAATGATCAAAATATAAGATCTTTTTATACTATCAATAATTTAAATTAAATTGAGCATTAAACGTGATTAACTTTGACACATTGTGGGACGACAAAATTCCCTACTTAATGGGGATCCTCACATGAATTGCTCCATTTGGGACCCAATATTAGGGAATTTTTTCCCTCCAAGAGCAGAAACAAGGTGAAAAGGTCCCCATAGCAAGTTTGAGGATAGGATTGGGATCACTCTCTGCATGCCACGAGAACCCTATATACATAAAAAATACTAAATGCCTGTCTATTATATATATTATGAGTAATGTCATTTGTATTTATAAAATGTGGAATACCATGCCGATATACTTTCATCTGCTATTGAATGAGATGTGAGACTCAAATTAAGTGAGGTCCACATCTCATCCAATAGTAAATGCGAGTGTGTTGACACGATGTCCTATACTACATAAATACAAATAACATTTCTCATATATCATACATTTATATAAATATGTACCTTTTTGACATTTTATCTTTATTTTTAAAAAAATTTGAAATAACTTCTTTATTTTATAATATTATCCTCAATCAATTAGTCACTCCCTTCAAACCCTAATTTTCTCAATTACTTTGGAAGCTCAGAGTCGCAACCTACTCCCCCTGCCTTCACGGCAGAAATGGGGATGGAAGGAAAAAACTCCCAACGATAAGGACTGGGGATAGGGAGAAGGAGGATGTATGGAAGCGGGGAGGCACATCTCCTTTGCCTCACTTGAGTGATATCCTTAGATGCACAATCATTGTAAAAAGGATTTTATAATGTCATCTATTACACATTTCTATATATAAGACTATAAAAATAGTATACGATTAAGTGAAATATTTTTGTTGATGTGTTAATACGTGCTTAGATGTTTGTTTAAATTTTGTTTACATTTACCTTCTATGATAATTAAATACATCTTAAAAAATATTATTTATTATTCTTTAATTTATGAATTTATTTTGGAGATTAATTTTGATGTATTGCAATATAAGAGAATTTTATATCTTCATTAAATCATATTGTTTTATTTATAAAACCTTCAAAATAGTGACACACCTTTTATAATATAGTTCATCTAAATTAATTTTTTTTTATTTCATTGCCAAAAGAAAGTATAAATTTTTTATTTTAAAAGGAAGACAATAGTGGTGCTCAAAACATATCCAAATAAAATTAAAATTGAAAACCGATCAAAATTGAAATTAATCAGTTTGAATTTGTTTTTAATTTTTGAAAATCGAACAAAACCAAACTAAATCGATAACATATTACACTAATATGTATATAAATTAATTATATATATTACTTATCAAAGTTTCATATCCGTATTTAAATTTGTATCATATGTTAACTTAAATTTCAAATTTTCAACCATATATTAATTCTTTGAATTTAATCAATAAATTTTTTGTTTAAATTTTTTATTATTTATCTAACTTAATAGTTAGTAGTATTATATATTAGCATAACTTTTAAAAATTAGCTTAGATTTTATAATTATATAATTTTATAATAACAATTAGTCTAATTTAATATTGTTTACGATTACTTTTTATACTTCATAATTTTTTTAGTAAAAATTGAAAATCAAACCAATGCAAACCGATTTAAATGAGTTTGGTTTGATTCAATTCTTTAAAAATAATCAAATCAAATGAAAATAACATTTATTGATTGGATTAATTAATTTTTACCTCAAAATCAAACCAAATTTAACCATGCACGCGCCTAGAAAATAGGCATGCTAAAATTAGAGGTGTCAATTAAGTTCATAGCCCTTATACTGGCCCAATAACCCTGTACTCTTGGCCCATCTAATTCTAGCCCACAACTGTGAAAGCTTAATCAGCCCTTAGTCCACCTAACTCACCAAAGTTGTGGATCAGCCCCCATGGGTCATAGGACCGGCCCCGACACGGACACATAGCAGATAAAGAAGTTTGCCAATATGTGTTTGGGTAGTGCGCTGTTGATGTGTGTTTTCTTTCTTGTTTCTAACACAGAAAGAACAAGAAAAAAACTGAGCCTCTCAGCAACCCAAGCGGTGGGAATTCCCCAAACTGCAGAGTCCTCTTTTTTCCTATGTTCTGATAAAGTCTTTTAAGTTTTTTTTATTATCTAGTCTTTTAATAAAAATTTATTGCATCTCTGAAAAAAAAAGGAACGTAATTTTTTTTTTCAGTTCAATATCTCATGGTTGTTAATTTATTTATTTTTTCTTTTTATATCTTTGTATATTGGGACTCATTTTTGGTGCTTTAGCGCTACTCATTTAAATATGTGAATGCTGCAAGAAAGACTTTTAGAAGAATTTAATAGCATTGGCTACAAGGTATTTAAATTATAGATTCTTTTGAAATGAATTTATTCTTGAAATTTAAAAAAAAATGTTTATCTTTCAATTATGAGCAAACAACCATTTTATCCTGACATTTTTCATTTAATATCAATTTGATTCCAATAAAAAGATTTTACACCTATTTAGTCTTAATACTTTTTATTTTAACACCTATTTAGTGAATAAATAGGTCATATGTTATTTCAGGTCATATGCTATATTTTTTTTTTCGGGGTGTGTGAGATAGATTATTTCTATAACCTAACATCTGATGTATTGAATGACAACATTCTGCTGGCTTAAAACTAAGGTGGTTGTGGTAGTCTTGCTTCGGGTATTCAAATTCCTGAGTTTCTTTTATAGAGGGGAAAAAGAAGCTCCACGTTCTATGACATTGACACAAGTAAAACTTACATTCATGAACTTGATAGATTGCTCAAGTTTTCGATATATTGTTATATACAAGTAAGTGATGGGTTTAGATACCTTGATTCACTTCACATTCTTTTTCTTGAAGAGATGGAATTTGATAAAATGATCTCTGTGGCTGGAGAATGGATATTGATCTTCATTTTGAAATATGGAACTAGGTTTAAGATATGTCAAAAAATTCGCATTGTTATTGTAATATAGACATGACGATTCACTTCATATATATTTGTTATTAGCTCTTATTCCTTATATGCTCTTGTGGTTGGCAGGATATCAGAAGAGAGCTTGGGATCAATATAATTGATGAACAGAAGGTGCAACTGTCAAAGTTAATGCAAACTGCAAAATATATTCGAGGGCATGCTCTTCTTTTCTTGACATGTGAGGTAATTACGCAATATATCCTGACAGGTCAACAAAAATTGTGAGAAATGTGGCCATGATGAAGCAAACTTTTATACCCGACAGGTATTAGAATTTATAGTCTTAGATTTTTCACTAATTTTACATGAGGCTTATATAGTGTCCAAATTTATATTTGAGTGTCTACTTCCAGATAAGATCAGCGGATGAAGGGCAAACTACGTTCTACACGTGCATCGGCTGTGGCCATCAGTTTAAGGAGAATTCATTTGGTACTTTAATTTTCTCAGGAAAAGAACCCCAAAAAAAAATGAAAATTCCAACCCCTTTTTTCTATTGATTGAGCAGGACAACGGGTCGTCTGTGGCTCTCTGCAGGATATATGGCGTTGAAGGTTGAAAACTCTTTACAAAAGATGCCATGAATATTCAAAAAAAACCAACGCCTTACTCAATTTTTTCTCCTTCGGAACTTTGGCAAGTCTTCAAGCTTGCTTGGGCTCTTTCCTTGAACATTCTACTATGTTTCAATTTCCTTTGATCTTTCTGACTACTCAGGCACAACACTCAAATGTACTGCCAATCATTCTCGGACAACCACGGCAGGTCGGTATATTTATCCAACGTTAATAAGATAATATTCATAAATAAGTGGCCAAGATTAATGATTTGACTGTTAAAACTGCAAGATGCAATATTTGAGGTTTCATGGCGGGGTTGTGTTTAATTGAATAGATAATGAATAGACGTTGATGGTTTCTCATGTTATCCGTGCTACTTATTAATGAACTATGAGAGGAAAAAAATAGTCTACCAAGATCGAATCGGCTTTGCTATGAACACTACAGACATTCTGCGCGCAAGTATAATGAGCATACAAAGATTTTTGGGAGCCTTTTTTTCCTTCTTTCTGTTTGGATACTTCTATCAGCAGCTAATTATTTTCAAGAGACAATAGAGTCATCTTGAATATACAAGAAAATTTCACGTTAGCACCCTATGGCATTTTCAATTTTCTTGAGTTTCCATCCCCACATCGAATTAAACTAAACGAAAAGATTAATCAGGGTTCAAGCCTGAAGGGTTAATCTTGCGACTTATTCGTCGAGGGGAAAGAAGAAGGGAAAAAAAAAAAAGGGAAGTCTTTACCTACAAATTTTATTGGATTTTCAATTTCACCAAGAACATCGCTCAATCCAAACAAGAACACAAAAAATTGGGGAGGGGGAAAAACAATAACTAAAATAATCTTGAAAGAAAAGGAAACTGACAAGAGAAGAGGAACTTTATATAATTACATATTGTCATGGGAATTTACGTTGTTGCAGCATGTTGTTCCTGACATAAAGAAAGTAAAAGAAAGAGAAGAAGCAGGAATAGCTTACTAGCATGGCATACCATGTGATGTGATGTGCGAAGAATTAGAGAGGGAGGTTGGCGATAGAGTCTGAGTAGCGGGGAGGATTGGGAGGAGAGGGATCGGGGGGTAGGTGGAAGGAAGGGAAGGAATTGGAGGAGAACATGAGAGGTGCGTCGTCGTTCTCGTCGGTGGTGGAGAGGTTGATGCAGGAACACCGCTCCAGGGAGGCGAAGAACGCCGACGCAAGGCTGCTCCCGATCCAGGTCGCCATCCCGTTCCAGCACGCTCCTTCTGCCTCATTCTCCATCTCGACTCGATTCTCTCTCTCTCTCTCTCTCTCTCTCTCGATCTGTCTTCTTTCCTCTGAGATGAGATCGCACACATACAGGACACGTTACGCGGAGACAAAGTCTCGCGGAAGAATCGTCAAACAAAAAATAATCAAAGGACTGCTCACTGTAGACAGGTGGGAGTAACTGTCAAAATCTGGCACTCGCAGGCAGGTGTTCTAGTTGTTCTATCATCAGACCAATACTTTTATTTTGGATCAATGGCCTGGCCCGTTTACATTTTGATTTTGGGCTCATAACCGGCCCATTTTGTTGCACTTTAATTAACTCACAACTATAATTGTTATGACAAAAAACAAAAAGAAAACTCTAATTGTTGTTCCTTCACTTTTTTTTTTTTTTTATGTCATGTATCGTATTTTTTTTATACAATATTTTTTTCATATAATCATCCAATTATATATTATTATATAAGTAATAATAATTAACTTTTATACCCACTATTTGAACCGTTTACCTGATTGGTCAAAGAGAATAAGAAGAAAAAAAAAAGAGAGAGAGATTGGAGAGAGGGAAAAGTAAGAGAAAATTTTGTTTTCTTCTCTATTGACCGAATGAAGAGAAAATAGAGAGAAAGAAATCTTTCTAATTTTATTTCCTTTACTTGGATAAAGGGAAAAACAAGAATAAGGAACATGTAATAGCATGGAATGACATTGCTATCCTTAATATAATATATTATAAATATTTTAGATTTTTATTTATGAGATTGATGTTGATACACTAATAGTGTAAAATATTTTTATACTGTCATTCAATCACTAATTTTTATTTGTTAAACTTTTAAAGTGGTGGATAGATAAATTAAATATATTTTTTTGATATCGTAATATATGATTAAATATTTATATAAAACTTTTTTTTTACACTGGCACTATATATAAATTAAATTTTTTATTTATTTATACATTAAAAACAATAAATTACTGTTGTCTGTTTTATTTAATTAATATATATATATATTACCAATATAAAAAATTTTTACATTGAATCATGAACCGTCAGATAAAACAAAAATTGATTCAACCAAGAATATAAAACTGCCGCTTAATTAACATGCGCGATTTAATATTTTTTTTTTTTTGGGTAATGTATAATCTTTAACCAAAAGTTATTCTGTTATATTTTACAAAAAAGTTAAAAGCTGCGAGTCTTCAACGTGACAGTGTAAGAAGAATTGTTTTAACAAAACACACAAGGCATGGGCTTGTGGCATCATTGTTAGAACGTGTCAAGTAGACTAGATGAAGGGTATAGCAGTAATTTCATCAATAATCCCTATCATAGTTCAGTTTTGTCGCCTCTTTTGAAGCGAAATTTTTTTATGATTCCACTACCTCTTTTTTCTTTGCCATTCAACTAATGAAAAATCTCAAAACTGTCAACCTTTTCCCTCTCGTGGTTCTCTCTTTTCATTTTATGTTAAAACAAGCAAAGGGAAAAAGTTATTCGAATTAAACTATTAGTCCATTAAAATTATTTTTTTTTATATATGACCAGTCTACATAAATAAATATGTCTTTTGAACAATTTAATAGAATACTAACATAGGATATTATAAGATTTGTATGTTAAATAATATCAACAGTTTTTAATATTTTATTTTATTTCACCTCACATAGGTAATGATTAAGAAAGTTTCCGATGCTTGTGTTAAGAAGATAAAAACATTACTACTACACACACGATCACTAAATTTGTTACCCGAAAAAAAAAAGTGGCCACTCGATTGAGATATCTATAAATAAATTTTAAATGCATTTATTTCAGATTTTAAAAAAAAGATAATTATTAAAGTTAAATTTTATATATAATTAAAAAATATTAAGAATTAATTTTTTCAGAAACAACTAATTTTAACTTCTACAAAAAAAACTAGAAACTAATTCTTTTGAAATTTCAATTATTTTTTAAATTTATATAAATATACTAAAAATAATTTATTAGATAAAAAAATTATTTATCAAAATAATCACAATCAAAAGACACCCTTTGTGGATAGCGTTCTACAAACAATAAATTTTATACTGCATTTGTCTGCACGCCATGTCTAAAAGAGCATTTTTCTATGCACCAATCTTGATGAATATCACGATATGGCCAAAAAAATAATGCGAGCACCCGAGCACGCCATGAATGAATGAAACTTTAACGACTTATTAATTACCAAGTCATGCAGTGCAGGAGTTTAGTTGCTGAACCAAATTACCGAAGTAATAAAATGATTTTGAAGATATTGATAACAAATTACAATGCAAAGTAAAGTGCTTTTGATGCTTCATTTGAATTTAAGCATTAGCTTGAATGACTAACAATATAAAAACCAATATTATTAATGTATCCAAATTAAACTACTCTTTTATTGACTCACCAAGGTTTAAACTAATTTAACTAATGATCTTTCCATATTTAATCAAATTTTGGACTATAAATAAATTATAAATTATTAACTACATTAATTTAATACTTAATTAATTAAATATGAACTAAAACAGAAAAGTTAACTACATTTGGTTTTGAGTTAGAAAATTATGAGCTAGCCCAAATGTTCAGGTTTATTTTCCCCCTAATATTTTTCCATATGCAAATCATTTTAAAGTATTTTTATTTTATGAGAAAGCAAATAATCGAACCAAGCAGTGATGTAATGCCACGTGTCCTGCCATGTAACAAATCTATCCGGAGATAAGCAAAAGTGGAGTGGTCTGGAAGTTGCAAAAACTGAACTGAAGACAGACAACAACAATGGCCAGCGTTTCAATCCCACTTCCACGAAACGCTTTGTCCGTACCCAATTCCTCAACCACACGCCCATGTTTCACCACTTCACCAAAAACGCTCAAAATTTCTTGCTCTGGTCCGAATCTTAGTCTCTCATTCATTTACTTTAAGTTAGTATATGATATCTTTGTTTTGTTATATTTATGAAAGTGAAATCTGCTATGTGAATAATTAGTAGTACAATATTATTGTGACTAATGTTTTTTTCTTGGGTGCATTGTAGGAGCAGCTGGGTTGGATAGAGCTGAGAATAAGGGAGGGTTACTTAATTTCAACAGAATCAAGGGCCTGGCCTGTGGTTTTCTTGCAGCTTGCACTGTCACTTCTGCTGCATTACCCGTTACTGCTGCTAGCCAGGTTTAGACCCAGCTTATATATTAACACTGAAAGGCAAACTATTATTCATTCTCTGCAATGTATTTTCTAGTAATTTTATTATCCCCCCATATTTTGATATAAGTTAGTTGATACTTTATTAATCTCTTTTCCCCTGCCTTGTAAACTTTAAGGTTTTTTTTTTTTTTTTCCTCTCTTGTTGATAGAAAATCGTATGAGTAATATATTACATTATTACTAGGTTCTTAGGCTTGCAGTAGTTTAAGCAGCATAGTAGACCAAACCTATTGGAATTGATATGCCTTAATCAACTGTAAGCTGCTATGTTGCTCTTTGGCCAATGACCAAACCTTTAGTTCTAAACTTAAGGTGACAGCATGACTTGGTTGTTGTTCATAAGTGATGGTATTAAAACACTTAAGAAGGGGGGTTGAATTAAGTGTTCCTTTAAAAATTTTATGCACACTCAACACACAAGTTAGAAGGTTCAGCCAGAAGTCTCCTGTTATCATAGGAGATTTTATCACGAGTGAGGTAACAAAGGCTTGCAAAATGAACAAGCAGAAGATAATGTGAACACTTGGTTTTGATATTTTGATCAAGAACAGATTTTATCAAGAATAATGCTGAGGATGTTCATGAAATCAGTTCTTTTAGATTTCACAAAATCTTAATGAATCTTATAAAATGAAGTTTAAAACAGATTTTAATGATATAAATTATTTTGATGATCAGTTTAATGAAATCACTTTGATAAAAACTTTGAACCTTAATTTCTTGAAAGTAGATGATACAGTAGATATGCAATATGAAGAGGAAGGAATAGAAGAGTTGAACACACGTATTTTATACTGGTTCAGTTCTCCAACTTAGAACCTACATTTAGTCTCAACCCTCCAGGTGAGTGTATCCACTATGAATTTGCACAACCAGTATAAACACTGAGTGTTCTTTTGCCAAGCCTCTCCAAGTTCTACCTAAGTAGTTTTTCAATGAGCCTTTCCAAGCTCCACCCAACTATTTTTTCAATGAGCCTCTCTAAGCTCCACCCAAGTAGTTTTTCAATGAGTATCTCCAAGCTCAAACAATTAGCTTTTATCTCACAAGATAAAGCCTTACTATAATAGTTTTGAATGAAGTTTGCTGTTTCACTCTCAAGAAAATATAGCACTCAATACAATAGCTTTTGAACACTCTCAAAACAGTATGATGACAACAATTACAAACTGAGAGAAGAGGAAAATGCTTTTTGCTTGAATTTCAAATTAGGCAGTAGTAGAGCTTTCGGTTTCTCTTTTTTTTTCCTCTTGGTCTGAATGTTCTTCCAAGATTAGCTTTTATAGGAGGATGAGAATTTTTGACCGTTTGATACTTGGAGGGATGAAGCACATGCCTTTTGATAAGGTCTTCCTCTTTTGATGAAGGAAGCTGCTTCTTCTTTTTCTCCTTTGTGTTGTGCAGTCCAGAATCTTCTTTTTCTCCTTTGTGTTGTGCAGTCCAGAATATTACAACAAAAGGAAATATATGTTGAGCACTTGGAAAGAGACCTTTGACTATGTGTTTTTGAACTTTTCTGATAAGACAGCAGCACACCTTGTTTTTCTACTCCAACAAGCAATGCAACGTGAGCTTCAAAGTTTGCCATTCTTGGCAAACTCTTTTCTGTGTTCCATTTTCATTTTTTTGCTTCTAACACAAACATGCAAAAGTGCCCGCTCAAGGTGTTGATTTGCTCAAAAGCAAAACCAACAACATAACTCAACCAATTTGAAATATAGCTAAAACACTCAATAAACTAATTAGAAAGTTCAGCAAGAAATAATTAATCTAAGCATATTAAGAGTAATATAATTACACAAAGTGTTTTGTTATCACATTAGAATACATAAACCAACAATAAGAGTACTGAAGTAGGCTGGTTACATGTGCGTGATAGGTACTTGACTTATTAGGTGCTTTGTCAAAGGAGTAGCAATTAAGCAGTAGAAAGTAGAAACAGTTTTTATGTTGAAGATATCAAACGACGTTGGAACTTGGGAGACATCAGACGGTTACTCCCCCATGAATCTTTTGATTCTTTTCAAGCTAACATTATATTTTATATATCTGTTGTTACAACTGATATGATGAATTTTTCATTGATTACCATTGGGTGGATAACGTATGCTTTTGAGGGGCATATGGTATAATGGTTAGCATATAATTAATTGGAAACATACAACTACTGAGTTTGGAGTGTGGTTGCTGTTACAAGGTTGATTGAAAATTCTTCTTTCTCCAGAAACATTTCTTTCACCATTTAATTCAAATTGGTGTCATTTGGATTTAGAGACATCAGCTGCTGTGGTCAGAGCCCATTTTAGTAGTGCAAATTTAATAATAAATTATTCTTTTCTACTGATAAAATGTGCAATTTGTTCAGTTTATGTGATTTATCAGGCCAGATATGAATGGTATTGAGTTAAAAATGTTATTTTAAGTTAGAATTTGTTAAAGACACTTCTGTTCAAAAGAAGTTTTGAAGGAGAGAATACACAATATCCAATATGTTTTCTTTGCAGCGGCTGCCCCCATTGTCAACAGAGCCCGATCGCTGTGAGCGTGCCTATATTGGCAACACGATTGGTCAGGCAAATGGTGTATATGATAAACCATTAGATCTCCGGCTTTGCGATTACACAAATGATAAATCCAACCTGAAGGGGAAGTCCCTGTCTGCAGCACTCATGTCAGATGCTAAGTTTGATGGTGCTGACATGTCAGAAGTTGTAATGTCAAAGGCTTATGCTGTTGGTGCCAGCTTCAAAGGTAACCCTTTTCACCTGTTCCCCTTCATAGATGACCAAGTACATGCTTTTCTACAATCTTATTCTGCTGAATGTTTGGGATGCCTTGAACTTTGATTTTCTACAATCTCACATCAATACGTCGAATGATGAGATTGTGTAATATTTGTAGAGTTCAGAAACTATATGTCAGCACTCAACATGCAAGTTGTGATTCATAATGATGCTATCTGTCGTATGGATAAGAGAATGACCCAACATTCTTTTACAGGTGTGGATTTCTCAAATGCAGTCTTGGACCGTGTAAACTTTGAGAAAGCAAATCTTCAAGGAGCTGTATTTAAGAACACAGTATTGTCAGGCTCCACGTTTGATGATGCTAAGCTGGAAGATGCAGATTTTGAGGACACTATCATAGGTTACATTGATCTTCAGAAGCTATGCAAAAATAAGACCATAGGTGATGAAGGGAGAGCTGAACTTGGATGTCGATGATGAGTCAAATTTTCATCAGTTGTCTTGAATTTCTTGTAAGCATGTGATTTGCCATGACAGATGTTTCGTTGAGGGTATATTAGATAGTAGATGAATGCTACATCCAAAAGCAAATTGAATCATTTGCTTTTCTTGTACAATGTTGTATTCTCCCGTTTAATTTTAAAATAAGAAATTGAAGACATTTGAATAAATAAATTTTTCGTATTTGCTATTCTAATGTCCACTTGATTCTTCCAGTATCGGTAATTCTCCGAGTTTCATCACATCAGGGATTAGTAAAATATGTAGTTTGCATCATGACAGCAAGGCGCATCTGGTGTAGTGGTATCATAGTACCCTCCCACGGTACTGACCGGGGTTCGATTCCCCGGATGCGCAGTAGAGTTTGTTTTTCACCTCACGCAGCCTATTAGAGGAAGTGTTTTGAATGACCTACACAAACCAGAGATTTTTGCATATCTAGATGGGTAATAGCTCCTATTTAGACATGTTTATCATAAAAATAACATCTATTAACTTTATTTAAGGTATATTTATTTGTTTTTAAATTCTACTAATTTTATTATAAAGTGTTAAATTTTATTTTGTAAAAAAAAAAATGAACAATATTTGCCCCTTGTCATAGAAGCTAATGACAAGATGACTGTGAACTAAAAGTGTCCCCGGGGGTCCATATTTGAGTGCTATCCCTCTTGGGTCCCCTGAAGAAAAATCTTGTAGGGCCATATATTCTCCGAGAAAGGGGAACTACATAACATTTACCGTTGCCAAGTTGGGCCAGGATATTTTTCAACCAAATTGGGGTAGTTGGAAGAGACTAAGAGGATTCATTAACTTGATTCAATAATTCCGATCAGTGCCGGTGGAGATGACCTTGCTCTGAGATATCGAAATTCTCTCTGACAGTAATTAAAGGACTTAGGATTTCAGACAAAGAAGGTGATGACAGATGAATTATTTCAACAGCAGATTATTAAACATTTGCTAAATTAAATGCATAGCTCGAAAAAACACCAGGAGCACAACATAATACAGAACATTTTCACTATATTTATATTCTTCTCGAGAAAATAATTCATTTATCATCAACACTTTGTCAAATAACTCTCAAAACTACACTGTTTATAGTTTATACATGGGAAGAAAAGTTTATCTTAAACACATAACCATATATGTAGCTGAGTTTAAAATGATGTTATTGAATAATTTTTTAAAGCCGTAATTCCACGAGTATATATATATATATATATATATATATGCCCTCTCGTTTTCAGTAATTAAATAAGGATAGGTATACACGTACAGTTAAGGAGAATTCATGTTTTTTTTTTATTATTATTCAGGGAGCATTTATTTAATTAATTGTAAAGGAAGATCATCGTGTTATCTAATAACTAACTTGTGTAACAATATTTTTTTTTTATAAGATACGGGGCCAAAGGCCCAAACTTGCATAACAATATGCAAATGGTTTATACAAGATATCGATTGCCGAGTGCTATTTTTCTTATTTAATCTAACGGTGCACAATCACTAATATATGTCAACGCCTCATTATTATTTTGGGTCTGGTCAATCAATTCCTCATTATTTTTTATTTTTGTTTTTTTGGTCGATTCAATTCCTCATTATAAATCAGATGATTGAGGTATTTTAGTCAATACGGCCATTCTTAGGGGGCCCAGGGGAATGAGGGCAGGGCCGTCCATGTAGTCCTCAACAGTGGCAAGAACTTTTTGATGAAAAATGAGATGACCCAATACATCGCAGCATATTACAAACTACTTGTGCAGTGGTGCTCCCTTCTGGCCACCTACCTACCACCAGTGTAAGGCGAATGACTGGTGGCCAACCACGTATGCTTGGTAGTTCGTCGCTACTTTTATATATGGACTTGATTTCAGATACTAGAGTACACGCAGTTTAGTTTGTGTCTTGTGCTAGTACTATGTACGCGTGTTTGTGGGAGAGAAACATACAGAGGGAGATAAAAGAGATGATGGATTCTCCACTTCCTAATGTTTCTTGCTCAAGTGAGTATTCCAACCACGAGTGCCCCACGCCATGCAGTTGAATAGGTATTGCTCTCATGACTACTGGGGGGCTGAGATGCTCATTTGAGCAAGCAGTGTTAGAAGGTGGGGTTGTTGCTGACTTGCTATGCTCCTTTTCGCCAGTGAAAGCTTTGCTCGGTTCTCAGTTAAGTTCCCAACTCCCAAGCTTTCATTTTGGATTTGCTATATAGCAATAATCTTATGGGCACAATTTCTTGGGACAACTTTGAAGAAATGCTCCGAAATATCTTTTATGTATCACTTGGGAGTAGAGTGGATCTCAACTTTTTATTCTCAATCAATTTTTATTATTAAATATGTTTGGTTGGAAAGTAAAAATAAAAATATATTTTTCATTGAGGAGATCCATATATACTTATACACTTATACCGAGAGAACTTCTTAATTAAAAGTTACATTTTTTTTTTTTTAACTCCTAACCAAATATGCCTAGCCACTACTCTTTTGCTAAGTAGCATATCATCATCAAATTACCAATTCTTACTTCCACCTATCCAAATTGAATCATTTCTACATGTATGGTGGCCGCTATCATTGGCCTCTGTTCACTTCAAGTTAAGCACTACAAAGTTGACAATAATTTAGATTGAAAAAATTAAAAATTTGGTTGGGGTTAGGGGAGGCATGATGCATCACTATGTCTTGGTCAGCAATAGACCAACAACAATGTTCAATCTCTTTTATTTGGCAGAGGATTCTAGTTAGTCTATATACAGGCAATTTAATCTTATCCACAAAACACAAGCTTCTTATTTATTAGCAGCCTTGTTCTTGCTATGCAAAGTTGTTATTCATGGATGAAATTTTGTCCTCTGAAGATCTTTTGTGACTACTTTTGTTGTAGGAAATAGCTAACCTTCGATGAATCAATGGCTGCACTGCACCGCTGCAGAATGCTGATGCAGCCCATGCAGTCACTCATCAAAGGGTGCGGTTGAGTACAATGATACGAACATGTTTTGACTTTTCTGTCACGGATGAAAACTTCAACGCCGGCCCTATATGAGCAGAACTATGGGCTTTACAGGCCCAATAAAATTTGTACTGGACCTTTGCAAAGATACAAAACTGTGTTCTTGGGGATTGGGCTTAGACCATGGGCCAATTCTAGAGGCTGGGATATGCGTTGTTCTTGACTCTTCATTCCACCATTGTACGATCCCAGGATGGATGGTGACCTTTTGGAAAAACGAAACAGATCCCATTATTGTGATTTCGCCATCCCAATGCATGTTTGTTTTGATTATATATTTATATTCAAAATAACATTTTAATTTCTTTTGCAGCGTTGTAATCTTCTAAGAGGAAAATTGTATTTACCCTTAAATTATAATCCATGTGTGGTTTATCTTCAAATTTTTAAAAATGTAAAAATCAAACCCCTCATATTTTTTAATTGTAAAGAGCAATCAATCTATTATCTTTTGCACATATTATTAATAGAAATATCACATATTCAAGAAAATTTTAGGTATTAAAGTGCACATTTTTAGGACATCAAATTGTGTTTGACTTAAAATTTAAGGGAATATGGAACACATTTTTCATTAACAATTAAGGAAATTTAACCAAGAAGTTAAACATGCACATTCAAGTAGTGTCTGGATTTGATGTTAAAATTTTGGGAGTAAAACGTATAATACCTATACTTTTTTAGGGCAAAGTGGAATTTTCTCAACTTGCAATTAATTATAAATTTTTCTGAGCACAAAGATTGTTGGGTGCATCCTATATCAAATATTTGGTTTTATTATGTGTTTTTATTTTATTATTATTATTATTATAAACAGCAAAATTTTGATTGGGAAAGTAGAAAACTCTTGAAGTACTTGAGTGGAACAAGGGACAAAAAAGAAATAACACTAGGCTGGAGAAAAATAAGGAAACAAAAAACTTTTAGAAGATATAACATGAATCAGAATATTATCAACTGCAACATTGAGCTTCTCATTATACTGCCCTCTTATAACAAAAGAAAAGGAATAAAGGAAACAGAAAAGAGGAGGAAGTATCTTCCTTGTGACTTTTAAGTTCTGCTTTTCTATTGGTGGGTCATCTCCACTACAGTTCATCATCTCAAAGCTACGCCGGCAACCTCCAAATCTCATCAAATCTAATATTTTTAAAAAATAATGAATATTTATAGAATTGACCATATTACGACTATGATTAAACAATGTAGACACCGATAAATCCTATACTAAACACGTAGGATATAGGTGTGGGAAACAAGACATCGAAATTGATATAACCAAAAAATAAGATTGAATTTGTTTTAAATCCACTCATCGCAACAACATGAGTTAAACAGATATTCCCCCCCCCCCCCCCCAACCAAAACCCAAAAAAATGTTCGGGGTCCAGCATTTTGTAAAGCTATTATACAGCCACTGAAAGAGGTAATGAAATGAAATAAAATAAAATAAAAATGCAATATTCAGGTTTTAGATCTTGACAACATTGTCATTAATTATGGTCATGCCCCAACCAAACTTCTGGTGATGCCTCAATTTGAGCAGCAAGTTCAACCGGCCCTATAACATTATTTTAAAATAGTACTCCATCTATTTACATTTGGTCTCTCTCACTGAATTGATGATATGCTGGGTTAGTAAACTACAACGGGATTCACATTAAATTTCGTTTAACAACAGGATATGCTGGGTAATTACGGTTCATGACATCATCAACTAAAGTCTGAAAAATCTAAAGTAAACAAAGTCCCATTCTACGGTCTCCGTTCCAACTTGGTCCATCTCATCGCCCACAATTGAACAAATGGAAAAATAAAACAAAAAGCAAAATTGTTCCAAAGATTCTTTGATCATCAAAAACATCACCGATAGTCGGTGACCATACCCGAAACAATTTACCCCTCGGATACACGTGTCTCCGTTCCAACGATCCTGCCGTAAGATCACATGTTCTCGACGAAGCACCTGATAAATCCTCCACCCTCACCCTCTCTCTTTCTGTGTCGTTGGCGTGCATGGAGTTAGCTCTTTCTCTGAAAATTTCTTCGCAATCTTCCTCAATTTCGTCAACTTCATAGCTTCAATGCTTCACCTCTCTGGCTCTCTCCACAACAACACCAACAGCAACACTCCCTGGGGTTTTTACCTTCTACACTGAAACCCACCCAATCACCTCAAAAAACAAACCCTAAATCTGTCTATTTTTAATTTCTTGGGTTTGATTTCCACAACCATGGGAGAATGGCAGCCCCTCCTGCAATCAATCTTCATCGGCCTCATTTTCTCCTACCTCCTCGCCAAGCTCATCTCCGTCATCGTCTCCTTCAAGGACGACAACCTCACCGTCACGCGCGCCTCCTCCTCCTCCTCCGCCGCTGCCGCTGCCACCGCCAGTGAAGACAGTAAACCCAGTCGGACCTTCGCGGAACCCGATGTGAGGTCCGACGACGCCAACAACCTCCGCTTCGAGGCGGACTCCGTGATGGCCGAGCAAGGGAGCGTGAGGAACGACAGCGTCGACGGGGGCGACGACGACTACGACGACGATTGGGAAGGCGTGGAGAGCACCGAGCTGGACGAAGCGTTCAGCGCCGCCACGGCGTTCGTTGCTGCCGCCGCCGCGGATCGGCTGTCGCAGAAGGTGTCGAACGACGTGCAGCTCCAGCTTTACGGGCTTTATAAGATTGCCACCGAAGGTCCCTGCAGCACGCCGCAACCTTCGGCGTTGAAGATGACGGCACGGGCCAAATGGTAGTTTCTCAGTGTTCTTATATATCGTTGCCATTGCTTTGTTTGAGACTCTTGAGAAAAGGGAAAACAACAAAAGGAAAGAGCTTTAACAGTTGGGTTTTTTTTTTCAGTTGTTGCGTAATTAATACATAATTGTAATTGTCTGTGCTGTGCTGTTCTATGTGTATGTCAGTTTGTGGGATTGGTGATTATTGAGCTTATTGGGGGGTTTTAACTTGAATGAATTGGATTTATTTGCAGTTTGCACAGTTAGACCTTTGAATGATGCTACAGTAAAAACAATAAAATATCTTCTTTTTTCTTTTTTTCTCTAGCTACATTAAAATGTTTAGTTTGGGAGCTTAATGGTGGGGGGAATTTCTTATGTGTTTATTACTGACTATTTTATGCTGTTATTTTTTGTGTCTGAGAAATACTTGGCTTAATTGTTTGCTTTGGTCCTAAATGTTTTTGTTTTCTATTTTGAAGGCAAGCATGGCAGAAATTGGGAGCTATGCCCCCTGAAGATGCAATGCAGAAGTACATTGATATTGTGACAGAGCTATATCCTTCTTGGGCTGATGGTTCATCTTTGGTGAGCTAATAAGCATCTTTCATCGAAAGGAAGAAAATTATAATTAAAATTGAAGTTGTATGTTTACTCACTTTCTTTTGTGGGGGGTTTTTTTCTTGCTTTTTCTCTACCTGATTCCTGTTGTGCCTCTAACAGAGAAGCAAAAGTGGAGATGGTGGTGGCTCTAGTGCAGAGGCTAAGGGACCGATGGGGCCAGTATTCAGCACTTTTGTTTATGAAGAGGAATATGGCAGTGACTTGTAAGATTCCTAAAACTTAAAATTATTTGACTTTTAGTGCAGATATCTTGTGGCAGTGCATCAATAATTTATTATGCATGCATTTATGTATATGGTGTTAAATCTATTTACAAGAATGATGAATGTTGCCTTGGCATTAGAATAATGGGATATCTTGGCAGGGTAATTTTTATGAGAAATGCTATAGCCTTCTACAAATCCGCCTAAGCATCCTCCTAATTATTAAATTATTAAATGAAATAAAAAGGTAGATACAAGCAATGTCTTAGAATCTCAAAAGTAATCAATTCTTTCTTCATTTAGTAATTAGGAAGATGTTTAGGAGGATACATTTTTTCTCAATTTTTATGGCTTTTGCTTTTTTAGTGTTTTTTTTTTTTTTTTTTTCAAAATGTTACAAGGTTTCCTCACACTATTTGGGTCTGAGATTAATATATGCTCAGGGCACTAAGGCTGCCACTCCCGTTCATAGTAGTCATGTTTATTTTGACGCTGACAAGGTCCTTACTTCTTAAGGCTTTGATGTCATCCTTGGGAGTTTCACCTCTTATGATTTGTTTTCACTATTTCTTTTTAATAAAATAAAAGAAAAACAGACTGCACTGTAACAGTGCTAGTCAAGGTAGCTAGGATCGTGTGCAACATCACGAAATTGCATGATTTTATGATCTCACCTGCACCCTGCGATCCTGATTTCACATCTAAGCTTGCCGCCGCTGCTTGCTATGGGATCGCTGGCAAAGATCGTTGAAGCACTGAAATCGAGCTATCTTAGCGACCGGGCGCTTCCATTGGCTGAGCAAGGCCAAACCCAAATTGCATCTTGACCCGATCTCATTTCTCAAACAATCCACCTGAAGCCCCAAAGGAAACCCTAACAGCCTTTCTCAGATCTCACACTCTCGATCTCTCCCTTTCTTAGTTCTCTCCATTGAGTCTCCATCTTCATTCTTCAAGCTTTTCATTTTCAGTCTCTTGAACTCTTCTTTCTCTCTCGATCTCTGTTCGCAACTGCTTCTGCCCTCCTCTCTTCTCTCTGCTCAACGACTGCCGGCATCAAAAGACCGCCGGTGCTCAAGCTCTCCGGTGCGGTTCATAGCCACTGGTGGCTGCTGCTCTCTCTCCCTTCTTATAGGTCTTAGCTCATAAGGACAAGGTGAGCTGTAAACATTGTTCTTTCTTGGTTTTTTCCAGCAGTAATGCCTGCTGTCCTACTTTTATTATACTCTCTAAAAATTTTAATTTTTTTATTTATGGATTATCAGTGTATGACTTATGGTTTGTGGACAATTTGCATTTTAAATTGAAGTTAAGTAAGTTAGTTGTGGCTGTTTCTGCTTATTTACGTTATTTTATATGAAATATGTATGTATATGAATGTCATTATTAATTTTGGTAGGATCTTACGATCGGTAGTACGAGTGCATGTTTTGCGATTTTGTATCTCCCATCTAATCCTAGTTAAAATCTCGATCTCAGCTACCTTGGTGCTAATGTTTAGTTGCTTTTCCTGAGACAGTTGGTTCATAGACTGCTTCTTCTTTGTCTTTTCGTTTCTTCAACCAAAAGTATTGTTATTTATTTTTAATTATTTACCTGAGCTCATTGTTAAAGGGGGGTCACTGTATAAGATTCTTTCTCTTTATTTGTTTATTATGTTGCAGTAGGAAAAATTCCAAGTTTATCATGGGGTGGTAGGATGCATTCTATGTAATGAGTGGCTTTGTCAATTTGAAATGTAACAAATTGAATTGGTTATTTTTTGAAAAAACAAAAGGGAGAAAAGTGTTGCTTTGTGGATTGGTTGTGTTGAAATGATCCAATGATCATATTGGATCAGGTGCAAACAACCTTCTGTGTCTTTGATGTTTTTCTTATCTTCCTTGACAGGAAAATGGATGCCATTCATGGATTTGCCAGAGAAGGAGACATGGCTAATCTGCTCAAGTGTATTGAAAATGGTGTTTCAGTCACCTTGAAGGGTGAGTTGTTCATAGCAATTTGCTTTTCCGAAGTGTATAATTTACTCTTAGGTATGCTGTAAGTTGTCAATAGTTTTTTCATTTTTTGATTTTAAAAATGGACCAAGTTCCTCACGAACAGCTTATACTCAGCATTAAGAAATACAATCACTCATTTAGTGAGACACCATCAATCTGAATTTTTGCAGTATTGCTTGACAAGTGAAACATGAACATATGTATGCTCTTGGAATTGTTTGAAAACTAAGGTAGGTACTATTTTGTAAAGAAGCGTGAGTAACTTGCTTGAAGGCCTATTTAGAGATAGAGAGTTGACTGGTAGCTGATGTAATGCGCAAATTAGCATATCTTGTACTAATGATCCACTGTTGTTTTCTCAAAATGGGGAAGTTTAATACATAGTAAGGGAAGAAGCTATAATCACACTACATAATAAGAAACTTTTCCTTAACAAATTATTGATTTCGTGAGCAACTGTTTGTAAGTTAAGTTTATATGTGAAAATAGAAGTTGAATGACCTATATGTCCTTATAGAATGAATCACTGAAGACTCCCTTCTAATTTGGAAGTTCTTAGTTTACCTATAGAGGATACTGCAAGATTGGTGATCACGTGATATTGGGATAGTGGGGAAAAAGGTTTCTTTTCTTGATTGCAAATTTAGTCCTAGAAAGTTTCCCAGTAATCTAGCTTTATTTGATATTTATTGCTGTCTACTGAAGGTTATCGGTCAGCTACTTATATCTCTATAAAAGATCGACAAGCTAAGAAGTATCTTTGTTGTTGTTTGTGTACACTACTGTTTATAAAGTTGCTATTTGCCTTTGACTACTGTTATTTTGGTTTTTCTTTATCAACGTGCATTTCTAAAATGTTTGCAGACAGTGAGGGCCGGACACCCTTACACTGGGCCGTGGACCGTGGCCACCTTAATGTCACAGAGCTGCTTGTTGGCAGGAATGCGGATTTAAATGCCAAGGTATTATCCGTTGATATATGTTTTAACTAACTTAACCCTCCTGGGGTCTGAATAATGAAAAACAGGACAGAACCTCAATTGGGTTTTGAACAAGGCATTATATTCCTCACCGCATGGTCTCAAAATTTATCTTTGGTTTTTTTTAAACATTCTTTAACGCATCTTTTAATTATTGACACTAGTGTCAAATTTGCTCTTTCTTGATATTGATATTATGTTCTCTTTTTGAAAGGATAATGAGGGACAAACTCCATTGCATTACGCTGTTATGTGCGATAGAGAAGCCATAGCTGAGTATTTAGTGAAGCATAATGCAGACATATATTCAAAGGATAATGATGGCAGTTCACCGCGTGACATCTGTGAGTCAAACTGGCCGTGTATGCAGCAGCATGTGGGGGAAGTAGTAAATTGATTGTTTTGTTTGCTCTTTTGGCGAAGATAACCTCACCCAAAATCCCTTCGGGATGTACGTGTCTATATTACTCATCATTTTTTTCTCCCCTTGTTTTTAGTATATATACACCCTTTTCAATGTAGTTTACACTTATGCACCGCTCAGGTGCACCGCTTAGGTAATGGTTAATCAAGTGTATTTCTGTTTAATCTTGCTTCCTCCTATTAACTCCTGATTGGCCCTAATTTCTTTATATTTGATGGAGAAATATGTACACGAAAACTACAAAGAGTATAGCGAGGAAAGGCATCATTGTTGATACGATATCCTTTTCATTCCCGTCCCCCACCCCCTCCTTGACCCCTTTATCCTATTCCATATAAGATTATACAAAATTCACTGGTTTTTTTATATCCACAAATGATGTAAAGTAGGAATCTTCATTGCTGTGAAATCAGTGATTTGATCACGCTGTCACAAGTCTTGGAATCAACAATATCAAGGCATTTTTCTTTCAAGTCTAATCGCTAAATAGCATGCCCAGTGCAGATATTAGACATGCATGAGAAAGGAAAGGTACTTGTTACCCTAGTACGCCGTGCCGCGCCGCCGGGGGGGGGGGGGTGGTGGGGTTTGCTACTCAAAGTCTGGAGGTTTGTCTTTGGTTTTATTGGGGTATGTTGTATAAGTTTCAAGTTTTTGGTATTCAATATCTTAATCATTAAGAAATGTGGTACTACTATTAGATAATTTGATATTGTTATTTAGAAAAGCTTGGAAATTGGAGTTGTTTGAGCCAGAGTTTAGTTTAGATTCAGCACAAAGTTGTTTGATTAACATTGCCTCATATTTTGCAGATCACGAATTATTATAATGTTATTATTGAATAGTTTGATAATAAAAAGATAATTCTATGCTAAATTTATTTAATGATGTGATAACATATAAACATACTATATGATATGAAATCAGCGATAATTTATATTTTATCTTCTCCACAGACTTGACTGCTGCTGTCAGCCACTACCCCTCTTGTACTATCATTATTTTGAGTTGCAAATAACGTAAAATAAATATTTCTTTGGGCACAAAATAATGAATAATACAAGAATTTGTTTAATGTTTACTTCATTCTATTTCATCTTTAGTCTTAAACAATTATTACAACTCTCCTTTTTTTTTGTCACAAAACAATTATTACAACCTTATAATCATGTAATGTCTTGAATTGACGCCTATGAAACCAATGGCCCGCCCAAAACACTCCCTAACCCTTCGCACAATTTTATTTTTTTGAGAAAAAAACCCAGTCGACTAGCGAAAAGAGAAGAGAAATTCGGGGCATTGATAGAGTCATCGATGGTCAAAGGCGTGTATGAAACAACAAAGGCAGTTGATAGATATCCCCCTATAACAATTCAATGAGCATGGTATTATAAATATTATTCCAATATCTAAAAATGGGTATTTAAGTGTAATAATTATTTTATTATTATTAAATGGAGGGATAGTTTCCACTATTTTCACCCAGTTTATCATATTCAATTATAACTCTTATTCATTTTCGGATATTGAAATATATATTAGTCTGCGTGTTATAGACGTAGTACTTGCACCACAAGATGGCTTGCTTCAATAACGAATGATAAAAATTAAAAAAATAAATACATAAAAAGAATAATCTATTTATTCCATTCAAACGCGGGCCCGTCGCCCGGGCAAAAGACACCGCCTTTACGCGCTGTACCCAGCAAGCACACTCTAAAGTCTAATCAATTCATTTATGTCAACAATAATTAATTGCCATGATTAATATTTTTTTTTCCCACATGTGCCCTTCCACATATATAGTAAAAAATCTAAAAATATATTATTATTGAAAGAATATTAAATACCTTAATTTTTGTTATTATTTAAAAACTTCTACTTTTAACTTGTAAGAGAATTTTATGCATTTTTTAATTCGAATCCATCCATCGCTTGCTTTGTGATTGTAATTTGTAACCGCAGTTGCAAGAGCTGTTTGGTTTGTTTGTTTGTTGTTGCTGTTCACTGCTCTCTTGACTCTATCACTCTCCCACTCTCTCTCCTTAGCTCCTTCCTTTCTCTTCAGATCTCTTCCCCCCTCCAATTTCTCCGATTCCAGGTAAATTAAATTCCACTTCACGCGGTTTCTCCTTTTTTTTTTTTCGATTGGATTTTTATTCCGGTTCCTAGATTGTATATGTATTCGATCGGATTTGACTTTTTTTAAAAATTATTATTGTTTTTGAGTTTTTTGAATTTCTGTTTGGGCGTTTCTAGATTTCGTTTGCGTTTTGCCGGAATCGAGCTAGGGTGCTTCGATACGCGTTGGTTTTTGTTGTTTTTGTTTGGATTATGATCGATTTGAATGCTTTGTTGTATTGATTGGGAATTCGATCTGTGGTTTTGTCTCGTCGGTGCGTGTGAATCTGTGACCGGTTTTTGATGCTCAATTGAACTCCATTCGGATTTTGGAGCTTGGTTGTTTGGGTGAGATAATAGGGCACAAGCAGTTGGTTGAGTCAACTGTGATTTGTGAATTGCGACCACAGCGATCTGTGTGTTTTCCGTATGCAGTTGATTATAGATTGAGTTTTGGTTTTCGTGTTGACGTGTTAATAAGAAGAGAAGGAAGAAAACAAATTGATCTTTCAACACGTGAACTATAATAAAACGTGGAGGAAATTTGATTTTTCAATTAATAAAGCGTTTTCTTAAGCGAAATACGTATGGGCATGTACTACTTCTTTGGGAAATTCCAATTAAATATTGTTTCTGCTAGCCGCCTTTTTCCAGCCTTGCTCCAGAGACATGATTTTATGTTTGTTTTATTTTTCCGCTTGACAATATTGCGGCAGTTTAAGTTCTTAGCTCGGCTTGGAAAATACTAATTTCTGGATCTGGGATTGGTATTATTTTTATAAAGATTTTTTTCTTAATGGACTCGGTGCATTTTTTTTTTTTGGGTGATTTTTCAGTGAAAAATATGAGCTAATTGTTTTGTGCCATTGGGTATAGCATGGCAATGGAAGTTACCCAGGTGCTTTTGAATGCTCAATCCATTGATGGGACCGTATGGAAGCGTGCTGAAGAAAGTCTGAGACAATTTCAGGAGCAAAACCTTCCTGGTTTCTTGGTCTCACTCTCTGGAGAGTTAGCGAGTGATGATAAACCAGTTGATAGCAGAAAGTTAGCAGGTTTGATACTTAAAAACGCATTGGATGCCAAGGATGAAAACAGAAAGCGGGAACTGGTTCACAGATGGTTGTCACTGGATCCTGCGGTGAAGGCCCAGGTTAAGTCATGCTTGCTGCAAACACTCTCATCTCTTGTAGCTGACGCTCGGTCTACTGCAACCCAAGTTGTTGCGAAAATTGCTGGAATTGAGCTTCCTCAGAAACAGTGGCCTGAGCTGATAGGTTCACTTTTATCAAATATTCATCAAGTACCTGCTCATGTCAAGCAAGCAACTTTGGAGACTCTTGGGTATCTATGTGAGGAAGTCTCTCCGCATGTTGTCGATCAAGATCAAGTAAATAAAATCCTTACTGCTGTAGTTCAAGGCATGAACGCATCTGAAGGGAACAATGATGTTAGGCTTGCTTCTACTAGGGCATTATATAATGCTCTTGGATTTGCTCAAGCTAATTTTAGCAATGATATGGAGCGTGATTATATCATGAGAGTTGTTTGTGAGGCAACTATGTCCCCTGAACTGAAAATACGACAGGCTGCCTTTGAGTGTTTGGTGTCGATTGCGGCCATGTATTATGAGAAATTGGCTCCGTACATTCAGGATATATATAACCTCACAGCAAAGGCTATTAGGGGTGATGAGGAACCTGTTGCTCTTCAAGCCATTGAATTTTGGAGTACAATTTGTGATGAGGAGACTGATATCTTGGAAGAATATATGGGTGATTCCAGCGGGGACTCTGATATACCTTGCTTCTATTTTATTAAGCAAGCTCTTCCTGCACTTATCCCTCTGCTGTTGGAAACATTACTCAAACAAGAAGAGGATCAGGATTTGGATGAAGGTGCCTGGAATATTGCAATGGCAGGTGGTACATGCCTTGGTTTAGTTGCTCGTACTGTTGGAGATGATATTGTGCCGCTGGTAATGCCCTTCATTGAGGAGAATATTACAAAACCAGATTGGAGACAGAGGGAGGCGGCCTCATATGCATTTGGATCTATCTTGGAGGGGCCTTCCCCAGACAAATTAGCGCCTCTTGTGAATCATGCTTTACCATTTATGCTTAGTGCTTTAGTGAAGGACCCAAACAACCATGTGAAGGACACCACGGCTTGGACCTTGGGACGAATGTTTGAATTTCTTCACAGTTCAATTGTTGGTACACCAATTATTAATGAGGGAAATTGCCAACAGATTATTACGGTTCTCCTTCAGAGCATGAAGGATGTTCCCAATGTTGCTGAGAAAGCCTGTGGTGCTTTGTATTTTCTTGCCCAGGGTTATGAAGATGTAGGACCAACATCTCCTATAACACCCTTCTTTCAGGAGATTGTTCAATCGCTTCTCACTGTTACCCACAGAGAGGATGCTACAGAATCACGATTGAGAACTGCTGCATATGAAACGTTGAATGAAGTAGTGAGATGTTCAACAGATGAAACAGCTCCATTGGTGTTACAACTAGTCACAGTAATCATGATGGAGCTTCACAAATGTCTTGAGGCACAGAATCTTTCATCTGATGAAAAAGAAAAGCAGAGTGAATTGATAGGCCTACTTTGTGGGTGCTTGCAAGTAATTATTCAGAAGCTAGGGTCTTCAGAGCCTACCAAATATGCTTTCTTGCAGTATGCTGATCAGATAATGGGACTATTCTTCAGGGTTTTTGCTTGTAGAAATGCCACTGCACATGAGGAGGCCATGCTAGCCATTGGAGCCCTTGCCTATGCTATAGGCCCTGATTTTGCTAAATACATGCCTGAGTTTTACAAGTTTCTGGAGATGGACCTGCAGAATTTTGAGGAGTACCAAGTTTGTGCTGTCACTGTTGGTGTGGTAGGGGACATATGCAGGGCATTGGAGGATAAAATACTGCCATACTGTGATGGGATTATGACACAACTTCTTAAGAATTTGTCAAGTGACAATTTGCACCGATCTGTGAAGCCTGCGTTGTTCTCATGCATTGGGGATATAGCTCTTGCAATAGGAGATAACTTCAATAAATACTTAATGTATGCAATGAACACACTACAGCTTGCTGCAGAGATGTACGCCCACACATCAGGTTTTGACGATGAAATGACAGAGTACATTAATTCTTTGAGAAATGGAATATTAGAGGCATATTCTGGGATTTTTCAAGGGTTTAAGAATTCATCAAAAACCCAGCTCTTGATTCCTTATGCACCTCACATCCTCCAGTTCTTGGATAGCATATACATGGAAAAAGACATGTGAGAGAGGAAAAAAGTTCCTTTTCTTTTTGTGTTTTCTTTGTAATATGTCCATCATCTTTAGTGATTTTTCTTGCCTCTTTTTTGTGCAGGGATGAAGTGGTTATGAAAACAGCAATTGGAGTTCTTGGAGATCTGGCTGATACGCTTGGAAGCAATGCAGGGTCTTTAATACAACAGTCTTTGTCGAGCAAAGAATTTTTAAATGAATGTTTGACCTCAGAAGATCATTTGATTAAAGAATCTGCTGAGTGGGCCAAGTTGGCTATCAATCGTGCTATATCTGTTTGAGGTTCATCTGAGTTGCATATCCTTTGTCATAAACTACCTGCATGCATTTGGGTGTGTCAAGATGGGTCTTGGGATTGCATGTGTCAAACTGTCACCATGGTCAGACAACAGAAGCTATCAGTCTGAAAGTCTTCAAGTTGTCACTAACTCTTGCATCGTCACCAATGCATCACTGACTTTTGCATGAGCACCATCGAGTCAAGTTCTGTCAAGAGGAAGAAGATAGCAATGGGTTTGCAAATCCGGGTGTTGGTCTTCATGAGACGTGTAATTGGTTGCGTCAATGAGGGTAACTGATTCATGATTGAGAAACTAAGCTGCCCTTTGATGCGGAGTTTGAAGTTGATCTTTTCAGAAGATAAACCCATTATAGCCTGATAATGGTTTTCCCCCTAAACTAGTCATGCGTTGTTGAATGGATGAGTTCACAGGGTTAAACTGGATTTCATCAACACTGCCCCAAATGCTTTGTTTCCAGAGAATTTCTTCCTTTTTTCTGACTTTTAACCTGCATCTAGTTTTTTGCTTTAAAACGTCATCCCATTGCGTATAATTGTCCCTAGGCTGTCTGTCATCCATATTAATTTTCTCTCCATTATTGTTTTCTAGGATTGGGGTTGTTTGTGATTGTAGACAGGATGGGACAGATTACATCCTGCTCGCATTGTGCATTTTTATTTTTAAGGTCAGTTGGTTTTGTTAGGTCAAAATTCATCATGCATTCATGGAATCACCAAACTTTGATTATTATTTTTTTTCTTTGGGTTCTGTGTTGCGTTTGAAATGCGTATGTAAATCATATATTGGCTATTCCTATGATTGGTACAAATGATCGTCAGGTTTTGTGATGATGACCAACAGAGTGGTGGATTCCTGTCTCTCTTGTTGGAAGACAGTTGTCAGGGTTTAGCCTCTGTATTCGTTATATCTTTGTTACATAAATGTTTGGGAATTTCATTGCCCCTGGGCAATATGCCATGTTTCCTGTACATCTTATTATGGTTTGGCGATAAGAATATTTTTGTCACTAAGATAAAATTGTGTTATGATGTTTGGTTTCTTCTATAGGCGGTATTCAAAGTCCAAATTTGGAGATCGTCACCCAGCTTGATTAGTCATAACCGTTGCGTTATTATACTTGGCTTTTTATTGGTATATTATTATTGCTTCGCTATCTAATTGATTTGGAAGTTATGAGAATCGGATAAGCTTGAAAAACAATTTGCCAGTAGCTAAGCATTCGAAGTTTCTTTCTGATCATTATGACTATCGTGCTAATTGTGCTGTGCATTGGTTCTATGAGTAACATTTCATCCAAATATTTGCACTTTGCTCATGCGAACCCAAAAAACATTCATTTGTAATAAAGATTGACATCTTCATCATACACATGTACACTTGAATTTTTCCAATAAAATTATGGACGAGGTGTGGATGAGTTTTCTAAGTAAGATTGTTTCTTTTTTTTGAAAATCTAGAAGAGTTTAATTTTAATATACTTACAATGTATAAGAGATTTATACTATTATCTAATTAAATATTTTTCATTTGCATGACTTTTTTCAAATAGTTTGTGAGAGCTAATAATATTTATTAATAGTAGTATATAATTGGATGTCTGTTTAAATATATTTTTTTTTGCATGGTCAGCTTATTAAATTAAATCCTAAAAAATAAGGTTGTTTTATGTTTAGATATGACTTTTGAAAAGATTTTTTTTCCATTCAATTTTTTTAAGAAACCCCAAAATCTATCATGAAAGTTTTAATGCTTTATCTTTAAATGGAAAAAAAAAAAGAAACTCAAACATAACAATTTGGCTATGTTTGGTTGGATGGTAAAAATTTTTGTGGATAAAACCTGTAATATTTTGCTTAAAATTTATTCATAAAAATTTTTATCTTCTAACTAAACATAAACAGTGTGTGTGTGCGTATATATATAATGGGAAAAAGGAACCATTTTTGTCTCTGATCGGTCATCGGTATAAGCACATTCAAGTCCACTCCATGCCAGGATTGAGAAAATTAAGTAACTTGTGAGCCCAAGAAGTAAATTGTATATACTGGGAAAAGGAGCTTCCAAAAGATCCTTTTAATTAACGCTAAAAGTTTTAGTACTTCTGTGTACAAATATGACCTATTCTATGTAAAGTGTAAATTATATCAGAAGATCCTTTTAACAATTTGGATTTAATTCTCTTAAATTTATAGTATAAAAATATTTTAAATAGCCCTCCAATCATATATTACCACATAAATTATAATAGTTAATTTTTATACTCAATAATTGAAAAGTCATCTCAACAAATTTTTTTGATTGAATGATAATGTAAAATACTTTTACACTGTCAATACATCAAAATTAAACTAATAATTTTTCTCAAAGCTATTTATGAGGAAATACACGTTCGAAACCCAAACAAAGACAACTCAGTCAAATCTTAAATGCTTGCTTTCCCATGATATGGTTTAAATTCCGCCAAAAGTATAGTAACAAATCAGAAAATAATATTCCAACACCTATAAATGGTGTCTAATTGAAACACTCATTTCTTCATCGTTAGATATAATAGTAGTCCCATCTTTTTAATTCATTTATCAAATTTAATAATAGTTAAATAAGTATCTCAATTAAATATTCATTTTTTAATGTTGGAATAATAATGGCAAGTAACTAATCAAGTAATCAGAATAAGAAAGAAGAATGTCGACTGAAAAATGTACTTTTGTCCCATGAGACCCCCGAAAAGCCATGTTATTAGTATAGTACTTTGTATACTGTCTTGCTACCAAGTAGGCATAATAAAGTCAGTTCAAGGAAGAAAAAAGATGAGTTAGGTTTTGCCATGTTCTATACTATACAATTCGAGTTTTAATGGAGAAGGGATCAAACGTTGGTAACTTTCTTACTTTTAAATTAGTTCAGTGAAAGTGCTAGTGATCTTTTGTGATCTGACTGCCACCAATGTCTGTATATCTCATAAAACAGTAGTTAGGATGTGAATGAGATTCGCCATTCTCATTTCTTGTTTCTTGCTTCTATTCTCATTCTATTTTAATTCATAAAAACAAATATTTATGGCTATCAATCTTCTACGTGAAATTAATAATTATTAGAATCTGTAGTCCTTCACTATATGTCACCACTCATTGGAAAGAACGTATTCGTACATACATTTCCAATTTCTAACATACATTATCAAATGTACTAGTTTGGGACAAATGCAAGAACGAAATCACAGTAAGCACCCAAAATGAACAGCATCTCCACCAAGACTTTCATCTATGTAGTGACCAAATGCAGTCCTCACTCACTGCTTGGCTCATTGAGTTCCAGCTTTCAGAGAACAGTGTCACACACAAAATGTGATGTACTTGTGTGGATAAGTACTGCTCATCATAGGCAATAGTACACAAAATATAATTGCACCCTTCTCTGTTTACTCCAACTAAGACCTGTGCGCACATGCCGACACTTCATTCATGCTCACAATTCTATATGATAGAAGTCAAGCCCCTTTTACAAAAAATTAAAAAAAAATTGTAAACCAATTTGGAGAAAAGAATCCTCTGTGTGTGTTCTATATTGTTTATTATTTGTTTATGGTTTTTGCCTATTCGAACAGACATGGTTTATTCTATTTGTTGGCATGAGCATACATAGCTATACCACACATAATAGAGTGCTACGTACCTTTCCCCCTTAAGGATTAGTATAAGGACCTATTGAGAATAAGGGTTGCATATAAAGGCAAATATATACAGATATGCACGTAAAGTTATAGGCAAATTGAAGATATCTATCTATGTGCATGTAAGAATCTTCATTATATGGACAAAGAATATGTGCAATTGTGCATACTGAAAAGGTGATAGTATATCACTTAAATCACTTTTAACACCAAAGGAACAACTTTTTGTTGGAGATTTATGTGTAGTACTTGTAAGGATGATACATACGTACTTGGGAATGTGTGTTAGCTTATTATATATTCTGCTTGTAAGGCCTACTAGCCTTCTGTTCCCAACAACATGAATACCATTGCCAAAAACAGATGATGTTGGTAAGTTTAACTAGTCCTTTATGACCATCATTACCAACACAAATTATTGTCTCCTAAAGGATGATTAAGCAAACATTTATTTGCTTTAATGAAGGATTAAACTATTAATGTTGTTTTCCTATTCTTCTTTTTGCTAGTGCACGCACTAAGGAAAATTCCACATTCAACTCTGTTGTTGCTTTCTATTTGAATTCATCTGTAGCCCACTCTCAATGTCTGTCGCCATCCATTGACTAAAGAAAGTGACCAAAGCCGAAATATAGGGATCAAAAGCACCATTCCACTAAAGTGGTGATTGGTACCACGGAAAAAAATTGATATCTACGAGAAGGTTTTAGCAGCTTTCACTGCCTAATTCCATTTGAACATGGGGTTTTCTTGTTGAAGCTAATTAAGATGGTCATTAGAAATTTGAACCATATAGCAACATGGAATTAAAATAGGAAATTGACAAGCACAAACGATAAATTATGTGCCAATGGTGCAACTTATTACTTGATCATGGAAGTTTAGAATTAAAGTAGGTTTGACTTATGAAAAGGTGGACAAAGCTATAAGTGGTTAGCTGATTTTGAGCCATGCAGGGAAATATAAGTATTGTCCACATGCAAACAATTTCCCTGTTTCTCTTTTGTTGATATCGAATTATATAGTCATATTCAATAGTGCAGTTGACTCAAGTGTTGTGGGCTAAAGCCTAAATGTTATTGCATTTCATCATCACTATGTTGCTATTGGGTGGGGTACACCATGACAACAGCTCTCTCCAAGCCACATTTAAAAAGGGGTGCTCCCTGCCTGCACTTCCCTGCCAAGGCACGTATATTCATGCTTTTGGTTCCAATCTAGAGCTACTCATAACTAAGAGAGGAGCCATTCTTTCCTGCATACTTGCTACTTGCCATGGCTCTCAAGATCAGGACTTGCTTTCTAATTATTCTCTTTGTCCTCATTCCCTTAGCTTCAGGTGAGCAAGTTCTTTATACAAGTGAATGTAATCTTTGCAGACTTTTTAAATTGGTGCAGAAACGTGACACAACAATTTTCCTTATAATAGGCTTGGATGAAGGCTTCAGGGATAGCATGCTTCCTACTCATCACTTACTTTATAAGGTACCATACTATCTCTTCTATCTCTCTTATTTTTAATGGCATAAGAATTGACCTTGTGAGAATACTTTAGAAATATCCATGAAGCTACATTGAGGCAAATATAGATGCTTGGTTTTACTAATGTAACTTATGGTTTCCACAACAATTTGCAATAAGAATGTACCAACTCATTATTTGATGTCTGTAGATGTTGCTCTTTTAACTGACAAGTGCTTTACCTTTTGGCTTTGATTGAAGGATGGGGGTATCAAGATCAACTCAAGGAAGCTATTAGCCCATGATTTTGTGTTGGATTATGATGAAGCAGGACCGAACCCAAAGCACTCGAAGAGACCTGGCAAGGGCCCTTGAATACACCTAATGATATATAATAAACGTATAACCTCTCTTTGTTCCCCCCCTCAAAATGTTTTGTTCATGTATGAGGAGACATGATATAATTATAGACGGCCGGAGCTACTACTTATGTGTGTTAAGACTTACGAGGAAATAAAGTATGATATTTTACTATATATGTACACCAGATGTTGCTTATGTATGGAACAATAAGTGGGGTAATTGAGAATAAAGTCCTACCATTTGTTTTCCAACTTGCAATCCTGTTAAGGGTATTAATGAGTGTGACTTGTCTTATTAATGGAACAAAATTTGCGTCTGAATTCACTACTGAAAAAGAAGATGGACTTTGTTGCTATCTCATAAAATCAAGGGACACTACTATCCCCCAAGGGAAAGAAAGACAGTAAAAAATAGCAGCAAATATTTGTGTCAAAGTAAACAGCTAACAACTTTCTAACCAGGCACCAAAGTAAATATTTAACTAAACCATGCAACAATAATCCTTTAGTGCAGGTTAATAGCTTTGCTATGCAATGTATTGTGGATCATTAAACATACAGAAATTTTCTTTCATTTATTTTTTCTTAAACTTTTACATGATTAAATGGCTAAAAGATTTGAGAACGTGCTACATTAGGCAACATGTTCTTGATGGATATTTTGCTTACATAATTCACATGTTGAAGTTAATTGCAGGCACACTTAATCCATGCATGGTTTTAAAAAACAAGGGGCTAAACTAATGGCTAAGTAGTTTTTCTATGGGCAAGACGAGGCCACTGCACTAAACACCCCAAAATTTTATAGCACTAGGTCTTTGGGTATTTTTAATTATATTATGCCTTGATCCACATTTTCCCAATTCAACTTGTTCACTCACACGCTCATACCCGTGGATTCCTAATACATTCCTCTTGTAAGTTTCCCTAAGCAGGTGCTTGAAATATGGCAATCTCAAACAGAATGTTCACTTTATATTTGTGACCCAGTAAAATTCAATATTTTTTTTAATGAAACTAGAATTCAATATCAATGAATAAAAGAAGGTAACAATTGTAGTCTACTATACTTACCATATAACAGTAATATTTACTATTTCGGTACGTTCCTCCAGTGTTCCTTCTGATTCAATGTATAGAAACAGTATTAAGTTGACACATATCAACGTCAAAGAAAGTTAAATTCGGCTTTCCAATTCCTGCGGCTGACATACCGTTTCCAATCCCTGATGTGTTTAATAATTCAGGTCTTCAGAAAAGGCATTTTTTGTGGTAAAGAGTGAAAGTGACATCTGACTTTTTCTTCCTTAATGTTACCTTCAAATGGAGTTTTTTTTTTAATTATGTTATTATTTTTTCCTTTTAAAGTTAATTTATCCTGCTTGCCTAACATATGGAAAGCCTCAAATCTCGGTTATCATGAGAAGCCAGAACCAATCCATTTGGATTTTGCAGTGATGCCAATTCCTTCAACAATTTACCGAATTGTGTGATTACCCAATGGAATGATGATGGAGCAACATTCAAATAAAATTGAATCCAATTTAAAAGTTAGAAGACAAATTAAAAATCCACTTTTCTGGTTTGTTATGCCTTGTAGCCAAGCTTTGTAAGTAGTTAATAGTTTTGGTCATATACCATTTGAGGGGCATAGACAGATGTGCTGGTAGAGATAATTTCAAAAGTCAAAGCAGGTATACATATATCTTTTGGCCCTCCAAGTGCTCAACTGCCTCATGATAACTAAATCCAGTACCAAACTATTCATTAGTAAGTTTGAAATAGTTTTATGGTGTAGAAAAGAATGATACTGAGTGACTTTTGATACCTGACTTACGTGGCATGATTGTAAGATGGACAAGTCATTTTTTTTCCCCCACTAAATTTCATAAAATGTGCTTAAACAGTATATTTTCTTATGCACTTCAGTACTTTATTGAAGTCCACCCTCATGCGCATGGATAATCTAATTTTTAAAAATTTAATCAGGACATTGTGAACCATTTTTTCACATTATTTGATAAAGAAAGATCAACAAGCCAGTCAAAGAGTTTAGTCAATTTTTAAGTAGTTTGATACTTGTTTTTCTTAAATAAGGTCTTGAGATTCGAGTCTTGGACACACGGAAAAAAAAAAAACAAGCACATCAAAGTTTTAGTTCATCGTTGTTCCAGCAAAATTAATTAAAGTCCATTAAACCATAAATACCAGTAGTTTAGACCCAAAAAAGGAGCAACGGCAAACAGAAGTAGCAGGTAATGATTTCTACAGTGTAAAGGGCAATACGTATAAAACAATAACTGAATTTTGGAGTCAAATATAAATTGAACCCCTAAAGAAACAAATACAATTCCTTAGTGTCCTAAACCAAATAGATTCTACGATGTGAAACATGTATAATTAGATTACTCAGGCAGAAAGTTTCGAAGTATATGTCTGTTTATATACATGACTGGTACTTTATGAATCTATAAAAAAAGCTGTGATGAAAACCAAATTCCAACAGACACAATACCGATGGTAGCAAGGGCTTGGACCATCTCAAATATAACATTTTGTTGCTGCAGTGGCACATTCTGCCAATCTGTCCGCCTGAAAGCACTCAATACAAGACACAAGATAATTAATGAAAATTTTTTCTTCATATAATTGGATTAACAAATAACTGATTTAAGTATCTGATATAAAAATAGCACAGCACTTCTGCACTAGATTCAACTTATTTAATTTTCTAAATGCCTTAAAGTTTAAACCAATTAGTACTAAACACTTCCCTGTAAACTCTGATGATTGGAAGTTGGAACAGAACAATCCATACTTGTATATCGTGAATTTTACTCTATGGCTTGCTCCAGTTTTACTTTTACATAGGCCAATAATCAGAACTTAATAGGTCATCCATAAATAAGAAAATACATACCCTAAATCAGCAATTACAATGCTGACATTATCCTGTGTACGTCGGTCCTGCAGAGCATGTAGTTATATATTACTGTAACTATTAAGTGCCAATATAATAATCTCATGATAACAACCGTCATTTGTTAAAACTTACCAGAGCTGCTTGTGCAAGTGCTTCGCAGGCCAGCTGAAACAACCAAAATCAAAAAATTATTGCCTCATCTTTGGTGGCTTATTGAACACACATATGTATGAACGCATTAGCTTCGAGTGAAATGCATTATGCATACCTGAATGTTTCCATGTTCCCGTAGTTTTTCCCTCACCAAGGAAACTGCATCTGAGCTGCAATGGTAGCAACGCAAGAATGTGGAGGTAAATTTCTGAATAACCAGGAAAAGAATAAAAAGGAAATTTAGCAGAAATGAGACGAAGGATCGTGCCATAGACCTGCTGATATAATCCCATAAGCCATCAGATGCTAAGATTATGAACTCTGCATTGGAACCAAGAGCTAATTGATAAATATCAGGGCAAGCAACAACCAAGTCACCGTTGAGCTGTACACTGGGTCACAAGAAAACATCATCAATTCATTATAATAAAATTTAGTCATTTGAAATTTCATCAAAGCCAATTTGAATGTTATTGTAAACAACATAAGTTAATGGAAAGTGGCAACCCTACTCATTCTCAGCATTTGACAATCAAAATGAAGCTTTCAACCATTCTTACCCAAGGAATATTGACTTTCAAGGGATATAAAAGTATAATTAAGACTTTCTGCGATCCTAATGGTGTCAATGCCAATTGTCATTTTTTTTTTCTTTTTCTTGCTAGTAGTCTACATTGTATCCAGATACAAATAATGGCAAACCAATTTGTATCCTTTCTCTTTGCCAGTGTACTAATCATATTGAGGAGAGAATGTAAAGGGAAAAAAAAAAAAGGAAGATTGAGCTACACATAAGATTACCTACCGAGAAATAAATTTTTCTGACCATCTCCCTTCCTGAACTCCTTTTTGCAGCATCCTTTTCACAGCAAAAGGTAGATAAACCTTAGAAAACACTTACCAGTTGTAAACCATTATTGAAAAGAAAGCATAAATCCTTTATACAAGAAGAAATAATGCAGAGATTAGAGTGGTACTCATTCTTCTTTGTTTTGAATCGCACATCCCCAAATGCACGGGATACAGCAATGTCTCCACAAATTCTACCATTGACAATCTATAGACAACATACATTTGAGTTATCATCAGCCATGAAATGGGTTTTTATTTACAAAGAACGGTGAGTATGATAGAAGCAAATAGATGGAAAAACACAGAAGATGCACTAAATAGTATATTAACTCCTTAACTAATATCGATCACAAAATCAGCCAAGGGAAAGAGGAATACACCAGAATAAAATGCAGAAAAACAGAGAGAAGGGATGAGACACTAAGCAGTCTCCTCGCCAAGCCTAAAACCCAAAATGCCAGCCTCCCTCCCCCAGCACCCACAATCCTACAAATATCTCTTTTTTCCTAACCGTTTCTCACAGAAACACACACACACCCACCTTCTGTCACAGCACACACGCACTCACCTATGCCACCTCAGCTTTAGTTTGTTAGCTCATTTGCATTTCCCCTAATGCCCCTATATTTTTTTCTTTTGTACACTTTAATCCCTTCAGGGACTTGGTCCCTAACAATACCCCCCCCTTGGACTATCACCTTGTCCTCAAGGTGAAAATGTGGAAAACTTAGCTGGATGTCTTCTGCCAATTCCCAGGAGCTCTCAAATTCCGGCATATCTTGCCATTGAATCAGCACTTCTGTCATGCCTTGGGCATTTTTCCTTACAGCCAACACATTTGCTGGTTGAACTTTCAATTCCCAATCATCTGTGAGACCCGCGGGTAGTGGTTGGCTCACCACATCAGCTGCCAGACATTTTTTTAAAAGGGAGACATGAAAGACAGGATGCACTGCTGATCCTGGAGGGAGTTTCAGCTTGTACGCTACTGCACCAATCTTCTCAATCACCTCAAAGGAGCCATAATACCTTGGGCTTAATTTCTGGTTACTACGAGTTGCTAAAGATTTCAGCCTGTAAGGCTGGATTTTGAGATACACCTTGTCTCCAATAGCTAGCTCCACCTCTCTTCTCTTCTTGTTAGCTTGAGTCTTCATCCTGTTTTGAGCTTTGGTTAACTGCCATTTTAATTCATCTAGAATCAGGTTCCTTTCAGCCAGCAACCTATTCACCTCCTCCACCGAAGAGGTCGTCACGTCACCCCTAAGGAGGGTAGGAGGATCCCTCCCATATAGTGCTTTAAATGGGGTTGTATTGGTTGAGGAATTAAAGTTCGTATTAAACCATAACTCTGCCCAACAAAGCCATTTTGGCCACTGTTTGGGTTTAGTGCCTGCAAAGCATCTTAAGTAGGTTTCCAAGCATCTATTCACTACTTCCGTTTGTCCGTCGGTTTGCGGATGATAGGCTGAACTGTATTTGAGCTTAGTTCCCGCTTGCTTGAACAGTTCTGACCAAAAAGAACTCATAAAGACCCGGTCTCGATCACTTATGATAGAAGTTGGGAAGCCATGCAGCCTTACAATTTCCTTAACAAAGATGGCAGCCACATCCTTTGCAGTGTATGGGTGAGATAGACTTATAAAATAGGCAAATTTTGTGAGCCGGTCCACCACCACCAGAATTGAGTCCACCCCCTGTGCTTTGGGTAATCCTCCTATGAAATCCATTGTCAATTCATCCCAGACTTGTGAAGGTATAGGCAGAGGTTGCAGCAACCCTGCTGGGGAAAGAGTTTGATACTTGTTGCGGTTGCACACCTCACATTTCTGGATGTACTGCTAGATGCAGCTCTTCATCCCCTCCCACCACAACAGCCCAGATATCCTCTTGTATGTTCTAAAAAAACCTGAATGTCCTCCTAGAACAGTGTTGTGAAATTCCTGCAGAATTAAAGGAATGCGAGTTGAGTTTCTAGGAACTACCAACCTGTTCTTGTAATATAACCTGCCCTTTTTGAGTTCATATCCAGGAACAGTGTCCTTTCCTCTCAATAGTGCTTGCATAATACCTTTTAACTTGTCATCGGCTTGTACTTCTTCCTCTAGCCCTTCCCAATCTTGAAAAGTGACAGAGGATATAGCGCTGAAATACAGCTTTCTAGAAAGAGCATCTGCTGCTCGGTTTTCTTTTCCAACCTTATACCTGATCTCAAAATCAAATCCCAATAATTTAGCAACCCATTTTTGCTGGTCAGCACCCATCATTCTTTGATCAACCAGAAATTTCAAGCTCTTCTGGTCTGTATATACTACAAATCACCTCCCTAATAAGTAGTGTCGCCATTTCTGTACGGCAAACACTATTGCCATGAGCTCTCGTTCATAAACCGATTTTTGTTGAGCCCTATCATTTAGCGTATGACTCATATAAGCCATTGGCTTTCCTTCCTACATCAATATTGCTCCCAGCCCCTTACCAGAGGCATCTGTTTCCACCATGAATTCCCTATTAAAATCTGGTACAGCAAGAACTGGTAACGTGGTCATAGCTTGCTTGAGTGTGTCGAATGCTAGTTGAGCTTCCATTCCTCAACGGAAGTTGTCTTTTTTAAGTAACTGAGTGAGAGGCCATGCTATCTTCCCATAACCCTTAACGAATCTTCTATAATAACCAGTCAGCCCCAAGAACCCTCGCAATCCTTTCAAATCTGTTGGAGCAGGCCAGCTGATCATGGCTTCAATTTTCCGAGGATCAGCTGAAACTCCTTCTGCAGAAATTATATGGCCCAAATATTCAATTTTTGGTTGCTCAAAACTGCATTTCTTGCGGTTGATGTACAAGCTATTAGCCCTTAAGCTACTTAAAACCAATTTGAGGTGATCCTGATGCTCCTCCAATGACTTGCTGTAAATTAGTATGTCATCAAAAAACACCAAAGTAAACTTTCTCAGATAAGGACGCAGGACTTTGTTCATCAAAGCCTGAAAAGTGGAGGGGGCATTGGTGAGCCCAAAGGGCATTACTAAGAACTCGTAATGCCCTTCATGGGTTCTAAAAGTTGTCTTCTCTATGTCTTGTTCCCTCATTCGGATTTGATGGTATCCCGACTTCAAATCCAATTTGGAGAAGATGTGACCCCCCCCCCCCAAAAAAAAAAATCATCTAACAACTCATCAATAATGGGAATTGGGAATTTATCAAGAATCGTAATTTTGTTGAGGGCTCTGTAATCTACACAGAATCTCCAGCCCCCATCTTTCTTCTTAACTAATATAACAGGACTTGAATAAGGGCTCACACTGGTCCTAATAATTCCAGCTTCCAACATTTCCAAAATTATCTTCTCAATTTCATTTTTTTGGAAATAAGGATACTTGTAGGGTTGCACATGTGGGATCCCAGCTCCCTCCTTAAGGTGGATTGCATGGTCCTGTTCTCTTTTTGGTGGTAGCCCCTTCGGAGCTTGGCATAAATCAGCAAATTCGAAGAGAACCTCTTGTATCCCTTCTGACAAAGTTTCCTCAACTTCATTCTTACTCCCTTCCTCCACAGGAATAATAAAGTACCCTTCCCCTTTATCCTTTAGTGCCTTAATGGTTGCCTTCCACGATGTTTCAGCCCTGCAAAGAGAGGGGTCTCCTGTTATTCTCAGCCATTTGCCGTCCTCCTTCCAAACTATGTATAGTTTCTGGAAATTAGCAAAGATATCACCCAAGCCCGAAATCCAATCCATTCCTAGTATCATGTCCACATTACCCAATTCAAGCAAGAAAAAGGTTCGTTCCAGAACCACCCCTTGAATTTTCAACGTGACCTTTTTGCACAAACCACTGCTTACTGTCTCTTCCCCAGTCCCCAGCTCCACCTTGTATGCTCGTGTAGGTGTCACCATCAGTTTCAATTGTTTAGCCTTCTTCTTCGAGACGAAGCTGTTAGTGGCCCCCGTGTCAATCAATATTATAACCTCATCCTCCCCGATTGTCCCCAGCACCTTGAAAGACTTGTTTGTGGTCGTCAACCCCTTGAGGCTTCGGAGAGAGAGTTGCAGAGAGTTCAGCTGTAGCGCTGCAACTCCTTCCTCGACCCCGTCACTCTCTTCGTTCTCGGTTCCTGCTTCGGAGTCTTCCAACAAAACCAATTTGTAATTCTTCATCTTGCAAATGTGATCGTGACCCCATCGTTCCCCACATTTGAAACACAAACCCCTTTTGCTCCGCTCTTGTAATTCCTCTTGAGATAGTTTTCTCCCATTACCGCCCCCCTTGTCGTCTCCTTTAGCAAAATTAGGTTTCACTTCCTTCATCCCCTTATTTTCCCAAACTCGGTTACTTCCTTGCCCACTTCGAAATTGGTTTGGGCCTCTCTTGTGGCCCAGCCCTCTTTCCAGTGGTCCAACACCACTGCCCTTCCATTCCTTGTTGCGCTCCTCCAGCATGAGAGCTTGATCCTTGATCTCAGTTAGACCTGAGAGGTCCAAACTCTTAATTTCTGCTTGCAATTCGGGCCTAAGCCCATTTATAAAGATCCCCTTCAATATTTCTCTATCAATATTCTTCATGGGCCCTGACACTTGCTCAAATAATTCAATATAGTCCATCACCTAGCCCACTTGTTTAACTCTTAAGAGAGGCCCAAATGGGTCCTTCATCACACTCGACTGAAACTTCCTCAGCAACGTCTCCCTGAAATCGTTCCACGAAGGAAAGGTGACCTGGTCCTCCCAAGCTCGGTACCAGCTCAGCCCCTTCCCTTCCAACGCCACCAGCACCAAATCCATTCTTTCATCTCCCTCAATCCGGTTAACCATGAAGTATCTCTCAACCCTTAGTAGCCAACTCGGCGCATCCTCGCCGGAAAAAATGGGTAACTCCATTTTCCTTTCTGAAAATCGCCGCCACTCTGAAGGACTCGCTCGCGATGAGTTTGGAGGTCGGCTCCCCCAGGACGAGTAGTCATGGAAGAACGAGGAACCATTTCGCGAATGGGAGGAGGACGGTCTCGTTCGGTTGTGAAACCTCTCGTTTCCATCCTCGTTGTGAAAAGGAGGGCGTTGACGTGAATCCCTCTCTCTTCTAGAACCCCCATCCCAGCGGTCCCTCAAGTCCACCCGATGAGGTCCTCTCCTGGGAGGCGAACGCCCCCTAGAGCGAGCCTTCCTTCCATCTCTCAACAACCGCACCACCTCGTCCATCCTCCTTTCCAATTCACCCACGCGATCCTCCATTGCAGCTTCAGTGGTTGGCTCTCACAGCTCTCAGAACCTGAGTCTCTTATGCCAAAATGATAGAAGCAAATAGATGGAAAAACACAGAAGATGCACTGAATAGTATATTAACTCCTTAACTGATATCAATCACAAAATCAGCCAACGGAAAGAGGAATACACCAGAATAAAATGCAGAAAAACAGAGAGAAGGGATGAGACACTAAGCAGTCTCCTCTCCAAGCCTAAAACCCAAAATGCCAGCCTCCCTCCCCCAGCACCCACAATCCTACAAATATCTCTTTTTTCCTAACCGTTTCTCACAGAAACACACACACACCCACCTTCTCACAAAGACACACGCACTCACCTATGCCACCTCAGCTTTAGTTTGTTAGCTCATTTGCATTTCCCCTAATGCCCCTATATTTTTTTCTTTTGTACACTTTAATCCCTTCAGGGACTTGGTCCCTAACAGAGTACCTTCACTTCACAAAAATGAAAAAACAAAAAGGTGGCTCAGTACACGAGGCTCCTATCATTCAGTTAGACCCTTCATAAATTATAAGAAAAGAACCTTTGCCAGCTTAATTGAAACAATTATCTTCAATCAAATTATAATTTAAACTATAAACTGAGCCTGAAAAAGAAAACTAAATATCAATAAAATCCAAAAAATGACCAATTTCTTTTCACTTGACAGGCTATGGTGGGAAGAAGCTGCATTTGTAGTTTCTTCAACCAACAAACCACAATAAATTAATAATAAAACTAGGAAAGAACAAATGTTTATATGCTCCGTAAAACATCAAGTTAGATCTCACCCTAATTTGTCACAATTTTCAAATTAGATTTTTAATTTCATTATATGGCTTATATTGATATATATATATATATATATATATATATATTGACTAGCAAAGATTATCAAAGGGTATGTATGTAAATGTAGTAAAGGAACAAGGAAAACACACCCATCCACCTGCTTCTCTGATTCTTTTGATTTCTTGAAGAGAAACCTTGTTGCTTCCATATGGTCTGTGAGGACTAGTCAGCACTTCTGCTTTTCCACCTCTAGATATAACCTGCAAATACAAATGATCTTAAATAGAAGTCATGCAAATAGAAAGACGTTTTCTTCTTCCAAAGAGAAAAGTATGTAAAGAAGTACATCTTTTCCAGCAAAATCTGAACATGTAACATCTGGGTCACACTTTTCCAGCAAAAGCTGGACATGTAACATCTGGGGCCACAATAAGGATTGAAATTCATACCACAGATGAGTCACCAATATGTGAAATGAGCAGCTGATCATCTCCTATGAACATTGCAGTTGCCGTAGCACCTGATTCATCCTCCTCCTCTTTCTTTTCAAGCCTTTACAAAAGGAAATACTGTCTAAACCTTCAATACAATCATACCAAAACGAAAATCATAGGGAAACCGTACAATTAGATGCATTCTGGGGAGACTATCCATGGTAGACCAGCATATTGGCTTACCATTTTAACAACTTCATGTCAGCTTTGAGAAATGCCTCCTCTAATGCTTCTTTAATGGCTTTGAAGTCTTTCTCAACTAATAGCAACCCACCTTGTAAGGCTTCAAGACACTCCTTGTACAGCTCATCCCTGTAGTTTGCACTTGGCACATCAAATCAACAACTCAGATTATCCAGAGAATAATAATTCATTTGCCACAATCAATGCAGAACCAAAATAAATCACATATCCTCACAGCACAAGGAAGGATGAGTATTGAGTGCATAGGTGGATGAACACTAAATGAAGTTTTGATGGGATTGGAAAGAGTTAAACAGCTGGAAATACTAAAGTGTGTGATTTACAAACTGCAATTCAGTTACTATAAGTCTCAACAACACAGTTAATTAAACATTTTGAATCCTATGCAAGTAACTATATTAAACTTTACTGGGAACCCTTTCACTTCTTTTCGAGCAATCATGCCAACACAATAGAATAAATGTAATACCCTATTATGGGATAAAATGGATACAAAAATAGGCTAGCAAAGAAGCCGTGAAGGACCTGAGGAACTCCACAGAAGAGAACCCTCCATGGCCATCAAAAACAGCTGCAAAAGAGAACCCATCAAGGCCATCAGGGCGAACAATGATATCATCCTCCATCTCCTCGCGTAGACCCTGCAAAGCTATGGAACCCCATCTTATGCCAGGCAACTCAGCCAAAGATGATGGGGCATCAATGGCTATCGCAGAGTAGCATCGGCTACTGCATGTAATAGTAAAGCTGTTTCTGTGGTTGTTATTCTTGGAGGTGGAACGGCTATGGAGCTTGGCTAAGAGGTACCTTTGTATCTGTGGGCTTGACAAGGCCATTGAAAGCCTTGAAGTGAAGGAAGGGAGTGTGAAGCTAAAGCTGAGAGTTTTTGTGGCTTTGGTTTTGTGGGATAAGTGAGCTAATAGAAGCCTCTAACTGCTTTAACGGATTGGATTCTTTGATGTGATCAGATTCTCCACAAGCTTTTAGATCATTAACCTTACCTTAATGAATGTGCCATTCTGAGGACCCCACCTAGGAACTGATGTGGCAAAATGGAGGACGAGGAAACTGTGTCACTGCTTCTAGACCTACTTGCCTGGTTAGGCTTCAAGTTACAATGGCCATTGGCCTGGTATGTTGGAACTAGACTTGAAGCATTAGTGTTTATTGTTTACCCACCGATATGTACTTTGAGGGATGGGGTCAAACTCGAATGCCTGTTTTTCTACATAATGCATGGTTGTGGTTCAGATCAGATAACGTTTGTCTTATAGTGGAGGGTCGACTAGATAGCTGGCATTTGAATCCAAGACTAAACCACAAAGGCCACTATTATGTGGCGCAAAATATTAGACTCCCAGTATAAGTTCAGTACAAAAATATTAGACTCCTAGTACTAACTCATTACAAAAATATTAAACGGGAGAAGTACAAGATGATAATATCATGGCTTGTGCTGTTACATAAAGTAAAAGGGTTTATACGTAGTTGGCAAATTAGGATAGGTATTAATATAATTTAGTGGATTTTGCAAACCCAAAAGACACTTACTAAGAATAGTAATAAAAATAAAATTCAAGATTTTTTATCGGATACTCTTTGAAGATACAAAAACTCTTCTCCCTAGTATGAAAATTACCTTTTTTAACTCCCTAACCATTATCTACAAGCACTTGTTAGATAAATCCTGTCCTTATAGCAAGGAAGTCTAGTTTAAAATCTTTTATCAAACCATGATATTAAAAAATAAAATATCAGGCACGTGATGTCGGACACTAGAAAATATTGAAAAAAATTAAAAATAGAATAGCTTACTTGCGCAGTTGTTCTTTCACTACTCGCGTCTGGGAAATTCCAGTTAATAGTTTCCCCACTCAGTTAATTTGTGAGTTGTAATTAATTTTCAACTTCTTTGTATTGCTAATATTGATGAGTAGCAAAATACCTTCATTTTAGTTCCAGTTTCAAGATAACTTTTAACTGCATACATACAGACAACAGCAGCTAACATAGATAAACATCAACTTTGCTAGGTGATGCAACGATGTAATTTTTCATCCCTCGTTCAAGATCTCAGAATCAGTATGACATTTTATCTGAACTTTATGTAAATTCTTCTTTCAAATAATCAGGGCCAGGCTTGAAGGGATCAGACTCAGCATATGCCTCTGGCCGGGAAAATCCGAGATCATTCATACGGTTGCTCAAGACATGAAGAATGGCTTTCTTCTCACCTCCATACTCATCCATGTTGCTCTCAACATAAGAATTGGCCTCAGCTGCTATCTCATTCACAAAATCAAACTGATTGTCTTCTGATAACAACAACCTGTATATGTCCATCGTCAAGAGCTTTCCCTGCTCCTTTATCATCCGCACCTGCTCCTCCAGAAAAGGAATACGCTCCATCTTGTAGGGTAAATATTCATCCTTTTTGGTCTGCAGTAAACCAAATTTTTGCTTAACCATTCAGGTTAATGGGTATTAATCACATGACACTAGAGGAGGTTGTGGCATGAATTATGGATACTATAATTCATCATCACAGCATTTTGTGTATTCATTCTATAATCAGCAAAGAATAATGAAAACGACCATAGTACCTTAATGTGCATAGTGGTCCCCTTTACTGAATGCATCAAGATTCAGCAGAAAACCAGTATCTATTAAGGTTTTATACCATGGGGGAAGATGTGCAACCAAGGTTTCTATTTCAGTTTTGCTTTTCCAGTTTATTTTCAAATCTTACAATCCTATAAATATGTCTATGATAGTACCATTCAGTTCTGAAACCTCTATTCCCCTTGCAACTAATAAAGTTTAGAATGCTCAACTACAACCCTTCCTTTCCAGAAAATTCGTAACAGTGGGTATACGTTTTGTAAGGAAATAAAATTTCCTGATTTGGGAGGAAAGCAAAAACTCTTCCGGTTAAGGCTAATGCACAAGATAACCAACAATACAACTTACCCCAGCCTGCAATCCTAACCCTTGAAGCAAAAGAAATTAAAACACTTCACAACTAAATATTCCATTACTATGCCCAACAATAGCCCCACAATCAGCATTTACATATTCAGAAAACGAAAAAAAAAAAAAAGAAATAAAAAAAAAAATCCTTACTCCCTGAACATGAAATGATTATCCCAGCAGCAAGTATAACAAAGCAACCACTTTTGTTTCTGGAGGTGCGATGCTGACCCACATACATACAGCAAAAGTGGCACGCAAAACCATTTTCCTTTTCTTTCTTTTTTTGTTATTTGGGAATTTAGACAAACAGTTAAGATGCAAGCATAAAAAGGAAAAAATAATAATAACAAACCAAGCTTACAAGAAAAAGTGAAAAACAATAAAAAAAAAAAAAGATTGAAAAAAGAAAAGGCAAGATTGCAAGAAAGAAGAATACCAATTTTCTTCGCCTCCAGATTCGGCGTCCATGACCGCCTTTTCGCATTTGGGGCATCATCTTGCAAAAACGAAACGCATAAACAAGTCCAGTTACGTTGCGGAAAATCGAGCAAGATTGAAAATTTTAGTGATTTCTTGTACCTGTGAGCTAACAGAAAAGCTCGGGCTCCATGAATTTCCTGCTCTAAATTCTATCTTCTGCAGGGAAAAAAAAAAAGTCACTAATGATTTGGTATTGGAAGTAACTGTTTCAGAAAATAAAGAATTGAAATGAAACACTTGATTCGGAGCATTGCGCGGGAAAACATGCATACAGAGACTGATTGTTAACAGCATAGGATAAAGGGGGAAATTACTGGTAAAGCGGAAGGTAGAGTGAGAGGATTGATGCGGATAGCCATGGATTTGCCGTTGAGTTCAGCGCCTTCTGTGTGCTCTTTCAATTGCTCGCCTTATCTGAAAATGAAAATATACCACTGTCACTGTGGTCAGAATAGTGACTATACTCATTTTGGTCATTATTATACGGAGTTAATGTTCATTTTAGTCCCTGACTTTTCATTCATGAGTTATTTTAGTTCCTGACTTTTAAAATGAGTCAAATCAGTCCCTGACATTATAAAATGTGAGTCAAATTAGTCCCTTATTCCATTTTTATTTAACATTTTATCAATTAGATGATGATATGTAATATTAAGTTACATATTATCATACCATGTGTTATCTAAAGTAGAATGAAATTTAAAATAGTTTATTTTGATATCTAAAATTATACAAAATGAGTCAATTTATGATATATAATGAATATTTAAATGACTTATTTTGCATAATTTTAAACATCAAAATAAGTTATTTTAAAATATATTCTACTTTAGATGACATATGGTGTGTAAAGGTATCACTTAATATTATCAATCATCATTTAATTGATAGAAAATTAACTACAATTGGGTTAAGGGACTAAAATGACTCACATTTTGTAATGTTAGGGATTAATTTGACCAATTTTAAAAGTCAGGGATTAAAATGACTCAATAATAAAAAAGTGAGGAACTAAAATGAATATTAACTCTTATTTGATCACATTGTTTGTACTATATTTTTATGGGTAGTATTATTTGAAAATTTAAAAAGTGAGTGTATATTGTAATTTATTATTATTATTATTATTATTGAATATGATAGATTGATAAAATAAGTAATAATTATTATCATATTTAAAGAAGATGAAGTAGATTTGACTATCTATTTTTTGATATTTGAATAATATTTTGTATTTTCAATCTTCTGAAAAAACCATAAATCCACTATTCTTAAGTTTCCAAGACATTCATATTGTTTTTTCATTTGTAGTAATTGTTCATATAAAAGCAATTATTTCTAAATAATTCAAACGAAATACATTATTTTAAATCACATTTCAATTTTATTTTTTTTGGGGAAAAATCACTTTTCAACTAATATATCTAAATATGAATGGAATTTAACTAAATCGCTTACACCAAATAACAATTATTAAAATAAATTTAATTTCACAGATTTTTCAAGTAAACAGAAAGTTTCCAAAACAAGGTACTCGAATCAAAACAAGAACAATGCTATAAATAAGTTTAAAAAGATGCATGAATGAATTTTTACTTCGAGCAAATTAATCAAGTATCGAACATATTTAGTCACGTAACTATTTACCATTGATCAAGAAGTGTTTAATCTTAATGTACTTCCAATGTGAAGTTGTTTTTATTATATTAATTAATCACGTGATTTTATTTGCAACACTTTATAATTAATAGATGATTTAATTAAATACCATTAATGTAATAATATATAATTGAATATTTGTATAAAATTATTTTCCACATATTCAAATTAAACTTAATAAATAATTTCAACTGCTACTCAATGGACGTTCCTTTTAAAAGTTATTGATTAAATATACTTGACAACTAAGAAGAACAGACACGCATTGGATAAGGATGCCCACACGACACTCACACAATTCATGTCAGAAACACGTTCGTGCATGTCCAATTAAAAAAATAATTTTTTTGAACTCGGACACATGCCAAACACAGCTCTAATTCATATGGACAAGACTCGGACATGCTGTTGAGGACACATTTAAGTTAGTTTTTTTATTTTTTTTAAAATTTTTAATACTAACATGAACCCAAAATCAACTCTAATTGTTTAATTGAACCTATAGTGTTGGGCCATTTTATTTTGAAAATTCTTTGGTTGATTACAAAAAAAAGAAAAGAAGAATTAATTAGATAAAAAAAATTGTACAAATATGGCAAAAAAATCCAAATGAGAAAAAAAATCATACAATAAAATAAAAAAATTATATATATATATATATATATATATATATATATATATATATATGTTGTTTAATGTAATTTTTTTAGGTTGGTATGCCTCCGTGTTTGTATTCATGTTAATGTGTGTCCTTCATAGCTTAAGAATGAACTAACAAACTATCATAGTCATGGCAACAATTAATTATCTATATGTAATGTAATCAAGTAATTGAATTTATTGTGGTGACGGATGATATATAAAAATCATGGAAGAGAAAATCGAACCGGACTGTCTAGTTTGATTGGGCTCCAAAAATCAAGAGAAGTCAAAATTAGGGAAAATCGGCAAACCAAACCTATTAAATTGGTTTGGAACTTTTGTTTTTTTTTCTTTTCTTTAAAGCTTAAATAATGATATATTGTGATAGTCACAGAGCAAAAATAAAAAAAATAGAACCAAAGAAAAGCATTAACAAAGATTGTTAGGTTGTTTTTTCTCTTTTTCAATCATTCACAGGTGCTCACAATAGACTTTGCTAGTCATTAATAAATATTGCTTTCAAATACTTTGTGACCATGTTGTGAAACTGAAACTAGAAAATTTATATGGATTATGTTTATTTTTATAGACCTATAAATAATTTTTTTTATGTTAATTATATTAATGCTAATGATTTAATATTTTTGTTATATTCAAATTTATCATATGTGTGTGTATATATATATATATAATATTCCGATTGAATCGGTTGGACCTTTAAATCTTTGAACTAATTTTTTGACCAATTTAATATGGAGTTTGATTTTCTCTTTCTTGATAGAAATTTTTTTTAAGTGTTTGATGAATTTTAAAAAATGTCTTGTTTAACGAGTTTAAATATATGTGCTAATTTTATAGGCGGCTGCTCGGGTGATCTTAATGGTCAATCTCAACGGTGATGTTGGCATTTGACCACATTTCTAAATGTGGTTAAATGCAATAAAAAATGTGGCTGAACCCCACACCTCCTCTGCTCCTCTCCACAATGCTCTCGCCTCTACACAATCTCCTCTTCTTCTCCAGCAAAACCCACACTCCCCTCGAGACTAGCTCATATATATCTGCCCCAGAGCTCCTCCTTCTCCATCTTTTTATGGCATCCAAAGGACAGAAATCCATGAATGAGAAAAAGCCTATAGTTGCTTCAGCTAGGAAATAAAAAACATTTGAAACCTTTGAAGGATTATTCATAATGAACAAAATAGAATCATTAATTAGAAGAGACCAAACAAAATAGAGAAACTCAGCACAATGAGCCACGCGATATGCACAAGAAGCAGAGCTTGCATAGGGAGAGGTGTCGAACCCCATTTTCCACTTCAAAAAGCTCAATGACATTGTGGAAGACCTTAAGATGGCTGACGCTTGCAAACCAAGAGGAAAAAAAAAAAAGATGGCGGCCGGTTACGTTTTGGTGATGACAGAAACAGAAGAGCATGGGATCAGCCTCGACGAATTGTTAGAACTAGAGAAAGAGTTGTGCGGTTTAGTAACATTTTTTATTGCATTTAACCACATAATGTGGTTAAATGCACCGTCGACATCAATTGAGCAGCCGCCAATTTTTTGTATTAGAATAAGTTTTTCTCTCAACTTAATGGTTTTTTAAAAATATGACTCTCCTTTAAAATCCTTTTTTAATTACAGATAAGTAGTGCTGGGATTGAAGTTCGATTAAGTAAATTTTCATTCATCTCTTAGACACATACGCCACGTTGCATGGTCTTTTGTGTTGTATTTATAACAAGTGTATTATTGTATTGATTAACTTCCGATGATTTGGACTTTTATTTTTCCCCCGATAATTGGCTTTTTGTGACAAAGACACGAGTGATTTCTATTTTACCATGTATAATCAAATGTCAATAAGGTTGCTGATGTAGGTCCATTCGAATTAAAATACGAAATGTGTGCTACTCACTTTTAGTTTATTTAATCAGAAATAATTATCAAACCCGAATTTAACAATCTCATTCAGCTGTCTTTTAATCAGTTAAACTTACACGCAAACTGAAAACTAGCAAGTAAGTTTCGTTTTCATTATTTTTGTTAAGGGGAAAATTTAGGTTAAGAAGAAAACTCATCTTAAATTAGGGGTCTTACAAATTATCAAGTAACATGAAAGATATGAAATCGAGCTTAATAATAATTTTTATTTTTGAAAACTTACTATTTTTTTAGCAAAATAATATAATTTGACGAACAAACATTTATTTTAAAAAATCAAACTACTTTTAATATGAGTATAAAAATATAATTTTACCGATGCATTTCGTTTAATTTAATTTTCTCACATACAAAAAAATTTATTATAGTGATTTAATAAATTAAGAGTAAAATGTACTATTGGTCTTTTATGATATATTTGGATTAGAAGATAAACTTAGAAGAAAGAAAATAGAATGAAAGAAAATGAAGATAAAGTTTTTTTTTTTGTAATATATTTGAACAAAAAGAAAATAATAAAATAAGAGTTGTATTAAATTGCAAAATATGTGCTTATTGTAATAAAAAGATAAACATGTCATTTTAATTAACACTAAAATATTTTTGCGTTTTTTTTTATTATTGGGGTTTAGAAATATCACTTAAATGTTTCTTCTCATGCTTGCCCATTTTATGCTCATAGATGACAGGAAAATTGTCAATGTGGGTCCCACTAAAACTTTTCATCCCATATATTTTCTTTATAAACAAACAAATCGTAAAAGAGATGGAAAGACATCAATTTGGTTATTAAAATATTAGTAACATTAATTTGGTCGTAAAAAAGGGATTTCAATTTAAATTAGTCAAAATATTATTCTCATGTTTGACGTATTACGTTATGTGATGATATATCATAATATCTACGCAAATAAATCCCAAATTGACTTTCAAAATAGTTGCAATACAAAAATTTGGTCAATTAATTTTTTTAAAAATTTCTTATGAGAACTTAGTTGATATTCTGGAGCTTGTACAATGATCAATTTGGGGCTAATCTTGGCATGTAACTGTATTATGTTATCCCATAATGCGATACATATTATTGCATAACATAAGACATCAATCAACAATTAGTGATTTCTTCACGGAGTTAATGTTTAGAATAAATTAAAATGAAAATAATATTTCAAAAAAATAAATCAATATTCGATAATTTTTTTGAAATCAGGGGTTTGCGCGATAAAATAATATATTAATGTCAAACGTTTAGTATAAAATATGTAGAGTATTACTTAATATTAATTTTTTAGTATACAAAACTGATTATAACAAAATATAGTTTAAAATTTTTTTATTTGAGGCCAAAAAACATTTCAATAAATCTAGTGCATTCAATTTGAAATTTTTTATTTATTTATAAGTGTTGTTTGAACTTCTTTATAAAATATATATTTTCACATAAAAAATTATCAATGAAAATGTTTTTTATGTACTCACTACGGAACTTAGATTATGTAATTTGGAGGTATTTTCAATGGTTTGGCCCATTTATGGTTCACCTTATATGAAATGATCACAAGAATAATTTTCATTAAAGATTTAAACTCTATTACTAAAAAAGCTGTGTAATTTTTGTTATAAGAGTTGTTTCTCAGTAAGTTGTCATGAATGAATTATGTCAAATAAGATTTTCACATAATTTTATTATATATGTTGTCTCACTATTAATTCTTTTATGTCACATATTATATATGGGCTCCACTTCAAAAATTAATAGTGAGAAATTAAACATAATAAAATCACATGAAAATCTCAAGTGAAAGAATCTATTCCCTAATTTGAAATATGCTTTTCTCTTGAAAAGTTTCTTACCACTTCATTTAATTTTAAATGTATTTATTTACGTTTATTTTGTATATTATCAATATAAAAATTTACTTTTCATTTGATTATATATTTTCGCATAAGCATGCATGGTTGACACTTGATTTTCAAACACTCTATTTGAAAAATTATGAATAAATAATAATCTGATTAGATGATAGTGCTTTGCTTGCTGTTTGACATGGAAACATTTATGGACTATCGTGTTATGGGGCATCTGAGATGGTGATAGCTAAATTGTTCAAGAAAATTAGCAAAGGAAATCGATGATTTACTTGATTCAGTGAGAATTATTGAGAGGGATAATTGTCGTTTTGCCACACTGGGAAGAAGATTTGCGTTTCGTATAGGACGGGGGAGGAAAGAGTAAAGCGAGGGTAAAAATGATTATTTTTAAAACTCTTTACAATATAATATTGCCTCGACCAAAATGGTTCAAAGCTCAAACGGTCTAGGTCGGAATCGACCTAAAGTCTTGTATAAATAGAAAAAAATTATGGTTCAAAGAGAAAGTAAAACTAAAATTAATTTTTATTGAGTATATAAATGTTGATTATAATTTTTTTTTAAAAATGATTAAGAGTAATTAATATTTAGCAAAATTGAAACTCTCCCTCGGCGCCCTTTTGGAGGTGGTGGCCGGAACTGCGAAGGCCTCTATCTTCGCAAAGTTCTCTTCCGATGGACCTAATGACAGTGGCCTTCAGCCTCCGAGGATTTGGACCTCGAAGAATGAGGAAGTGTTCAAACACAAGGCTATGAGATCTCAAGATATTTTCTCTCTTAGGCTCTCACTTGCTTAAGAATTCAAGACACACTACCCTTTTCTTTTCCCTCATTAATTGATCTCTCTCTTATATTTTTTGTCTGTATTTATTTATTTATGTAGGATATCTCACTTCCTTATTTCTTGTTATCCTTAGAGATTTCCCCATGTCACTCTTTTTGCTTTTTTTTAATTTTTTTTTGGTTTCCAAGAATGAAATACCTATTTTTGCCCCCAAAAAAAAAAACGATTTATCTACTGGCACCCTATTTCGAGTCTCATATTCCCAGTTTAAAGAATTATTAAAAGAATTTGAAACGCCTTATCACTTCATCTAATTTAATTTGAAAAAATTAACGATAATGTTAAAAAATGAATGCATGTATTTTTATGCATGTATGGCATTGGCAGCTGAAGTTGGACCTTGACTGCATAGTCGAGTCACGAGTGGCACCCATTGCAATTCGCAGAGCAACTACAGAACACTAAACTTGGTAGACTAGCCCATTCATTTATTTATTATATTAGTAGAATTAAATATACCCCACACATACAACACACAAACAAAAACACACGCATCCTTGGTTGGTTCCGTTCATCTTGCTGCTCTACTCAGCGAAAGAATACCCCAAGCTCCTCTAGGGTTTCACTTTCACTGCGACCTTACAATTCTGTGCTATCAATGAGCGAAGAACTCATCAACTCACTCAAACCACGCTGATTCCAATTTCTCATCAAACAAACAACAATGCCTGGGCTCTTACCGTGAAATCCAAAAAGCTCATTAGAAACTCAAATTCCCCAAAAATCTGAAATCGAATCCAAAGTTCTAGAACTTTCATGGACAGGTCTAGATCTAAGAGGAACTACTATTACGACCAGGACTATGATTCCGATACCCTTGCGAGGACCAGGCCAAGATATAACCACCACTACAACGCCGCTGCCAACCACCGTCACCGTGGCGGCGGAGGCGGAGGACGCCACCCTAAGGCGGCGCAGGACTCTTCGCCGGTGACGGTGACCACCAGCTACCGCATTCTCTGCCACGACCTGAAGGCCGGTGGCGTGATCGGGAAGTCCGGCAGCATAATAAAGACGATACGGCAACGCACCGGCGCGTGGATCAACGTGCACGAGCTGATCCCAGGTGACGAGGAGCGGATCATCGAGATTTCCGACACACGCCGCCGTGACCCCGAGGGGAGAATGCCGTCGTTCTCGCCGGCGCAGGAGGCGCTGCTCATGATTCACGACAGGATCCTCGAGAGCGACGCCGCGTTCGGGGTCGGGGAGGAGGATGAGGAGTACGGCGGTGGCGGAGGAAGAGGCGGCGGTGGCGGCGGAAATAACCGCGTGGCGACGAGGTTGGTGGTGTCGAGAATGCATGTCGGGTGTTTGTTGGGGAAAGGAGGGAAGATTATTGAACAAATGAGGATGGAAACAAAGACACAAATTAGGATACTCCCTAGGGATCACAATCTACCCCGTTGTGTTTCCATGTCTGAAGAGATTGTTCAGGTGCCAAAGAAAAAAACGAAGAACAAAAAACTTGGAACCCTTTTTTTAACATTTTGGTGCTTTATTGAATTGCATGCATGTTCAGGAAAAAAAAAACCCTGAACTTTTTTGAGTTTCATTGGTGGTTGGTGGTGCTATGAACAAATGTGAGCATCATTGTGGAGTATATGGACTATGGGGGAAAGCTTATTTGCAGAACGGAAGATAATGAATGTGGTTTTTTAAACGCTTCACTCTTTTGTTTACTTATTTCTCGCTTAAATAGTTTAACGTTTCAAACTATCAATGTTTTCATTAATTGTTTATGAAACTTATAGTCCATATACACCACAATGATGCTCACATTTTTTCATAACACCAGCAACCAGTACCACCAATGAAACTCAAAAAAGTTCAGGGTTTTGTGATGCATGTTTGAAGTTATTTGTAAATGCTTTTAATTTAGTGGTGGATCTTGTGCATCTGTATTGATCTGGTTGCACCTGATCACATCAAGAATGTACTTGTTTAGCAGTTTTTCCTTCAATTTAATCCTTTAATTGCGAACGAGAGCAGACGCTACTGATTGGAGTGTTAAATTTTTTTAGGGTTCTCTCTTTTGCTGGTTGTTGATGGGACCTACAGATCTATTGAAAATGAAATTATTGAGATGCTTAGTGATGCATGGTCATTCTAAAGATCTAATTTGATTTACCTGCCATTTTAACTTATTTTATAAGGTATTTAAACTGAAAGCTATTAATTGTATGATATTCTGTGCAGGTTGTAGGTGACGTGAATGCGGTAAAAAATGCTCTAGTAATTATTTCGTCGCGGTTAAGGGAGAGCCAGCATCGCGACCGCGGT